>JAPXFY010000014.1:7252309-7257309 GCA_030674185.1 Monoplex corrugatus | reverse complement strand
TGTCAGACATGGGCCCTAACAAAAGCCTTAGAGAGAAAATTGGTCACATGTGAAATGCGCTGCCTGAGAAAAGCTGTCAACAAGACCAGACGCGACAAGATCAAGAATGAGGTGATCAGAAACATGGTCGGACTAACACCAATTCTCCACCATGTCGAACAACAAAGGATCAGGTGGTTTGGTCACCTCACCAGAATGCCGCCCGACCAACCGGCCCTACGGGCATACACCACCAGATACACTGGCTGGAAAGCCAGAGGTAGACCACGGAGACGATGGAGCGACTCCGTGGCTGACACCCTGCGAGCCCATGACCTGTCACTCTATCAAGCCTCCCGCCTTGCTGCAGACAGACGTCTGTGTCTCCCCGCGACGCCGAAGGGCACCAGCGGCAGATGAAAGAAGAAAGAAGAAGAAGAAGCAGTTATAGCCCTGTTATGGCTCTTCGCTGTCGGCTGGCTTTAAACAACAATCACAATAACAGTAACAATAAAAAAAATATGTATACATAGAAAAGAACTAACCAGTCCGCTTGAAGAAAATCTGGGGCTCGCGTAAGGGTCGACCCCACGACCCCGAGTGTCAATGCCGTTTTAACCAGCTGAGCTATCGGGGACAGCATTGGTGAAAACATTGTTTCAGCTGTCTGATTTTATGCGGGGTTTTGGCCATGGGTTACTTATGCGTGCCAGTGGGAAGAATACTTGACTGTATAATTTGGGCGGGTGCATGGACTGCTGTACAGTGTGAGACACCATAGGTAAGAGAAACTGCTTTACAGAACTGCTATGATTTGTATGAACAGTCAGTTCACCTGTGTTACCTTTGTGCCTCAGTGACATCGGCTGGTGTTGTGTGTGTGTGTGTGTGTGTGTGTGTGTGTGTGTGTGTGTGTGTGTGTGTGTGAGTGAGTGAGTGAGTGAGTGAGTGAGTGAGTGAGTGAGTGAGTGAGTGAGAGAGAAAGAGAGAGAGAGAGAATGTGTGTGTGTGAGAGAGAGAATGTGTGTATGTATGTGTGTGTGTGTGTGTGTGTGAGAGAGAGAGAGAGAGAGAGAGAGAATGTGTGTGTATGTGTGTGTGTGAGAGAGAGAGAGAGAGAGAATGTGTGTGTGAGAGAGAGAGAGAGAGAGAATGTGTGTGTATGTGTGTGTGTGTGAGAGAGAGAGAGAGAGAGAGAGAGAGAGAATGTGTGTGTGTGTGTGTGTGTGTGTGTGTGTGAGAGAGAGAGAGAGAGAGAGAGAGAGAGAGAGAGTTTATACAGAATAGCTGTGTTGTGATTCAGACCTTTAATCATGTATTTATTTACTTTATATGATTGTTCCTCTTCAGAAGGTAAGACACACACATACACATATCGTTTACATGTAACCAAGATTATTCCAGTGGAAGGCTGATGAAATACCAGCATGAAATATAGACAAGGTAAAACATAGTCTAGGTAGGGCCTCAGGACCTGGCCAGCACATGGGTTTATGCGCAGGCTTGAGGCTTGTGCCTTGATCACCATACACATGGCACCCGTGACGTTAGTGCATATGGAATTCGTTCCGAATGCGGAGATGTCATCTTGAGAAACTGAAACCGCAATTGGTCGAGATTTTTGTTTTCATTGATGCTAATATTGACCAGTGTCCAACCTGTTGTAAAGGGCCAGTGGCCATACAATTGAACACACAAACCGCCCTCGTTGGTGCTGGCCCCGGGAAAAGTTGAGGTCTCTGCCACCTCACTCCCCTACGATCCCAGGATTATAGAATTCACTATCTAGATAGGACCTCAGGACCTGGCCAGCTCATGGGTTTATGTGCAGGTTTTAAAGCTTGCGTCATGATCATTCTGGATCTTCTCCATCACTTGGCACCTGTGACGTTAGTGCGTATGGAGTTCATTTCGAGCGCGGCGGCGTCATCTTGAGAAATTGAACCCGAAACACTCGCATGAAAACGCGCAGCGTGCGCGTCTGTTAAAGGACTGGAGTGTGTGGATTGGGCAACAGCCTGCTTCTTGCTCAGTGTAGACAAACATAACGTGCTTATCATCATCAGGTGCCTTGCCGCATGGCGTTGGCGATCATGGACTTCCATCTGTCTCTATCTTTCGTTGCCCCGAGCATCTCTCCCACCCTCCCTCGTTCCCAGCCACTCTGCAAGTCCGTCCAGCATTTTCTCCCTGGGTCTACCCGGTGCTCTCTTTCCCTCAAGCTTTCCCGTTGTGACCAGGTGCTCCAAATCCCCCTTCCTCATAAAATGGCCTATAAATGTTGCCTGTCTTTTCCTAATCTTCCTTATGAGTGATCTATTTGTGTCTGCCTCCATCAAGACTGTCTCATTTGTTTTCTTTGCTGTCCATGGAACTCTCAACATTCTTCTTAGAAACCACATCTCGGCTGCCTCAATCTTGTTATGGCTTTGTTTGTTGACTGTCAACGCCTCACATCCGTACAACAGTATTGGTTCTATATAACATTCAAGAACTCTCTTCCTGATGTTAATTGATAGGCATTTGTTGGTAAGAATGCCTGTCATCTTCTTGACTGCTGTTTTGGCTTGGCCGATTCTGCCGGCTATTTCTGATGTGCATCTGCCGTCTGATGAAATGATCGTTCCCAGGTATTTGAATTTATCAACCTGAACGTGCTTATACCCAACCGAAAGGGGAAAATCGGACAGGGGGAAGGGGAAGGGAAGGGGGAAGGGAGAAGGTTCAAGTATTGGGATAAGATTTTTACGATGTAAAAGTGTTTTACGATGACCTGACTTTTTGTGAATTTCTGTGGCCAGGTTCAAACGCTGAGAGTTGATTTGTTTGTCAAGGTCAGAACCACGAGTATGGGTCATCACCTTGGGATTCTCAGGGCTCCCACTTTTCCGCGAATAATTCGCGGATTTCCGCGAAAACCGAGAGTGAGAATCCGCGAAAAAAAAAAAACCAACTATGAAAAACTATAAATTAAGCTCAGATATGTGTCAGATTGCGCCATTTTAAACATAAATTTTCAAAATTTTCCAGGTGGGCAAGTCCCCCCCCCGGACCCCCCCCCCCCCCCCCCGGTGATTTTCAGGGATTTTTGCTTTTCTTCAGTGGGAGCCCTGGATTCTGTTGACTCTGCCAGTTTTATCCCTTATGACGCTATCAAACCGCCAGTGGTATAATTTTGCTCCTGAAAAGTTACATTGCGCTTATCCAAGTTGTATTGTTTATGATGATTGGATACTGGGGGCTCTTTCAGTATAAATAGTATCCACACCTTCTGGAAATTCTGTGCTAGAAATTTCCTCTTTTCTGTCACTCTCTTTGTTTCTGCCTTGTTCCTTTGCTTTCTGTCATTTCTTGCTGTCATTTTCTGCCTTGCTGGTCCATTCACCTGTGTATGTGTTCGATAAAGTCTTGCATACTTTTTCTTAGGATTGATAATTGGGTACACGTATTAAGCGCATTTTTTGCTCTAGGGAGATGAGATATGCAGAAACAATTTTTGGTAATTTATGCCCGTTTTTATATCTGTTTTAGTGTCCTTAGGTATGCTTAAATTTGTATTTAGGTGTGTTTTTTAAATCCCCTGTGTGATAATTAGGACGGAGTGGTCAACGCGGGGGGCATGTCCTTAGATTATGTGCACGAATGCATTGAAATGTGTACTTTTTTCTCCTGTTGAAGTTCTTTAAGTTTTGAAACGGTTATAGCCCTGATATGGCTGTACGCAGTCGGCTGGGCTTTAAACAACAATAGCATAGCATAGCATAGCACAGCACAACACAGCACAGCACAGTACACCACAGCACAGCACAGCACAGCATCACATCACATCACATCACATCACATCACATCACATCACATCACATCACATCACATCACACATCACATCACATCACATCACATCACATCACATCACATCACATCACATCACATCACATCACATCACATCACATCACATCACATCACATCACATCACATCACACACATCACATCACTCACCTTCAATACTATCCTCTTCAGATATGTTCTCCAGATTATTTTCAAGTTTCTGTAAGAGCTAAATAAACAGAATATTTTATGATCATACGTACAGGAAAGATTTTATAAATGCATTTGTTAATCTTGTGTTTGGTTTTTAACTGTCGTCTTTCTGATTAAACGTGGAGGTTTTGTTTTTTGTTTTTTTGTAACTTAGTGTTAGCCCAGGTATGGCTGTAGTGGGCGACTGGGCTGTAAGCAACATGAACAGAATTGAGTTGCTTTAGAGGCCCTGAAGGATGATCAAGGTCAGAGGATGAAAATTTGGATTTTTTGCAGTTTGATTTTTTAAGGAATGAATTTTAACCCTTTGACTCCCGCACCCAGTCCACCAGCATCATGCACTGTCCTCCATGCTAGGAAAGCGATAACTTAACCCTTTGACTCCCTCACCCTATCCACCAGCTTCCTGCATGTATAGGGTGAGGAAGTCGAAGGGTTAAGTTTTTGCAGTTGGTGGATAGGGTGCAGGAGTCAAAGGGTTAATGTGGAAAAAAAAAACCCAAACGATTTTCAGTGACTGCTTCAATGTTTTCGATGCCAACATTCATATGATTTGGATAGCTAAAAAATCAATCAACAGGGGTCACTTAAGTTTAGTGAATGGAGGTAAATTGCAAATTATATCGTAATTTATCGCATTACAAAGTCTCCATTTCATTAAGAGCTAGACCTGTTGCTAAAGACTTTGATTAGTTAGGTGGTCAAGTTTATTTACGCGAAATGGCCGATAAGGCATATACAGGCTTTATAGCACCACATTCCTTTAATTTTCACAGAAGAGAAATAAAATTGGTGTTTTGTTAAACTGCAGAATCTGTATTTTCTTTTATTTGATATTTAAAGCTGAAAATGTTATTTTTGGTGATTTTGTGAAAACGGGACACATACGGGGTGGTCCTTGTGAAATTCAGCCATTTTCTTTTATATGGTAATCTGATCGTGCCATACAGACACGAGTGGTAGTGTTTTTTTGACACGTTTTG
>JAPXFY010000014.1:7229809-7244809 GCA_030674185.1 Monoplex corrugatus | reverse complement strand
AAGACTGATAAGAATATGGTCATAAACTGTGCGACCATAATTTTACCGTAAGTGCAAGCTGACCCAAAAGTGAAACCCAACCATGGCACTCTAATCTTAAAACCACTCCCTCCTCCCCCTCTGACCCCACCTCCCCCCCCCCCCTCCGTCCCCAGTTCCTTCTCTTCCACCAACCTGTTGTAAGGTGTCAGCACACACCAGGACTCACCTTTGTAGTTATAAATCATTCGTGTGTAGAGCTGTTTTCCAACAGATTTGGGCTAACTGCGAACTACACACACACAGACGTTTAATTGCAGCACGGAGGACTGAACCTTATTAGGCGAGCTTGCCACATTTCACTGTCGTTGTTGTTGTTGTTGTTGTTGCACAGTCTGCATCATTTGGTGGGTGTACATGCAGAGTGTTTTCCTGTTTCGAGAAGCCTGATACTGGCATGCTTTACAGGATCTTTGGCGTCATCATCATCATCATCATCATCATCATCATCATCATCATCATCATCAGGTGCCTTGCCGCATGGCGTTGGCGATTATGGACTTCCATCTGTCTCTATCTCTTGTTGCCTTAAGCATCTCTTCCACCCTCCTTGTCTCCATCCACTCTGCAAGTCCGTCTAGTATCTTCTCCCTGGGTCTACCGGTGCTCTCTTTCCCTCCAGCTTTCCCGTTGTGACAGGTGTTCCAGTTCCCCTTTCCTCATAAAATGGCCTATAAATGTTGCCTGTCTTTTCCTAAAATATTCAGCATATGCTTGATAATGGCAATTTGGCTTATATCAGGTATCTTTGGCGGGTCTGTTGCTATTGAATATTCAGCTATGCCTGATACTGGCATGGCTTACAGGATCTTTGGCGTGCCTTTGAATATTCAGTGTTGCTGATACTGGCATGGCTTACAGGATCTTTGGCGTGCCTATTAATATTTCAGTGTGCTGATATGGCATGGTTACAGGATCTTTGGCGTGCCTATTGAATATTCAGTGTATGCCTGACACTACATGGTTACAAGATCTTTGGCGTGCCTATTGAATATTCAGTGTATGCCTGACACTACATGGTTTACAAGATCTTTGGCGTGCCTGATTGAATATTCAGTGTATGCTGGACATACATGGTTTACAAGAATCTTTGGTGTGCCTTTGAATATTCAGTGTATGCCTGACATAGCATGGTTTACAGATCTTTGGTGTGCCTATTGAATATTCAGTGTATGCCTGATACTGGCATGGCTGCAGGATCTTTGGCGTGCCTATTGAATATTCAGTGTATGCCTGATACTGGCATGGCCTGCAGGATCTTTGGCGTGCCTATTGAATATTCAGTGTATGCCTGATACTGGCATGGCCTGCAGGATCTTTGGCGTGCCTATTGAATATTCAGCGTATGCCTGATACTGGCATGGCCTGCAGGATCTTTGGCGTGCCTATTGAATATTCAGCGTATACCTGATACTGGCATGGCCTGCAGGATCTTTGGCGTGCCTATTGAATATTCAGCATACCTTCATATTCAACGAAAGGGATTTGGGCACTGACAAGGCTGCACACATGTTAACTTTAGAGATCGGGAAAATCTCCACCCTTGACCCACAGGTAGAAGTATCGAGGGGGATCGAACCCAGGACCTTTCGATTGGAAGTCCAACGTTTTCCCACTTGACTACAGGGCCCGTCATAACAGTCGGTTGTTTATGATCATCATCATTATCATCAAGTGCCATGCCACATGGCGTTGGCGATCATGGCCCTCCATATGTATAGATCTATCCCTTATTGCCGCAAGCATATCTTCCACCCTTTCTGCCCTCAGCCACTCTGCAAGTATTTTTCCCTAGGTCTACCCGGTGCCCTCTTTCCCTCCAGCTTTCCTGTTGTGACTAGGTGCTCTAATTCCCCTTTCCCCATAAAATGGCCTATAGATGTTGCCTGTCTATTCCTAATCTTCCTTATGAATGATCCTCTTGTGTCTGCTTCCATCAAGACTGTCTCGTTTTTTTCTTTGCTCTCAACATTCTTCTTGGAAACCACATCTGGGCTGTATATGATATGATTGCAAAAGTACTCGCATATCATGACACGTGAATAGTGATAATGTGATAATATTAAAGAATCCCACACTGATGTATAATGAAGAATTTCTCTTCCGTTCTGTTTATTTTGGTTTTTATGCTTGATTTTATGTCTTTCTTCTTATATTTTTCGTCTGATAGATCGTGCATACTAGTAGTAGTTGTTGCTGCATTACTGTATGGCCACCCCCCCCCTTTTTCATGTGTATGCACGTGTATGTATGTAGGTATACATGTGAGTGTGTGTTTATGTGCGTCTGTTATTGCTTTCTCTTTGTGGTGTGTGTGTGTGTGTGTGTGTGTGTGTGTGTGTGTGTGTGTGTGTGTGTGTGTGTTGTGTGTGTGTGTGGTGTGTGTGTGTGTGTGTGTGTGGTGTAGTAGTGTGTTTGTGTGTGTGATGTGTGTGTGTGTGCTGTGAGAAGAAGGACATATTTGTAGTGATTACTTTTTCTTAATATGTTGATTTATTCATACTACTTTTTGCACAGTTCTTCTGATATTACTCCTTTTCGATAATCGAATCCAATCACTAGTAAAAAAGAGAGCACCGGGTAGACCCAGGGAGAGAATGCTGGACGGACTTGCAGAGTGGCTGGGGATGAAGAGGGTGGGGGAGATGTGGGTGCAACGAGAGATAGAGATGGTTGGAAGTCCATGGTCGCCAACGCCATGCGGCAGGGCACCTGATGATGATGATGATGATGATCACTAGTAAAAACAGAAAGCACAAAAGTTCAGTACATTTCGTGTTGCATATAACCTAGCCGACCACTGTGGCCATGTCGGGGCTCACATCACGTTAAAATGTAGGTGATAAATCTAGTTCTGAAGTTGAGTGTTTAAGATAAGAGCAGGATTTTTTCTTCTCCTTATTTTTCGCATGGGAGCATGCCTACTACGCCTCAATCTGATGATCTAGATTTTTTTTATTTTGTCCGATTTTTTAAATTTTTATAATGTTACTTCAAAATTGCTCTTGAGGCAAAACGGGTACGCGTCAAGAATAGTTTTGAAGTAGCATAAACGACAAGCGGCTTTTAAATTTCGCACTTGCTTGTTGGTTGGCAGTAAAACGTGAATCCCGTGTAGGGACTTTCATCTTCTGAAGAGGTGGTGTTTCAGATAAGAGCAGTCTTGGAGCAGCATAAATAAAGTTTTTGGGGTGACTGTAAGTATAAAAAGAAAATGATAGGAGAGTAAATGTAGGTACGTTTCCTCGACCCCCAGAGAGGGAAAACTAGATTTTCCCCCTTGCACAGTTGCAGTGGTACGACCAGACAGACAAACCAGCGGAAAAAGAAGCAAAGAAAAGAGTCCATTTACCAGACGGAATTCACTCTTCTGAAGGAACATAAACGAAACAGAAATCTTTTAGGGAGGTTCTGCTTGTTTTGTTTGTTTGTTTGTTTGTGTGTGTGTGTGTTGTGTGTGTGTGTGTGTGTGTGTGTGTGTTGTGTGTGTGTGTGTGTGTGTGTGTGTGTGTGTGTTTGGGGGGGGGGGCAAACAGTCCAGACAGTTAATTTTTCCCTGAGGAAGTTGTGATTTTTGTGACAGCCTACAAGTGTCCTCAAGTGCATGTCAAGTTTTATCTCAACCAAAGCTTCTTCAAGGTCAGGGTGACTTTGAGAAATACAAAATCTGAATTTTGAGTCTGAATTTTAAAATCTGAGTTTTGCATTAAATGAGAAATTGTTGAAATGGCTTGATCATCTCTCTGTTTCTGCTCTGTCTCTGACACTGTCTCTCTCTTTCTCTCTGTCTCTGTCTCTGACACTGTCCTCTCTCTCTCTCTCTCTCTCTCTCTCTGGTTATTCACAGACATGTTTTGATATAGACAGCATACATGCTGTGCCGATTATCATGTCATTGTCAACGGGGAGCCGCGTTGTACTGTTGTCGTGCTCCCTTGTATAATGTTTGTCACTATCATTATGTGAGGGGAGCCGCGTTCTATTGTTGTCTCCCTTTAGCGTTTGTAATATTAAGAGGCGTATGAGCGTATCCAGACGAACATCTATGACCTTGTACACTTTATTACTCAAGAATAGAAGCATTAGGTCAGACTGGACTTGTTACAAGAGATAAGCGGCAGTGCGCGTACGAATCAACGAGAGGGGAAAAACCCAACTTAAACAGAATTTCTTAAGGGTCTGTGGACGGATCTTCATGGGATTTCAATCCACATCTGGTTTGTGGAGGAGTCGCCCAATGTGAAACATGTGAAGAATGAAGAATGTAGTTCTAACAAAAGGACGTGTTGAAATGTTTCATAGCTGAGTTATCTGGCAGTGTTTTGTACGCAGACTTTCAGCCAGATCCCGATGATGCCTGCCTCCGTGGGGATGCCGGGGGCTCTTTCAGTGTAAACACTATCCCCACCTTCTGGAAATTCTGTGCTACAAATTTCGTCTTTTCTGTCACTCTCTTTTTGTTTCTTTCTTCCTGTTTTGCTTTTTTGTCATTTCTTCCTGTCATTTTTTGCCTTGCTGGTTCTTTTATCTGTATGCGTTCGATGAAGTCTTTCGTACTTTGTCTTAGGTTTGATAATTTTGTACATGTATTAAGCACATTTTGTGCTCTAGGGAAATGAGATACGCGGAAGCAATTTTATGTAATTTGGGCCGTTTTTATATGTTTTAGTGTCCTTAGTAATGTTTAAACTTATATTCCGGTATGTTTTCTTTTTTAAATCCCTTGTGTAATAAATTGGACGGAGTGGTCAACGCCAGGGGCATTTCCTTAAATTAAGTGCGCGAATGCATTGATAGTTGTACTTAATTTTCTTTTTTTTTTTCCCCTGTTGAAGTATTGTGTATGTTATGAAACGGTTATAACCCTGATATGGATCTACGCAGTCGACTGGGCTTTAAACAAAAAGAACAGTAACAGTAACAGATGAGCCTTTAATGAAAGGGAAATCGTGACTGCTCAGAGTGTTGGTGGTTTTATGTCCTGGTTTTGGTTTTGTATTAATTCACCGAGTTTGTCTGATTTTTGGTGACATCCTGTTTTGCCTTTTCCCGTTTCGCTTTTTCAACTAAAAGGCCTGATTTTGGACTGTACACTTCAGACTGAGCGAAGCTACCTATTGCCATATGCACTTTTGCCTATTAGCCTTGTTTACATCCTCAGCTCAACAGTCAGCGTCTTACCAATTAGGTGTGCATGAGTGTGAGAGAAAGGGAGATATAGGGAAAATGAGTTAATTATTAACCGTTTGACTCCCGCACCCGATCCACCAACTATGAAAACTTAACCCTTTGATTCCCTCACCCTGTCTACCAGCTTCCTGCGGGAAGTTGGTGGATAGGGTGAGGGAATCATAGGGTTAAGTTTTTGCTTTGCTAGCATGGTGGGCAATGCAGGGTACTGGTGGAAAGGGTGTGGGAGTCAAAAGGAGAAAATTAGTTCTTATTCAATTTATCGTCTTCTGTTTGATGTTTGTAGGTGTCTTTGTGTAAATAAGCTAATAATGTACACTTCAGTGCTTTTAGGTCGGAATGGGATTGAGTAGGGCAGAATGGGATTAAGTTGGGCAGAATGGGATTAAGTTTGGTAGAATGGGAATGAGTTGGGCAGAATGGGATTGAGTAGGGCAGAATGAATGGGAATGATTAAGTTGGGCAGAATGGGATTAAGTTGGGCAGAATGGGATTAAGTTGGGCAGAATGGGATTAAGTAGGGCAGAATGGGATTAAGTTGGGTAGAATGGGATTGAGTTGGGCAGAATGGGATTAAGTAGGGAAGAATGGGATTAAGTAGGGCAGAGTTTGGCACAGTGGGATTGAGTTGGGCAGAATGGGATTAAGTAGGGCAGAATGGGATTCGGATTAAGTAAGGCAGAAATGGGATTAAGTTGGGCACAATGGGATTAAGTTGGCAGAATGGGATTAAGTTGGCAGAATGGGATTAAGTAGGGCACAATGGGATTAAGTTGGGCACAGTGGGATTAAGTAGGGCAGAATGGGATTGATTAAGGCAGAATGGGATTGATTAAGGCAGAATGGGATTAAGCTGGGCACAATGGGATTAAGTAGGGCAGAATGGGATTAAGGCAGAATGGGATTAAGTAGGGCAGAATGGGATTGAGTTGGGCAGAATAGGATTAAGTAGGGCAGAATGGAATTAAGTAGGGCAGAATGGGATTGAGTTGGACAGAATAGGATTAAGTTGGGCAGAATGGGATTAAGAATGGAATTAAGTATGGCAGAATGGGATTAAGGCAAAATGGGATTAAGTAGGGCAGAATGGGATTAAGTAGGGCAGAGTTTGGCAGAATGGGATTGAGTTGGGCAGAATGGGATTAAGGCAGAATGGAATTAAGTAGGGCAGAGTTGGGCAGAATGGGATTAAGTTAAAACAGTGACGTAAAGGCGACACGGGATGTTCGTAGTCAACAGTTAACGGAACGGAAAACGTGTATGGGGGTTAGCGAGAAAATTACTAGTGCAGCCTGTCCATTTATCAGTTTGTTTGGTTTGTGTGAAGGCGTGTGTACACTCAGGTGTGTTCATGGTGGTTGTCTGTTTTTAGAAGGTGGTGGTGGTGGTGGTGATGATGGGGTGGGAGTGGGGTAGAGGGAGGTGGGAGGGCGCGTGTATGTTTGGTGTATGGTGGTCGGGAAAGGGATGTACGCTGACGTGCGTGTCCGCACAGGTGTTTTGAATGTGTTTATTATGGCTGCACGATATTAATAATACGCTGTTTAATGTAAGTAAACTTGGCACATGTTGCCATTTCGTAACAAAAAATTTGATTGGACAATAATGATGTTTTGTGTGAGTGGTTATCATTATTACTTCTGTTTGTTATTGATGATGGTGATGGCGGTGGTGGCAATTGTGATCAGTTTGGATATTATTATATCACGTGCTGTGTGCGTGTGCTTTAAGCATTGTCATGATAGCTTTATTTTTTTTTAAGTACTGGCTGTTCACGTTCTTCTTTCGTTCGGCATCGACATAGTCAAGCCATATCTGGTGATGAGTCTGCCCCCCTGCCCCCCCCCCCCCCCCCCTAATAGTTTTTGTGACTTTCGTGGAGTTTCTTGGTCAGAGGAGTTGTAGTTGGCTTTTCCTTCTGTCGTCCGCATGACGGAGGCGACATCGTTGCAATGTATATGTTCAGTTCTCTGGTCTTCTTGATCTCAAGGGTATATCGATGAAGGTGTCAGCTTGACCTTGTGGTTCATATGTGGTGTTGAACCGTTTGTGGCTGGTGTGGACTCTCCTCAGGACCACTTGTTGCTCTCAGGACAGAAATTAGGATCTTTATGGTACTCCGCATCTCCACCAACATATGTCATTTACATGTAACCAAGATTATTGCAGTGATAAGCTGATACAATACCAGTATAAAATATAGGTAAGGTAAAACATAGGCCAGGTAGGGCCTCATAGGTAAAGCATAGGCTAGGTAGGGCCTCACAGGTAAAACATAGTCTAGATAGGGCCTCAGGACCTAAAACATAGTTTAGGTAGGGCCTCATAGGTAAAACATAGTCTAGGTAGGGCCTCATAGGTAAAACATAGTCTGGTAGGGCCTCATAGGTAAAACATAGGCAGGTAGGGCCTCATAGGTAAAACATAGTCTAGGTAGGGCCTCATAGGTAAAACATAGTCTAGGTAGGGCCTCATAGGTAAAACATAGTCTAGGTAGGGCCTCATAGGTAAAACATAGTCTAGGTAGGGCCTCATAGGTAAAACATAGTCTAGGTAGGGCCTCATAGGTAAAACATAGTCTGGGTAGGGCCTCATAGGTAAAACATAGTCTAGGTAGGGCCTCATAGGTAAAACATAGTCTAGGTAGGGCCTCATAGGTAAAACATAGTCTAGGTAGGGCCTCATAGGTAAAACATAGTCTAGGTAGGGCCTCATAGGTAAAACATAGTCTAGGTAGGGCCTCATAGATAAAACATAGTCTAGGTAGGGCCTCATAGGTAAAACATAGTCTAGGTAGGGCCTCATAGGTAAAACATAGTCTAGGTAGGGCCTCATAGGTAAAACATAGTCTAGGTAGGGCCTCATAGGTAAAACATAGTCTAGGTAGGGCCTCATAGGTAAAACATAGTCTAGGTAGGGCCTCATAGGTAAAACATAGTCTAGGTAGGGCCTCATAGGTAAAACATAGTCTGGTAGGGCCTCATAGGTAAAACATAGTCTAGGTAGGGCCTCATAGGTAAAACATAGGCTAGGTAGGGCCTCATAGGTAAACATAGTCTAGGTAGGGCCTCATAGGTAAAACATAGTCTAGGTAGGGCCTCATAGGTAAAACATAGTCTAGGTAGGGCCTCATAGGTAAAACATAGTCTAGGTAGGGCCTCATAGGTAAAACATAGTCTAGGTAGGGCCTCATAGGTAAAACATAGTCTGGGTAGGGCCTCATAGGTAAAACATAGTCTGGGTAGGGCCTCATAGGTAAAACATAGTTTAGGTAGGGCCTCATAGGTAAAACATAGTCTAGGTAGGGCCTCATAGGTAAAACATAGTCTAGGTAGGGCCTCATAGGTAAAACATAGTCTAGGTAGGGCCTCATAGGTAAAACATAGTCTAGGTAGGGCCTCATAGGTAAAACATAGTTTAGGTAGGGCCTCATAGATAAAACATAGTCTAGGTAGGGCCTCATAGGTAAAACATAGTCTAGGTAGGGCCTCATAGGTAAAACATAGTCTAGGTAGGGCCTCATAGGTAAAACATAGTCTGGGTAGGGCCTCATAGGTAAAACATAGTCTAGGTAGGGCCTCATAGGTAAAACATAGTCTAGGTAGGGCCTCATAGGTAAAACATAGTCTAGGTAGGGCCTCATAGGTAAAACATAGTCTAGGTAGGGCCTCAGGACCTGGCTGGCTCATGGGTCTATGTGCAGGCTTAAGGCTTGTGCCATGATCACCGTACGTATACGTGGCACCTGTGACTTTAGTGCATATGAAATTCGTTCTGAGCGCGGAGACGTCGTCTTGAGAAACTGAAAGCGGACAGAAATTAGTATCTTCCCTTTTACGTGACTTAACCCTTTGGCTCCCGCATCCTGTCCTTCAACACCTTGCATTGCCAACCATTTGAGCAAAGCAAAAACTTAACCCTTTGATTCCCTCATCCTATCCACCTGCCTCGCTGGTCTGTTTATTAGTGTGTGTTCTGTAATGCTTTACATACTTTCTCAGAGGATTGGTAACAGGGTACCCAGGGCTGGTAGTTGCTGGATGTTCAGAGTATGTCTGTGGACCTAGGGTGTTAGCGTGTTGAGGCTGTTCAGCACACCGTGGCTTTTTGTAGGTTTGAGATCAAATTTCTCCCACCTTGGATGACCTTGACAGAGGTAAGGAGCTCCATCTACCCCAAAGGGAAGGGGTCGGGGTGTATGCACGTGGATGATGACGTTTTTATGACACACGGAGCAAGTCAAGGACTGTATAAGGTAGACAAAACAGTTTTACATCTGTGGACTGTGCGGTGTCTGCTTGATGTTTTTTAAATCCCCATGTGCGATAAATTTACGGAAATGGTCAACGCCAGGGGCATCTCCTTACATTATATGCAGCGAATGCATTAATACGTGTACTTAATTTTCTTTTCCTTTTTTGTCCTGTTGAAGTATTGTGTATGTTTTGAACTGGTTATATAAAGCCCTGGTATGGCTCTACAGAGTCGGCTGGGCTTTAAGCAACAAGAACAATAACCGCTGTCTACATTTTGCCTTCCCACCCCCTCACCCCCTCACCCCCTCACCCCCACTCTTCCAAATCCAGTTGAGTGTTTTAGGACACTGGCTTTCAGATTGCAGGGCCCGGGTTTGAATCAGCTTGGGATATCGTCAGTGAGTCAAAGATGGAAGCTTTTTCTGATCGTAGGTTCTGCCTGATAGTTTTTTTCCAATCTCCTTATCATCCTTTGTGCAGACCTGCTTAGTGCTTCAACCTCTTTCGTGTGTACTCACGCCAAACATCGAATACTCGCCAACGCCTAAGAAATGCTGTAAGTCATGTCAGTGTTGGGTGGCTTGTGGAAAGGCAAAAACACCCAACATGTACAACACCCAACATGTACACCCTGCAAAAGGGAGTATGGCTGCGCCAGTGGAAGGGTGGTAGTGGTGGTGGTGGGTTATTGAAGGAAACAAAATAAAAATAAGTCCTCTCCCTCCGTCCCATAATAATAGCAATAATAATGATAAATAATAAGTACCTTCCCTCTGTCCCCTTTTCCTTTTCAATTTGTGTCGCCATTCATCATCATCATCGTCATTTGTGGTGTGTGTGTGTGTGTGTGTGTGTGTGTGTGTGTGTGTGTGTGTGTGTGTGCGTGTGTGTGTGTGCGCGCGCGTGTGTGTGTGTGTGTGTGTGTGTGTGTGTGTGTGTGTGTGTGTGTGCGTGTGTGTATGTGTGTGCGTGTGTGTGTGTGTGTGTGTGTGTGTGTGTGTGTGTGTGTGTGCGCGTGTGTGTGTGTGTGTGTGCACGCACACTTGCGTCTCTATCTCTCTCTCTCTCTGTACATGTGTGTGTTTGTGTGTGTGGTTGCTGGAAAAGGAACATTGCCGTGATTGTTCACTTTGTTTAGTCGTTGTACCTTCTTCTGTTTAGCTAAACTTGATCTTTCCTGTGAGTGTGACATTGTTGTACCGATAAGGTCTGCCAGTTTGTGCTTACCCCCCCCCCCCCCCTCTCATCACCTTTTCTTGTAATGGCTCTGCACAATCCGACCCATCACCCCCGAAAAGTCATGCTTTCATCAATTTTGTAGTGAATGTAAATCGTCCCAACCGTGCATAATCTGAATTATGCAGGGTGCATGGCTCGGCAAGTAAAAGTCCAACCTACGACCCTTGATCATCATCATCATCGTCATCATCAGGTGCCTTGCCTCATGGCGTTGGCGATTATGGACTTCCATCTGTCTCTATCTCTTGTTGCCTCAAGCATCTCTTCCACCCTCCTTGTCTTCAGCCACTCTGCAAGTCCGTCTAGTATTTTCTCCCTGGGTCTACCTGGTGCTCTCTTTCCCTCCAGCGTTCACGTTGTGACCAGGTGCTCCTTGATCATCGTTCTGTTGAATTACGGCTTTTGTCCGACGACCTTCAGTCAAATGCTTTGTTCGTTCTCTCTATCTGTCTGTCCTTCTGTCTTCCTGTCTGTCTCTCTTCGTGCTGTCTGTCTGTGTCTCCGTATGTCGGTTGGCCCGCGTGCGCGTGATGCGAGTCGTGCTCGCACATGATGTTTTCTTTTGATGATTGTAATGAATTGTTCATGATATTGTATTTCTACTTCCTTTATTCAGTATGATGATACGTGTCTGTTTGAGATTGGATGTATTGTCTGGATTCTGTTACGTGTCCTCAGAATTCCATTCTTTATTGATTATAGTAATGGATATCTGTTGGAGATTGGATATATTGTTTCGAGTTTGGTACGTGTCTCTCTATAATTTTCCATTGCTTTTATTCTTTCTCCCCATTTATAGCCGTGTGCGTGTGCGTGTGCGTGTGCGTGTGTGTGTGTGTGTGTGTGTGGTGTGTGCGTGTGCGTGCGTGCGTGCGTGCGTGCGTGCGTGCGTGCGTGCGTGCGTGTGTGTGCGTGCGTGCGTGTGTGTCTGTTTTAGCGCTTAGATTTGATTTTATCAAGATTTTGCGCTATATAAAATATTGTATTGTATTGTATTGTATTCAAGAAATCCATTCACGTCATCTCCAGAATGATATGTATATGTATACTGGTAGGTAACCCATCCAGGTTTGCGTTATTGTGTGTGGTGTTGACTGATAAACAGTGATAGGAATGGCTCCGGTTTAACGTAATTCATTGTGTTCATAGTGTGTAACCCGACTTCAGTGACATTTCTCTCCATTGGTCATGATTTGCATATTACGTGACTCATGTTTAACGTAATTCATTGTGTTCAATGTGTGACTCCTTCTTAAGTGACATCTTTCCCCATTGGTCATGATTCGCATATCACGTCAGACGATAACCATCCTAATCAGTAGTCTCCCCTGCTGGGATAGAGCGACATCCCAGTTGGTTATTTAGCACCTGCTGGGGAAATCTGTTTCTTCGTGAGAACTGAGTCTCTGTCCCGAGTTAGAAAGCTCGTCAGTTTGAAATCAAGACACACGATGTCGTTAGACGACTATGATGAACCTGTTGACGTGACCAGTGACACGGAACAAAAATCTGATGATTCGGGAAGTCTGAACGACGAAATGGACCAGCTTCATATCATGAGTAAGTTTCCGATGGAATTGGTCCTAGCAAACAATAGCTGACGCATACTACGCATGGTACGTCAAGTATTGATTCTAGCAAAATGTCATCATCTTTCAGCCATCGAAAGTCCGTTGTCGGACGTAGGCCTTCCCCAGCTGTTTCCATTCGTTTGGTTTCAGCGCTTTTCCTCTCCAGTTCTTGTCAAATCCGTCTAGGTCGTCTCTCCATCTAGTTTTCTGTCTTCCTCTGTTGCAGCTGGCCTTTATTGTGTGTGGTACAAGTATTGATTCTAGCAAAATGTAGCTGACTTTTGTTATATATGGAAAAGTATTGAATGCAACAATATGTAGCTGATATATATTATGTATGGTACAAGTCAGCAAGCAAAGCCAGAACAAGATTGAGGCAGCCGAGATGTGGTTTCTAAGAAGAATGTTGAGAGTTCCATGGACAGCAAAGAAAACAAACGAGAAAGTCTTGATGGAGGCAGACACGAGTAGATCACTCATAAGGAAGATTAGGAAAAGGACAGGCAACATTTATAGGCCATTTTATGAGGAAGGGGGATTTGGAGCACCTGGTCACAACGGGAAAGCTGGAGGGAAAGAGAGCACCAGGTAGACCCAGGGAGAAAATGCTGGACGGACTTGCAGAGTGGCTGGGGACGAGGAGGGTGGGGGAGATGCTAGGGGCAACGAGAGATAGAGACAGATGGAAGTCCATGATCGCCAACGCCATGCGGCAAGGCACATGATGATGATGATGGTACAAGTATTGATTCTAGCAAAGTGTGGCTCACTTTTATTATGTATGGCACGTCAAGTATTGATAATGTAGGTAGATTTCGGTATTGTACGACAAGCATTGATGCTGGCAAAAAGTGCAGATGCCCTTTGTAATGTATGAGATGACAAGCACTGATTTTAGTAAAATGTAGCTGGCTTTTGTTATGGTACGACAGATAATTGATTGTCGCAAAGTGTAGCTGGTTGTTATTATTGGTACGACTGGTATTGACTATAGCAAAGTGTAGCTGGCTGTTATTATTGGTACGACAGGTATTGACTATAGCAAAGTGTAGCTGGTTGTTATTATTGGTACGACTGGTATTGACTATAGCAAAGTGTAGCTGGTTGTTATTATTGGTACGACAGGTATTGACTATAGCAAAGTGTAGCTGGTTGTTATTATTGGTACGACTGGTATTGACTATAGCAAAGTGTAGCTGGTTGTTATTATTGGTACGACTGGTATTGACTATAGCAAAGTGTAGCTGGCTGTTATTATTGGTACGACAGGTATTGACTATAGCAAAGTGTAGCTGGTTGTTATTATTGGTACGACAGGTATTGACTATAGCAAAGTGTAGCTGGTTGTTATTATTGGTACGACAGGTATTGACTATAGCAAAGTGTAGCTGGTTGTTATTATTGGTACGACAGGTATTGACTATAGCAAAGTGTAGCTGGTTGTTATTATTGGTACGACTGGTATTGACTATAGCAAAGTGTAGCTGGTTGTTATTATTGGTACGACAGGTATTGACTATAGCAAAGTGTAGCTGGTTGTTATTATTGGTACGACTGGTATTGACTATAGCAAAGTGTAGCTGGTTGTTATTATTGGTACGACAGGTATTGACTATAGCAAAGTGTAGCTGGTTGTTATTATTGGTACGACAGGTATTGACTATAGCAAAGTGTAGCTGGTTGTTATTATTGGTACGACTGGTATTGACTATAGCAAAGTGTAGCTGGTTGTTATTATTGGTACGACTGGTATTGACTATAGCAAAGTGTAGCTGGTTGTTATTATTGGTACGACTGGTATTGACTATAGCAAAGTGTAGCTGGTTGTTATTATTGGTACGACTGGTATTGACTATAGCAAAGTGTAGCTGGCTGTTATTAATGGTACGACTGGTATTGACTATAGCAAAATGTTATTGACTAGTATTTTGGCACGAGGAAACTAGGTAAATGATAAGAAACTGGGCAGTGAAAATATTGATTTTGGCAAAACGAGCGGACCTGTTTATGGTATGGAAACGTATTGAGTTTGGGCACTAAGAGTATATATATATTTTTTTGGGGGGGGGGGGGGGGACCCAAAAAACAAACAAACAAACAAACAAACAAACAAACAAACAACAACAACAATAAAAAACCGTAAGAGACATGCTTATGGAAAAGTAATGCGAGAGATTTAACACTAAGGGTATTATTTTTTGGGGTGATGGTGGTGGTGGATAGCGTGATGGTGGTGGTGGATAGCAGACATGAATTTTACTTTTGTGTTTTTATTTTGTCAGAATAGATGTAGTACGTAAAATTTGAACAGCTGCCCCCCCCCCTCTCCCAAGAGAGAGCGCGTCACCACAGTTCAGTCCCATTGGGGGGGGGGAGGGGAGGGTTTGTTTACCATGTTAACCCTTTGACTCCCGCACCCTGTCCACCAGCATCCTGCATTGTCAACCACGCTAGCAAAGCAGGAACTTAAGCCCTTTGACTATCTCATCCTATGGGGTAGGGGAGTCGAGGAGATAAGTTTTTGCAGTTGGTGGATAGGTGCAGGAGTCAAAGGGTTAAAGTGAATTTTCTACGGAGTTTTGTCCGGGGACAACTCTGCCGTGGGATCTGTGCACTGAGTGCTTGCTGCACATGGGACATGGGATTAATTGGCTTAACCGGTAAACTAGCACATGCATAGACCACCGGTGAAGATCTTGTGGAGT
>JAPXFY010000014.1:7219809-7224809 GCA_030674185.1 Monoplex corrugatus | reverse complement strand
CATACTGTTATCAGTGTCATATGGCATACTGTTATCAGTGTCACCATGGCATACTGTTATCATTGTCACCGTGGCATACTGTTATCAGTGTCATATGGCATACTGTTATCAGTGTCACCATGGCATACTGTTATCAGTGTCATATGGCATACTGTTATCAGTGTCACCATGGCATACTGTTATCATTGTCACCATGGCATACTGTTATCAGTGTCATATGGCATACTGTTATCGTGTCAGCACGGCATACTGTTATCAGTGTCAGCACGGCATACTGTTATCAGTGTCATATGGCATACTGTTTCAGTGTCATATGGCATACTGTTATCAGTGTCATATGGCATACTGTTATCAGTGTCACCATGGCATACTGTTATCAGTGTCACCATGGCATACTGTTATCAGTGTCAGCATGGCATAACGTTATCATGTGTCACCATGGCATACTGTTATCAGTGTCACCATGGCATACTGTATCAGTGTCACCATGGCATACTGTTATCAGTGTCGCATGGCTTTACTGTTATCAGTGTCAGCATGGCATACTGTTATCAGTGTCACCATGGCATACTGTTATCAGTGTCACCATGGCATACTGTTATCAGTGTCACCATGGCATACTGTTATCAGTGTCATATGGCATACTGTTATCAGTGTCACCATGGCATACTGTTATCAGTGTCACCATGGCATACTGTTATCAGTGTCATATGGCATACTGTTATCAGTGTCACCATTGTATACTGTTATCAGTGTCATATGGCATACTGTTATCAGTGTCATATGGCATACTGTTATCAGTGTCACCATGGCATACTGTTATCAGTGTCATATGGCATACTGTTATCAGTGTCACCATGGCATACTGTTATCAGTGTCAATGGCATACTGTTATTAGTGTCACCATGGCATACTGTTATCAGTGTCACCATGGCATACTGTTATCAGTGTCATATGGCATACTGTTATCAGTGTCATATGGCATACTGTTATCAGTGTCATCATGGCATACTGTTATCAGTGTCACTATGGCATACTGTTATCAGTGTCATGGCATACTGTTATCAGTGTCACCATGGCATACTGTTATCAGTGTCATATGGCATACTGTTATCAGTGTCATATGGCATACTGTTATCAGTGTCATATGGCATACTGTTTCAGTGTCACCATGGCATACTGTTATCAGTGTCACCATGGCATACTGTTATCAGTGTCATATGGCATACTGTTATTAGTGTCACCATGGCATACTGTTATCAGTGTCACCATGGCATACTGTTATCAGTGTCATATTGCATACTGTTATCAGTGTCATATGGCATATTGTTATCAGTGTCATCATGGCATACTGTTATCAGTGTCACCATGGCATACTGTTATCAGTGTCATATGGCATACTGTTATCAGTGTCACCATGGCATACTGTTATCAGTGTCATATGGCATATTGTTATCAGTGTCAGCATGGCATACTGTTATCAGTGTCATATGGCATACTGTTATCAGTGTCACCATGGCATACTGTTATCAATGTCATATGGCATACTGTTATCAGTGTCACCATGGCATACTGTTATCAGTGTCACCATGGGCTGATGATCTCATGGTTGACTTCCCCTGTGGGGATGCCGGGGGCTCCTTCAGTATAAATAGTATCCCCACCTTCTGGAAATTCTGTGGTGGAAATTTCATCTTTTCTGTCACTCTCTTTTTTTCTGCCTTGTTCCTTTGATTTCTGTCATTTCTTCCTGTCATTTTGTGCCTTGATGGACCATTCACCTGTATGTGTTGAAAAAGACTTATGTACTTTCTCCTAGGATTGATAATTGGGTACATGTGTTAAGTGCATTTTTGGCTTTAGAGATATGAGACACGCGGAAATTTTTTTAAAGTAATTTAGGTTGCCCTCCATATTTCAAGACTTTGCCAGTGTGTAAGGTTTAGGCGCAGGAACAAGGAATTGGCCGGATAATTTCTGGCAGAGTTTTGTTTCCCTCTTGAACAAACTTCGAAGTCTACTTATCTTTTGGTTTTTAAATATTGTCAAAAGAAATTGAATAAGGTTAAAAAAACAAACAAACAACAACAAAAAAACCCGGACATTAAGGACTTAACATTGATGTGTGTGTGTGTGTGTGTGTGTGTGTGTGTGTGTGTGTGTGTGTGTGTGTGTGTGTGTGTGTGTGTGTGTGTGTGTGTGTTAGTGTGTGTGTGTGTTGTGTGTGTGTGTGAGAGAGAGAGAGAGAGAGAGAGAGAGAGGTGTGTGTGTGTGTGTGTGTGTATGCGTTATCACGCACGTGTTCTACGCATAATGCAACAATCTTATTGACCTTAAAGAAGGCAGGAATCAAGTAGACTTATAGTGAATGAATCATCCTCCTGTACGTCATACCTGCTGTTTCAACTAACTGGGTTACGATACCCTATATATATATATACCCGAAATAGCTGTAAGAATATCCAATCGGCATTTCTGGCTTTGAATGCAGGTCAGCTGTATTGAGGCCATGGAATGCCATTGACCACAGGATAGAAACACTTTTCTGTTGGTGCAGAGTTGACCCCCCCCCCCACCTCTCTCTCTCTCTCTTTGGTCGCTGCCTTTAAAATAAGAGAAAAAAGTATTTTGAACGTACGCACTTGAAACAACAGTTGTTTTCTACATTAGTACCTTTGAGTATCCCATGTAAATACATTGAAATGTGTTAATTAATTAAGTAATGTTGTATAGAAATGTGTCTTAAGATTTCCCCCATGAAAGGGGCTGTTGGCCTAAATTCATTAGAATTCCGAATTCCGAGTTCGACGAGGTCTCTCTCTCTCTCTGTCTCTTTCTCCCTCTCTCTCCCTCCCTCTTTCTCTCTGTCTCTCTCTCTGTATACTGTGCAATATAATCATATTCATCTTTAACTTTTAAGGTTTTATCCTAGTAGATTTTCTCGCCCTTTCCACCAGCTTGCATTGTCAGCCATGGTAGCACAACAAATACGAATCTTTTTCCTGTCCTGATGGATAGTCGGTAGGGTGAGAGAAGGAAAGGGTTAATTTTTTTGTAATTGGAGGATAGAGTGAGACGAAGGGTAAGAAGCACCGATCAGATAGGCGGTAATAGTCACGCACGCGCGCACGCACGCACACACACACACACACACACACACACACACACACACACACACACACACACCACACACACACACCACCACACACACACACACACACACACACACACACACACACACACACACAACCACACACTCCACAAACACAGAGGCAGGCAGAAGACAAACACAGACACACACAGAGACACACACAAACACAAACATACAAACACACACACATACACAGTACAGACAAAACACAGACACACACAGACACACACAGACACACACAACACACACACACACACAGACACAACACACACACACAGACACAGTACAGACACACACAGACACACACACACACAACACACAACACACACAGACACACACACACACACACACACACACAACACACAGACACAGACACACATAGACACAAACATAAAACACACACACACACACATACACAGTACAGACACACACAGACACACACACACACACAGACACACACACTCTTTCTCTCTCTCTGTCTCTGTGTCTCTGTGTGTGTGTGTGTGTCTGCTGTCTGTCTGCTGTCTGTCTGTCTGCTGTCTGTCTGTTTGTCTGTCTCTCTCTCTCTTTCTCTCTCTCACACACACACACACACTCTCTCTCTCACCCGAAACACCCCATCAAAATGTCCCAAACAGCCAGAGAGACTGTACTGTTCCCATACCCATAGAGATAGACAGAAACCTGTTAAGGACTTTCCTCATCATTCTTTATGCGGGCTGTCCGGGTCTTTTGGTAGAGCCGTGGACACGACATCTAATGTGTCTCGTTCAATTCCAGTCTGCAGCGTTAAACACTGGCCTGTTCTGTTCGCTGTCCTGTCTTATTTTTTTCATCGTTCTGGTGGTTTCAGCTTAGTGTTTCATAGGTCCCTCTCCCTTCCTTCTCTCCCGTTTCAAGACCTTGTCATATAGCTCTGTGCAGGCTCAAGGTGTCTGCAAGATGATTGCTGGCAGATTTGGGTGGAGCGCGTGTGGAATTTTCCGATTGCGGTAAATCTATCTTGAACAAACTGCAAAGTCTCTTCCTTTGTATACTTGTATGCGTTCGTATATTATGAATGTGTGTGTGTGTATGTGTGTGTATGTGTGTTTTTGTGTGTGTGTGAGGGAGGGAGAGAGAGAGAGAGAGAGAGAGAGAGAGAGAGAGGAGAGATGTGTGTATGTGTGTGTGTGTGTTGTGTGTGTGTGTGTGTGTGTGTGTGTGTGTGAGAGAGAGAGAGGAGAGAGAGAGGCTCACGCGCATGCGTAGATTGAGTATTACGCAGAGGAATTGTGTCCCCGTTGTATAAGGTCACGAACAAGTAGACTACAATATACCTCATACCTACCCTTTGAGCTAATTGGGGTTGTTACGATACCATACGCACCTGAAACATGTACAAACTGGTATCCATCCCGTCAAAGTGTCTTGGCTGCTCTTTGTGCATGGGATCAGTCGTTGTCATTAAAGCCAAGGTACTTTTCTGAAGAAAGAACCTGGCCAGCTCATGGTAACGCTTGTGCCATGATCACCATACACATGGCACCTGTGACGTTAGTGCATGTGGAATTCGTTCCGAGCGCGGAGACGTTATCTTCAGAAACTGAAACTGAAACTGAAACATCTCAACCTTTGTAGTTATTGTCTACCAGGTAGAGCCTGTTTGTGATACTGAGTCATACACTCACATCTCATATCTACCCGTTCACTTGTGATACCCCGTACGCTAAACAGTGGTGTCTTCCAACAACAATAAAAATTATGTCGTCTTCAAGTCGTCACTATGCTTATCACAGGAACATCTCTTGATTGTAGCTGTGGTTTCTCCCTCTCTCTCTCTCCCCCTCTGTGAATGCATGTGTGTGTG
>JAPXFY010000014.1:7202309-7207309 GCA_030674185.1 Monoplex corrugatus | reverse complement strand
TGTGTGTGTGTGTGTGTGTGTGTGTGTGGTGTGTGAGTGAGTGAGTGTGTGTGTGTGTGTGTGTGTGTGGAGAGAGAGAGAGAGAGAGTGTGTGTGTGTGTGTGTGTGTGAGTGAGTGAGTGTGTGTGTGTGTGTGTGTGTGAGTGAGTGAATGAGTGTGTGTGTGTATTTTTTGTTTGTTTACTGATTGAAAGTGGATTATTCTACATAATTATGCCAAGGACAGCTCTTGTTGTTGTGGGAATGCTTTTTACACGTGCTAAGTGCATGTAGATACATGACCTTGGTTTATCATGTCATCCCAAGTCTATCATTGACATTCAGATCACCGTTGCAGGTTTAGTGGAGGGTGGGATGGAGTGGGGGTGGGAATCCCTGTTCGACCTTGAATCAAGCCTGGGTCTCAGGTGTACTAGGTTTGTGCTTCGTTCAGCCATCAGTCCATATACTTTGCAAAAGGGAAAGGGAAACTGTGCTGAAAGTTGACTTGTTCGCCTGACTGTCGTGTTTCTGCGAAATCAGCATGATGATCGAATACAATAACCATTTGTGACCTCCCACCACGAATCAGTCTTATTTAACTAGCATTTTGGCTATTTTGAGATATACATATCACTGGAAAGTGTACATTCTGCTGATTATTTTGGTATGAATAAAGCTTGTATATAAATGGAAGTTGTGTATGTTAAGTCATTAATAAAGCTGTACTCATAAAAGTAGAAGTTGTGTATGTTTAAAGTCATTAAGTTGTATGATGGCCATTTTGAGAAAACAGCCTCTAAAGTTTTTGTGTGCTCTCCTACACATTTTCCTTGAATTTCTTTATTTGGTGGCTTTGACCCAGTTTGTTTCTAATTTTCGCTGTCATTATCTGAAAGGTGTACCAAAGAGCTTTCCATCAGTATATTACATGTGGGGGTTCTGTACAGGTTACGGTTTATAACAAGAGACAAAAACAGATACTTTTGGTAGGAAATTGTTTCTTTCTGCTGCGATCAGTGCATTAAAATACCAATTTAAATTGATTAATAATATATTTTCAAGAAAAAAAATTCTGTGGGGAATAGATTATAGTCTACAGAAATCAATTTTGAGAAAAAGTCAAAATACCCCAGATAGACCCTCAGTCACCTTTTCAGCTCCTAGTGCTGTTCGACTGACTGCGAGTTAAGACTGATTTCGTGGTGGGAGGTCACATTTGTTTCCCGCACCCTGTCCATCAGTATCCTGTATTGTCAACCATGATCTATCATAATCATCATCATCATCATCATCATCATCAGGTGCCTTGCCGCATGGCGTTGGCGATTTTGGACTTCCATCTGTATCTGTCATTGTTGCCTCAAGCATCCCTCCACCCTCCTTGTCTTCAGCCACTCTGCAAGTCCGTCTAATCTTCTCCCTGGGTCTACCCGGTGCTCTCTTTCCCTCCAGCTTTCCGTTGTGACCAGGTGTTCCAGTTCCCCTTTCCTCATAAAATGGCCTATAAATGTTGCCTGTCTTTTCTCTAATCTTCCTTATGAATGATCTACTTGTGTGTGCCTCCATCAAGACTGTCTCGCTTGTTTTCTGAACGCTTTGGTTCCTCACCCTGTCCGCCAGTTTCCTGCAGGAAGCTGCTGGATCATCATCGTCATTCATCATCATTCATCATCATCATCATCATCATCATCATCATCATCAGGTGCCTTGCCACATGGTGTTGGCGATCATGGCCTTCCATCTGTTTCTATCCCTTGTTGCCTCGAGCACGTCTTCCACCCTCTTTGTCCCCAGAGTGAGGGAATCAAAGGGTTAATTTTTTTTTTTGCAGCTGGTGGATGAGGTGCTGGAGTCGAAGGGACAAAACGAGCTGTGTCGTTTTCTTGTGGGAAGGGGAGTAACTTAGTACTCAACAGGTGGTTTACATGTTACAGTGGTGTTGCCGTTGAGTTTGTTCTTTTTTTTTTGTTTTGTTCCCCCCCCCCCCCCCCCCCCCCCCCCCGTTCCTCCGACATTATGGTCAGGCTACATGTGTGGCGATAAACGTGGCTGTTTGTTGTACATTTACTGCCGGCTGCCATGAAGCTTGATAGTGCGAGGAGTCGCAGCCTGCCCTTGAGCAAAACTTCTGTTACGTTTCCTAAACACGCCATTGTTTGCTCTTCTGTCAGACATACAATCAAAGTGTATATGCACGCGCACACACACCACGCACAAACACACACACCAAACACACACACACAAAGACACACAACAAAAAAAGAGGGAGGAGAGAGAGAGAGAGAGAGAGAGAGAGAGAGAGACAGACAGACAGAGAGACGACAGAGAGACAGACAGACAGACAGACAGACAGACAGACAGACAGACAGACAGACAGACGAGTAAATACAACAGTAAGTCAATACATCTGTCCTTGACCCATGATCTGTTAAAAATTGTGTTAGATCAAATCAACAAGCGTCGGTGGTGTAACGGTTAGCATGGTTGCCTTCCAACAGTCGATCCGGGTTCGAGTCCCGGCCGACGCACTAAGTTACCACAGGCAGGTTGGGTGATTCTTCTAATAGAGTCATGGACTCAGGATCTGATATCTCGAGTTCAGTCCCAGCCTGCAATATTAAAACCTGGTCTGTTGGCTGTTTCCATTTATTCTGGTGGTGTCAGCATTATGTTTCATAGGCCCACTAGGCCTGTTGGCTGTTTCCATCATTCTGGTGGTGTCAGCATTATGTTTCATAGGTCCACTGCCTGTTGGCTGTTTCCATCATTCCTGGTGGTGTCAGCATTATGTTTCATAGGCCCACTGGTCTGTTGGCTGTTTCCATCATTCTGGTGGTGTCAGCATTATGTTTCATAGGCCACTGGTCTGTTGGCTGTTTCCATCATTCTGGTGGTGTCAGCATTATGTTTCATAGGTCCACTCGCCTGTTGGCTGTTTCCATCATTCTGGTGGTGTCAGCATTATGTTTCATAGGTCCACTGGCCTGTTGGCTGTTTCCATCATTCTGGTGGTGTCAGCATTATGTTTCATAGGTCCACTGGGCTGTTGGCTGTTTCCATCATTCTGGTGGTGTCAGCATTATGTTTATAGGTCCACTCGCCTGTTGGCTGTTTCCATCATTCTGGTGGTGTCAGCATTATGTTTCATAGGTCCACTCGCCTGTTGGCTGTTTCCATCATTCTGGTGGTGTCAGCATTATGTTTCATAGGTCCACTCGCCGTGGCGCCCTGTGTGTGCATTTGTTTCAATCCACTTCTCATTCTGGTGGTGTCAGCATTATGTTTCATAGGTCCACTGGCCTGTTGGCTGTTTCCATCATTCTGGTGGTGTCAGCATTATGTTTCATAGGTCCACTGCCTGTTGGCTGTTTCCATCATTCTGGTGGTGTCAGCATTATGTTTCATAGGTCCACTGGCCTGTTGGCTGTTTCCATCATTCTGGTGGTGTCAGCATTATGTTTCATAGGTCCACTGGTCTGTTGGCTGTTTCCATCATTCTGGTGGTGTCAGCATTATGTTTCATAGGTCCACTGGCCTGTTGGCTGTTTCCATCATTCTGGTGGTGTCAGCATTATGTTTCATAGGTCCACTGGTCTGTTGGCTGTTTCCATCATTCTGGTGGTGTCAGCATTATGTTTCATAGGCCACTGGCCTGTTGGCTGTTTCCATCATTCTGGTGGTGTCAGCATTATGTTTCATAGGTCCACTGGCCTGTTGGCTGTTTCCATCATTCTGGTGGTGTCAGCATTATGTTTCATAGGTCCACTGGCCTGTTGGCTGTTTCCATCATTCTGGTGGTGTCAGCATTATGTTTCATAGGTCCACTGGTCTGTTGGCTGTTTCCATCATTCTGGTGGTGTCAGCATTATGTTTCATAGGCCCACTGCCTGTTGGCTGTTTCCATCATTCTGGTGGTGTCAGCATTATGTTTCATAGGCCCACTGCCTGTTGGCTGTTTCCATCATTCTGGTGTGTCAGCATTATGTTTCATAGGTCCACTGGCCTGTTGGCTGTTTCCATCATTCTGGTGGTGTCAGCATTATGTTTCATAGGCCCACTGGCCTGTTGGCTGTTTCCATCATTCCGGTGGTGTTAGCTTAGTATTTCAAAAGTCCCTCCCACCTCCTACCCAATTTCAAGACCTTGTCAGCGTATAGGGTTTTGCGCAGGCTCAGGGAGTCTGCTGGATAATTCTTGGCAGATTTCGGTGGAGCATATATGGAATTGTCCGATTGCGATGAATCCCTCTTAAACAAACTCCAGACTCCGTGAAATCAAAGCAGGCTCACGACTCGGTATTCATGGAGTGACCTTCACAGCGCCTAACAGCCGTTTCTTGCATGCCGAAAATAGAAAAAAAACATGCTGCTCCTTGCGTCATGAATTTTATCGCCGTTATACCCCATGTGTGCAGCATCTGAGACCTTAACCCTTTCGACTCCCACCTCCCACTCTCGCTTTATTTATCCGACCTCAGGAAGTTGGTTTGGTAGAGTGAGGAGTGAAAGGGTTAAGGAAGCTGGTGATAGGTGAGGGAGAGAAAGGGTTAAGGAAGCTGGTTGGTAGGTGAGGGAGTGAAAAGGTTAAGGAAGCTGGTTGGTAGGTGAGGGAGAGAAAGGTTAAGGAAGCTGGTTGTAGAGTGAGGTGTGAAAGGGTTAAGGAGTTGGTTGGTAGAATGAGAGAGTGAAAGGGTTAAGAAAGTTGGTTGATAGGGTGAGGGGGTGAAAGGTTAAGGAAGCTGGTTGATAGGGTCATCATCATCATCATGTATGTGCCCTACCACATGGCATTGGCGATCATGGCCCTCCAGTGTATCTATCCTTTGTCGCCGCAAGCACATCTTCCACCCTCTCTGTCCTCAGCCACCCTGCAAGTCCGTCCGATATTTTTTCCCTGGGTCTACATGGTATTCTCTTTCCCTCCAGCTTTCCTGTTGTGACCAGGTGCTCTAATTCCCCTTAACTCATAAAAAGTCCTATACATGTTGCTTGTCTTTTCCTAAAATTTCTTATCAATGG
>JAPXFY010000014.1:7192309-7197309 GCA_030674185.1 Monoplex corrugatus | reverse complement strand
CGAGCAAACATTTTCGAGCACGAGCAAATACACACACACGGATGCATACATGCTCGCACGCACGCGGGCACACACATACACACGCGCACGTCGTGCGCGCCCAGCGCGCACACACACACACACACACACACACACACACACACACACACACACACACACACACACAGTCTCTCTCTCTCTCTCATCACACACACACACACACACACATACACACACCCACGCACGCACCCCCCCCCCCCCCCCACACACACACACACACTTGGCCATAATTAAAACGTAATCATTACAAATAGTTTTATTTGCTGTGTTTCAGATTCGGACTGTGGTCCTGGTGATTTGGACAGTCCTCGCACAGGTCAGTCAGTTGGTCCACTGGTGGGTCCTGTGTTTGTTCATTCGTTCGTCAGTCCGTTTTCCTGTATTTATTCGAAATCGGCGATTAACTGATTAATCATGCCTGTCCGTTTGTTTGATTATTCCTTCGTTTATTCGAAATCAGTGATTAATTGATTCATCTGTTGGTTGTTTGGTACGTTCATTTATTTGAAATCAATAATTGATTAATTGATTCATTGGCTTCCCCTGTGGGGATGCCGGGGGCGCTTTCAGTATAAATAGTATCCCCATCTTTTGGAAATTCTGTGCTGGAAATTTCTTCTTTTGTGTCACTCTGTTTGTTTCTGCCTTGTTGTTTTGCTTTCTGTCATTTCTACCTATCATTTTCTGCCTTGCTGGTCCATTCCCTGTATGTGTTCGATGAAGTCTTATGTACGTTCTCTTGGAATTGATAATTGGGTACATGAATTAAGTGCATTTTTGGCTGTGGGAAATGAGATTTGCGGAAGCAGTTGTACGTAATTTATCCCGTTTTTATTTGTTTTAGTGGATACTCTCAGAGTTATGGTCCCTTCGGACTTTATTGTTTATGAGGCAGGAATGGCACAAATCGCTGCCGCTATTGCATCAGTGAGCCACGGTAAGTATGTTAGATTAAACGTAATTTTAGAAGGAAAATTTCCTTTCAGGTATGTTTTTATAAATGCCCTGCGTGATAAATTGGACGGAGTGGTCAATGCCAGGGGCATGTCTTAGATTATGTGCGTGAATGCGTTGATATGTGTACTTAGTTTTCTTTTTCCTTTTTTTTTCCCTGTTGAAGTTATTGTGTATGTTTTGATACGGTTATAGCCCTGATATGGCTTACGCAGTCGGCTGGGCTTTAAACAAAAAAGAACAATAACAATAACGATTCATTGCTTCATTCATTGCTTTGTTCGTTTCTTCATCTGTTGAAGTTTGAAGTTCGTTCAAAAGGGATTTATTGCGCTCGGGCAGTTCCTCATGTGCGTCACCCGTATCTGTCAGCAGTTATCTTGCAGATTCCCTGAGCCTGCGATAAAACCTGTGTTCTGATGGCAAGGTTTTGAAACTAAGGGTGGGGGTGGGGGTTTGATTGATTGATTTGGTTAATTTTTTCGTCGACCCCACCTCAGGTGATACGGCCGACAGGGATAACCATCCTAAGGAAGTGGGGGAAGGGGGACGGATCCTAACGAACCACCAGAACAACAAGGATGCTTAAGATGGGACAGTGAGATGGCCACTTTTAATATGGGTGCTTCCCGATTGAACCCGCAACATTGCATGTGAAGACGTCAACATGAGTATGGGCCTGTTGTTGGGTGGGGAGATGGTGAGCTGACCTGTAACACACCTGAACAAACCCTGATGTTAAGATGGGACATTTGATAAAGGCAGTCAAAGGGGTGATTTTAATTCTATGCGGCATGAGATTAGAACTTGAGATGCCTTATAATTATACTTTTAATCCTTTACTCACCCCATAACCATGTGTTAGATGGGTCGTGGTGGTGTTGTTAAGTTGCGCGCCGGTGATTGGAACGCCTGCATGTGTGAGTCTGAGTGTGGGGCTGTGGGGGTGGGTGAGGTGGTGGTGACTGTGACGTGCTGCCCCGTGATGGGACATTGTGGCGCAAGGTGTTTTGATTTAGCGGCTGAGATTTGATTTCTATAATTTTCCTGCTTTATTCTTTATCCTATTTATTAGTTGTGTGTGTAATTTGTGTGTGTTTTATAGTTGGCCCGGTCGGTCGATGACTCGAAAGTGTCTCCCGTGTGATAGAGATTATAAGTTGGCATTAATTTAATTTATCATTTGTTTTTTATGTCCCGTTGATGGATTTGATGAAAATATCCATGTTGTTCAGTCGTTGTTTTTGTCTTCATGGTGTCGCGTATATTTGTCCATTTGTTGAGCAGATGGTCGTTTTTTTTGTTTGTTCATTCTTTCATTCGTTCCTTCTTTCCTTCGTTCATATGATTGTGATTGTTTTGTTTGTCGTTGATTGATTCGTTTTTTTTTTATGACGTTGTTCTGTGACTTACACACGTACACACACACACACACACACGCATACACACACGTACACGCATACACACACACACACACACACACAGAGGCACACACACACATGTACACGCATACACACACACACACACACACACACACACGCATACACACACGTACACGCATACACACACACACACACACAAGCACACACACAAGCACACACACACACATCACACACATGTACCCGCATACACACACACACACGCACACACACATACACACACACGTACACGCATACACACACACACACACACACACACGTACACGCATACACACACACACACACACACACACACACACACACACACCCTCGCACGCACTTACGCGCAAACACACAGAACACACGGGCAGAGGAGAGGAGAGAGAGAGAGGAGAGAGAGAGAGGAGAGAGAGAGAGGAGAGCGAGTTAGAGGTGTGTGTTAGGAGAGAGAGAGAGAGAGAGAGAGAGGTGAGGGTGTGTGTGTGTGTGTGTGTGTGAGAGAGAGAGAAGGAGGTGTGGGTGTGTGTGTGTGTGGATGAGAGAGAGAGAGAAGTTGTGTGTGTGTGTGTATGTGTGTGTGAGAGAGAGAGAGAGAGAGAGTGTGAGGGAGGGGGAGAGAGAGAGAGAGAGAGAGAGAGAGAGAGAGTGATGAGGAGATGTGTGTGTGAGAGAGAGAGAGAGAGAGAGAGAGAGAGAGAGAGAGAGTGGAGGAGAGGAGAGAGAGAGGAGAGAGAGAGAGAGAGAGAGAGAGGAGAGAGAGAGAGAGAGAGAGAGAGAGAGAGAGAGAGAGAGAGAGAGAGAGAGAGAGAGTTGACAGAGATGCGAAACAAGATTCGTGAAGTTTCTTATGGCTGTCATCAGATTGTCTTTCCCTTGAACTGTTGACTCATAATTATGCATTGTTCCATAGCTATCTCAGGATGGTCACATAACTTTGATAGTTACATTATTGTTTATCCGGTAGCCTGTTGACAATGACATTCAAACATCACGCTTTCTATTGTTCGTGTTTCTTTACATATCATTCATGTTACGATTGAAACGAGATTACATTTTTTTTTTATCGGTGAATCTTGTGATACGCGAAATTATTTATACCTGACTCGTTTTGCTTGTTTTGTGTGTGTGTGTGTGTGTGTGTGTGTGTGGTGTGTGTGTGTGTGTGTGTGTGTGTGTGTGTGTGTGTGTGTGTGTGTTTTGAAACGATTCACATCCCGTTTTTTTGAGGGACAGTATCGCTCAGCGTGTTATCATCATCCTCGTCATGGTTCGTCATTGTCGTGATTCATCGTCATCGTCTTTGTCGCCATCTTCATCATTCATCATCATCATCATCATCGTTATCACCACAACCACAACCACCATTTTAAGCCTTCGACTCCTGCGCCCTATCAACAAACTGCAAAAACTTAATCCTTTCCCTCCCTCATCCTATCCACCAGCTTCCTGCATTAACCCTTTCCCTCCCTCACCATATCCACCAGCTTCCTGCATTAATCCTTTCCCTCCCTCACCCTATCCATCAGCTTCCTGCATTAACCCTTTCATTCCCTCACCCTATCACCAGCTTCCTGCATTAACCCTTTCCCTCCCTCACCTATCAACCATCTTCATGCATTAACCATTTCCCTCCCTCACACTATCCACCATCTTCCTGCATTAACCGTTTCACTCCCCACCTTATCAACCATCTTCCTGCATTAACCTTTCACTCCCTCACCTTATCAACCAGCTTCCTGCAATTAACCCTTTCCCTCCCTCACCCTATCCACCAGCTTCCTGCATTAACCCTTCACTCCCTCACCTGCACCGCGACCCTATTCATCAACTTGTACCACTTTGCTTCAATACATTGACACGATCAAATTATTCTAAGCTGAGTGTACAGTGGGGAGTCAAAGGGTTAAACCATCAGCAAAGCAGCTTATTCATAGTGGATGGATCCGTTGATAGGGCCGTGGACGCATTGTCTCGCGTCTCGAGTTCAATCCTAGCCAAGGGTATGAAACGGACCAGTTACCTGCCCATCTTAATGGTCAGAATGAATTATTCTGGTAGTGTCAGGCCAGTGTGTCGTAGGCCTTGTGTAGAGAGAGAGAGAGAGAGGAGAGAGAGAGAGAGAGAGAGAGAGAGAGAGAGAGAGAGAGGGGAGGAGAGAGAGAGAGGAGTGATGTGTGTATGGAGAGAGAGAGATGTGTGTGTGTGTGTGGTGTGTTTGTGTGTGTGTGTGTGTGTAGTGTGTGTGTGAGAGAGAGAGGAGTTGTGTAGGTGGGAGAGAGAGAGAGGGATGGTGTGGAGAGAGTGAGGGAGGAGAGAGAAAGAGAGAGAGAGTGTGTGTGTGTGGTAGTGTGTGTGTGTGTGTGAGAGAGAGAGAGAGGTGAGGAATGTGTGTGTGTGAGGAGTGAGAGAGAGGAGAGAGAGAGAGAGAGAGAAGAGGTGTGTTGTGTGTAGTGTGTGTGTGTGTGTGTGTGGTGGGGTGCAAGGGATTCGTATGGTTTAAATGTCTACTCACTTAAGTGTTTTTAGAACCGCCCCCCCCACACACCACACACACACACACACACACACAACACACGCACGCACGTACGC
>JAPXFY010000014.1:7174809-7187309 GCA_030674185.1 Monoplex corrugatus | reverse complement strand
GTTATATCTCCATTTATTAAAGTGTTGATATCGGGAACTCAGTTATATCTCCATTTATTAAAGTGTGGATATCGGGAACTCAGTTATATCTCCATTTATTAAAGTGTGGATATCGGGAACTCGGTTATATCTCCATTTATTAAAGTGTGGATATCGGGAACTTAGTTTTATATCTCCATTTATTAAAGTGTGGATATCGGGAACTTAGTTTTATATCTCCATTTATTAAAGTGTGGATATCGGGAACTAGTTATATCTCCATTTATTAAAGTGTGGATATCGGGAACTAGTTTATATCTCCATTTATTAAAGTGTTGATATCGGGAACTCAGTTTATATCTCCATTTATTAAAGTGTGGATATCGGGAACTCAGTTTATATCTCCATTTATTAAAGTGTGGATATCGGGAACTCGGGTTATATCTCCATTTATTAAAGTGTGGATATCGGGAACTTAGTTTTATATCTCCATTTATTAAAGTGTGGATATCGGGAACTTAGTTTTATATCTCCATTTATTAAAGTGTGGATATCGGGAACTTAGTTTTATATCTCCATTTATTAAAGTGTGGATATCGGGAACTCAGTTATATCTCCATTTATTAAAGTGTGGATATCGGGAACTCAGTTATATCTCCATTTATTAAAGTGTGGATATCGGGAACTCAGTTATATCTCCATTTATTAAAGTGTGGATATCGGGAACTCAGTTATGTTTCCATTTATTAAAATGTGGATATCGGGAACTCAGTTATATCTCCATTTATTAAAGTGTGGATATCAAGTAACCAGAAAAACAGGAAAATAAAATTAGAACGCATAGGTACAATTGTATTTTCGTGTTTTTCTGTCTGATTCTATTTCCGTATTTTTCTTCTTACTCTCTTTTCGTGTTTTTCTGGTTACTGTTGGTTTGAACGCGGGCAGTCACACTTACTGCGGATGTCAAGGTCTCTGTTTCATCTTCAGTTACTTGAAAATGTGGATATCAGGAAATTGGTTACATCTCCAGTTAGTAAGTGTGGATTCATAATTTGGTTACTCCAGAACGCCCGCGGGCACCAAAAAGGTGAAATGTTAAGAGTGGCATGACCATTTTTTTCATGTCATTTGTTTAAAAAGAAACTCTTCTGATATCTAAGTACGGGTAAGTCGTCAACTGGGACAGTTGTTTCTCGTTTTTAACTTACGGGGACAACGAAAGAGAAGAGAGAGAGAGAGAGAGAGAGAGGAGAGGAGAGGAGAGAGAGAGAGAGGAGAGAGAGAGAGAGAGTTTATGTCGGCCGTGTAGTGTGACCTTGATATGTTTCTTCTGCAGTTTCCTTTAAGGAGAAAAAACAACAACCCCAGATTGTTTCATATCGACTGGAGATTGTGTGTGTGTGTGTGTGTGTGTGTGTGTGTGTGTGTGTGTGTGTGTGTGTGTGTGTGTTGGTGTGGGTCTCTGCCTCCCCCACCCCCTTTCTCTTTTTCTGTTTCCCTCTGTCGCATTCTGAGATTAACCCTTTGACTTCCGCACTCTGTCTACAAGCATCCTAATATCTCAACCATGCTAGCAAAGCTAAAACTTAACCCCTGACTCCTTCACCCTCTCCACCGGCTTCATGCCAGAAGCTGGTAGATAGGGTGAGACAGTCGGAACATTTGAAGTTGACAGTTGAAGTGTTAAGTATTTGCAGTTGGTGGCTAGTGTGCGGGAGCCAAAGGGTTAAGGAATGAGGGGAGAGGATGTGGGATTGAAGGGCCGTGCATATCAGAGATGTATGCCTATTTTCATGTTCATTTACATAAAGTGTTGACAAATCTGCTTGCCCTGAGCATGGAGTAAAACCCACCTGTCTGCAGATGCATTATGCATACACCATGACCTTGTTTGGATTCTGATTAACCTAAGACAGCAGTTTAAAAAAAAATTTTAATTTTTTTTTTTAGCGTTTTTATCAGTATGAAAGATACAATTCAATGCTCCGGACAGTTAAACCAACCCTGTGCAAACAAAGGGAATATCGGTGACAGATTTCGGTCGAAACATTTCAGGTGCGCGACGTACTAAATGGTTTTAAAACAAGCAAACAAACAAACAAAAAAAACCCCAAACACACACACACACGCATGCACGCACGCACGCACGCATGCACGCACGCACGCATGCACGCACGCACGCACACGCGCGCACACACACACACACACCACGCACACACGCACGCACGCACGCCACGCACACACACGCGCGCGCGCACACACACACACAAAAGCACATACACACACCAAACACAACAAAAAACACACACACACACACACACAAGCACATACACACATCAAACACAAACAAATAAAAAACAAACAAAACAAGCAAGCAAGCAAGCAAGCAAGCAAGCAAGCAGCAAACGTATTCAGTACTTTCCCTTTTTCGCACTTGCACATGAAAGTATCTAGTCTGAATGACATTATGTAATCAGTCTTTCTCTTTCTGAATGCCAGCTCTTGAAGTAGGATGTTTTTTTTTTTATTTTTTTTTTGTTTTTTAAAGCATTCCTGTTTTTTCCCCACGGACGCGTGTATCTATGCCCGTTGTTTTGCCCACACTACGCAGGCAGTATGTTGATGCACAGTCTCGCATACACCCCGTCTTCGGCGGATGGGCGTGCTGGGCTGTAAACAGCTGAACATTTCTGGCTTACTCTTTCTTGTCTTGTCGGTGCATGTCTCGACACGTGCACGGTCGCTGCGCCGCACGCACGCACGCACGCACGCAACGACCCCGCACCACGCACGCACGCACACACAACATTACACACCTGTGTACAAGTTACGGGTTGATCTGAATCGTTCTTGGTGTGTGTGTGTGTTGTGTGTGTGTGTGTGTGTGTGTGTGTGTGTGTGTGTGTGTGTGTGTGTGTGTGTGTGTGTGTGTGTGTGTAAGAGAAGTTGGAAGTGGGACAAAAACGACAACTACAACAACAACACAACAACACACACGCGCACACACACACACACACACACACACACACACACACACACACACACACACACACACACACACACACACAGACAGAAGAACGGTGTAGCGGTAAGCAAGGCAGTGTTGAGCATATCGTTGAAAATCATGATTTCAGGTCTTGCTGACACACGCAAGAAGCAGTTAGATAAAGGGGGAGGGCGTGAAAGGGTTAATCTTCAGCCAGCACTTGATCTTGGTGATGAAAGGGTTAAAGGAAGAGTGCAGTCATTCTCGGTGGTTGGTGAAAAGGGCTTTAAAAAAAAAAAAAAAGAAAAGAAAGAAAAAACTTCATACCTGATGGTGGGCGACTGGCGTTTAAAAGTAGGCCAATGGAAATGTGAAAGTAGGATGTCCACGCTCGCCACAGCTGATGGGGCGGCTTATCAGGGGCTGTCGTACTTACGCTGGACGGGCCGTCAGTGTGCGAGTTCTTCGATACGGGAGTTGTCGTAGGGTAGGTCCCTTGCTCCTAGTGTTGTGTGAGCTCCTGCACGGTGTAGACTCTAGTGATCTGCTTACAGCTGCAGTTTGGATTTTCCTGACACTTTGTTTCCACGACTTACCGTAGTGTGTGGAGGGTTGTGTCCTCATTCGGGAAAACAGAAAGGTTCCAGATTGTTGAAACGATCCTGGAAATGTTGACTTAAATTAGGGAACGTGTGGTCCTTGGAACGAGAGTTTGTTAGTATTTATTCACTCGTGAATGTATGTGGAAAGAGTTTAAAACCGAATAGTTTTGTGGAGGAAAAAAGGAAATAGTGTAGTCATTTCAGTGTGCTGTGGAAGAAAATTTGTTTCTGCTGAAATGTTTTGATATCGGGGGGAAAATTCTAGTTTGTGAAAGGAGGGTGTTGTCTTTGAAACGATGTTAGATTTTGAAAAATAAAGCGGTAATTGAATATTTTATTTGAAAGAGCATTTTTTGACTCAAGAACACTTGAAACATTATGGAAGAGAAGGGATTGTGTGCTGAAACTTACGTGAACCAATGTTACGGATCGTGTTCAGTGAAGTTTTGCTCATGTAAACATTTTATGAACGGAATGTGTTTGTGAATACTTTTGAAATTTTAGAAATTTCATGGAAAAACGACCTTGAAATTTCCTGTTTAAGAAGAGTTTCAAACCATATATAGCCATGCACAGTCACATATTTTGAGAACTGTTTTTCAGAAAGACTTTGGAGTCATTGAAACGAAGTTTCAGGGTCGAAATGGCGAACTTTATCTTCAGATCGTTTTATGAAAGAAAAACATTTTTTTATCAAAGGAAAACATTTTATTTTGATTTTTAAGAAAAAACATTCAGTGAATATGATGTCTTCTGTGTTGATTATCCAAAATTGTTGAAGACAGAAAATTGTTGTGGTGTTAATGTGAAAAATGGCAGCTTATGTGAGACAGCCTTCTCTGCACTTGTCTGTTGCCGTGTGCCCCATGTCTTCAGACTTCGACATTTTTGGTGGGTTGGACGTGTTTCCTTGTTATTTGAATAGTGTGTTGTTTGTGTTTCTGTGTTATTTGAATAGTGTGTTGTTTGTGTTTCTGTGTTATTTGAATAGTGTGTTGTTTGTGTTTCTGTGTTATTTGAATAGTGTGTTGTTTGTGTTTCTGTGTTATTTGAATAGTGTGTTGTTTGTGTTTCTGTGTTATTTGAATAGAGTGATGTTTGTGTTTCTGTGTTATTTGAATAGTGTGTTGTTTGTGTTTCTGTGTTATTTGAATAGTGTGTTGTTTGTGTTTCTGTGTTATTTGAATAGAGTGATGTTTGTGTTTCTGTGTTATTTGAATAGTGTGTTGTTTGTGTTTCTGTGTTATTTGAATAGAGTGTTGTGTTATGATGTTTGTGTTTGTGTGTTATTTGAACAGAGTGTTGTTTGTGTTTCTGTGTTATTTGAATAGAGTGTTGTTTGTGTTTCTGTGTTATTTGAATAGTGTGTTGTTTGTGTTTCTGTGTTATTTGAATAGTGTGTTGTGTTATGATGTTTGTGTTTCTGTGTTATTTGAATAGAGTGTTGCGTTATGATGTTTGTGTTTCTGTGTTATTTGAATAGAGTGTTGTGTTATGATGTTTGTGTTTCTGTGTTATTTGAATAGAGTGTTGCGTTATGATGTTTGTGTTTCTGTGTTATTTGAATAGAGTGTTGTTTGTGTTTCTGTGTTATTTGAATAGAGTGTTGAGTTATGATGTTTGTTTCTTTGTTATTTGAATAGAGTGTTGTTTGTGTTTCTGTGTTATTTGAATAGAGTGTTGTTTGTGTTTCTGTGTTATTTGAATAGAGTGTTGTTTGTGTTTCTGTGTTATTTGAATAGAGTGTTGTGTTATGATGTTTGTGTTTCTGTGTTATTTGAATAGAGTGTTGCGTTATGATGTTTGTGTTTCTGTGTTGTTTGAATAGAGTGTTGTGTTATGATGTTTGTGTTTCTGTGTTATTTGAATAGAGTGTTGCGTTACGATGTTTGTGTTTCTGTGTTATTTGAATAGAGTGTTGCGTTACGATGTTTGTGTTTCTGTGTTATTTGAATAGAATGTTGTGTTATGATGTTTGTGTTTCTGTGTTATTTGAATAGAGTGTTGTGTTATGATGTTTGTGTTTCTGTGTTATTTGAATAGAGTGTTGTGTTATGATGTTTGTGTTTCTGTGTTATTTGAATAGAGTGTTGTTTGTGTTTCTGTGTTATTTGAATAGAGTGTTGTTTGTGTTTCTGTGTTATTTGAATAGAGTGTTGCGTTATGATGTTTGTGTTTCTGTGTTATTTGAATAGGGTGTTGTGTTATGATGTTTGTGTTTCTGTGTTATTTGAATAGAGTGTTGCGTTACGATGTTTGTGTTTCTGTGTTATTTGAATAGAGTGTTGTGTTATGATGTTTGTGTTTCTGTGTTATTTGAATAGAGTGTTGTGTTATGATGTTTGTGTATTCTGTATTATTTGAATAGAGTGTTGTGTTATGATGTTTGTGTATCTGTATTATTTGAATAGAGTGTTGTGTTACAATGTTTGCAGCGCGTTTCCCACGTGGAGATGCTGGGAATTACTTCAGTATGGGCATGTCTCCATGTGGAAATTCTGTGCTTGAAATTTCTTCTTTTTATCTGTTTTCCTGTTTGTTGTCGTAAGAAATCCTTATACATTCTCTCTCTCTCTCTCTCTGTCTCTCTGTCTTCTCTTCTGTCTCTGTCTCTCTCTCTCTCTGTCTCTGTCTCTCTCTCTCTCTGTCTGTCTGTCTCTCTCTCTCCTATGTCAGAGTATGCCGACTGTGCAGTAACATCATTTTGCCCACAACGTGTATACACGTATCCCTGCTAAAACAGACACCTCAGATGGATACAGTGACCCTTTTGAGGAATTACCTGTCTCGAACGCAAAAGTTCTGTAGTGTGTTGTACCGTTTTGTGTTCTCTTGTATCACATTGCGTCGCTCTCCGCCGCCGCAGTTTTCTGTCGCTCTGGCAAGGGTGTCTAAAGAACTTTGACATGTTCGAAAGGTTTGAACGTGATTCTGTTGGAATGAATATTGTTGTGGTATATTGAATTTATAGGCCATTTTATGAGGACAGGGGAATTTGAGCACCTGGTAACAACGGGAAAGCTGGAGAGAAAGAGAGCACGAGGTAGATCCAGGGAGAAGATACTAAACGGACTTGCAGAGTGGCTGGGGACAAGGAAGGTGGAGGAGATGCTTGAGGCAACAAGTGATAGAGTCAGATGGAAGTCCATAATCGCCAACGCCATGCGGCAAGGCACCTGATGATGATGATGATATTGAATTACATTTTTTTTTTATTGTATTGCCCTGTACTGTACTGTATTGTACAAAGTTATGTTATATTGAATTATATGTTTTATTGTATCGTCCTGTACTGTACTGTATTGTACAAAGTTATGTTATATTGAATTATATTTATTTTATTGTATCGTCCTGTACTGTACTGTATTGTACATTCTTATATTGAATTATATTTCATTGTATCGTCCTGTACTGTGCTGTACTGTACATTGTTATGTTATATTGAATTATATTTGTTTTATTGTATTGTCGTGTACTGTACTGTGCTGTGCTGTACTGCACATTATGTTGAATTATTTTATAATATCGTCCTGTACTGTATTGTTCTGTATATGCTGTACTGTACTGTACTGTGTTGTGTTGGATTGGTATTACGAATAATATTCTTAACTGCCTCATATTGGATTGTGTTGCTCTGCATTGTATAATGTATTGTGTTGTGTTGCGTTATATTGTGTTGCTTGTTACATTTTCCGTCTGCACAAAAATACTTGGGTTTCTGAGTTCAAATCTGGGCTGCCCTTCCCAAAGAGAGTGAATCACCATAGCACAGTGCCACCTTTTCCTGTTTATATCTCATCATCATCATCAGGTGCCTTGCCGCATGGCGTTGGCGATTATGGACTTCCATCTGTCTCTATCACTTGTTGCTTCAAGCATCTCTTCCACCCTCCTTGTCCCCAGCCACTCTGCAAGTCCGTCTAGCATCTTTTCCCTGGGTCTACCCGGTGCTGTCTTTCCCTCCAGCATTCCCGTTGTGACCAGGTGCTCAAATTCCCCAGTCCTGATAAAATGGCCTACAAATGTTGCCTGCCTTTTCCTAATCTTCCTTATGAATGATCTACTTGTGTCTGCCTCCATCAAGACTGCCTCGTTTGTTTACTTTGCTGTCCATGGAACTCTCAACATTCTTGTTACAAACCACATCTCGGCTGCCTCAATCTTGTTCTGGCTTTGTTTGTTGACTGTCCACACCTCGCAGCCGAACAACAGTATTGGTTCTATATAACATTCAAGAACTGTCTTCCTGATGTTAACTGACAGGCATTTGTTGGTAAGAATGCTTGTCATCTTCTTGAATGTTTACATCTAGTTATACTATATTTCTGTTAGTGTTAACGAGTTCCAGCTCAATGAAAGCTGCGAGACATACGGCATGAAGATCAGCGTCAGCAAGACCGAGGTGATGACTGTCAGTAAGAGACCAAACAAACTGGACATCAACATCAACGGAACCCAGTTGAAGCAAGCCAGTGAATTTAAATACCTGGGCAGCATCTTCACTGAAAATGGCAAACTAGACAAGAGAAATCGAGACCAGATGCCAGAAAGCCAACGCAGTCAGCTACCAACTTGCCCTTCTCCTGAAACACCCCAGCATTCCCACCAGCACTAAGGCGAAACTCATCAACGCCATTTTTCTACCAACGCTGACATGCCAGTGCCAGACATGGTCCCTAACTAAAGTCCTCGAGAGAAAACTGGTCACCTGTGAAATGAAATGCCTGAGGAAAGCAGTAAACAAGACAAGGCGGGACAAGATCAGAAATGAGGTGATACGAGACATGGTAGGAGCAACACCAATCCTACAACACATCGAACATATGAGGATCAAGTGGTTCGGACACCTCACACGTATGCCCCTAAACCATCCAGCTCTTCGGGCATACAACACCAGATACTCTGGCTGGAGAGCCAGAGGAAGACCAAGACGACGATGGAGCGACTCCGTGGCAGACACCCTCAGAGCTCACGAGATGTCCATTCTTCAGGCCACCCGCCTTGCTGCTGACAGACGACTGTATCTCTCCGCGACGCCCACCGGTACAAGCGGAAGGAAAAAGTAAAAGTAAGTTAACGAGTTGCGCTGCTGCTTCGTGAGAGTTGGGGTGTGGAGGGTTCATGGGGGAGAAACTCTTTGCTTTGTGCTCGTGAATATAAAAAAAAAAAAAAAAAAAAGGAAATCTGTTTGAATCTTTCAAACACAGAGTTGCCAGGGTTTCTTATAATTGAAGAATACATGCGTTCTATAATAAATTTATAATGAAGAAAAAGGTTAGAAGAACCCCAAATTTGGGGTACAATCATTCTTCCTTAATAATAATTTTGAACGGAAAAAAAAAAAAATTCGGTTACTTGAAGTGTAAGAATTCGTCTATTTAATACATACAACATGCGTCATTAATAATTTTGAAGAAAAAGAAAAAGGTTACAAACCAGGGTTATCATTCTTCCTGAATAATTTTGAAGAAAAAAAAATGTACAGTGCTAGTTTCGTAATACATACAACATGCGTCATTAATAATTTTGAAGAAAAAGAAAAAGGTTACAAACCAGGGACATCATTCTCAAGTGCAGACCATGGGAATGGCAGTGTCGTAAACTGGAGTCATAGTTTGTTAGTAGTGTTGAGTTTGAATAATGATTAAGGAGTATTCCAAGGCCGTATGCTGATCACTGAGTCACAGAACCACGTGAATTGTTTAACCCTTTCATTCCCGCACCCTGTCCACCAACTGCGAAAACCGAAACTTTGACTCCTCACACTATCCACCAGCTTCCTTTTTGACTCCCTCACACTGTCCACCAGCTTCTTGCATGAAGCTGGTAGATAGGGTGAGGAAGTCCAAAAGTTAAGGTTTTGGTTTGCTATCATGGTTGACAAATGCCTATCAATTAACATCAGGAAGAGAGTTCTTGAATGTTATATAGAACCAATACTGTTGTACGGATGTGAGGCGTGGACAGTCAACAAACAAAGCCAGAACACGATTGAGGCAGCCGAGATGTGGTTTGTAAGAAGAATGTTGAGAGTTCCATGGACAGCAAAGAAAACAAAGGAGACAGTCTAGATGGAGGCAGACACAAGTAGATCACTCATCAGGAAGATTAGGAAGAGACAGGCAACATTTATAGACCATTTTATGAGGAAGGGGGATTTGGAGCACCTGGTCACGGCGGGAAAGCTGGAGGGAAAGAGAGCACCGGGTAGACCCAGGGAGAAAATGCTGGATGGACCTGCAGAGTGGCTGGGGACGAGGGGGGTGGGAGAGATGCTAGGGGCAACAAGAGATAGAGACAGATGGAAGTCCATGATCGCCAACGCCATGCGGCAGGGCACCTGATGACGATGATGATGGTTAACAATGTGGGATGCTTGCGAACAGGGTGTGGGAGTCAAAGAGTTAAGAATTTTAGACGTGGGCATTATGGGTGTGGGGATGGGGGTCATGGGGCTTTGCACATGGAGAGACATACTTCACTAAGTATAGCTTTAGTTATTTCAATGGCATGATTGACACGAGGATACACAAAGAACCCTTAGACAAGACAGAAGCCCAGACCTCGCCAACGCTTATGACTGATGCGCAGGCTTAGGGCTTGTGCCATGGTCATTTTGCATCTTATCCATCACATAGCGTCTGTGGCATCAGCGGATATGGAATTGATTGCAAGCACGGAGACGCCATCTTGAGAAATTGAAACTGTGCATGTCTGAAGATCTTAAGATGTGAAAGTTGCATTTCATCGAAGCAGACACACACTACACGTGTGCGCGCGCACGCACGCACACAGAGGGGAGGGAGGGACAGAGGCAGTTTCTATTAGTTTAGTTTAGTTTAGTTTATCAATAGGGACATAACACATTAGCCGTTTGGCTATTTCAAGTCCCATCATTTTTCTTTTTCGTTTCTTACACTCGTAGTCAAGGTTTGTCGTACGCCCAGTTTTTTTTGATGATTCATTCATCATATTCGTATTTAAGTTATAATAATAATAATAATTACAATATTTATATAGCGCAAAATCTTGATTAAAATCAAATCTAAGCGCTGAAGCAGACACACACGCAAGCACGCACGCACGCACGCACACACACACACACGCACGCACGCACGCACGCACGCACCACACACACACACACACACACACACACACAACACACACACACACACACTCACACACACGCATGGCTATAAATGGGGAGAAAGAATAAAAGCAATAAAAGCAAGAATAAAAGCAATGGAAAATTATAGAGGCATAGCATATACAATTATATATTATAACCATGTGATTCCCCTCCGAGCGGAGACAGGCTGCAGAGGGGGGGGGGGGGGGGGGGGTTGAGTGAGGTTAGGATTTTATGCGGAGGAGAAAAGGTGAGTTTTGAGAGCGGACTTGAAGGAGACAAAAGTAGGTTGCTGACGGACTGAGAGAGGAAGTTTGTTCCAGGAGAGTGGACCAGAAACAAGAAGGCTCGTGGACCATAGGTATTGAGCTTAGTGCGTGGAAAGCGAAAAGTCAGAGGATCGGAGGCAGAGCGGAGGGTACGTGAGGGAAGATGGATCTCAAGTAGGCTTGACAGGTAATCGGGGGCTGCGTTATTGAGGCTTTTGTAGCACATGGTGTCTAGTTTGTACTGTATGCGCTTTGATACAGGGAGCCAGTGAAGTTGTGCCAGGAGAGGAGATATGTGGTCAGCTTTTTTCTTTTTGAGTACAAGGCGTACAGCATTGTTTTGAATGCGCTGTAGGATGTGAATGGTGGAGGCAGGAAGACCAGACAGGAGTGAATTGCAATAGTCAATGCGAGACATTATGAAGGAGAGAACGAGTTTTGCAGTTGTTTCGACAGAGAGATACTTCCTGATCAGCCTTATACGATGGAGATGATAGTAGCAAGATCTGGCAGTTTGAGAAACAAAGTTGTTCATGGAGAGGGTAGAGTCAATGCAGACACCAAGGTTTTTAGCTGAATCAGAAATTGGGACTGATGTGTTACATAATGGGAGAGAAAGAGGAGGCAGCTGAGAAAGTTTCTGACGGGTGCCAATGAGGATAGCTTCTGTCTTGTCGTTCAATGTAATGTTTCCAATGGTCAAGCTGGTTTTTAAACGAGTTTGTGTTTTGTGCTCTTTTAATTTCGTTTGGTAATTTATTCCATACAGGTGCAATTCTATTTGTAAAATAAAACTTTCTAATGTTAGTCTTGCAGTATTCTATAAATATTTTATCAGTATTATTTCTTGTTTTGTCATAATTTGTCCATACATCTTGACCAAAATGGAACAATGCACACACATACACACACGCGCACGCGCGCAGGTACACACACACACACACACACACACACACACACACACACACACACACACACACACACACACACGCACACACAGAGAGAGAGAGAGAGAGGAGAGAGAGAGAGAGAGAGAGAGGCTCACACTCACACACACACATTCACTCACGTACACACACACACACACACACACACACACACACACACACACACACACACACACACACGCACACACACACACAAGAGAGGAGAGAGAGAGAGAGAGAGAGAGAGAGAGAGAGAGAGAGAGAGAGAGAGAGAGGCTCACACTCACACACACACATTCACTCACGTACACACACACACACACACACACACACACACACACACACATTCACTCACGTACACACACACACACACACACACACATTCACTCACGTACACACCACACACACACACACACACACACACACACACACACACACACACACACACACACACACACGATTTTCCTCGTAACTTGACGTAAGTAGAACGGTTTGTCATAAGTAGACCCCCAGTGTGTTTACCTTGAATAATTAGATGAACATGTACTTGGCAGGTACGCCAGGAATATTTAAAAACGCTGAGCTTGCTATTGTGGTGGCCGTTTT
>JAPXFY010000014.1:7107309-7169809 GCA_030674185.1 Monoplex corrugatus | reverse complement strand
ATAGGGTGAGGGAGTCAAAGGGTTAAGTTTTTGCAGTTGGTGGATAGGGTGAGGGAGTCAAAGGGTTAAGGTTTTGCTGTTGGTGGATTGGGTGAGGGAGCCAAAGGGTTAAGTAATTGCAGTTGGTGGATAGGGTGGGGAGCCAAAGGGTTAAGTTTTTGCAGTTGGTGGATAGGGTGCGGGAGTCAAAGGGTTAAGTTCTTGCAGTTGGTGGATAGGGTGCGGGAGTCAAAGGGTTAAGTTTTTGCAGTTGGTGGATAGGGTGAGGGAGCCAAAGGGTTAAAGTGGAGTAGAAAATGGGAAAGGAAAAAAAAAAAGTGAAAAAAAGATGGTGAGTACAAATGAAATTGCCCGAATGTGATGATAAAGAGAAACAAAAAATACCCAGTATGCATGACTGTTGAAATGAGGAGGATACAGACTGTGCAGCAATGAGACGCCTGCATATATCTGACTAAGATTGGAAAGCTTAGATAGATGGGGGGAGAGAGAGGAGAGAGGAGAGAGACAGAAGACAGACAGAGAGACAGAGACACAGAGAGAGCCTGCATATATCTGAGTGAGATTGGAAGGCTTAGAGAGAGAGAGAGAGAGAGAGAGAGAGAGAGAGAGAGAGAGAGAACAACGACGACACACACACACACACACACACACAACATCACACACAACATACACACACACACACACATACACAAACACATACACACACACACACACACACACACACACACACACACACACATACACACACACACATACAAACCCCCACACACACACACACACACGGATTTGTATGTAGTAGTATTGTGGGTGGGTGTGTGAGTGTGAAGAGTGTGATTGTATTTTGAGATTATGTCAGTTGAGTACAGGGTCAGGGAGATAACTGACATTCTATCTAGTAGTCACTTAGACGAAATAAAACACGGCTGCAGTATTTGCATATATATTTAATGCATAGTCAGTTCCTGTTGTTTGCATAGATAAATTTGAAGAAAACAAGTTGAGCTGTGTTTTTCCTGTTCTTTTTTCAAAGGGAGATGGTATTAAATAGACCAGAGAAGTTGTGTGTGTGTGTGTGTATCTGTATGTGTGTCTGTGTGTGCGTGCGTGCGTGCGTGTGCGTGCACATGCACACGTGTATGTTGTCTGTGGAAATGAAAATGTTAGCAAGATTTGCTCAGTTGTTTCTGGATGGATCTCAACCAAATGTGGCTCAAAGTTATAGAAGGTTTAGGAGTCATGAATGTGTAAGTTTGGAAGTTAAGTTTGGTGCCTAAATCAGTCGCATTGACCGAATAGTGCCTGAAACTGGCACTTTTTATTGTTGTTGTTGAGAAGATGACCCAAAAGGGTTTATCAGCTTTTATATTCTTTATGCGATACATCATTCTGACATGGTAACTTTTGGTGTAGGAACAGCACTTTCTCAGGAACCTCTGACAATATTTACATTGTGTTTCCATGGTTGCCAAAGTGTACCATTGTCTTCGCTTCACATTAGATTTTATTTCATGTAATGTTTTTTCAAGCCAAGATGGCCTTGAGAAGCTCAAAATCAGGATTCTTTTTAAAAGTTTTTTTGTTTAAAAAGGAGGTAATATTAGAATGGCATGACTGTCTTTCTCCCCTCCCCCTTCCCCCAAGCACCATAATTTTACCTCAGCCCAATTAATTTTCTTCATATCCGGTTAAATATACTTGACTTTTTCAAGATTGTAGTACTAAGTGGTATGGAGTAAGCAATATGTGTGGTGTGTGTGTGTGTGTGTGTGTGTGTGTGTGTGTGTGTGTGTGTGTGTGTGTGTGTGTGTGTGTGTGTGTGTGTGTGTGTGTGTGTGTGTGTGTGTGTGTGTTGTGTGTGTGTTGTGTGAAGGATACTGATGATGGTATTAACACAGATAACGTTTAATTGTGTGTTATAATCTGAAGTGAGATAATAGAAACTTATTCATTGGCTAGAGCAAAGTTGTACTCTTTGTGTGCGTGGTGTGTGTGTGTGTGTGTGTGTGTGTGTGTGTGTGTGTGTGTGTGTGTGTGTGTGTGTGTGTGTGTGTGTGTGTGTGTGTGTGTGTGTGTGTGTGTGTGTGTGTGTGTGTGTGTGTGTGTGTGTGTATGTTTGTGTGTGTGTGTGTGTTATATGTATGTGTGTGTGTATGTGTGTGTGTGTGTGTGTGTGTGTTGTGAATTGTGTGTGTGTGAAGGATACTGATGATGGTATTAACACAGATAACGTTTAATTGCGTGTCATAATTTGAAGTGAGATAATAGAAACTTATTCATTGGCTAGAGCAAAGTTGTACTCTTGGTGTTGTGTGTGGTGTGTGTGTGTGTGGGTGTGTGTTGTGTGTGTGTGGTGTGTTGTGTGTGTGTGTGTGTTTGTGTGTGTGTGGTGTGTGTGTTGTGTGTTGTGTGTGTGTGTGTGTGTGTGTGTGTGTTTTGTGTTGTGTTTGTGTGTGGTGTGTGTTGTGTGTGTGTGTGTGTGTGTGTGTGTGTGTGTGTGTGTGTGGCGTGTTGTGTGTTGGTGTTTGTGTGTGTGTGTGTGTGTGTGTGAGCGTTTGTGTTAGTGTGTGTGTGTGTGTGTGTGTGTGTGTGTGCATGCGTGTGCGCTTTGTGTTTCTGTTATTGTTCATTCTTTAGCTAGCTGTTCCTCATTTCATTAATTCACTTAAAAAAAAAAATTGGACCTACACACCAGACCTTGTCGCATTTGTTACAGTTGTATATACATTCATACATTCATTCTTTCATTAACCCTTTGACTCCCGCACTCTGTCTACCAGCATGCTACATTGCCAAGCACGCTAGCAAAGCAAAGCAGGAAGCTGGTGGATAGGGTAAGGAAATCAAAGGGTTAAGTTTTTGCAGATGGTGGATAGTGTGCGGGAGTCAAAGGGTTAACACATACACATGATCATGACATTCCCTCCTTCCTTATTTCATTCTATGAACAGATGCGCATGACCTGGGTGCTTATTGTGGTTGTCATTCGCTCAGTGGTTTATTTGTTTCTTTGTTTATTGATTCATTTATTCATTCTGTTTTGTCATTCAGAGATTTATTTATGTGTTAATTCATTCATTGATAATTTCATGACTATTCTGACACACTTGTTTACACAATTTGTTTTGTCACTTGTTTGGTCATTGATCCATCCATCCATTCATTTGTCTTTTTATTTATTTTTAGTCCTGTTCTCCCACTGGACGAAGCAGCAGGGAAGTTTCAGTCTTTTTCTCATAATTTTGTATTTGGTGTTTGTTTGTGATCTTACATTCATGCTTGACAAAGGCCAGTTGGCCGAAAATTTGCGCCTGTCTTGTCTTGTATTAAATACGCGTTCTGATTCTATTTTCGTGTTTTTCCGGTTCCTGTTTAATTCTATCAAGCAGATGTAGTGGATATTCGTGAGTTCACTTAACCCATTGATTCCCGAACCCTGTCCACCAGCATCCTGCATTGTCAGCCATGCTAGCAAAGCAAAATCTTGACCCTTTGACTCCCTCACCCTGTCTACCGGTTTCCTGCATGAAGCTGGTGGATAGGGTGAGGGAGTTAAAGGGTTAAGTTTTTGCGGTTGGTAGATAGAGTGGGGGAGTTAAAGGGTTAATCATTTATCCATTTAGTACTCCATACACCCATTCAGTTAATTTTTTTTTTATTTCTGTGGAACAGATGCAGTGGACATAGGGGCTCAGCCATATACAAACGCCTGCTCTTCAAATGTATCATCCCCGTCCTCAGCATCCTCACCACCCAGCTTGGCTGCAGGCAACGTCCTTGCCCAGTTTTGTGCTATCTGCGGTGATCGCGCAACGGGCAAACATTATGGGGCGTCCAGCTGCGATGGCTGCAAAGGATTCTTCCGACGCAGCGTGCGCAAGAGCCACAGTTACACATGTCGATTCAACAGGAATTGTATCGTCGATAAGGACAAGCGGAACCAGTGCCGCTATTGTCGTCTACGCAAATGTTTCCGAGCTGGGATGAAGAAAGAAGGTATGGTTTGAAGCGGAGATGGTGGTCGTGATTTTTAAATTTTTTTATTTTTTTATAGTGAATTTGGTTTGCTGTTTAATGTCAGTATTTCAGTTCATGATTAAGTGTGAAATGTCCTGAATGTGGACGCCTAGAGCTCCTTCTGTCTAAATGGTATCCCCACCTTATGTAAAGAGTGAAATGCTCCCAGTGGGGATGCCTAGAGCTCTTTCTGTCTAAATGGTATCCCCACCTTATGTAAAGAGTGAAATGCTCCCAGTGGGGATGCCCAGAGCTCTTTCTGTCTAAATGGTATCCCCACCTTATGTAAAGAGTGAAATGCTCCCAGTGGGGATGCCTAGAGCTCTTTCTGTCTAAATAGTATCCCCACCTTATGTAAAGAGTGAAATGCTCCCAGTGGGGATGCCTAGAGCTCTTTCTGTCTAAATAGTATCCCCACCTTATGTAAAGAGTGAAATGCTCCCAGTGGGGATGCCTAGAGCTCTTTCTGTCTAAATAGTATCCCCACCTTATGTAAAGAGTGAAATGCTCCCAGTGGGGATGCCTAGAGCTCTTTCTGTCTAAATAGTATCCCCACCTTATGTAAAAGTGAATGCTCCAGTGGGATGCCTAGAGCTCTTTCTGTCTAATAGTATCCCCACCTTATTAAAGAGTGAATGCTCCCAGTGGGATGCCTAGAGCTCTTTCTGTCTAAATAGTATCCCCACCTTATGTAAAGAGTGAAATGCTTCCAGTGGATGCCTAGAGCTCTTTCTGTCTAAATAGTATCCCACCCTATGGAAATCTTGTGCTAGAAATTTTATTATTTTCTGTCACTCTCTTGTTCTGGCCATGTTCCTTTTTGTTTTTTTTTCTGTCACCCTCTTTGTTCCCGCCATGTTCCTTTGTTTTCTGTCATCTCTTTCAATCATTTTCTGCCTTGCTGGTCCATTCACATTTAGGTCTTGTATAAAGTCTTCCATACTCTCTATTAGGATTGATAATGGAGGCAGACACAAGTCGATCACTGATAAGGAAGATTAGGAAAAGACAAGCAACATTTATAGGCCATTTTATGAGGAAGGGGGATTTGGAGCACCTGGTCACAACGGGAAAGCTGGAGGGAAAGAGAGCACCGGGTAGACCCAGGGAGAGAATGCTGGACGGACTTGCAGGGTGGCTGAGGATGAAGAGGGTGGGGGAGATGCTGGGGGCAACGAGAGATAGAGACAGATGGAAGTCCATGGTCGCCAACGCCATGCGGCAGGGCACCTGATGATGATGATGATGAATTGAGTACATACATTCACCACATTTTTGGCTCTGGGGAAATGTGACATGCAGAAGCAGTTTTACACAATTTTGGCTTGTAATTATGTGTCTTTTAATGTACTTCGTTAGGTTTATACATATACGTTCAGCTGTCTTGAAAGCCCCTGGTGATAAAGTAGACAGAATGGCCCATGCCTGGAGCGTATCCAAAGGGATCATGTGTGGGAATACATACATTTTCTTTCCCTGGCATTATTTGTTTTTCAGGGGGCAACGAGATGTGTGTTTTGAGAAAGTTTACAGCCCTGATAAAGTTCTGCGGTATTGGCTGGGTTTTATACATTAATAATGATAACGTATTGTGAATTTAAAGGAGATGTCTCTGGTGGTATTTTTTGTACTGTTGGGTACTCTTTATTTTTAGTGCTAGTATTTAAGGATTTTTGATGATTTATTTGTTTCACAGGATATATGTGAAGTTTAAGAGTTAGCAAGATGCTGGCTATTGTAGGTTATTGCTGCAGCAAACTTAACAGTGCCTTCTGAAATGGAATGAATAACCTAGTTGATTTGTTGAATAACCTAGTTGATTTGATGAATAACCTACTTGATTTGATGAATAACCTAGTTGATTTGATGAATAACCTAGTTGGTTTGATGAATAATCTACTTGATTTGATGAATAACCTACTTGATTTGATGAATAACCTACTTGATTTGATGAATAACCTACTTGATTTGATGAATAACCTACTTGATTTGATGAATAACCTAGTTGATTTGATGAATAACCTAGTTGATTTGATGAATAACCTAGTTGATTTGATGAATAACCTACTTGGTTTGATGAATAACCTAGTTGATTTGATGAATAACCTAGTTGATTTGATGAATAATCTAGTTGATTTGATGAATAACCTAGTTGATTTGATGAATAACCTAGTTGATTTGATGAATAACCTAGTTGATTTGATGAATAACCTAGTTGATTTGATGAATAACCTAGTTGATTTGATGAATAATCTAGTTGATTTGATGAATAATCTAGTTGATTTGATGAATAATCTAGTTGATTGATTTGATGTTCAGTGATAGATTCATAATCATGAATTGTATGAATTTCTTATTGTTGTAGTTTTTGTAGAGACAAGTTTGCGTGCGTGCGTGTGTGTGTGTGTGTGTGTGGCGCGCGTGTGTGTGTGTGTGTGTGTGTGTGCGCGCGCGTGTGTGTGTGCGCGCGTGTGTGCGTGCGTGTGTGTATGCATGTGCGCGCGCGTGCACATTCGTGCGCACATATGTGTGTGCGCGCTTGCGCTTCTATATTGTTGCTGTTGCTGAGAAAGCAGCCTTTTTTTGTTTTTTTTGTTTTGTTTGTTTGTTACATCTGTCATGTGCGTCAATCAAAGCTTTGTTTTTTTTTTTGATTGCTGACATTTTTCTTGTGTGCAGCTGTGCAAAATGAAAGAGATCGTATCAGCGTTAGGAAGACCACTTTTGAACAGGACACGGTTCAAACTGGTTCACTGTCTGTCAGTTCTCTTCTGAATGCTGAAACACTTTCTCGACAGGTAAGGCTGCTTTGGTATAATGGAAAAAAGAAAAAGCCAGCCAGTTTAACAGCGTGTATTGAAGTACAACACTGGTGCACTAGCGGACAGAATGTAGATTTTCTGTCTCATCCTGAATACACATCCATGAAGGTTTGACTAAGGACATTCACATCTTTGAAGGTATGACTGAAGATGCACTATACTAACAAACTAACAAATTAGCTACCCAGTGACCAGCTTGGCTGAGCTTTCCCTGCAGGTGGAAGGTGAAGTGAGAACAGCACCTGTCATGTTTTTTATAACTGTCACTTTTGTTGTGGAATGAGTTTAAATCCAGAAGGAAAAAAAAAACCCCTCCCATTCCCATATATATAAGTGGTGGCTTGTGAAATAGCGACGCAATAAGTGGTGGCATCTTATCGGCACATTAACCCTTTGGCTCCCACAGCCTACCTACCAACTGCCAAAACTGAACCCTTTGATTCCCTCTTCCACCTGCAAGAAGCTGGTGGTAAGGTTGAGGGAATCAAGGGGTAAGTTTTTGCTTTGGCAGCATGTGTGGCAATTCAGGATGCTGGTGGACAGGGTGTGGGAGTCAAAGGGTTAACGTGGGTCTTTCTTTGTAAAACCTGGCTTCCTCCCTGTTGTGGCTGGCAAGGGTTGTAGCGGATGAGTATTTGGAACAAGTGAAAGGTTTCCAGGGGTTCCAGAGTGTAAAGAATATACCTGATGCTTTGCACGATGTGGTTGTGTTGCTTGATATTGTGCTCTGTGTAAATATGTGCAAGTGGCCCTTCTTACTGTGCTTGTCGGGACATCTCATGCACCATTGCCAAACTGAAGCCAACAAGTGGAGTAACCTAGTTGTGGTTAGAGCATGTCCAGAATTTACTTCAGACAGCCGTTCATGTCTGACAACCAGTTCTGTACAGCCTTGCTGAAAATTCTAGTTTTTCAAGAAGAATACAAAAAGTTAAAGCAAAATAAGCTCGTACAAAAAGTTAAAGCAAAATAAGCTCATACAAAAAGTTAAAGCAAAATAAGCTCGTACAAAAAGTTAAAGCAAAATAAGCTCATACAAAAAGTTAAAGCAAAATAAGCTCAGAGCACTGGTGTGTAAAAATACAGTGCTTTGAGGAGATTCAAGTAAGGGGAAGATATATCACGCTGCCGACATCTAGCATGATGCTGGATGTGACAAGTTCAGTCTGTCTAACATGAAAGACGAGTGGATAATTTTCGTGTTTCTTCAGAACTGCGGAGTTGCCTCCCACTTTTTCGTGGTCTGTGTTATGCTTTTGCTGAAAGTTGCTTGCAAGCTGAGCAGTTGGTATTTGGTCACAATTCATTTGTGAACATGCATTTGTAAATCTTTAAAGTTTTGAGGTCAACAGAACCTTCAGTTATTGTATTTGAAATTTTCAATGTAAGCGGAGGAATATCTATTAATCAGTTAATTTGGATTAAGCGGGAACATTTTTGTTTTGATTTAATGTTTGGGTCACACCACTTATTGGCTTTTAGTTTATTATTATTATTATTATTATTGTTTTCTTGTTGTTAATCTACCAGTGCTCTTTCTTCCACTATTGTTTTTACTCTCCATTACTACTACTGCTGTTAATGTTGCTACTTGCTGCTGCTGCTGTTACTGCTATTACTACTACTAGTACTACTACTACTGTTCATGATTTTTGTTGCTGCTGCTGCCCCTCCTTTTTCTCCTTCTACTACTACTACTGCTGTTGTTGTTGCTGCTGCTGCTGCTACTACTACTACTACTACTACTACTACTGCTGTTGCTGTTGCTGCTGCTACTACTACTACTACTACTACTTATTCTTCTACAATTGCTGCTGCTGCTGCTACTACTACTACTACTACTACTGCTGCTGCTGTTGCTGCTGCTGCTGCTGCTGCTGCTGCTGCTACTACTACTACTACTACTGCTGTTGTTGCTGCTGCTGCTGCTACTACTACTACTACTACTACTACTTATTCTCCTTCTACAACTGCTGCTGCTGCTACTGCTGCTACTACTACTACTACTTATTCTCCTTCTACAACTGCTGCTGCTGCTACTACTACTACTACTACTGCTACTACTGCTACTACTACTGCTACTGCTGCTTCTACTACTACGACAACTACTACTACTCATCCTTCTCCTTTTTCTACTATTGCTGCTGCTGCTATTACTACTGTTAGTACTACTACTACTGCTACTACTTCCATTACTACTACCATCACTTCATCTACTATTACTATTTCTACTACCACTACTGTCTCTCTGCTGCCGTATAACTGCACTGTTAACATTACTACAACTTGCTACAGCCATTGTGACTGCTACAACAAATACTCTGACAATAACTTGTACTGTTAACATTACTACAACTTACTACAGCCGTTGTGACTGTTACAACAAATACTCTGACAATAACTTGTACTGTTAACATTACTACAACTTGCTACAGCCGTTGTGACTGTTACAACAAATACTCTGACAATAACTTGTACTGTTAACATTACTACAACTTGCTACAGCCGTTGTGACTGTTACAACAAATACTCTGACAATAACTTGTACTGTTACCCCTACTTCTGCTACTTCCTTATACTGCTATGGATGTTTTATTGTTTTCACCTTGCAGTGGGCATAGAACTTTCAACTTCAGAGTCTAAGTACTAACTGTTCTTATTCTTTTTCCTTGTTTTTGTTGTTATATATTATGGCTAATGCTAAATATTGCTTTCCAAGTGTTTGTGTGTAGCACCTTTTTCGTTCCCCAGCCTGTGCACTGTTAGGATGTCTTTTAACTTGTAGTCAAGCTTGTTTCCAGATTCACTTTCCTAAACCTTTTTTCTCCTTTTCTTTTTTTTCAGAAATTTAGACAACTGGAGGTGAGGCTGTGTGCACGTTTTTGTTTGTGTGTGTTTGTGTGTGTGCATGTGTGTGTGTGCGTGTATGTTGTGTGTTTTGTGTGTGTGTGTGTGTGCGTGTACTTGTGAAACGAGCCAAGCCCACAACTTGTGTATGGGTGGACATTTAAGTTTTGTCGTCTAGGTCTGGATTTTTGGATCACCTTGAATGTGTAAGTTGAGTTCTCTTTTTTGCTGTTGTTTATTTTTTTTGTTGGTTTTGATTGTTATAGTAACCAGCAAACTATTGCAGCATTGATCTCAGCACCTTGTGGATGGCTGTGTTTATCAGGTTTGGTCATGAGAGTATGCAGGTGTGGCCATTGTTTGTTTGTTAAATATACATTGTTGTTGTTGGGCATGCCATGATCAGTTTTTAGCTCGTTTTAGACAGTTTATGAGTATTCTGTTTGTTAAATATATACATGGTTATTTTATTTGGGCATGCCATGTCTAGTTCTTAGCTCATTTTAGACAGTTTACAAGTATTCTGGTAACAGTTGTGAGTACTACTGCATACATTTAGAGAAATACATATATTGTAAGTTTGATCCATTTGAAAATCTCTTCCAAACCAGGTTTACAAAGTATAGTTCTATGTTTTATGGATAACTTTCTTGATTTGACATTTCCAGTCTCATATGTGACTGGATTCTGTTAAGTTGGATTTGCAAAATTGATCATTAAAAATGGATTGAAGAAAGGTAACTGACCACTGCAGTAGTGCAGAAAGTGATAGAAACATTAATAGTTTGATGCTGTCAGTAGCTGATTTATTTTTTTAATTAAATAGTGGATTGGAACTGGATCTGGATGTAGTGATAGAAACCTGAATCATTTGATGCTGTCAGTAGTTCATTGGCTTTTGAATTAATTAGTGGCTTGGAACAGGATCGGGATGCACCAGGTAAGAGCATTGGCAAAAGAAGAGTTTTGATCAGGTATGAAGAAAGGTTTTCTTTGATAATCTGTGGCAGCTAGACCATAAACTCAGAAGATAGTAGTCCAGAAGAAACTTAAAGCGACAGACTGAAAGAATTCCAATGTGTGCTGTTTACAGTAAGTATAGTGACGGATGATGATGCTGATATTATACGAGATGGTGAAGTTGCCAGATGATGATGAGAATTATGGTGACAATGATGATGATTGAACATTTGTATAAGGTCAGTCCATATATGGTGTGCTGTGACATGTGTTTAGTGGAATATTTGTCAGACTAGACAGTCTGCATCCAGAGGACTGGCATGTTTCCCTATACACACAGAATCACTTGTTCTTTAAAAAAAATGTACTGAGAAGCACCATTGTGTTGGTAAGTGTATGGATTTAGTTTTGTTGTGTGTGTGTGGGTTTGCTGTGTGTGTGTTTGCATTTTTTTTTTTTTTTTTTTTATTGTAAGAATTTCATGCAAGAAAAAAAAAGGAGAATGTTGGGAAGACACAATCCTCTGATTGCACTGTTCCTGCACTGTTTCTGCTGTCATTCATGCTTACCTGTATTTAACATTATCCCTGGGTTTTGAATATTACACCTTTGTTTATGTTTATTCATTTTCCAACACTGTAGATACTATCATTTAAGGCGTTACTGATTCACTTGTATTAAAACAACCAAAACAAGATTGTACGAAGGAACTAGAATTGCAACTAACTAAAAGGTAGCGAGGTAAGATATGTGACACTGAATATAGACAACTGTACACACACAGACGGTATGAAGACCTAGCACTGTTGCACCTTGTACCATCCCTGTCGTGTCCTCTTATCCCCCTCCCCTCTCCTGGCCTTCGTGTTTTGCCAAGTGCACACGCACACATGAACACATGCGTATATGCACACACACACATATATTATGCACACACACACACACACACACACACACACACACACACACACACACACACACACACACACACATGCACACAAGGACGCATGGATAGACGAGGAGATAGACAGACTGACAGACGGACAGAAAGACAGACGAATGGATGGAAAGACAGGCACAGAGAGAGAGAGAGAGAGAGAGAGAGAGAGAGAGAGGAGAGAGAGGCACATGCTCTTTTTTTTCTCTCTTTCTCTCTCTGTGTCTCTCTCTCTTTCTCTCACTTTTTTCCCACCCTGTACTTCACAGTGTACACATTCATGCGTACGTACACACAGAGGCATTCCTGACAGAAGGAGGTAGACCATTAAGTAAGTAAATGACTCGTGTCAGTGTTGTACCTAAACCAAAGTGTACCTGACGAGCATTCAGGGTAGGATCACTGATCCATAATGAGTAAACAAGTCCACCACTACTATACTGTCTGATCCACCAAAAAAACGAGCATGATGTAGGAGGTATTCTGTGAGTCTCTGCTTTGGGGTGTGTAATAATGATAATAAATCATTGTTGTATCACTGATGGTCTCTGAATTCATTTGGACTCTCTGTGCATTACACATTTATGAGACGTGATGTAATATAAAGAGAATGGCTTCTCTGTCTGACTGTCTGTCTGTCTGTCTGTCTGTCTGTCTGTCTGTCTGTCTTCTCTCTCTCTCTCCCCTCTTTCTCTCTCTCTCTCTCTCACTCTCTCTCACTCACTCACTCACACACACACACACACACACACACACACACACACACACACACACACACACACACACACACACACTTACACGCACGCACGCACGCATGCACGCACGCACGCACACACACACACACACACACACACACACACACACACACACACACACACACACACACACACACAATTGTTGAAGTTAATCATTAGTGTTAATTTCTCGTTCCATTTTTCTATTCTCCCACCTACGTATGACTTTTACTCTGTCTCCCCTCTGCCCCCAATCCATCCTGCCCAACTCTTATCCTCCACCCCCCCCCCCCCCCATCTAATATCACTTATATTGAAAAGACGTTAAATCAAAGAACGAACGAATTGAAAAGACATTAAATCAAAGAACGAACGAACACACACGCACACACACAAATGCATACTAACAGAGTCTAACCATACACGCATATACCCATTACTATAAGTGTATGCTTACATTACGATTACGTAACATTCACGTAATGATTACACAATGCTGCAGATCGGTTGTAACAGTACATGCTGATGGAGTAATTATGATTCAACAGTGGAAGGTCTGGGTGAATAGACAACACTTTGATAACTTGTTTCCGACACTGTTCATCCTACCAGTTATGTGGATTTCCTTAACCCTTTGACTCCAGCAGCCTATCCACAAACTGCAAAAACATAACCCTTTGACTCCCTCACCCTATCCGCCAGCTTCCTGCAGGAAGCTGGTGGATAGGGTGAGGGAGTCAAAGGGTTAAGTTTTTGCTTTGCTAGCATGGTTGACAATGCAGGAAGCTGGTGGATAAGGTGAGGGAGTCAAAGGGTTAAGTTTTTGCTTTGCTAGCATGGTTGACAGTGCAGGATGCTGGTGGACAGGGTACGGGAGTCAAAGGATTAGTGTCTTCATTATCAAGACTTTCGAATTACAGTCCTGTTTGATAGGCTTTACCTTTAAGCTTATTTAAAGTGGAATTGAGAGAATGGCAGTGGGTGGGAAAGGGGAAGCTTAAAAGAACAAGTACATATAATTTTTTTTGTATAGAATAACCTGTCGTTTTTTTTCTTTTAAACCAATAGCTACTCTGTTTTGGAGCTGTATCAGTTGAAAGTTTGGTACCAAGTGAGAATACGCAGTATAAAAGTCCTTTAAAAAAGGAAAAGAAAGCAGTTTTCTGTCGTCATCCCAGAACATTAAGGCATAGAACACATACCATTTAAAATTCACAAAATGTCAATTTCTTGAAGGCTGTTAACATTCGCACATTGTGTTTGAACCTTCACGCTGTAACGGTCAGTAAGTTGAATTGACTTTCAGCTTCAGCACAGTTGACTGATGAATTGTTATTCATAGAAAACTTTATTAGGATGAGGTCAGTTGTGTTTATTAGCAACACACATGAAATTGGTATCGCCGTATGAACGCAGAGGTGTGTGAAAAGTCTTGTGTTGAATAAACAGTAGAAAAGCCACGATTTAATGATATATTACATTAAAACTTCATTTTGAGAATAAACATTGTATGTATCGATCAACATTTTGGCTTTGTTTTTGAGACAAAAATTGAATTGATATCTTGTCTTATGGGTTTCTCTGAGAAAGTTGAGCCATTTTCTTTCTACAGTGCATCACCAACCAGCAGTAGCTTGTAGTCCGGATTGTAGTCATATATCTATATCTGAAGCTGGTAGTCCGGATTGTAGCTATATATCTATATCTGAAGCTTGTAGTCCGGATTGTAGCTATATACCTATATCTGAAGCTTGTAGTCCGGATTGTAGCTATATATCTATATCTGAAGCCCACATTTTTTAGGGGGTGGGAGGGAGGGGATGAAGGGGGAGGTGTAGAGGGCTCACTGACTTAGGTGGTAAAGCTGTGGACTTGATTTCTAATATACGGAGTTCGGTCCTAGCCTGAACTCAAAAACTAGTTTATTCATAGCCCAACTTAATGCAGCAAATGATTCTGGTGGCCTCAGCTTAACTCTCCCCTCCCCACTGATTTCAAGATCGTATTAATGCATAGGTTTTGTGCAGGCTCAAAGAGTCTGCTTGATAATCATTGTCCAATTTTTGCATGGAGCTCACACAGAACATTCTTAGTGTGGTGAATCCATTTGGAATAAATTTCAGTTCTCCTTCCAGATTTCCATTGAGTGCGATCATTGTGATGAATTTTGATTCCAGATTTTGCATTAAATGCAGTCTGAAATGAATCCCTCAAAAAAAAAAAAAAGAAAAAAAAGAAAGAAAAAGAAAAAAATTCCAGGTATGTTATTCAGGTGCATTCTACAGTTTAAAAATTTTGTTTAAAAGTGAAGGTTGTTCCATAACCTTGAGGTAGTAGGAGAATGAGGTAGTGGAGGCCTCATGTTTTCTCATGGCCATCTCCTCCTTGTTGTTTTACCTTCACCAAGCTTGCAATTGGGGTCAGCTGTATGAGGTGATGACCGTCTCCTCTGTCGTCACTGCTTTACATGCCCTGACTCTGCTGCAAGTTTCTAGACTGCCAGAGTGAACTGACCAAACTGTGTGCAGATTGCCCCCACCCTGAACATGCAGAACATCCACGAGAAGCGAGTGGCTACACTGGACGATGTGTGTGAGTCCATGAAGAATCAACTGTTGATAATGGTGGAGTGGGCTAAGTACATTCCTTGCTTCTGCCAGCTTACCTTGGATGACCAGGTAGGGTTTGAATGAGAGAGAGAGAGAGAGAGAGAGAGAGAGAGAGAGAGAGAGAGAGAGAGAGAGAGAAGAGAGTGAGAGAGAGAGTTGTGTGTGTGTGTGTGTGTGTGTGTGTGTGTGTGTGTGTGTGTGTGTGTGTGTGTTTGTGTGTGTGTGAGTAGCGTGCATGTGTGAGAAGCATGCATGTGTGTGCGTGCGTCTGTGTGTGTGTGTGTGTGTGCGTGCGTCTGTGTGTGTGTGTGTGTGTGTGTGTGTGTGAGATGCGTGTTGTTTGTGTGCATAGATGTGTTGTGTGTGTGTGTGTGTGTGTGTGTGTGTGTGTGTGTGTGTGTGTGTGTGTGTAATGTGTGCTTGTGTGTGTGTGTGAGATGCGTGTTGTTTGTGTGCATAGATGTGTGTGTGTGTGTACGTGTGTGTGTGTGTGTGTGTGTGTGTGTGTGTGTGAGTGAGTGAGTGAGTGAGATGCGTGCTTTTATGTGTGTGTGTGTGTGTGTGAGTGAGTGAGATGTGTGCTTGTGTGTGTGCGTGTGTGTGTGTGTGTGTGTGTGTGTGTGTGTGTGTGTGTGTGTGTGTGTGTGTGTGTGTGTGTGTGTGTGGTGTGTGTGTGATGTGTAATGTGAACTTGTGTGCGCGCATGTGTGTGTGTGTGTGTGTGTGTGTGTGTGTGAGAGAGAGATGCGTGCTTGTTTGCGTGCATATATGTGTGCGTGTGTGTATGCGTGTGTGTGTGCGTGCGTGTGCACATCCGTGCGTGGTACATGCGTGCGTGGTACATGCGTGCATGTGTTTGTGTGCGCGTGTGTGCGCGCGCGCGCGCGTATGTGTGTAATAATAATAATAAATACATTGTTGCTGTGTTGTGATGTTGGTGGTGTTGTCAGAAGAAAAAGTTGTCTGAAGTTCTGCTTGTCCCAGGGTATGCATAGTATGGCAACACCCCCTCCTTTTTTTTTTTTTTTTTTTTTTTTTTTTTTTAAATCTTCCACTCACCCTTTTTTTGTGGTGGTGGTGTCAGAACAAAAATGTGTCTGAAGTTCTGCTTGTCCCAAGGTATGCATAGTATGGCAGCATCCCCTCCTTTTTTTTTTAAATCTCTCACCCACTCTTTTTTTTAAGCGCTTTGTTGTTGTTGTTGTTGTTGTTGTTGTTGTTGTTGTTGAGACAGGTGTGTGAACAGGACTTTCTTAGGAATCTCTGACAAAGTTTATTAAAATCTGTTTTCACTGTTGTGATAGTCGGCCATAGTTCTTGATGCTTGTAAAGTTTTATTTCAACTGAATTTGCTTCAAGGTCCTAGTGGCCTTGAAAAGTACAAAATCTAGGTTTTATTTAATTTTTATGAGAAAAAAAAATATTATAAGCATGGTTAGACTATCTTGTAGTTTATTTATTTGCTTTTCATTGTTATTTATTTATTGATTTGTTTATTTGCTTTTAGTGATTATTATTTATTTATTTATTTTATTGCTTTTATTGTGTTATTTATTTATTTGCTTTTTATTGTTATTTATTTATTTATTTATTTGTTTGGTTTTTATTGACTTTTTATAGTTTGAAGTTTATTTAAGAGGGATTCATCACACTCAGACAACTCCATATGTGCTCCACCCTGTCTGTCATCTGTTATTGGCAGATTTAAGCCTTCACAGAACTATGGCTTGATAATCTTGCAGTGAAATGTAGGGGTAGGAAGGGGGGGGGGGGGGGAAGGGACTTATGAAACACTAAGCTGACACTATCGGAATAATCACAACATGAAGATGGGCAGAACACAGGCCAGTGTTTATGGGTGCAGGCTGGAATTGAACTTGAGATACCTGATCCCACGTCCATGGATCTATTACATGAGCCACCCAACCTGCAGGATATGTTATTTTAAATTTTTTTAATATAAATTGTTGATTAGATATGCTGGGTCACAAGTGTTTATCTTTCTCAATACATCTTTATTTCATGCAGTCTGTTGTGCCTGAAGTTCTTTTCAATAAGATACCATGATTTATTTAACCCTTTGACTCCTGCATCCTGCATGGTCAATCATACTAGCAAAGCAAAAACTTAACCCTTTGACTCCCTCACCCTGTTCATCAGTTTTTTGCAGGAGGCTGGTGGATAAGGTGAAGGAGTCAAATGGTTATGTTTTTGCAGCTGGTTGGTGCGGGAGTCTTAGGGTTAATCTTGTGTGACCCAAGGTTTTTGGTTCAGTGTAAATGCAGTTTATGCCGTCTGTTGCATTATGTTGTTTTCAGTAAATGTATATATGTGTATTGTGGTGTCGTTTCATGTCACAGGTGGCGTTGCTGCGAGCTCATGCAGGTGAAAATCTGCTGCTGGGTGTATCCAAACGTTCCTTGTCTCTGGACGATGTTCTGCTTCTGGGCAACGATGCCCTGATCACGCGCCAGGCGCCAGACCAGGACATCGGCCGTATAGCCTCACGCATCTTGGATGAGCTGGTGCAGCCTTTGCGTGATGTCGGTATCGACGAGACGGAGTTTGCCTGTATGAAAGCCATTGTTTTCTTCGATCCGGGTGAGGAGTGAACTGAATGTTGATGCTGTGTGTTTGTTTGCTTTTGTTTTGTTCATCAGAATTTATCCCCTACACCCCCCCCACCCCTCCACCCCCCCCCAAAAATCCTGACTATAACCTTGAAGGGACAAGTTTACAAACAGATAGACTGAAGCTGTCCATTATTTTAGAAAGGTCACTTAATAAAAGAGGGACCTAAACTGAGCATCACTTTAAAAGGGTAAGTTATAAATGGTGAGGTATAAATCATCTATTACTTTATGAGGATAAGTTATTTAAAGATGGATCTAAGCTGACCATTACTGTAAAAGGGTAAGTTATAACAAAATGGAGCATAAACTGACCATTACTTTAAAAAAAGGGTAAGGTATAAATGGTGAGGCATAAATCATCTATTACTTTAAAAGGATAAGTTGTTAAGATGGATCTAAGCTGACCATTACTTTAAACAGGGCTTAAAACGTTCCGTCTGGGCGGAATTCCACGATTTCGGTTTGTCAAAAAAACAACCAAAAAAAAAAAACAAAAAAAAAAACGAAAGGAGCAAGGCATCCGTGATCGGCTTGCATGCATTCATAGCAACGGCGCGCAAGTTATGGCCCCTGATTTTTCCCGGACCCACCGTAGTTTCAGTGGTTTTTTCCCCCTCCTGTTTTAGTAGTAGGCCTCCTTCGGTCATGACTGACCATGGACAAAGTACATCCGTTCTAATGTCTAGATGGGCTATCTGCTTGGTCCAAGCAGCGTCGCCTGTGACTGTACAGACCCATGCGAGAGAGGCAGTCTCTGTCGCAGCGGTCGCATGTGTATGCTGATGCTGGTCTGTTGGCTGTCATCCCTTTTCTGCGAACTCGCTTTTCTGCTGCAGCAGCTGACAGTTTGTCCTCACCAATCCGCAGCTGTTTCTTGAGAGTAGTTCTCCAGCTGTTGCGGTCGTCTGCGAGGTCCTCCCAGGACTCAGTGTTGATCTCAATCGCCTTCATGTCACGCTTGCAAACGTCTTTGTATCTCAGCTGTGGGCGGCCAATGTTTCTCTGCCCTGTGGCAAGCTCACCATAAAGGATGTCTTTTGGGATGCGACCATCTTCCATGCGGCGAACGTGGCCCAACCAGCGCATCCGACGCTGTCTCAGCATGGTATGCATGGTTGGGAGGCCAGCGCAGGTTAGGACTTCGGTGTTGGTCACCTTGTCTTGCCAGGAAATGCCAAGTATGCGCCGTAGGCTTCTCAGGTGGAAGGTATTGAGCCTTTTCTCCTGATGAGCATGCGTGGTCCACGCCTCGCTGCCATACAGCAAGGTGCTGAGGACACAGGCGTTGTATACAGCCATCTTTGTCTTTGTGGTCAGCTTGGGATTTGTCCACACCCTTTGTGTGAGGCGGGCTAGTGTTGTGGCTGCCTTCCCGATCCTCTTGTCGACCTCTGTGTCAAGGGAGAGGTTATCGGTGATGGTGGACCCAAGATATGTGAATTGATGGATGGCTTCAAGCTCGTAGTCATCAATGGTGATGGCTGGTGGAGATGGCGTGTCTTGGCCCAGGACGTTTGTCTTCTTAAGACTGATGGTCAGACCAAAATCTTTGCAGGCCTGGGAGAAGCGGTCCATTAGTGACTGCAAGTCCCGCTGAGTATGGGTCACAACTGCGGCATCGTCGGCAAATAGCATGTCTCTGATGAGGGCTTCACGGACCTTTGTCCTTGCTCTGAGGCGGGCGAGGTTGAAGAGCCTGCCATCTGATCTGGTCCGCAGGTGGATCCCTTCTTGCGCTGTGCTGAACGCATGCCTCAGGAGGAGAGCGAAGAAGATTCCAAAGACGGTTGGGGCCAGGACGTAGCCTTGTTTCACACCGCTGCGTACGTCGAAGGGCTTGGAGAGGTTTCCGTTGAACTGCACCATCCCTTTCATGTTTGAGTGGAAGGACTCAATTAAGCTGTGCAGTTTGGGGGGGCAGCCGATTTTTTGGAGAGCCCTGAAAAGGCCATCTCTGCTGACTAGGTCAAAGGCCTTGGTGAGGTCAATGAATGCCACATACAGGGGCATCCGCTGCTCTCTGCACTTCTCCTGGATTTGGCGAAGAGAGAAGACCATGTCTACCGTGGATCTCTCTGCTTGAAAACCACACTGTGATTCCGGGTAGACGCGTTCAGCCAGTTTCTGCAGGCGGATTAGGAGGACCCGAGCATAGACTTTGCCAACAATGCTGAGGAGCGAGATACCTCTGTAGTTGTTGCAGTCGCTCCTTTCGCCCTTGTTTTTGTACAGGGTGACGATCTTGACGTCCCTCATGTCCTGTGGTACAGCTCCCTCATTCCAACACTGACAGAGAACTGCGTGCAAAGGGTGCAGAAGGGAAGTCTTGCAGTGCTTGATGAGGTCTGGGGGAATTCCGTCGTTGCCAGGTGCCTTCCCTGATGCCAGGCTATCAATGGCCTTGCTGAGTTCGTCCGCAGTTGGCTCTGCATCAAGTTCTTCCATTACCGGCATGCACTTGATGGCATCGAGGGCTGAGGGGGGCACCATGTTCTGTGTGGAGTAGAGGTCGGAGTAGTATTCCGCCCATCTTTCCATCTGTTGGCTAGGATTGCTGATTACTTCCCCAGTGGAGGATTTGACGGGGGCGATCTTGCTCTGTGTTGGTCCCAGTGCCTTCTTGATGCCATCATACATTCCTCGGATGTTGCCTCTTTCAGCAGCACTCTGTATCTCTTCGCTGAGCTCTGTCCAGTACTCGTTTGCGCAGCGCCTGGCGTTAAGCTGAACCTTACTTCTGGCAGCCCTGAGGATTTGCAGGTTCTTCTCACTGGGTGACCGTTTATACTTGGTGAGTGCGGCACGCTTGACCTCAACAGTGGGAGTCATCTCTGATGATTTGGCCTCAAACCAGTCGTGGGACTTCACAGTTTTCTTCCCAAAGGTGGCCATAGCAATGCGGTGCATGGTTCTCGTAGCGTTTCCCATCTCTCAGTGGCAGAGTCTCTGGGCTGCAATGCATCGTATTCTCTCTGAAAGGCCTCTGCGAACTGTTCTACAAGATCTGGCTGAGACATCTTGCTGACGTCAATGCGAGGGTTCCCTTGTTTCTTTGAGCAGTGGAACTTCTTTGGTTGTAGCCTGATCTTGCAACATACCAGAGAGTGGTCTGTGTCGCAGTCTGCGCTGTGATAAGAGCGAGTGTGGAGAACGTTTTTGATAGCGGCACGTCTTACTAGGATCAAATCCAGTTGGTGCCAATGTTTTGAGCGGGAATGCCTCCAGGAGACTTTGTGCTGAGGCTTCGTCTTGAAGAAGGAGTTGGCGATGCACAGTTCATGGCAGGCGCAAAACTCAAGCAGTCGCTGTCCATTCTCATTCATTTTCCCCACTCCAAAGGAACCGAGGCAGAAGGGCCATGAGTCATTGTCTGCATCCACTCTGGCGTTGAAGTCGCCCAGGAGAACAAGTTGTTCTGTCCTGGGGATGTTCCTTATGGTTGATGCAAGATTTTCGTAGAACTCATCCTTGGTGTCTGGAGAGGCGGACAGAGTTGGGGCATAAACGCTGATGAGAGTGACATAGCCTTCGGTGGTGTTGAGGCGGAGAGTCAAGAGTCGTTCTGAACCGCCGCTGCCTGGTTCAATCATGTTCAGCAGGCTGTTCCTTACTGCAAAGCCTACTCCGTGCTCTCTTGGGGCATCAGAACTCTTTCCTTGCCAGAAGAAGGTGTAGTCCCTTTCCTTTAGTGTTCCTGAGTCAGCCAGCCGTGTTTCCTGCAGAGTGGCAATGTCCACATTGAGCCTCTTTAGTTCGCTGTTTATGACGGCGGTTTTTCTGGCGTCGCTGATGTCTTGCAGATCTTGGGAGAGCCCAGGCATCATTGTTCGGACATTCCAACAGCCCAGTTTCACTGCTGATCCTTTTCCTGATCCGTTTCTTGAATTTGAATTTTTCTTTTTGTTTGGTGTGGTAATTAACGACCTGCTTGTCAGATTTTCTCCTAATCTTCATGCACCCAATGAAGAAGGCAGGTCGTGGCGGGACAGCACCTAACTGGCTGGGGGCTGCCCAGCTTAGGTGGGTGGTAGCTGTCCAGTAAGACACGAAGGTCTCTCCCACCGTCAAAAGCAACCCCTGGCGTCAGCTCTACGCCAGTTGAGCAATGACTTATCACCGGTATCTGTTGCTTCCTGTGTTGTGCCGACACTAGTGTTAGTAACGAGGCTGGAGTGTCCTCTCCAGGTCGTAGGTGCAGAGTGTTTGTGGATGAATGGACGGATGTAAGCCTGGGCAGTGCAATATGGAAGACAGGCTGTTGCCCATGCAACTTGTCCCCCCTCTCCACCTCGCTGACAGATCCAAAGGAACAGCAGGGCTGTTACGTTTTGGTGCCAACGCGGCCGCAGGAGCTGCCGGAAAGTGACAAAGTTTGCCATCCAACCGCCTTAGGGGCCCCACACCGGATTTACTGTCAGGGTTTACTCCCTTAGCTAGATGGCCGCGGGTAGCTCTCCAGAGCTGGCGCCCTTTGATGGATCTAATTTATTTCCACCAGGGTTTCTAGCCACCCTCCTTACCATCCTCCTGAGAGGACTGGTGGGGTTGCTGGTGTAGTCGCCAGCAATTCGACCCTGTGACAGGTAGTACTGGGTTCCAGGTTACCAGTAGCGAATACATCTATCCGACCTGACCTGTTTTAAGCCCTGTTTTAGTGTCCTTATGTATGTTTTTTTTAAAAATTTGTATTCAGGGTTTTTTGACCTCCCTGATGATAAATTTGGTAGAATGGTCAATGCCTGGGACATATCCTTAGATCGTAAGTGTGACATATTGATGTGTGTACTTTGTTTTCTTTTCCAGGTGTTTTTTTTCCGTCAGGATGAATGAGGTGATATGTATGGTGATGGATGGTTATAGCCCTGATATGGCTCTGTTTAGTTGGCTAGGCTTTAACCCTCTCCCATTTGCATAGCTTGCAGTGAAACTTCCCCTAGTATTCGCCATCTTTCTTTTTCGCACAAAAACAAGAATGGAATGCGGTCATTTCCTTCTTCTCTCTTGTGAACGATGCCAGTGGTAGCGTCTTAATTTAGTGTTAACAGTTCATTGGTCCTTCGTGGACCTACCCGCCAATTTTCATCCATTCAGAGGGAGCTAGCTCATGGTTACAGCGTGATGGAAAAATACTGGCCATGTATGCAAACAATCGGCCGGCCGTGGCCGGAGTGAACAGATGCGGGAGAGCTATGTTTGGCCGGATGCAGCCGGAGTGAATGGGATAGGGTTAAACAATAAGAGTAATGAAAGTAAGGCCACCATATGCAGATGTGAGCTTACAGGAACTTGAAAACGCATATCTGATTGTTTATAATAATTACGATAATAACATTCATGATGATGACCAATTTAAGCCCACATGTGAACACTTCCCTCTCTGTCTTGTCATTATGTGGCAGTGAACAGAAAGGTATAATATGATCTAGTACAGTATATAGTGTACGTGAGAACTTCCAGACATCACTGTCCTGTTTCCTTTGTTAACATAAACTGACCGTCATTTTAAAAAGGATGTTTTAGCGAGATGGGAATGCTTGTAATTTTGGCGCACACTCTCTTTCAGAGTGTGTGTGGGTGGGTGTGTGTGTGTTTGTGTGTGTGTGTGTGTATGTGTGTGTGTGTGTGTGTGTGTGCGCGCGCGCGCGCGCGTGTGCATGTGTGTGTGTGCGTGCGTGTGTGTGTGATCATTTTGTTTTGCAGACGAAATTTTATGAAACTCTACGTGTACATTTTGCTTTCACCTTATGCTTACAGTTGCCAAAGGACTGACGGACGTGACACGTGTGAAGGCCTTCCGCCGTCAGATTCACATCAATCTGGAAGACTACATCAATGACAGGACAGTACAACACACGTGGGCGCTTTGGCGAGATCCTGCTCATGCTTCCATCCCTTCATTCCATCTCAATACAGATGATTGAACACTTGCAGCTGGCTAAATTCTTCGGCATGGCCAGGATTGACAACCTGCTGACAGAAATGCTACTTGGAGGTACGTTGAATGGTGATGGTAATGAGGATGAAGGTGTTGTTGATAATAAAGATAATGCTGGTGATTGTCAGGAGTAAGACGGAAGGTGGATCTGGTTGGTGTGGTGTGGTAAGGTGTCTGTGGTGTAGAGTCGTGTCTTGTGGAGTGGTCTTTCTTGGTGTGTGCACCATGAGTGCATATACATTTAACATCATACACTTTATATCTAACTCATAATAGCCACACATGATCACTGTTTTGGTCAGAACCTGCCCAGATTTTACTGAAAATTCAAGTCACAAGATGCCTCCAGGTGGTGCTTTGTCCCAACTTACAGCCCAGGTCTCATGAGAACGAGAATATCCTTCCTCGTTTTCCGCAGTGATGTCATAATGAGCAGATGTGTCTCCACATTGCTCACTTTTCAGTCTGTGATCGCCAGTGTCCTCGGGCTGCCAAGACCTAGGGTTCAGTTCTTTTAGCCAGACCTCACAGCTTTTCCTTAGTGTTTGGTACCATGTGCTCCAGGATTACGCTTTTTCTCTCATTTTACCTGCCCAGTGTCAAGTAAGACATAGTCTGACATTCATTTTGATCTTTGGCTTCCACTTTCACAGACAAGACTGGGTCTCAGCTGAGCTGTCCTCTTGGTGTGATTGATCCCTTGGAGGATTGCTCAGGCTCTTGATTCCTGCCCCCCCCATGTGGGGATGCCAGGGGCTTTTTCAGTATAAATAGTATCCCTGTCTTCTGTGCTAGAAATTTCCTCTTTTCTGTCACTCTCTTTGTTTCTGCCTTGTTCCTTTGCTTTCTGTTATTTCTTCCTATGGTGATCCTAGACTCTGAACCCAGTGATCTGAGTTCAAGTTGGCGAAGCTTGGATTTGAGATTTGATGTCTTGAAATCAGTCTGAGTGCTTGAGATAAAAGCTTGTTTGTGTGCTGCCTATCTTAATGCTTCAGTCATTTTCTTGTCAGTTCCTTCAGCTGGCCTCTCAAGACTATGCTTACCTTTAACATCATTTCGTCCATCTTTGACAAACAACTTCCACCTGTAAACTGCAGTCTGTCAAAGAGCTTGTGTCCCACTTACACATAGCAATATTTTCAGTGCATCTTTGCCAGAAATGTTTTCATAAAATTCAGTGTTAATGTAAGCGTGCTGTCCTCCAAAGTGAAGTGTTGCCTTGATTCCTATTCCAAGTTTGTGCATGTGTGTGTATGTGTTCGTGTATGTGTGTGTGTATGTGTGCATGAGCAGTAGTATGTATGTATGAGTGAAGTGATAACAAATGGGAATAATATGGAAAGTAAATTATTCCTACTTGGTTTGTATCCAATGCTATTTGTGTGTTTTTATTTTAAATACTTGACATCAATTATGATACATATCCATCTTAATCATCTCATGCAACTTTGCTTATTTTGCAACCAAATTTACCATTAAAGGAAATTCTCACTTCTTAGCTGATTGTCTCTATACAGATATTATCTAATGTTTTTACACTTTGACTGTTTCTTCAAGGAAGAAAGACCTCTGGGGAAAATGCTGAAATGAGGGAGAATGAAACTGAAAAGGATGAAAGAATGCAAGGAAATGAGGAAGAAAGTCAAGGTGAAGAGTGGATGGAGAATTGAAGAATGGAAGAGGAATACCAAGTAGCCAGCAATATGTACACAATGAAGTCCACAGCTGTAATGACAAAAATAAATGACGACAGATAGAATAGAATACCAAAGGAAATAAGAGGGAAGCATGGAGAATTTTTAATATCAACTAAGTAACATAACTCTTGAGAGTCAGGAGTTATCTCCCATGTGGAATTTATTTCTCAAATCCAACACAGTTTGCGCTACCCATTCAGCTAGCATAGACGCAGCCACAAGGCTTACCACTTTATGCTTTGTGGCTGCATCTATGCTGGCTTACCACTTTATGCTTTGTGGCTGCGTCTATGCTAGCTGAATGGATAGCGCAAACTGTGTTGGGTTTGAGAAATTCCAATGGGAGATAACTCCGTGACTCAAGAGTTATGTTACTTAGTTGAGATAGAATAGAAGTAAACAATGAGCAACAACAACAAAGTCTGCCCAAATGATGACACAGAAAGAACAGAAGTAAACAATGAGCAACAACAACAAAGTCTGCCCAAATGATGACACAGACAGAACAGAAGTAAACAATGAGCAACAACAACAAAGTCTGCCCAAATGATGACACAGATAGAATAGAAGTAAACAATGGGCAACAACAACAAAGTCTGCCCAAATGATGACACAGACAGAATAGAAGTAAACAATGAGCAACAACAACAAAGTCTGCCCACCAGATACCTGTTGTACCAATCACTGTGGTGTTGTGGTTAGCATAAGGGACTGCTAGCTGGAAAATTGTAGGTTTGAATCCTGTCAGAATCATGCAGGATTTTTTGGCTCTATCTGGCTCTTGCCCAGAGTGGAGAGAGCTATGGGCTTGTTGTGAAGACAGGGACCACACAGTCAGGTGTTGTCCACTTCACAGAATATGGTTTGTTGTGAAGACAGGAGGGACCACACAGTCAGGTGTTGTCCACTTCACAGGATATGGCTTGTTGTGAAGACAGGAGGGACCACACAGTCAGGTGTTGTCCACTTCACACAATATGGCTTGGTGTGAAGACAGGGACCACACAGTCAGGTGTTGTCCACTTCACACAATATGGCTTGTTGTGAAGACAGGAGGGACCACACAGTCAGGTGTTGTCCACTTCACACAATTGGTTTGTTGTGAAGACTGGGACCACACAGTCAGGTGTTGTCCACTTCACAGAATATGGCTTGTTGTGAAGACTGGACCACACAGTCAGGTGTTGTCCACTTCACACAATATGGGGTTGTTGTGAAGACTGGGACCACACAGTCAGGTGTTGTCCACTTCACACAATATGGGGTTGTTGTGAAGACTGGGACCACACAGTCAGGTGTTGTCCACTTCACAGGATATGGCTTGTTGTGAAGACAGGGACCACACAGTCAGGTGTTGTCCACTTCACATAATATGGCTTGGTGTGAAGACAGGGACCACACAGTCAGGTGTTGTCCACTTCACAGATGCACCATTGAGGGTGTTGCTCAAATCGCCTGACCAGCATCGCAGGTGTCTGTATCTCTTGAGCCTGGTTGATACCAGGACATATTTTGATACTAAGTATAGAATATGGCCCTATCACACAGTCTCAGTCCTAAATGGAACTGCAAAGCATTATGATTGTTATCCCCATCTTTGTCATCATCATAGCATTGGAACATTAAAGTGGTATAGAGTTAAAGTGGTGTAGAGTTAAAGTGGTATACATGTAGAGTTAAAGTGGTGTAGAGTTAAAGTGGTGTAGATTTAAAGTGGTGTAGAAAATAGGATCATAAGAAGATGAGCACAAGTAAAACTGCCCAGCCGGAGTGATCTTTAAAAAAATCCGTTGTTGGTTTTTGTGTCTGTTGTTTTTACAAATGGGTTGCAGCCTAAACTTGATGGCGATGCTCCGCAGCTATAGCTGCGGAGCTCCGTGTCTCGACTGTGATGCTCCACAGGTATAGCTGCGGAGATGTTACGGTTTTTTTAACCAAGACTACATGTATACTATAATAAGGGAGATTATACTGACAGCAGAGTTTAACCATTGACCTTTTAAAACATATATAACAGGATAGGTTTATTGTCGTTGGATATTCTCCATAATTTTTTTTAAAAAGTACCAAAAACTGTGCATCTCGAGAGTTTCAGCAGCCATTTAAAGGGTGCGTCTTCAAAGAGTTAATGGCATACAGATGGAGTTTCCACCTTCTGGTCCGGAGACAGCATGGGTTTGAAAACAAGTTTAGGAAACTTAATGCATGTTGACTCCAGCACGTCCCTTTTCTCTGTGGTTTTTTTTTATATATTTATTTTGCCATCCCATCGTCTTTGCCATACAAGTTGCCACAAAGTCTGAGACAATCTTCACAGCACAGTGATGGTACATGGTGATGAGTATGATAAAGAGTTATCGTTCAGGATTGAGGCTGTGTTACAAGACTGTGCTCTATACTTCCTTTCATAATATATCCTTGTGTCACCAGGGCCCCAGAGACGAGACAAGTGTGGTTTGGTCAGGAGATTTGTGCACAATGAATGACATATGTGAAGTGGATGATACTTGATTGTATGACCCCAGCCTCCCCATTGAGCCCATAGCACGCTCGCCTCTGGGTAGGAGCTGTATGGATCCGAAAAATCTCACAGTGATCGTGATGGGACCAGTGGGATTCAAACCCTCAATGTTGTAATTTTAGTCTGTTGTGCTGACCACCTCACCACAGTGCCTGGTACATCTGTGCCTTTCTTGTTTAGTTCATTACTGAAATTGTGTTTTATTTTCTTGTTTAATTCATTGATACATAAATATTTAATCTGTTTTTGTTTTCCTGTTTACTAATAAATAAGCATTTTTTTGTTTTTTTGTTTGTGAATAAACATTCATCTTCTGTTTGTTGCTTGTTTAGTTTGTTAGTATGTAAACATTTGTATTGTGTTTTGTGTTCTTGTTTTGGTTATTAAGGTATAAACATTGTTATTTTGTATGTGTTTTCATGCATTATTAAATGAAGTTTATTCTATATTTTGGTTTTCTGGTTTTGCTTATTAATAAAAAAATTGTCTTTTGTTATTTCTTGTTTTTTGAATTTTTTTATTAATAGATAAGTGCGTGTTCTGTGATTTTTTTTTTCTTCTTCTTTTCATTCATTCACTCATGCTTTCACTCCATCACCCTGTCCACCAACTTCATGCAGGAAGTTATGTGCCCATACCAGTTGTATTTCTGGCCCTGAAGTTAAAGCTAGACATGTTTGGTAGTTGAATTTCCAGATACCACCATGGAAGGAGAGATGCAAGATATCAACTCAACTCCATCATTTATTTTATTGTTTCATTCATTGACTAAGACTTTGTATTCTGTTCTGTGTGTGTTTATGTGTGTTTGTGCATGTTTCTGGCTTTTTGATGCTAAAGCTAGACATGTTGAGATGATTTTGTTCTACCAGATACCACTGTGGAAGGAGAGGTGCAAGACGCTAGCGCGAATCCCATGGTCTCTCCCACCCTCTTGGACAGCACAGACTTTCCCACAACCATGGATGAGGAACTGTCAGCATCTGGTGGCAGTCTGCAGATGAACAATTCTTCGGTTCCTCAAAGCCTTGGCCAGCCAACCCAGGGAGCTCTCATGATGAGTGCTCAGGCTTCCAACACCTTCACCCCTTCTCCTCCCTCTCATCTGTCAGCTTCAGGATTGCAACAGCATTTTCCTCCCAGCAGCATTGAAGCCATGTGTGAAGGGTCTGAACTGGATAGACTTTCTCTGTCACATCCCCAAGTGATGTCCTCATCTGAGTCTGGGTCGACCTGTAAACAGGAAATCCTTTAGAGACATGAGAATCGGAAAGGAGGGCACCGTGATGCCTTTAGAGACTCTGAGAGCAGAATTAGAGGAGGATAGAAACATTGACAATATCATGAAAAGACTGAAGGGATGGTGAAGTGTGTTCAAGTGTATTGTACCAAGAACTTGTGTCCAAGAATGGCAGGCAGTTTTATGGATTGCACCTTGACAGCTTGCCTATATTTTGTGTGCTTTGAATTTTGGTGGATAAATGAAACCATGAGAAATCATGAACGTGAGCGTGCGTTTAGGTGACCGAGATTATTGAATGAATCTTTCGAGATGACATTTGGGCGAGTGGTAAAGGTATTGGATTGAAATTTGGGACATATACGGACATTAACCAGCTGAATACAGACTTTTGTGGTCATGCAGTTTCATTTTGAATTATTGCATATATATTTTATGATATGTTGTATGCCAAAGAGCAAGATATGCCAAGAGCAGTGTGTGCAGTTCCATGATACTGGAAAACACTTCTAGGACATGCAAGATTTATGTCAGAATACAGATCTGACACTCAAGTGTATTGTGCACTAGAGAATCTATTGTGTACTAGAGAATCTTTCATTAGTGTATACATAGATCGGTTGCATCCATTCACACATTTTAGTTCAGCAGTAGAGATGTTTCCATATTTTTTGTATTTTCATGTTACCATGAAAAGTAATAACAGAAGGCCGATATTAGAAGGTCAAATCTGCCTGTGCCGTCTAACTGGCAGACTTATAAAGTACTTTTTATTGAAAATTGTTAAAATATACAGCAGTGTATGGTCCAAAAATGACAGGGAAATAGTTGACTTTTGGTGGAAAGAATTGAATGGTTGAAAATTTGATGATAACATCTGTTGCGAGTGCTGCTGATGAGGCAGGATTTGTTGCATTACTGTAACATGGGACAGACATAATTAACTGTGAAACACAGCTTTTTCTACTGGTGCAGCCAGTTTGCTGTGTAGTGAATGACTGTTGACAAGGCTTCTGTGGGAGAGCTCAAATTTGTATCAGTGACTTCAAATAGCTGTAACATAATTGTTGTTATGTGTGCTGTGGGTGGATACAACGTTTAGGATGAAAAAAGTGGTCAAAGAAATAAGGGTTGTTCAATAAAAACTGCATAAAATTTGTTCATATACACAAAGATGGAATGGTAAACAAAGAATTCTCACAGTGTTTGGGTCAACTTGATATTCCATTATGGTGTAGACACACAGATTGCAGCATACGAGGGTTGTTCAATTTAAGATGACACTAGGCTTGCCGTTTGAAAACGAAGCAACGCACAGAAAAATGTTTATACCAAACACAACTTTAAAGTTTACCTGATTAGCATGCAGAAAATAAAGTTGACATCATGACGCAACTCGGAGTATGACGTAATTACAAATGTGTTTCAAATAGCTGAGCCTGAAAAAAATGGACGTCACCAATGAGCAATTTCGTTTCTACACTTTCACAAGGCTACAACTTGGTGACGATTGTAGGAAGATACACGCAGATTTGCAAGCTGTTTACGGAACGGATTGTGTGTCTTACCGCACAGTTTGCAGGTGGGTCAAACAATTAGGAGCAGGTAGAGTGCCATCTGATTGGGGTAATCGTGCAGAGCGAGCTTTACCAGCTCGGAACGAACAAAACATTGCATATGTGAAAAGACTGATAGAGGAGGATCCACATTCGACTGTGCGGGAATTAAGCGAGGCATGTGAGCTTTCAATTGGCACCATTAACAACATTCTGCACAAAGACCTTCACATGAGAAAACTGGCTGCAAGATGGGTGCCACATCTCTTAAGTGATGATCAGAAGCAGCAGCGGGTGGCATGTTCACGCAAACTGCTCGATGAGTTTGAGCCCAACGGGCCAAAACGACTGTGTGACTTAGTGACGGGAGATGAGAGTTGGCTCACATTCTACGGCATCCCCAACAAACGCTGCAACCGCATGTGGGTTGGCCCTGACGGAGACCGACCAGTTGTTCTTCGCCCAGGATTCCAGAGTCGCAAGCGACTGTTTTCTATTTTTTTCAACACGCAAGGCCTTGTGGCAATTGACATTTTGCCTGAGAAATCAACAATCACTGCCTCCTACTATACCCAAGTTGTGCTCCCCAAAGTTGTAGGAAAAATCCATGAGCAGCGCCCAACCGTCGGCACCCAGAGGACCCTTCTTCTGCATGACAATGCCAGTGCCCATAAGGCGAAGGTCACCACAACCTTCCTGAGCGAGCAAGGGATCCAAGTTTTGGACTACCCACCCTACAGCCCCGACTTGGCCCCATGCGACTTCTGGCTGTTCCCTGTTCTGAAGGAAAAGCTCGCTGGGCGTAAGTTTGACCGGGTACAAGACCTCGCCAAAGCCGTAAGATCAGAGTTGTCTGGTCTGCCTAAAACCGACTATCAGAGGGCGCTTGAGAATTGGCGTAGGAGGCTTGAACTTTGCATCCTAGCCAACGGAGAATACTTCGAGGGGATGTAAAAGTTTCAAGTTGCTGAGATGAGAGGTACGTTTTTTAAGGGGGTGGTGACATCTTAAATTGAACAACCCTCGTAGATGACGAAACTGAACTCAAAGGTAATATATGTGATGTATAATTTTTCAAGACTATTTTTTCATTTTTTGGTAATTCATGTAGTGTTTAGTGTGAAGTTTCAAAAGGAAAGTTTTTCCTACTGTCTTTGCCAAAGTATTGCTTAACACAGATAGATGATTTGCATTATTAGAGAAATAAACAAGTGTCTGTTGTGTGGAACATATTTTGCTACTCAGAAGAGACTTGCAAAGTGGCCACTTGTGAATTTGTCTTCAGTTGGCTGCCATTTTGGTAAGTACTTTTAACTCAAAGAAAGTATAAAAAGTATAAACTCCCTTTTGTAACAAAACTCCTTAATTCATATCATGCATGGTTAATAGATAGTATGACACAGACAAGACAGACCAGCATATCAAGAATATTGTACAAATCTGTTGAAGAGAGGGACACTCTTTATTCAGCCGAGTGTTTTCAGTGTTGTGTATCTGCACATATGCATTATATATTGCTATGCATAAAAAGGACACATTCTAATCTATCACATGTTTCTATGATCATAACACATGTAAGATATTGCATTTCATTGTAAAATGCAACTAGAGCTCAAATTTGAAAGAGATTCATCTCTCTCTCTTTTTGTTCTTTCATTGTATTTCTTTTAAAATGTTATTTTAATGTTTTGGAGTGGATGGCAACAGAAAGATGTCTAATGACAATGTGTGACATGCTGAATTTTGCTTCATCATCATCGTCATCATCATACATCATATCATCGTCATTATCTCATTTTGTGTCCAGTAATAGTATCGTCATCATCACCATCATCATTACATCTTGTGCTGTGCCCAGTATGGTCATTAAGGAGACTCCTCAAGAAGACTCAGTAGCAGATAGAATTCTCCCATCACTGTTCCTTGTGTGTGGCAGCAAACAGGCCAGCAGGCATGCCGAGGTTGGTCTAGTCTTTAACAGTTGCCTCCCAGCTCTTCACCCAACCCTTGTCGACCTCGGATGTGGTCTCCTTTCAGGCTGCCTTGAAGGCTGGTCGAAGATTGTGTGTCGTGGTGCATGACATGACCAAATCAAGCAAGCTTTTGTCATATCTTTGCTCTTGCCAGAAACGTTCCTTCGGGCCTGCTTGGTTCTAGGAATTGTGAAAATATGACAGGCTTTTGTTTGTAAGAACTTAAAACTTTTATTCTTTCCCAGAGTGATGACCAAGCTCAAAACATGAAGACATTTTATTAATTTTTTTTTTTTTATTGTATTTTGAATGGTTTTAGAAGTGGACTGGAAAGAGATTGGTGGGAATGAATGTTCTGATGAAACATGTGCAGCATAATGGTTTGAGTTGGTGTTTGATTGTATGCAAGACTGAAGTAACGGGGAATTTATATAATAGATTGGAATGAAATGAATGTTCTGAGTAAAATTGTGACATCATATTTTAATAGGTTTACAAGTGGTGTTTTTTAATGTATGGAAGATTTTTAAGTATTTGAATTGCATTGTAGAAATGAATCATCGGTGCCTTAAATGTGATAGTGGTTCATGATTTTACCGCCTTTGGATTGGATGGATTGAATTTTTGTTGCTGTTGTCATGATGTTTTTTCCTGCATGAAATGCAGATTGCTATCACTGGTGGTAGTATGTCATCATAACAGAACACCACTCATTTTTATGTCTTTATTTTTGTATACATGCATTTTTGTTTTCCTCAAAGTGAAGTTTCTGTGGAGTTCTGTCAGGGACAACCTTGCTATTCATGTGAGTTGTTTGAAGTGTGTTATCTACATGCTGCATATGAGAATTCATTTAACCATCTTACCCAAAAGACTAGCACACAGACCACCACTGAAGTTGTAGAGAAGTGGGGGTGGGGGGGGGGGGGAAAATCCTTGTTGAATGGGGACGTGAAACCCCAGCAGCACCCAGACCGTCACTGAAATTCTAGAGAATAGGGGGAGAAAATCCCTGTTCAACCAACAGGAACTCCAACCCTCACCTTCTGGCTTGTCTCCCTTCCCAGATGGTGGTTTTATTCTCTGGGCCCTCCTCTCTCCATGTTGATGACACAAGCCACGTTGATGCGATGGGTTGTGATATTGCTAATCACTGACCATGCCACAATAGCGGTTGCCTGATTCGGCATGCATGATGCAGCAAAGAAACGAAATGAAAGACCGTTTAGTGTTAAAATCTAGAAACACAAGAAAATAGAATGAGAACACATAATATATGTGACCTCCCACAACGAAATCAGTCTCAACTCACAATCAGTCGAACAGCACTAGGAACTGAAAAGGTGACTGAGGGTCTATCTGGGGTGTTTTGACTTTTTCTCAAAATTGATTTCTGTAGACTATAATCTATCCCCCACAGAAATTTTTTTCTTGAAAAAATATTATTAATCAATTTAAAATGGTATTTTAATGCACTGATCGCAGCAGAAAGAATGCAATTTCCTACCAAAAGTACCTATTTTCGTCTCTTATTATGAACCGTAACCTGTACAGTGCCCGCACATGTAATATACTGATGGAAAGCTCTTTGGTGCACCTTTCAGATAATGACAGCGAAAATTAGAAACAAACTGAGTCAAAGCCACCAAATAAAGAAATTTAAGGAAAATGTGTAGGCGAGCACACAAAAACTTTAGAGGCTGTTTTCTCAAAATGGCCATCATACAACTTAATGACTTTAAACATACATAACTTCTACATTTTTTTGAGTACAAGCTTTATTCAAGTACCAAAATGATCAGTAGAATGTACACTTTCCAGTGATATGTATATCTCAAAATGCCCAAAATGCTAGTTAAGACTGATTTCGTGGTGGGAGGTCACTTATATTGTTAACACAAGACGATTATCACCTGTCTTGCTTTGTTAATGAAATATGCATTCTCATTGTTCTGTTACACTTTTGGTTTCTGTTTGAACTCTGGTAGTCAGTTTGATTAAATAGACTATTAATTAAGGTGAACTGTTGCTCTAGTATGCATACTGAAGTCTGATCTGGGAGCCTAATTTTTAAAAAAGTTTTTACGCATTTTTGTGCAGATGTCAGTGTTGTCAGGGATGTATCAAGCAAGGTGCTTCCTTATCCCTCTCACTCACATACATACACACACAAACCAGTGTCCTGTTGTGAAGTAGGTGCTTCCTTATCCCCTCTCACTCACATACATACACACACAAACCAGTGTCCTGTTGTGAAGTAGGTGCTTCCTTATCCCCTCTCACTCACATACATACACACACAAACCAGTGTCCTGTTGTGAAGTAGGTGCTTCCTTATCCCCTCTCACTCACATACATACACACACAAACCAGTGTCCTGTTGTGAAGTAGGTGCTTCCTTATCCCCTCTCACTCGCATACATACACACACAAACCAGTGTCCTGTTGTGAAGTAGGTGCTTCCTTATCCCCTCTCACTCACATACATACACACACAAACCAGTGTCCTGTTGTGAAGTAGGTGCTTCCTTATCCCCTCTCACTCACATACATACACACACAAACCAGTGTCCTGTTGTGAAGTAGGTGCTTCCTTATCCCCTCTCACTCACATACATACACACACAAACCAGTGTCCTGTTGTGAAGTAGGTGCTTCCTTATCCCCTCTCACTCACATACATACACACACAAACCAGTGTCCTGTTGTGAAGTAGGTGCTTCCTTATCCCCTTTCACTCACATACATACACACACAAACCAGTGTCCTGTTGTGAAGTAGGTGCTTCCTTATCCCCTCTCACTCACATACATACACACACAAACCAGTGTCCTGTTGTGAAGTACACTCCATATCCATATGGTGATGGTGGACTGATCAAGTGGTTGAGTTGGCATATTGGTTCTGAATTGCCTGGTATGGGTCTTCATGTGGGATACAAAACAGATTCTGGATCCTGGAGGCACTGTACCCATGTCCATTTACATAAAGAGACAGAAAGGAGACAGAAACAAAATCACGAACTATCAGCTAAGTGCTGTGTGCTCAGCTTTTGGGAGAGCCTGTCTAATTTTCTCGTCTGTAAATAATACGGAACAAAGAGGTGTGCCTTCCAAATGCTTTAGAGCACTCTTGTTAGGGGAGATGATTGCTGTTAAATTAAGTGTTCACATTTGGCACAGTTTGCTCCCCTGATGTGGAGACCCAGCTGGTTCCACCCTTTGTGTAACTATAATCACATACTGTAGATACATTTGATAAAAGTTAATTTTGATAAAATATTTTGTCTGTAGATATGAAGAATATGGTGTCATACATTTGTAAGTATGCTTGTTGAGTTGTTATGGTTGATTCTAACACCTAGAATATAAAGAATTTCTTTTTTGTTGTTATTGCTGGAAGGCCCATAACTAACTTAGAGTGCGGGCCTCAGTAGCTCAGCTGGTTAAGCATCGGATTCACATGCTAATGGTTGTGGGTTCGAATTCCAGGATGCGCTACTTTAAAACTGGCCTTCTCACTGTTCCATCTTAACAGCAATTTCCCTGGGATGGTTATCCCTGTGGGCCATATCACCTGAGGTGAACCAAATCAATCAATCAAAGCTAACTTAGACTGACAGTGTCAAAAGGCCATTACTTGCTTTTACTCTGTCATTCACATGTAGGGCAGCAGATGAGGCTGCGCTTCTCTTGTCCTGCATGCCACCCTGGGTGTGATTCCGGTGTCAACTCTGGAATCCCATCAGGCACAGTAGAGTTGGTTTCTTCTGTTGCCGTTTTCTTCACCAGGCTCCCCCCTAGGACCAGGATTTGTGATGTTGCTGTAATGATGATATCATTTTTAGATGATTGGAAGGATGGGCAGAGTGGGAGAAAGAAGGGGAGGGAGGAGAGAGTGTGTATGTGTGTATTAGAGATGAGTTGCTTTTCATGTTTGTTAAAAAAAACAACCCAACAACAACAACAAGAGGAACTGAAAGAGTTATGCTAATTTGCTCTAAAAATGAAAAAGAAAAATATTACAAGTTGTTCATGGAGAATATCCTGTTTTTCCTTGAAAATTGTTATTCATGCTAATATGTTGCAGATGATAAATTTAAAATTTGCTGCATGTATCAAGGGCATGCATGTGTTACAGAGGAGAGGAGAAGTACATGTGTTATAGAGGGAGGAAGTACATGTGTTATAGAGGAGAGGAGAAGTACATGTGTTATAGAGGGAGGAGAAGTACATGTGTTATAGAGGAGAGGAGAAGTACATGTGTTATAGAGGAGAGGAGAAGTACATGTGTTATAGAGGAGAGGAGAAGTACATGTGTTATAGAGGGGAGGAGAAGTACATGTGTTATAGAGGGAGGAGAAGTACATGTGGTTATAGAGGGAGGAGAAGTACATGTGTTATAGAGGGAGGAGAAGTACATGTGTTATAGAGGGGAGGAGAAGTACATGTGTTATAGAGGAGAGGAGAAGTACATGTGTTATAGAGGGGAGGAGAAGTACATGTGTTATAGAGGAGAGGAGAAGTACATGTGTTATAGAGGAGAGGAGAAGTACATGTGTTATAGAGGGGGAGGAGAAGTACATGTGTTATAGAGGGGAGGAGAAGTACATGTGTTATAGAGGGGAGGAGAAGTACATGTGTTATAGAGGAGAGGAGAAGTACATGTGTTATAGAGGGGAGGAGAAGTACATGTGTTATAGAGGGAGGAGAAGTACATGTGTTATAGAGGAGAGGAGAAGTACATGTGTTATAGAGGGGAGGAGAAGTACATGTGTTATAGAGGGGAGGAGAAGTACATGTGTTATAGAGGGGAGGAGAAGTACATGTGTTATAGAGGGGAGGAGAAGTACATGTGTTATAGAGGAGAGGAGAAGTACATGTGTTATAGAGGGAGGAGAAGTACATGTGTTATAGAGGGGAGGAGAAGTACATGTGTTATAGAGGAGAGGAGAAGTACATGTGGTTATAGAGGAGAGGAGAAGTACATGTGTTATAGAGGGAGGAGAAGTACATGTGTTATAGAGGGGAGGAGAAGTACATGTGTTATAGAGGGGAGGAGAAGTACATGTGTTATAGAGGAGAGGAGAAGTACAAGTGTAACACTGAAGGTAGAGTCCCATTTTTTCCCTGTTGAAGAAAGATGGGTTGTGTGTTTGTTATCTTCCTGTAATTCCTGTAATCAAAGATAACAGTCTGTTGTAGTAAAGGATCAGCACATTCCAGATAAGCAAAATTACCAAAGAGAATCATATGAGAGAGAGAGAGAGAATGAGAGAGAGAGAGAGAGAGAGTGAGAGAGAGAGAGAGAGAGGTTGGTTGTGTGATTAGGATGGGTTATGAGAAAGATGCACCGTCATGCTTACGAAACAATGTATTATCGAGAAAAGGCCATTGTGAATGACTTAGAAAAAAACAAGTGACCTGGGCAAAATGGTGTTATCAAGGGGAGAAAAGTCCATATATGGCTTGTGGGGGGGGGGGGGGGGGGGGGGGGGGAACCTGGACAAAATGTCATTATATAAGGGAGTATATATGTATTGGATTAATATGGATACACAATCAACAGACAAAACAAACATGATCATAAAAAAATGAAACCACTAACAGATGTAGGCCTACTAAGCAAGACAAGTATAGATATCCACTGAAAGATAAGTATCAAACTTACTGTTGCTAGATCTCAGACATATTACAGATACAGATGTAAAAAGAATCACAGATAAATCTTAGGTAAAGAGGGAGATAGTTCGGATTTTAGGTTCAAGAAAGATTAATTTGATTCGTCATTTGGTAGGCATGTTTTGCTTTGTTGGTTTTTTTCCCTCAACAAACCCTTTGAAATAACTTTAGTCAGATTTGGATAATTTGTGTGATCTGTACGATTCTTTCTGTTTAAAAATTCAGCGATCCCCTTCCAAAAAAGTGGTGGAAAAACAATGAAGAAGTGATATAATTCTCTCGGGTTAAAAAACACAATGCCTTCCCTCTCTTCCTGGGAGAAGAATGTTTTAACCTGATTTGTGAAGAAAAACTTGTAACCCAATTTCAAAGAGGTAAGCTGTCAGGAGAGGATGGTTTTTGGAAGGGGGGGGGGGGGGGGGATTGGGGAGAAGAGAGAAAGGGCGGGAGAGAAGAAAATGAAAAAAAGAAAGTGAATTGAAGAGAATTGGGTGGTGGTGTGGGGAGATGAAGTGAAAAGAGACAGGTGGAATAAAGAAATGAGAGACTGGAGGAGAGAGAGAAGAGTGAAGAAACAAGAGAGATTGGGAGAGACAGAAGAAATATAGGACATAAAAAAGAGGAAACGGGATGATTTATTACGCAGGCCTTAGCTGTCTTAAGATGGGATCAGAGAGGAGAAGTGAAGGAAAGAATGAGCAAGAAAAGAATTGAAGAGACAACGACGAAGAAGAAGAGGAGGAAAAATGAAAAAGTGAACTGAAAATGAAAAGTAAAATTGAGAGAGAGAGAGAAGGAAAAACAACAACAACAAACCCCCCTCAAATAACAACACATCAATGAGAAAGGCTGTACTTTGATCAGACATATTGCTTAGGTCCAGTATCGCACTGAAGATTTTAATAGCTAATCTATGGAATTTTTTGTCTAAAGACATTTTTACACTCAAGATTCTTATAGCTAATCTACGAAATGTTTTGTTTTTAATAGCTACTCTATGAAATGTTTTGATTAAAAAAATGAAGATAAAAAGGTGGAAAGAGAAGAGACAAGACTAGGGGAGATGTCAGGGGATGTGAATAACATAAACAGAAGGAGAAAAAAGAGAGTTTGCTCTTATGGGTGACAGTTTGAATAAATGTTTCACAGGAAAATCCATACGAACTAGAACTGTATGTGTATTGATGCAAAACAATTGAGTTATTGGCGTGATAGCCATGTGCTTAGGATGTTACACTTTTGAATGAAATCTGATTCGAACCTGCCTGGGTGCTGCTGCCTGGTGAGTAAAGAGTGCAGAGTTTTCCAGTTTCCCTGATCAAGGTGTATGCTTCAATTCCAGTTTCAGTTTCTCAAGATTACATCTCCGCGCTCAGAGTGAATTCCATATGCACTAACATCACAGGTGCCATGTGATGGAGAAGTTCTGGAATGATCATGGTACAAACCTTAAGCCTGCACATAAACCCATGAGCTGGCTAGGTCTTGAGGTCCTACCTAGATAGTTCCTTAACCCTGGGGTCGTAGAAGAGTGAGGTGGCAGAGACCTCGACTTTTCCTGGGCCCAGCACCGTGAGGGCGGCGCCCATCCCCTCTCCCTCGCTTCAGATTTATATTCGTATTCACATTTTTTTAAACAAGACTTCAGAAAGGCAAGAATGCTAATCGGTCTTCAAGGGGTGGGACCTGGGAAATCAACCTGTCTCGCCAATGTTTTATGCCAAAGCAGCTGGGCGATGCCCTGCCCACATCAAGGTGTATGCAGACCTGTTAGTGTCTGAACCCCAAATACACATGTTAAGGATGCATTGAACCATGTCCATATCTAATGCTTTTGGAAACTGCAGAAAATACCCGGTTTGCACCTACCAAAATGAAGTATGCAGACTATGCAGCCTACAACAGTTGTGTAGCGTGAACTAGTGTGCATACATGTATCATTCCATGGGACAAAGAACAAAGAAAGAACAAAAATCAAACCAAAATCCAAGAATGCAGTGTACTTTTTGCCTTTGTTTTTTATGCGTTAGATGGGACTCTTTTTTTTATCATGCTTAGATGATGTGAGAGTAAATGTGCTAATGTTCAAACCACCTTGCTCCCCCCCACCCCCCCACCCCCCAATTTTGCATAAAATACTTCATTCGGAAAAAGGTTATCATCATAACAAACAACTTTATGTATTCTTGTATACTTGTTTCTTTTCCTTCTTTCTTGACACATTAAATGAAAACTATGTTCAAGGGCTTTAGTTCATTTTTTAGTTCATAGCACAAAGACCTGTGCCCGAGTGCAGGAAGCTTAGGGCTTAAGGCGACCTTTGTCCGTTTGATGGCTCTGTCACTAGTCATACAGGGTATTTGTGTGCGCATTATATGTTAGGTGTTTTTATGTTTCAGCGTCAGAGTGAAACATTTTTAAATTAGGACTACACATTTATCTTGCCAACAAACTAACACAGTCACAGTGGAGATAGGGGCTGGGGATGGTGTAAGGATGGCAGAATTTCTTTCTGTAGAAATAGTATTCCCATCTTTCGGAAATTCTGTGCTAGAAATTTCCTCTTTTCTGTCACCCTCTGTGCTTCTGACTTGTTGTTTTGCTTTTTGTTGTCTTTTCATTTCTTCTTGTCTGTCTTGCTGGTTCATTACCTTTTGTGTTTTCTGTAAATCTTTACATACTTTGTCTGTTAGCATTGATAATGGGGTAGTGTTTTCTGTAAATCTTTACATCTTTGTCTGTTAGCATTGGGTATCTAATGTGGTAGCATGATATACAACATACATTAATGGCGTTTTTAACTGTCTCTTGCTTAGCGGCAGTTTAAGGTGTGATAGTCCAGTTTTTAGAGGATATTTTTGAGTACTTTGCGGTGTTTATGCTTTTGTATTCAGGCTTGTGTTTTTTTTGTTTTTTTTAGTATTTTGCGGTGTTTATGCATTTGTGTTCAGGTTTGTGTTTTTTTTTCAAGTTCCTGGGTGGTAGGTTTGTGCCAAAGGCATATTCTTAGATTATTTGCGCGAATACAGTGATATATGTATTAATTTTGTTTTCTAGGTTTAATTTTTTCGAAGGGTCATTGATGTGTCTAGATATATGTTTTGTTTGTGCTGGTTATAGCTTTGACATGGCTCTGAGCAGTCAGCTGGGCTTCAAACACTGATAATAGTTACAATGATAATATAATAAATACAACAAAAATAATGATAACTTTTGGGCGGAGGTCGGGATCAAAATGAACGTGTGAGATTGAATTTTTGTGCGTGTGTATGCTTGGCTTGTTTGATATGGTCTGTTATTAATTTGCCTTGTTTGCCATACTTCTCTTTGTTTGCGTGTTATTGGTAGGCTTAGATGTATAAGACTCATTTTTTGCCGGTGGCATTAGGAGGACTAGACACCCTCCATGGGAAACCGGGGCCTCTTTCAGTATAAATAATATCCCCATCTTCTGGAAATTATGTGCTAGAAATTTCCTCTTTTCTGTCATCATGTTTGTTCTTTTGCCTTGTTCCTTTTCTTTCTGTCATTTCTGCTGTCATTTTCTGCTTCATTTTCTGCCTGTCATTTTCTGCCTGTCATTTTCTGCCTTGCTGATCTGTTCACCTGTATGTGTTTGATAAAGTCTTACGTACTTAGCATTGATAATTGGGTGCATGTATCAAGTGCATTTTTGGCTCTAAGGAAATGAGATATGCGGAAGCGAGCTTAGGTAATTTAGGCCCGTTATTTATATGTTTTAGAGTCCTTAGTTATGTTTAAATTATTTAACAAGTATTCAGTCATGATTTTTAAATCCCCTGTGTGATAAATTGGACAGAGTAGTCAACGCTAGGGGCATCTTCCTTAGATTATGTCCGCAGATGTATTCTTTTCATTGTTTTTGATCTTGTTTAAGTATTATGTTTTGAAATGGTTATAGCCCCGATGTGGCTCTACACAGTCGGCTGGCCTTTAAACAAATAACAATAACAAGACTTAGACAAATCTGTACTCGTTTGTTTTATTAGGATTAGATATATAGACCTTTTTGTGCTCGCTGCTTGCTTGCTTAATTTGGCAAAACAGGCAAGTGTCTGAATTTTGTGTGTTTGTGAGTGAGTTTTATATTTTGTCTTCCTGTTTTTAGGATTAGGCTGTAAGATTTTTCGTTTTGTTTGCTTGTTAGTCCGAGGTCTTTGCTCTTTTCTTTGGGGCAGATAAATAAAACTTTTTTAATTGTGTGTGCATTGATTGGGGGCTGGGCATGTAAGACTGTACTTTTTGCTTGCTTATTAGGGTGAGGGATTTTGTTGTCATTTTTGTTGTTGTTGTTGTTGATTGTATTTCTAGGGCAGGTAGCGTACAGGACAGCATTAATGTGTCGTGGTAAATTAAGGCTAGGTGTATGGTAACTGTGCTTTATGTTTTCTTTTTTTTTCTGTTTTTTTATCTTTCTTTCTTCTCTCTTAGTAGGTTTGGTCATATGAGATGTGATTTGTACATGGACAGCAACACTGCTCATCATTTGTATTCATTTCTCTCAAGAAAATCGCCATTTCCCTTTGTGAAACAATCAACAACAACACACTCAGCACGCACACTCACACACACATGATATATGCATGCTTCCTTCACTAAACATATACACACACAATCGCATGTATACCACATGTCTATGCTTCACCCACTGCATGAAAACACACACACACACACCGCACACACACACACACACACACACACTCATCACTCACTCACTCACACACACTCACTCACTCACTCACTCACTCACTCACTCACACACACACACACCACACACCACATCACACACACACACACCACACGCGCGCAACACACACCACAGCGCGCACACACACCAGCGCGCACGCACAGCACGCACACACACACACACACACACACACAACACACACACACACACACACACACACACAACACAATTGCATTTCCCCACATAACTCTCATTCAAACACATAGAAAAAATTCACAAGGAGATCACGACTTTAAAAACCCAGACGTATCATCACGCAAGTTTATTCATCAACATCATGAACATTGAATTGTCTATGAAAAGATGATCGCACACATACATACATAAAAAAAATGATCGCACACATACATACATACACACATACATACATACATAGCTTGGAAAATGTAATCATATACCATGCATATCTGGGAATGGGAAGTGGGGGCAGAGAGAGAGAGAGAGAGAGAGAGAGAGAGAGGAGAGAGAGAGCATAAAATATCTCTTAATATCGTTGGCTGTGTATACAGTTTTCTGTCTTCAGGTCCATTCATTTGTATTTTTTTCCCAGGAATTCTCCCGAGGCAATGTTTGAAGAGAGAAATGAAATGAAATACTTTATTTTCCAGCAGTGTAGATAAGCACATAGGCCAACTTTATCTGCTGTTGCTAATCTTTTTGTATTAAAAAACATCTAAAGGAAGGGGGGGAGGGGGGAAGGAGGGGGAGAGAGAGAGAGCTGGCAACATGTTTAAGTATGCTATTGTCGGACTGTATGACATTTCTCTGCCTTTAGGTCCATTCAGTTTCATCTTTATCTAATTGCAGACATTGTCCCTTGGAATCATTTTTGATAAAATTCTGATCCGATGCCTTGATAATGAGATTGTGAACATTGGATTTGTTGTTATGTACATGCTATGTACTGTGTAACATACTGGAATAAGTCAGTAACACAAGCAATATTGACCCCTTCCCCCCACCATCCCCAAGGACAGGACTCTTTTAGTAAATGATAACCCCACTTTTCTGGACATTTTGTTCCAGAAGTTTTTTTTTTTCTGTCACTGCTTTGTTTCTGACTTTCTTCTTTGCTTTCTGCCATCTCTTCCCTTTTCAGCCTTGCTGGTTCATTCACTTTGTTTTCTGTAATTATAACTGGGTACATATTGAGGGTTGACAGCCGGAACCCAGTATCTCACACTTTTTTGGTCAATTTTCACTTTTTTATACTGAACTGTTGCTTTTGATGTGATCTTTCACTTGGTGGACTCTGTTTTTGCCATGATATTGATTTTTGATCGGTTATCGATAAAACCAAAAACCAGTATCTCAAAATGTAGATATAGCCCCAAACATCCAGTTAAAATTGTCTCCTGTAAACTATCAGAAAGTCGAGATGCTTGGTTCTGGTTGTCAAGCCTCGATTATATTAACTGATTTTTTAGCTGTAAGGAAATGTGAACTGTTTGGCGGTAGTTTAAATATATTCTATGCCCATTTTTGTGTTTGTGGTTTTTTAGTCCTCCTGGTGATAATAAATTCGTTTAACGGTCAATGCAAAGGGCATAAAAACTTTAGATTATTTTTGTGAATGATATGATTGTGCAGTTTTCTTTTCCAGTTTTTCTTTTGATTAGGATAGTTGTACACGTGATATGACTGTTATTGTTATTATTGTTTAAAGCCCAGCTGAAACTGAACATCGGCTGGGCTTTAAACTGAACTTACCACTACTAATGATGATAATACTGGTAATGATGATAAATATATTTTTTCCCCCTTTTTAAAAAAAAAAAGATTGGAGATGATGAATTAAGCTCAAAGTCTAGTGGTGCAGGTCTTGAATGAACATTGAATAACTAGAACAGGATTTTTAAAGTTTTTAGTCTTTAGAAACAAAACAATACGTAATCAATTGTTGATTCACACTACTGGAACAGTAATGACTTTTTTACATTGTGTGTGTGTGTGTGTGTGTTGTGGTATGAAATGGTTGAAATTTACTATGGGACATTAGCACGCTTGCTCAGTTTTCTTATGTAATGAGAGCCCCAAAATGCAAAATAATGCAATGTAACATAGGAATTTTTGATCATTATCTTGTAAGATATGAAATGTCTATGTGGGAAGAAGTGTGTATGTCACAACATGTTTTTTGGGAAAATTACATATTACATATAAATTTAAAGGATGTAATGGCTCGCGTGTATGAATGTTGCTGACGATTCACAATTACTGAATAAAAAAGACAAAGATAAAGATGTATGAACAGAAATCTGGAGTGCTGTTCAAGAATTAAGATTGCGCGCACGTGTCTCACTTCCTTTCTATCTCAAAAAGAAAAGAAAACAAACAACAAAAAACCCAATAACAACAAAACATCATACACACCCCACACAGGCAACGAGTCGGGATTTCACACAACTCGCGAATTCAACCCCAGTTTATTTGGCAAATTTCTGACCAAGTACGTGACCTTATGATTATGAATAATGCAAAAGTAGTCTAGAGGTAAAACAACGGACTACACTCTCAAACCCTTGGTGAACTAATGCCTAGGTTCGAGGCACGGTTGATAAAATAAAAAGTCCAGGCCAGAAAATGCTGAGACCACCTACTTGCATGGGAAAAGAGGAAGAGGAGTAGCTCATTTAGAAAAAGGCAGAAAAAAATCGAAGGGGAGATAATGCACACTTGACAGTGTCAAAGGACATCAGCTAGCAATAGGATGCAAAAAGAAATCAATAATAAATAAAAACGTAAGCAATACAGTTACAGGACAATTTAACAAAACATGGCCCTTTTTTTTTTTTTTTCATCATTGTTCCACCCCACCCCATACTGGCGAAAAGCCCTCTTCAAATCTCCCCCTTCCTCTTCTTGAAATCCCCTCCCCCTCTCCGAAATCTCCGTCCCTTTCCTTTGAAATCCCCCTCCCTTTCCTTTGAAATCTCCCCCCCCCCCTCTGAAATTCCCCTCCTTCCCCCTTTGAAATCTCCTCCCCCATCCCCTTTCGAAATCTCTCCCCACCACCCCACACTCTTCGACTCTCCCTTCATTTCAACCCCCACCCCCAAAAAATTGGGGAATGGGGAGGAAGATTTTGACGGGTGAGGGGGTGGGGGGAGCGAGATTTCGAGAAAGGGGTTTTGGGGTATTTCAAAGAGATGGGGGGTTGGCGATTTCGAGGGGACTGAAGGGGAGGGGAGATTAAGAGAGGGAGGAGATGCAGTCGCTCACGTGATATATAAATAAATCTCAAAGCAGGTCTCACATACAAATTTGTGTACAGAAGAACAAAATGAAAATTCTTGAAAATTCTGACTTTGTCACTCATGCTGTAGAATTCACATTTAAACGACCGAGCATGGTTGTCCTGTTGAACGTTTTAGGAAAGAGCAACAAATTTAGTTCTGAAATATGTTCATTAAGCTGCAACAAAGAGTAGAGAGATCGCAAGTGCTGCACAATTCGGATTCTCATTTATGGGGGTTTCAGAAAATGCAGACATCGAATTTGAAATAAGAATGTTTCTCCAGTTACTGTATCTATTCAAACGCGGCACTGAGAAACACAAGTTCACTGTATACAATTATTGTGTATAATACGTCAAGTTTTCCCTTGTAACTAAGGTAACCTTCGCATTACGACACGAAAGCTACTGAATCATACGACGTTGTTTACAATTGGTATTTATGTAAACACCCTTCCAAAGAACCAAACGATTTAAGTAAAACCAACATTCAAGAAAACCAAATAAACACATGAAGAAAGTGATATGGCAGACCCAACAGGAAGAGGAAGAGAAATCGATCATCTAAGTTTCAGATTTTCAAAATGACGTCTCCATGCTGGGAATACATTCCACATGCACTGACGTCACAGATGCCTTCGTTCTAAGTGACGGACGATCGTGGCACTGGCCCCACACGCTGACATGGTCCCGAGAAAGAAAACAAAAAAATCCGGGACCAAAACTTTGACAAAGGGACAACGACTCAAACAAATAATAATAATAATAATAATAATAATAATAATAAGAAGAAGAAGAAGAAGAAGAAGAAGAAGAAGAATAATAGTAATAATAATAATAATAATAATAATAAAAAAAAGGCCATTTCTGATCACACAGGCCTGGTTGATGTACAAGAGTTCCCACCCTCCCATCTGACCGCATGAGTTCCAGTCTAACTTGGGGTGGGGGTGGGGGTGGGTGGGGGATGCATTGTGTCTGTGGCCTCAGTCGCCGTTTGTAAGGAATAATTATGTAAAAAATAAAACACAACCTATGATTCAGCACAGTTCGACCCAAATAAGCATGTACAAATATCTAGAATCTTAAACTGAACGTTGAAAATGGTCATTCACGTAACATCGGGGTTCTACCTTGCGTGTATTGTTTGTTGTTGTCTGTCTTTGTAAATAAAGAACAGTCATTAAAAACACAGCCGATGGTCATCAAGTGTGTACAACTGTCTAGAGACTTAAAAAATAACTAGAATGTCATTCATATTGTTTCAAGTTAACCTTTTGACTCCCGCGTATTATCCACAACTGCAAAAACTTACCGTATGACTCCCTCACCCTACTCACCAGGTTCCAACAGAAAACTAGTGGATAGGGTAAGGAAGTCAAAGAATTGTTTTTGCTTTGCTAGCACAGTTGACAATGCAGGATGCTGGCAGACAGCTGACAATGCAGGATGCTGGCAGACAGTTGACAATGCAGGATGCTGGCAGACAGCTGACAATGCAGGATGCTGGCAGACAGTTGACAATGCAGGATGCTGGCAGACAGTTGACAATGCAGGATGCTGGCAGACAGTTGACAATGCAGGATGCTGGCAGACAGTTGACAATGCAGGATGCTGGCAGACAGCTGACAATGAAGGATGCTGGCAGACAGTTGATAATGCAGGATGCTGGCAGACAGTTGACAATGCAGGATGCTGGCAGACAGCTGACAATGCAGGATGCTGGCAGACAGCTGACAATGCAGGATGCTGGCAGACAGTTGACAATGCAGGATGCTGGCAGACAGTTGACAATGCAGGATGCTGGCAGACAGTTGACAATGCAGGATGCTGGCAGACAGCTGACAATGCAGGATGCTGGCAGACAGTTGACAATGCAGGATGCTGGCAGACAGTTGACAATGAAGGATGCTGGCAGACAGCTGACAATGAAGGATGCTGGCAGACAGCTGACAATGAAGGATGCTGGCAGACAGCTGACAATGAAGGATGCTGGCAGACAGCTGACAATGCAGGATGCTGGCAGACTGCTGACAATGAAGGATGCTGGCAGACAGTTGATAATGCAGGATGCTGGCAGACAGCTGACAATGAAGGATGCTGGCAGACAGCTGACAATGCAGGGAGACAGCTGACAATGCAGGCAGACAGCTGACAATGCAGGATGCTAACAGACAGCTGACAATGCAGGATGCTGGCAGACACAGTTGACAATGCAGGATGCTGGCAGACATAGTTGACAATGCAGGATGCTGGCAGACATAGTTGACAATGCAGGATGCTGGCAGACAGGCTGCAGGAGTCAAAGGGTTTGAAAAGAAAAATGTACTATTTCTCACAAAACGCCGTCGTCTGGCGGTAAAGTACAGCGTGCATGTGTGTGTCTAAACGTCCCACCATAAGCGTGCACCGAAAGGGACGATGTCATTCTGTATCGATCACAACACAACAACGACCCAGTTAAAGCAATAAAACGCCAACAATTGTATCAATAACGTCAATAACATTGTAAAAACTATTCCAAAGAAAATAACATCACCACAAATAGGTTATAGCTATTACTTCAGAGGTGTGGTAATAATATTAGCACACATAGCAATATCATAGTTAATTTCAGGGTTTAAGAGATAATGTAGAAAAATAACGATTACAGTAGTAATTCCAGAGCTACAGTAGGCCTACAAACAAACAAACAAAACAAACAAATAAACAAACAAACAAACAAAACCCAAAGATGTTAAAACCATTCTAAAATCTCCCTATTTTGTACCAAAATTATTACAGAAACTCAAGATTTTGAATTTTTTAAGTCAATGCGACCTTGAATGATTTTTTTTGTGGTTGAAATCGAATTTGACGTGCATTATGGACAATGGCAGAATGTCATAACAATGAAAACAGATTTAAATTTTGTCAAAAGTTCCGAGATAAGGTTGTTCACACACCTCCCGTTTCCTCTTAACCCTTGGTCTGACATGCCATCAGCATCTGCGTGCACCATGCTACGAGCAAACTTACTTTGACTCGCACACTGTCTACCAGCATCGCATTGTAACCATGCTAGCAAAGCAAAAACTTAATCCTTTGACTCCTACCTATCCACCAGCTTCCTGATTAACCCTTGACTCCTCACCTATCACCAGCTTCCTGCAGGAAGCTGGTGGATAGGGTGAGGGAGTCAAAGGGTTAAGTTTTTGCAGTTGGTGGACAGGGTGCGGGAGTGAAAGGGTTAAGTATGTCTTTGGTCCGTGTGATCTTGGTCTTGAAGCTTAACCTTCTGAAGCAGTGTTTTGGCGACTCCTAATAGGTAACAGTTTTGATCAAAATTTGGTGAAGATCCACTCCAAAAAGCTGTTCACACCTTGGTGTCACAGACATGTACGGTGCGCCTCTCTCCTGTCGATACGAAATCGATTGACTGAAGAAAGTAAAAGGTTGCCCAACACCCGTCTTCAGTTTAAAATTAACAACGAATTTAACGAATACCCCAGGACGGTTGAAATGCTGTCAATACTTATCAAAATATGACAGTGCCTCAGACACACACTTATGTCGCCCCTGGCTGATGTTGTTATTGTTGTTGTTATTGTTGTTTAAAGCCCAGCCGTCTGCGTAGAGCCATATCAGGGCTATAACTGCTTCAAAACTACAAAAAGTTCAACAGGAAAAAATAGAAAAGAAAATAAGTACACTATCAATGCATTCGCGCACATAATCTAAGGACATGTCCTCGGCGTTGACCACTCCGTCCAAATTATCACACAGGGGATTTAAAAAACACCTGAATACAAATTTAACCATACATAAGGACACCAAAACATATTTAAAAATGGGCACACATTACCCAGAATTGCTCTCGCATTTCCCACCTCCCTAGAGCCAAAAATGCTTTCAATACATGTACCCAATTATCAATCCTAAGAAAAAGTACGTACGACTTTACTGAACACATACAGGTGAACGGACCGGCAAGGCAGAAGATGATAGGACGACATGACAGAAAGCAAAGGACGAAGAAAGAAACAAAGAGAGTGACAGAAAAGAGGAAATTTCTAGCACGGATACTATTTACACTGAAAGCCACCGGCATCCCCACGGGGAACTTGGCCGATGTCAAACACGATCAACTGGCAGTATAATTCTGGTAATGCAGTGATTTTCCTTGGACGAAAAGGTGAAAAGGGGTTTGGTGTGAAACCGAAAGTGCTTTGTTTCTGCTTAAAAAGAGCATAATAGTGTAAGCGTAAAATATCTTAGAAATATACTTTTACTATCTTAACAGTTATTTCAATGGAAAAATGCAACATGGAAAAATGTAACATACTCTATTTATCGTCCAGCGTTAATCATTCCAGAAATAGAAAATGTGATGTTCCCTACTTACTGCCACAATATTCATTGCATACAGAAAAAAAAAGTCCCTTCAGTAACTGTTATAAAAAGGAAAACATTCCTTCAGTATGTAAACATCCTAACAATTTTCCCTTATTTTCATGTTTGCAATAATTATTACAGAAAGAAATAATTCAAGTTTCTCTACTAACTGTCGTCGACAACAGAAATAAGCACAAAAAATATGCAGAGGAATAAGTATCACTTTGTAATGTCTTCAGTTATGATACAAAAGGTTCCCCCCTTTTCAATATCTTTAATTATTCATAAAAAAAGCAAAACTTCCTATTCAATGTCCAAAACATTAGCTTCCACTTGAAATGTCTTCAAACTCTAAGAAAAAAAAAAAAATCCGTTTGAACTGTTTAAAAACGATTCTTGTAACAAAATGTAAATACCAATTTCTTGCATTATCAACAGAACGAAAAGTTCAGTAGAAAGGACTTGTTTCCGTTTATTCCACAAAATAATTATTTTCTAAAACAAGATGCAATTTTTTTCTGTTTAATTAAGATCCAGTTCAGCTTTCGTACTTGCTTCTTTTAAATCTCCGAAATGAATATAAAACAAGATGCAATTTTCTCTGTTGAAGATCTATATTATCTTTCGTACTTTTTTCTATTTAATCCCCAAATGAAATATCTTATAAAGCAACATGCAATCCTCTCTGTTTAATAACGTCCAATTCATCTGTCATCCATATAATGTTATGACAACCATGCTTCGTGCAGTATGTGAGCTCTAAGCAACTATGTAAACTTAGCCAATCGATTGCCCCTTACCCAGTTTTTTGCAAAGTCTTCATTTGTTAAATTTCCAGACCTTTCAGCACCACACATTTAAGAAGAATCTTTCTGTAATATACCAAACCTCATAGAACACTTATAGTTAATCTATTAAAACTGGAAAAAACACAACAACTCACCGCTTTCAACATGCTTACAACAACAACAGTCGCAAGGTAATATGAACATCAGCACAAGCAACAATCGCCTAACATTAACGAGAACAACGAAAGACTACAATAACAATGTCTTCATAACATAACATGATATAACATAACATAACATAACGTAATGTAATGTAATGTAATGTAATGTAATGTAATGTAACGTAATGTAATATAATATAATATAATATAATATAATATAATATAACGGGTCAAAAAGAATGCTTGTGAAATCGACCCAAAATGACACACACAACAAGATTCGAATATGTATTATACAGGCATCAACAACATAAATCTTTTTTGCAAGAACGGCGGATACTCCACTCATATATATTTTACAGCAATAGCGCGACACACTCAATCAAAAACAAGCGCCCTCATGATCAAATAACCCGTTTTTAGAGACAGTTAACCCTTTGACTCCCGCACTCTATCCACCAAACGCAAAAACTTAACCCTTTGACTCCCTCACCCTATCCACCAGCTTCCTTCAGGGATAGGGTGAGGGAGTCAAAGGCTTCAGTTTTTGCTCTGCTACCATGGTTGACAGTGCAGGATGCTGGTGGACAGGATGCGGGAGTCAAACGGTTAATACACAAGTAATGTAACCGCCACATATGGCGACAGAGCGACTCGATTTTCGCTCTTGTAACGCCAACAGACCAGCTGTTATTTTGACAAGGCAGAAATATCTAATAGCCGCAGACAAACATAGCTCGCATGAGTCACGCTAATTATATATTCCACGTAATTTGAGGTGAAAAAGATGTACTTTTAAAACATTTTGGGATTTGCTGTCCACATTGACTAGGCTACTTTTTAACGAATGCGCAATTTTACGTGTTATCTACATGGAAACAATGGGAGTATTGTTTAAACCTTGTGAACGAATTCCCAATGATTTTTTGCTTAAGCTTGCACGTAAATCCACGAGCTGGCCAGGTCCTGAGGCCCATATCATCAGAAAATCCTGATATCATACTTCTAACGGTCACTGTGAGTTTGAAGAAAATGCAGTTGAAATAAATAAATAAAATAAAACTTGTGCATGGAGGGCTATGGACAACCATCAGATTTTTAAACATGTTCCTAGGTTCCTGAGAAAGTGCCATTCACACATCATTTTCTAAAGGTGCTGTTTTCAGACAATTGTTTGGTCCGTGTGACCTTGACCTTCACACCTTGACCTCCACACTTACGCACTCTCCACTCCTCAACGGTCCACATCTTTGACCTTGACCTGATAAAGATCCATCCACAAACGGCCAACACGTTTCGGTAACAGACAGACAGACACACACACAAACAAACTCAAAATCCCCATCCGGGGTAATATGAAATAACTTCCCTTTTTAGATCTTTTTTTTTTCAAGCGGATATCTAAAAATAGAAGACAGGAAAGACACGGTGTTTGGAGCATCATAAACACAGATAAATGAATCGATTTCATTCTATAGACCTGACAATGCTATTGGAGTTATAAAAAAGAACGGTTTAATGACTGAATAAATGAAGACAGACAGAAAGAAAGAAAGAAAGAAAGAAAGAAAGTATGTCCATATTTAGCCAAATCGTCATCAACCACAGGTATAACAGGTATAATTCAACTCGTCTGTGAACGGTCTATTAATTCCAGTGGTAGCGAACAAATGTATACTATTTCACACCAGAATAACGATACTGACCACAATAATACATAGTTTTCACCGACTCTCAGTCATTCTGAAATGCTTTTTGCTGTTTCGAAAAAAAACAAAAAAACAATCTGGTTAGTTTCGATCAGTTTGAAAAGTATGGTTGCCATTTCTTTCACAATGAGAATTTCCAACCAGACACCGTCGTTTTCCGTGATTTGTTGTTATTTATTTAACGAAAACCGAAACCTCCCAAGTTTTCGTCTTAGATTGCAAAACGCAGGGGTCAAGGGTTTGACCCTCAAGCGGGCCATTTAACCTTTTGACTCCCGCACCCTGTTCACCAACATCCTGCATTGTCAACCATGTTAGCAAAGCAAAAACTTAAACCCTCTGATTCCCTCCCTCACCCTATCCACCAGCATCCTGTGGGAAGCTGGTGGATAGGATGAGGGAATCAAAGGGTTAATTTTTCTCTGTTGGTGGATAGGGTGCGGGAGTCAGAGGGTTAATCACATGACATCTGTGGCCTCAGTCCTTGTGCAATTTACTGATCGTTTCGTTCTTCTCTTTTATAGACGTCTGAAGACACTAGTCCAAGTCAGATAACGTGGAAGAGCGTTATTTGTATTCGCGACAAATGTTTATGAGTGTCAAAACGGCTAAACAAACGAATAAACACAGTAAAAAAACAACAAAACAAATAAAGCAAACAAATAAAATAAAACAAACAAATAAAGGAGTGGTAATTATCAACAATCAAAATCACATTCTGCTTGGGAAAATCATACAAGCTGACTTCGTTTCTGATTTGTACGGGTGAAAACTCGGATAACATTTTCTCTCCAATACACTCGTGCACAAGATGCAAAAAAATCATTATGTTTTGCTGGCGTCAGTAAATCATTCAATCCTTCCAGCACATTAAAATGACGTCAGCACACATTGTTTGTCACAGCGAATAGAGGGCAGTCTTGTTGCAATGCAGAACAGATTAACGTCAGAGCACATTAATTATCCCTGTCACACCTCAATGACGTCAGCCGTCTTTTGTTGATGACGTCAGCACACATAATTGCTTCCTTCCCCGACGTGCGTACATGCGGAGCTGACGTTGTTTTACGAAAACCTTGGCACAGAAAATATGACTTCATAGTGTGAACTGACGATAAATATGTTTATAACACAAATAAGACTCGCGCATGCTGATATAGACCCATATGCAGTGTATACGGTGTGTGTGTGGGCGAGAAGACACACACACACAGACACACACAGACACACACACACAAACCACACACACACACAACAAACCACACACGCACTATGATGAATGAATTTGCCTCTCCCGGAGATCTCCCATGACAATGTTTGCACCTGTTGACATGGTTTTCTGCAAATATCTGTGCCGTCATATTTTTAAAAAGCCCTCCAGAAAACAACAAAAGAAAACCCAACAACAACCAACCAACCAACCAACCAACCAACCAACCAACCAACCAACAACCAACCAAAATCCTTTAGGCAAATACAAAATCCAAAACATCATTTGTGGTAATCAGAAAACCACATGAGCCGTCCTAGATTGACAGAATGTCCGCGATGTGTTTATCCCCAGATATGAGATACGAGAGTTCTCGATGCTGCTGTAAATGATCAACCGAATGCCTGAATTTAACCCTTTGACTCCCGCAACCTGTACACCAGCATCCTCCACTGTCAACCATGCTAGCAAAACAAAAACTTAACCCTTTGACTCCCTCACCCTTGCTTCCTTATAAAGGAAGCTGGTGGATAGGGTGAGGGAGTCAAAGGGTTAAAGTTTTTGTAGTTGGTGAAAAGGGTGCGGGAGTCAAAGGGTTAAGTTTTTGTAGTTGGTGGAAAGGGTGCGGGAGTCAAAGGGTTAAACTTTTTGTAGTTGGTGGAAAGGGTGCGGGAGTCAAAGGGTTAAGTTTTTGCAGTTGGTGGAAAGGGTGCGGGAGTCAAAGGGTTAAGTTTTTGTAGTTGGTGAAAAGGGTGCGGGAGTCAAAGGATTAAAGTTTTTGTAGTTGGTGAAAAGGGTGCGGGAGTCAAAGGGTTAATTAATCAACGAACGAATGACGGACTCACTGCTTAGCTTCATGGAGACATGGTGGTACCGATGCTGTTTGGACCAGTGAAAGACGAATCGTGCTTGTACTGGATGGACATTAGGGACCGAGAGTTTGCGAGCACACAAAACACTTTACACGGTCAAAAATGACAACACTGATCAACTGGCAACGTTACGTAATCGTCATCATTTGGTCATCTCACCGAATGACGTCACGATAACCACCAAATAAACTTGTAAAGCAACATCACCAAACATGGAACGTTTGTCGACAACCATCACGACAATCTGAGTCAACAAACAAAGAACGTAAGAAAGCAATTCAGCGTGGTCACCAACTGACCAGTTCATGTCGACACACAATCGGTCAGCGCAGTCTCCATTACAACGTCATCACACACACAAACACACACACACACACACGCACGCACGCGCGCGCGCACGTACGCATGCACGCACACACACACACACGCATACACACACACGCATACACACACACACACACACACACACACACACACACACACACACACACACACACACACACACACACACACTCTTTCTCCCGTCTAATATCACTCAGAGTGAAAAGACGTTAAATCAAAGAACGAACGAACTCTCTTTCTCCCTCTCTTTCTCTCTCTCGTTGTCTCTCTCTCTCTCCTCTGCGCGTACACACACTGACACACACCCAGAGCCACAAACACACAGACATGACAGTCTTCATCAAACGAGTGACGTCTCGAATCCGTGACGCTGCTCCCGCACGATAACACGAGTATCAGCCAGACGATGCGGTCTCGGGGCTGAGGCGGTGGTGGTGGGAGCTTGACCCCCCCGACCCCCCGCGGGGGGTTGCTGTCCGCAGGACGACACGGGCGGGTAACGTCTCAGATCCTCAACATCACTCACGCGCCGTCACATGAGCGAGGTTTCGAACTCTTTCCTCCACTGCTTGGACACCTGGTAGATGTTGTAGCAGCCGCAGCAGAAGAGGTATTTCAGCGTCTTGCGGAAGTAAGGGGAGATGATGCAGTACAGGATGAAGTTGACGGAGAAGTTGAGGCTCTGCATGAAGTTCATCACGGCCTCCACGCTCTTGTAGGTATAGCTGTTGTTGGTGTTGGTCAGAAGCGCCGCGTGGATGACGATCTCTGACGGCGCCACGAAGATGAAGAACATGAGGACTATGACGACCAGAGTGACGGTCAGCACGTGGCTGGAGTTCTCGTGCCCGCTGTGGTGCTCCTGTTTGAACTTCTGCCGCATCTTGTAGGAGCGGTAGATCTTCCGGCACAGACACACGTTGAAGTAGACCAGCAGCAGCAAGGGGATCACGTTGTTCACCACCGCCCACAGAATCCGGTACAGCGTATCCAGCTGCGACGACTCCCACAAAAACACCTGGTTGGGCCGGAACAACACGGAGCCCACCTCCCCAGCAAGGCTGGACTCTGTCGTCATCCCTTCCACCGAGACGATAGCAGACTCTACCGTACCGTTCCTCAAGCCACCGTGACGAGACCCCGTCAAATTAGCCGACTGGTACGATCCACTCAAGTTCTTCACCATACCACCCACCAGGTCTCTCACAGAAAAATTCACAGGTGGACTGAGAGCACTTTCCACAAAAACAAAATCCTGACTTTCTCCATAGGAGGGTCTGGAACTGCCAGAACTGGTAATCTCCTTTGTGGTGGTGTTGCTTCCAGCCTGCACAAGCTCTGGGCAGATCTCCTGGACCTCGTAACGCCAGAGGACGGGCACGTTGAAGATGAAGGAGAGGATGTAGGTGAGGACGATGACGATCTTGATACGGCGTGTGGTCAGGTACAGGTCCTGACGTAGCGGATGGCAGATGGCCAGGTATCGCTCCAGGGACATGGCCACCGTCAGCCAGGTGGAGATCATGATGAACACGTTGATGATGGCCGTGCCGTACACACGATAGGTCAGCAACACACCTGAAACATCACGAAATGTTGAATATTTCTTTATTACATCTTTTCATTTATCACTTAACATACTACTTTACGTGTAGGTGATAGTGTAGGGAAAAAATCACTATGAAAAAAATCCAAGATCCGAGTCCTAACTATCCATGCGTTCACATACACGCACAATCACAGATATCCACACTCGCGCGCTCACATACGCACACACACACACACACTAAGCATCCTGAAAAGATGAGGATTAAAGTCGAGGTATCCGATCTGCAGGCGCCTTTTAACAAACCATGGTACTATGCAATACAATGCACATATCTGCATTGTGATCTAAATCGGACGACACTGACACTGGTCACTTGAGGTCACTTCAGGGTGGACCAGAGCCGGGTGCCCATCCTCAACAGGATCCACCCCCAGCTACTGGAGGTCCCTCCCATCTGTCTTGTCGCGTCAGGAGAAGCGGGAAGACAGCTACTCTTCCACTGATCACCAGGCTCCATGGCAGCCGGCAGGAACTGTAAAAGACGGTCACATTCATCACCAGGCATCATCATCATCATCATCATCATCACCAGGTATCATCATCATGTGCCCTGCCACATGGCGTTGGCGATCATGGCCCTCCATATGTCTCTGTCCCTTGTCGCTGCAAGTATATCCCCCACCCTCTCTGTCCTCAGCCACCCTGCAAGTCCGTCCAATATTTTCTCTCTGGGTCTACTTGGTGTTCTGTTTCCTCCAGCTTTCCTGTTGTGACCAGGTGCTCCAATTCCCCTTTCCTCATAAAAAGGCCTATAAATGTTGCCTGTCTTTTCCTAATCTTCCTTATGAGTGATCTACTTGTGTCTGCCTCCATCAAGACTGTCTCGTTTGTTTTCTTTGCTGTCCATGGTACTCTCAACATATTGCAGAACTTCTCAAATCCAACACAGTTTGCGCTACCCATTCAGCTAGCATGGAAGCAGATACAAAGCTTTCACTTCGCCATGCAGACTTGACCACAAGAAACAACGGCTCCACCAACTGAGCCAGTATTTTCTATGGACAGGACACAGACATGAGGAGTGTTCTGAGCTTACGGTTTTTGTGCTTTGTATCTGCTTCTACGCTAGCTGAATGGGTAGCGCAAACTGTGTTGGATTTGAGAAGTTCTGCAATATGGGAGGTAATTCCTACGTGACTCTGAAGAGTTATGTCCTTTGATTAATATCATAAAAATTCTCCCTGCTTCCCTCTTATTTCTTTGGTATGGCAAGAGAGGGTTCTTCCGTTCTCTCATGGTCCAGTAGCTGGGCTGGACCTTGTTGGTGCGCGTTGTGTGGCTTTGTTCCCCACTTTGTCATCTCCCCACCTTGCCGTTCGGTTTATAAACAAGGTAACTGATGACTAGGTCCGAATGGATCATGAAGCGCATGGACAGCCCCCATTTGCTTGATGAAATGACTGTCTCGTGGCGTCGAGAGACTGGTGAGACATTGGTGTTCTGGGTCCCATCCAGTGCCCTCGGTGTTTCTTGTTATGTGTCATGGACTAAGATCATGTTTCAAGATTAATCCCAACCTCCAATATAAAACCCCGCATGTTTGATGACAGTACTGTTTCTTGGGCATTATCACGTTTTTGTCTATGCTTCATGTTTATTGTAAAAAAAACTTTTTTGAAACAATTAAAACAACAGCAGCAACAACAACAACAACAACAACAAAATCCCCAAACTAGCCAGTTCGCTGCCATCATAATGCTCCAATCGTTCTGGTGGTGTCGGCTTAAGCGTTTCATGGGTCCTGTTCGACTCTCTCCATTTCAAAACACTGTTAGCGCACAGGGTGCTGCCCAGGCTCTAGGAGTCTGCCACATTGGGTGGGGCACATATGGAAATGCCCGAGTGCAATAAACTCCTCTCAGATTAACCAGTCTTTCTACACCACAACCCTCACATTTCGGGCAACAAACTCCTCTCGCATTAACCAGTCTTTCTACACCACAACCCTCACCTTTCGGGCAATAAACTCCTCTGGCATCAACCACTCGTTCTTCACCACAACCCTCACCTTTAGTGGCGTACAGATCGTTCTTGTGCAGGAACATGGTGGGGAAGGCGAAGACGCAAACATGAGGTCCGACACGGCCAGGGAAATCAGGCACAGGTTGGCCGCCTGTTCCAGGGTGCGGAACGACTTCTGCAGCTTGCGTCTGGTCAGGATGGTCAGGTTCAGCAGGTTCCCCACGATGCCGAAAACGCAGACGGCAGGCAGGAGAAAGTCGTAGATGACGTGGCTGACCTCCTCGAAGAGCTGAGCTCTTTCCCCGCCGCCCTCTGTGGTGTTCTCCTCCGTCAAGTTGAGGCACACCATGACTCTGCGGGCAGGACACAGACAGATATGACTATGCACACATGACTATAACGTATTTTTGTATGAAATCCAAAACAAGTGTGACTGTGAGTCAGTTTATTTCTTTTCTCATACAGGACACAGCAGCAGGGAAGTTTCAGTCTTTTTCTCCTAATTTTTGTATCTGGTGTTTGTTTGTTTGTAATCTTACGCTTGGCAAAGGCCAGTTGGCCAAAAATTTGCGCCTGTCTTGTCTTGTTGTATTAAATACGCGTTCTTATTCTTCTTTCGTGTTTTTTCTGGTTCCTGTTTGCTTGAACGCGGGCAGTCACACTTGTTTTGGATTACACAAAGACGAATTTAACATGCTTTCTATGGACTGAGGCTTTGTGCATCGACGGGGGGGGGGGGGGGGGGGGGGGGGGGGACCAAGGGAGGGGGGTAGAGGGCTTTCTGGAATATCAGACGACTTTATAAAGAATAGCTAATCGTGTTGTCATTCAGACCTTTAATTATCTACTTTACATACATGTTCCTTTTTCCGAAGATTAGGTACACAGATACACATGCCATTTACATGTAAGCAAGGTTATTCTAGTGGTAGGCTGATAAAATACCAGTATAAAATATAAACTAAGCAAAACATAGGCTAGGTAGGGCCTCAGGACCTGGCCAGCTCGTGGGTTTATGTGCAGGCTTAAGGCATGTGCCATGATCGCCATACATAAGGCACCTGTGACATATGGAATTCGTTCTGAGCGCGAAGACGTCGTCTTGAGATACTGAAACTGTGGACAGGACACAGACACTGGACAGAGAAGAAATCCACATATTGGCCGGTTGGCTCTGTGAAAGAGCCATGGATCGAGATTCGATGTGTTCAGTTTAACATTAATACTGGCCTGTTCGCTGACTGTCTTAATCACTCTGGTGGTGTCATTTCAGCGTTTCCTAAGTTCTGTCCCTTCTCCCCCCCCCCCCCCTTTTTTCACTTTAAAATCATATCAGCGCAATGGGTTTTGCGCAGAGCCAAGGAGCTGGGAAATGGGTAGAGCGCATAAGGAATCGTCGGAATGCGATGAATCCCTCCTGACTGACCTCTAACTTCTGACCTCTGTGGACAAGACAGACAGACATGACTACCAGGCAGAATTCCGTCCATTCTTTTAGCTATACAATGAATCTTTTAAAACGTTCTGCTTACCTAGGATGCCTGAATGCACGTTTGTGTGTGTGTGTGTGTGTGTGTGTGTGTGTGTGTGTGTGTGTGTGTGTGTGTGTGTGTGTGTGTGTGTGTGTGTGTGTGTGTGTGTGTATGTGTGTGTGTGTTTCTGTTGCTTTTGCTCACACTATGCAGTTGGTGTGTTGCTGCACAGTCTACATACTTCCTTCTTTGGAGAACTTGCATGATGGATGTTTTCTTGTTTCCATATGAGAACCACAGACATGACATACAGGATCTTTAACGTGCATGTTTGATATTCTGCATGTGTTTAGACACGAAAAGGAGTTCAGGCACTCAGGGTCTGCACACATTTTGTCCCGGGAGGTTTGATTTGATTTGGTTCAGTTTTTACATCGACACCCACCTCAGGTGATATGGCCGACAGGGATAACCATCCCAGGGAAGTGGGGGAAAGGTGACTTATCTAATCCTATACTGACACCACCAGAACAACAACGATGTTAAGATGGGACAGTGAGAAGGCCAGTTTTAATGTAGCGCACCCCGGGATTCGAACCCACAACCTTCCAGTCAATAGTCCGTTGCGTTAAGCACTACATCACGGCGACTGGTTTATTTTATTATTATTATTATTATCATCATCGTTATTATCATCATCATCATCATTATTATTATTATTATCCATCATTATTATTATCATCATTCATCATCGATTCATTGTCATCATCATCATCATCATTATTATTATTGTTACTGTTGTTAATGTTTAAAGCCCAGCCGATTAAGCAGAGCCATATCAGAGCTATAGAGATATAACCATCTCAGAACACACACACACACACACACACACACACACACACACACCACACACACACACACACACACACACACACCACACACACACACCACATTACTGACCCTGAAAAAAAAACTGAAAAAGAAAATTAAATATATCAATGCACTAGTGGACATAATATAAGGGTATGCCACTGACATTGACGATTCCACCGAATTTATCGTCTGAGGGTTAAAACACAAAAGCAAACCTGAACATGAATATGAGCTAAACACGCAGTTAATACATTACCTAATAATCAATCGTCAAAGAAAGTACGTAAGATTGTACTGAAAACATACAAATCAATGAACCAGGAAGGTAGCAACTGACAGAAAGAGAAGGCATAAAACAAAGGAACAAGGCATAAAACAAAGGAACAAGGCAGAAACAAAGAGCGTGACAGCAAAGAGGACATTTCTAGCACAGAACTTCCATGATTGATTTGATTCAGTTTTTACGTCAGCACCACTCAGGGATATGCCGACGGATAACCATCCAGAAAATGGGGGCAATGGGGACTTATCTAATCCTTACTGACACCACCAGAACAACAATGATGTAATGGACAGTGAGAAGCAGATTTATGTAGCGCACCCCGGATTCGAACCACAACCATTACATGTGAATCCGACGCTCAAACCAACTGAGCTACAGAGGCCGCGAGAACTTCCAGAAGGTGGGCATATATTTATACTGTAAGAGCCCATATTTCACATGAAAGAAGAACAGTAACTTGCTCATGGTGATCCCAAGAGAAGGAAAGCACGATTATCTTCCTTGGTAATCACAAGGACAAACAGACGAACAATGGAACCAGAAATAGCAGTTACGATCGTGTCTGTCTGCTGCAGGATTTTTGTCACTGTTTCGTCTGTACGGTTACAATGCTAGAGGGTTTATTCGGTATAAACTGGCTGGAGCTGAAACAAAACAAAACAAAACAAAACAAAAAC
>JAPXFY010000014.1:7092309-7102309 GCA_030674185.1 Monoplex corrugatus | reverse complement strand
CCAGTTTCTTTTAAACTTGCTTAAAACCTTCTTAACCTGCTTCTTTTAACTCTTTGACTCCCGTGCCCTGTCCACCAGCATACTACATTGTCAACCACGCTAGCAAAGCAAAAAAAACTTAACCCTTTGATTCCCTCACCCTATCCACCAGCTTCCTGCACTTAACCCTTTGATTCCCTCACCCTATCCACCAGCTTCCTGCAGGAAGCTGGTGGATAGAGTGAGGGAGTCAAAGGGTTAAGTTTTTGCAGTTGCTGGTTAGGGTGTGGCAGTCAAAGGTTAAGTTTTGCAGTTGCTGGTTAGGGTGTGGCAGTCAAAGGGTAAATTTTTGCAGTTGCCGGATAGAGTGTGAGAATCAAAGGGTTAAAAAAAAAAACAAGCAAAAAAATCTGAACCAGCTTCTTTTAAACTACGCACAGTGCTTCCTCTAATGATCAATTATAATCCCGTTTGTATCGTATATGTATCGTTTAGAATTTATTGACTGTTTTTTTCCTTCTCCATGCTGATCATTATTCTACGACACCTGAATACTCAGCCGGCACCTGGACCCACTGTCACTTTTCTGTCTCCCATACAACACAACCACTCATGTCACCACGCTCAAGTTACTGTGGTGTAACGCATGTACACAACCCTACCTTGAGGAAACCGACTCTTTGTGTGTGTTGTTTTGAGTGTGTGTGTGCGTGTGTGTGTGTGTGTGTGTGTGTGGTGTGTGGTGTGTGTGGTGTGTGTGTTGTGTGTGTGTGTGTGTGAGTGTGTGTGTGTGTGTGTGTGTGTGTGTGTGTGTGTGTGTGTGTGTGGGTGTTTGTGTGTGTGGTTGTGTGTGTGGTGTGTGTGATGTGTGGTGTGTTGTGTGTTGTGTGGTGTGTGTGTGTGTGTGTGTGTGTGTGTGTGGGTGTGTGTGTGGTGTGTGTGTGTGTGTGATGTGTGTGTGTGTGTGTGTGTGTGTGTGTGTGGTGTGTGTATGTGTGTGTGTGTGTGTTGTTGTGTGTGAGTGTGGTGTGTGTGTGTTGTGGTGTGTGTGTTGTGTGTGTGTGTGTGTGTGTGTGTGAGTGTGTGTGTTGTTAGTGTTTGTGTGTGTGTGTGTGTGTGTGTGTGTGGGTGTGTGTGGTGTGTGTGCGTGTGTGTGTGTGTGTATGCTTGAGTGTGTCAGGACGGTAGATGGGTCGGTGAGCGTGTGTGCATGCATGCGTGCGGGTGCGAGTACGTACGTACGTATAAGTGTGTTTATTCATGTACTGACTGTTCGTCTGGTTTCAACAACATACTACCTCTGTCTCCACCTCAGGTAAAACAATGTCACGGACAGAGCGCAAATGGTCCACGTCGACAGTATGTTGGTTGCACTTTAACGGGACAGAACATCATTAAATTTTCTGTCAATTAAAAAAACAGACAATGACAAAATATGAAACGAAAATAAGTATTAGCAACCACCAATCACATCATCATCATCAGGTGCCCTGCCGCATGGCGTTGGCGATCATGGACTTCCACTATCTTATCTCTCGCTGCCCCTAGCATCTCCCCCACCCTCCTCATTCCCGGCCACTCTGCAAGTCCGTCCAGCATTTTCTCCCTGAGTCTACCTGGTGCTCTCTTTCCCTCCAGCTTTCACGTTGTGACCAGATCTCCAAATCCACCTTCCTCAAAATGGCCTATAAATTTGCCTGTCTTTTCCTAATCTTCCTTATGAGTGATCTACTTGTGTCTGCCATACAGCCATACGTTTCTCAAATCAATAGTTAAAAAAGCTAATACCAACAACAGTCTTTTGAATTCACTTTTTTTTTTTGTAAGTTGACCTAGTAACATAAGTGTCATAGTAAGTAAGTATCTGGAACCATAGTAAAAAAAAAAACAAAAGCCAAACAACTTAAGTTTTCCTGTATTAGCTAAAATGTCAACCACTGTTTTAGTGAGTTAAAATATCTGACATGTGAATAAGCTGAAATCTCAAGCAATTTCCTTTAAATTAACCAGAATCTGAAGCAGCTGGTTTCAATTTCTCAAGATGACGTCTCCGCGCTCGGAATAAATTCCATATGCACTAACATCACAGGTGCCATGTGATGGAGAAGATCCAGAATGACACGACACAAGCCGTAAGCCTGCGCATAAACCCACGAGCTGGCCAGGTGCTGACGTCCTATCTAGATAGTTCCATAACCCTGGGGTCGTAGGGGAGTGAATGGAAGAGACCTCAACTTTTCCCGGGGCCAGCACCACGAGGCGGGCCCATCCCATCTCCCTCCTTCAAATTATATTCATATTCATTTTTTTTTTACCAAGACTTCAGAAAGGCAAGGAGGCTAATTGGTCTTCAAGGGGGGACCTGGGAAATCAACCTGTCTCTCCAACGTTTTTTACCAAGGCAGCCGGGCAAAGCCCGGCTCTTCGTGATTTTCAACTGCCATGGATTTTAGCTCGCGAGCGGATCCGACTCGTTTTCGTCTTCTCCGAAGGACTAGACGTTCAGTTCGATTTTCCAGTAAACTGAAGAGAAAAGTCTACGGGAGCGAATCCTGGAACCTCGAGTTTAGTACTGGCAGGCGAACGTCTGAACCATTCTGCCACTCTTATGTTGATAGTTTCTTTTAATTAGCTAACATTTCAAGCAAGTTCTCTTGACAAACCTAAAACCTTACCTAGCTTCTTTTAGGGAGAAGAGTGGCAGAATGGTTCTGACGTTCGCCTGCCAGTAACTAAACTCGAGGTTCCAGGGTTCGTTTCCCGTTAAGGCCTCGTCTTTTCTCTCAGTTTGACTGGAGAACCGAAGTGAACGTCTAGTCCTTCGGAAGGGGACGAAAAACGAGTCAGACCCGTGTCTTCTGACCTGCGCACGCTAAAGATCCCACGGCAGTTGAAAATAGTGAAGAACAGGGCATTCGCCTAGCTGCCCTGGCATAAAATATTGGAGAGATATATTCTTTTCCCAGGTCCCTTCCCCTTGAAGTCCAGTTAGCCTTCTTCCCTTTCTGAAATCTTGGTTATAAAAACAGCAGCCCACGTTTCACATGGCCAGTCCATTGTGATTTTAGTGCCTTTCTCCAACTGGACGAAGCAACGGGAAGTGTCAGTCTTTTTCACCTAATTTTTGTATCTGGTGTTTGTTTGTTCGTAATCTTACGCTTGACAAAGGCCAGTTGGCCAAAAATTTGCGCCTGTCTTGTCTGTCGTATTAAATACGCGTTCTGATTCTTTTTGTGTTTTTTTCCCCTGTTCTGTTTGTTGACAGACAGTCACACTTGTTTTGGATTTCAATCCACTGTGACAAAAAGAAATGAATATGATTATGAAATGTGAATATAAATAAGGTAAACACTTGTAGCTACTTACCATACTCAAGTCAAACACACACAAAATTCACATTCCTCGCTCAACAAAACTCGGAAACTATGAATTCAAATGAATTTGGGCCAACAGCCTCTTTCATAGAGGAAATCATGGACACACATTTTTGTTCAAAATACAATTAATTAATTAACACACCTCAATGTATATACTTGGGAATATTTGTAAGCTACTAATACATAAAAGTGCAGATGCTGGTTCAAGGTTTTATATCAGAATTACTTTTTTCTCTCTTATTTCAAAGGCCACGACCAGAAACTTCACCAAGTTTACGATGTTTCCCGCAGAACCGTCCGTCAGTTTGCTACTAAAAACATCTTGTAAAGTTATGGCCTTCCATGATGTCTAAATGATAAGATAGTCTGACCTGATAGTACAGAGGGCATTCAAACAGAAAATCTATCTCGTTTTCCCGCACATTTGAACTAGATGTAAAGTGTTTTCAGTCGTAGGCACAAAGCGATATATGTGAATGTTCAACTTGGACACGCCCATCCTAAATGTGCCACAGCATTTCTAAACAGCTTCACATACGGTACTTCAATCTACTTTGCTCTTTGACCTATAGGTTGACACTTACCATACAGTGTAAAGCGTGTACTGATATCTAAATGGTTTGGCCAGCTGTGACAAAACACCGATAGTCTCCTTCAATCTGTCGTTTACTGACGTTAAGGACTGGCACTTCTGTTGGAGTCGTTTAGTGCTGCTAGCAAACTGAGCTTGTTGCTCTTCCACTATTTATACAGTCGATGTTCTATGTTTTTTTGCTCCACATTTGTTATTTTCTTTTCTACAATATTCAAATGTTTTTTCCATGATCTTCTCGTGCAGAAAGCTATTTGCTTCCATTCTTGAAACAGCCTGCTGGAGGACATGGGACACGTCACCACAGTCAGGTAAAGGAAGACTGGTTGGTATATAACAATCTTGGTGGAATGGAGGGGGGGGGGGGCGGGGCGTTACGTGGATAAGGACGAGGTTCTGGGTTGATGTCTTGCCCGTATCCATTTCCTACACCAGAAGTCTGTGAGGACCAGAGAGATTCCTGCTCGTACCCCCACCATAGTCAGACCCTGGGGTTGGTTCAATATCGCCACAAGTGAGGAGATAGCTGGGAAGAAAAACCAGTACTAGGCATACAACAGTGCTAGCAAAACACAATGTCATCGCTGAGTGCCGGGTCAAAACGACGTAGCTGTAACGTTGACTTGGTTCATTAATCGTTCGTTACCTGTATAAACCTGGCTGTGGCCAGCATAAGGAAGTCATGTCTTCACTGCACTTTTCCGCAAAGCATTATTTGTCTGAACAGAACATTTGTGACTGTAGCTCGAAAACACTGCAGGGAACGGGCCACATAGTAACACTGACGATACAACACCCAGACAAACATCCCCGCACAATTCCAAAACTTCTCGCACAATGGTCGATTTCGCATGAAAAGTTGCCACGTCCAATAAAATTGGCCACGTGTCATTCTTGCCGACAAGTCTGATATTGTCATGATCGCAATAATATGACAAATTCAAATTACACAAAAGCGAAACTTAATTTAATTAATTATTAACCAACTGAGCACGATGGGATTGTGCGTCCTGCTGCATAAGTAAATACGATTCAAACCCCTCCCCCCTGTTGTTTCTATGTATCTCTCTCTCTCTCTCTCTCTCTCTCTCTATATTATATATATATATATATATATATATATATATGTGTGTGTGTGTGTGTGTGTGTGTGTGTGTGTGTGTGTGGTGTGTGTGTGTGTGTGTGTGCTCGTTCCTTGATTTAACGTCTTTTCGCTATGAGTGATATCAGACGAGAAAGTACTAGGCATACAACAGTACAAGTGTGTATGTGTGTGTGTGTGTGTGTGTGTGTGTGTGTGTGTGTGTGTGTGTGTGTGTGTGTGTGTGTGTGTGTGTGAGAGAGAGAGAGAAAGATACCTGATGACAGCTTGGATCAAGGGTCAGACGCCTAAGCTGGCTGAATACACCCTAGCTCAGCATCCACTCTGTGTGTGTGGACACGCGACTTGTTTGTTGTTAACAAGAAACACCACGAGGGTGCGGATGGGACCCGGAGCACCAAATGTCTCGCCACTCTCGGGACACTCACCTCCCAAGCTCCCGAAGCCAATCGACAGTCGTTTCTCCAAGCAAAGGGGGGGGGGGGGGGGGGGCTGTTCATGCGTTGCATGACCCATTCGGACCCAGTCATCAGTTACCTTGTTTACCAACCGAATGGCAAGGTGGGGAGATGACAAACCCCGAGACATAGCCACCACACAACGCGCACCAACCAGGTCCGGATCAAGAGAAAATGGAAGACCCCTCTCTCGCCCCACTCTTAATTAAAAATTAATTTAAAATAAATGACCAGACTATCTGGTCTTCATCTCTCTTTCGGGCAGCCCGCCCTGCCACCAGCTCGCATAGCTGTCAGCACCTTTCCCCCACTATAGTCTGGACATCTAGCAGTCGGAAGATCCCAAAGTTGTCTTACAGGGGTTGTTTGAACGGCCGCAAAAGTGCACGGGAATTGTTTGATGTATTCCTGCAATATTGGACGGACGTGCATAGTGGCTGAAGACAGAGAGGGTGGAAGAGATGCTTGAGGCAACAAGAGATAGAAACAGATGGAAGGCCATGATCGCCAATGCCATGTGGCAAGGCACCTGATGATGATGATGATGATATTCCTGCAAAGTGCAATGAGCAGAGCATGCTTTTGATATGGACTATTTGCGCTAGATAAATGAAATCATATCATCATCATCATCATATCATCATCATCGCATGAGCTGAAATGTTAACCACTTCTTCGGAATCAACAAAAATCTCATCCAATTTCTTTAAAAAAAAAAAAAAAAAAAAAAAAAAAGCTCTGCCGTTTCTTTCTCTGTGTCTCTGTGTGTCTCTCTATCTCTCAAATACAGCATTGATTTCAATGAATCGGTGTAAGTGCACGTCTACAGCCATTTGAATCTCATCTCCTATACTTCTTAGATGAAACATCTTTTTGGTCAATAGAAAATGGTCTGTTACATCCACAATGGACTATCTTCTCTTTCACTGCAAGACGACATAAAACACTGTCCTCTTCGCTGCCAGTGTGAATGCTCCTATCATTCTGGTGGTGTCAGTATAGTGTTTTAATGTATCTTTCATAAGGATGACTACCACCTTCTGTCTAGACAGCAGCAAGTAGTTCTGATGAGGCTCTATGTATGAATGAACGTACGTACGTATGTATGTATGTATGTATGTATGTATGTATGTATGTATGTATGTATGTATGTATGTATGTATGTATGTATGTACGTACGTATGTATGTATATGTATGTATGAATGTACGTACTACGTATGTATGCATGCATGTATGTATGTATGCATATATGTAAGTACGTATACATGGCATGTATGTATGTATGTATGTATGTATGTATGTATGTATGTATGTACATATGTATGTATGTATAAATGAATCTATGGCATGTATGCTTACATATATGTATGCACGTACGTACGTACTGACAAATGCTACAACAACAGGCACTCAGAAATATATGCCCCTTTGCGTAGAAATCAACAGTACTTCTTGGTTCTTTCCCCATCAGGATGACAGTCATTGTTGATGTCAGTGTGGGTGTGATGCACAAGTATGTGGGCCAGGTCTACGCTCTCAGGATTCCTTTGCTCTTCAGCCACATGACTGGCTACATGCCTACCTCACTGTCGGTGCAGTTCACGATCTTTTTCACTCCTGGAAAATGAGTGTATGTGTGTGTGTGTGTGTGTGTGTTGTGTGTGTGTGTGTGTGTGTGTGTGTGTGTGTATGTGTGTGTGTGTGTGTGTGTATGGTGTGTGTGTGTGTTGTGTGTGTGTGTGTGTGTGTGTGTGTGTGTGTGTGTATGTGTGTGTGTGTATATGCGTGTATGTATGTATGTATGTATGTATGTATGTATGTATGTATGTATGTATGTATGTATGTATCTAATCTATCTGTCTGTCTGTCTATCTATCTACCTCTCTGTCTGTCTATGTGTATACATGTATATATATACATATACACATACATACATATATATACACATACATACACACACACATACATACATACACAGACACATAGTGACATACATACATACATCATACATACATACACACATACATACATCATACATACATCACACATACATACATACATACACACACATACATACATACACACACATACATACACACACATACATACACACATACATACATATATACACACATACATACACACATACATACACACTTACATACATACATACATACATACATACATACACACATACATACACACACATACATACATACATACACACATACATACATACACACATACATACCTACATACAACATACATACATACACACACAACACATACATACATACATACACACAACTACATACATACATACATTACATACATACATACATACATACATACATACATACATCATACATACATACATACATACAAATTAAGTACATGGCTGTGTGAATGTGAATACACCATGCAGGCACAAAACGATCGGGAGACAAAATCGCTGCATTTGTAAGTAAGGTTTCTCATATTTCACGAACACAAATCGTTATTGTTATTGTTGTTGTTGTTGTTGTTGTTGTTGAAAGCAAAGGCCGACCGTGCACATCCATATCAAGATACAACCATCTCAAAACGTATACCAGTCGCCGTGGTGTAGTGGTTAACGCAACGGACTACTGACTGGAAGGTTGTGGGTTCGAATTCCCATCAGTACCTTCAAAAATCATTGTGGGATTTTTCAGCTCTAACCGGCTCCTACCCAGAGTTGGGCGTGCTATGGGCTCACTGAGAAAGACTGGGACCACACAGTCGAGTCTCATCCACTTCACGGATGCGTCATGGAGGGTGTTGCTCAAATCTTCTGACCAGCACCGCAGGTGTCTGTATCTCTCGGGCCTGGTTGACGCCAGGATGTATTATGATAGTGAGCTGTAGAGTACAGCCCTGTCACGCAGTCTCAATCCTAGATGGAACTCCATAGCATCATGATTATCATCCTCATCGACATCATCATCATCATCGCATTGTAAAAACTTTGCCAGTTTCTGTGGCCATTAAGGTACCGCAGAGAATGGAACGAAAAAAAGAAAAAAGAAAAGGTGAGTGCAAAGATAACCTCCCTGGGTGCGATGATCCTAAAAAAATATCTCAAAACGTGCACAAAACCTCACTGAAAAAAGACACAACAAACAAACAAACAAACAAAATCACGTAGCCAAAGAGAATTAAGAACACATATCAATGCATTCGCGCTGACGAACTAAAAATATGCCCTCGCGTTGACCATTCCCGTCCAGTTATTCATCGGGAGGAGTGCGGAGTAGGAGGGAGGGGGTGCGACAAAAGAACACAAACCTGAATACAAATGTAAACATAACGCATGAAAACTTGCCCGAAGTTACCTGACATTGCTTCTGCTCGTTACACTTCCTTAAAGCCAAAAATACAATTTTCTTATTCTTATTGCTGCTTTAAGCCCAGCCGACTGTGTAGAACCATATCAGGACTATCACCACTTCAATATCCACACAGTACTTCAACAGGAAAAAAAAAGGGAACAGAAAATTACTTACGCATACCAACGCATTTGCGCACATAATCTAAGGACATGCCCCTGGCGTTGACCACTCTGTTAATTTTTTTGCACAGTGGATTTAAAAAAACATACCTGAATATAAATTTAAACATAACTCATCATCATCATCATAAATCAGGTGCCCTGCCGCGTGGCGTTGGCGATCATGGACCTCCATCTGTCTATCTCTCGTTGCCCCTAGCATCTCCCCCACCCTCCTCGTCCCCAGCCACTCTGCAAGTCCGTCCAGCATTTTCTCCCTGGGTCTACATAACTAAGGACACTAAAACATATATAAAAACGGGTCTAGATTACCTACAACTGCTTACGCATATCTCATTTCCCTAGAGCCCAAAATGCATTTAATAATTACATCAATCTTAAGAGAAAGTATGTAAAGTTTTACAGAACACATACAGGTGAACAAACCAACAAGGCAGACAATGATAGGAAGAGAAGAGAGAAGGCAAAGGAACAAGGCAGAAACAAAGAGAGCGACAGAAAAGTGGAAGTTTTTTTGCACACATTGTCCAGAAGGTGGGGATACTATAGATACTGAAAGAGCCACCCGTCATCCCCACAGGAGCTGGACGAATTGCTGTTATGTATGAATGCATGTATGTACTCATAACTGTCAATATGCGCGTGTACGTGTATATATATATATATGCATCAATCCGTCATTACCTTTCAACTTCTTCTGCATCAAAGCTTGTTTCAGCCATGATCATTTCCCGGTTAGACTACTGTAACTCTATTTTCGCAGGTTTACTCGACGAGCAAATTTCCCGTTTGCAGAAAGTACAAAACAAAGCAGCTCGGCTCGTAATGGAAAAGAAAAAACAGCGATCATTAACACTATTGTTAAAGGAACTTCACTGGCTTCCAGTCCGCTTTCGTTGCCAGTACAAACTGTGTGTGTTGGGCTTACCGTCATTTTGATGGCTCATTGCCTCCCTGCCTGT
>JAPXFY010000014.1:7082309-7087309 GCA_030674185.1 Monoplex corrugatus | reverse complement strand
TTTTTATTTCTAATTTTTGCTTTAGCATTCCGATTTTTCTCGGATGCGTGTATATACACGGTGTTTAACCCCTGGACTCCTGCGTCCTATCCACCTACTGTAAAAACTTAACCCTTTGACTCTCGCACCCTATCCACCTCCTGCAAAAACTTAACCCTTTAACTCCCCACACACTATCCACCTACTGTAAAAACTTAACCCTTTGACTCCCGCACCCTATCCACCTACTGTAAAAACTTAACCCTTTGACTCCCGCACCCTACCACCTACTGTAAAAACTTAACCCTTTGACTCCCACATCCTATCCACCTACTGCAAAAACTTAACCCTTTAACTTCGGCACCCTATCCACCTCCTGCAAAAACTTAACCCTTTGACTCCTGCACCTATCCACCTCCTGCAAAAACTTAACCCTTTGACTCCCGCATCCTATCCACCTACTGCAAAAACTTAACCCTTTGACTCCCGCACCCTATCCATCTACTGTAAAAACTTAACCCTTTGACTCCCGCATCCTATCCACCTACTGCAAAAACTTAACCCTTTAACTCCCGCACCTATCCACCTACTGCAAAAACTTAACCCTTTAACTCCCGCACCCTATCCACCTACTGCAAAAATGTAACCCTTTGACTCCGCACCCTATCCACCTACTGCAAAAACTTAACCCTTTGACTCCTGTATCCAATCCACCTACTGCAAAAACATAACCCTTTGACTCCCGCATCCTATCGACCTACTGCAAAAACTCAACCCTTTGACTCCCGCACCCTATCCACCTACTGCAAAAACTTAAAACCCTTTAACTCTCTCTCATCTATCTACCGGTAGCTTCCTGTTGGAAGGTGGTGAAGAGAGTGATGGAGTCAAAGGGTTAAGTACTTGCTTTGCTAGCATGGTTGACAATACAGGATGCTGGTGGACAGGGTGTGGGAGTCAAAGGGTTAAGTATTTGCCTTGCTAGCATGGTTGACAATGAAGGATGCTGATGGACAGCGCGTGGGAGTCAAAAGGTTAAGTTTTTGGTTTGCTAGCATGGTTGACAATACAGGATGATTGTGGACAGGGTGTGGTAGTCAAAGGGTTAAGTATTTGCCTTGCTAGCATGGTTGACAATACAGGATGCTGGTGGACAGGGTGCGGGAGTCAAAGGGTTAACATGTACTGTGCATGCAGTATCTCCTGCGCAGTCTGCGTACATCGTTTTCAATGGACGCGCAAGCTGTGTGGGTGATTTCGTGTTTCTATGAGCATTCTTACCAACAAATGCCTATCAATTAACATCAGGAAAAGAGTTCTTGGATGTTATACAGAACCGATGTTATACGGTTGTGAAATTTCCTTGGAAAATGTTTTTGTTTTACACCTTCGTTTTGTATTATATAAACAAACATACAAAAGAGATACACTACAACACTACAACAGACTTTTATGTCAAAATATCAAGACTGATGCAAATTAACCTAAGAGCAACTAAGACATAGTTTCTGATACAATGTGCACTGACAGACAGACAGACGGACGGACGGACCGACAGACAGACAGACAGACTGACAGATTGCTCCATTCCAGCCGATGTGATCGAATAATTCCACCACCTTCCTTTTTCCTGTCTTTTTTCTTTCGATGTCAACATATTTTTTTCATCCAGTCCCTCCATCCTTCACCAAATTCCACTTCTTCTTCTTCTGTTGATCTTTTAGTTCAAGATATAACGTTTTCATTGAACAATGCACCTATTTCCAAATACGGCAACCATACAAGCCAATCAAACTACCAACCAACCAACAACGAACGAACGAACGAACGAACGAACGAACCAACCAACCATCCAACGAACGAACGAACGAACCAACCAACCAACCAACCGATCAAACGACCAAAAAAAACCAACAAAAAAACAAAACAAAAAAAACCCAGTGAATAAAATACATACACACTCAAATCAAGAGTGAATAGAACAGATAGAAACTCAAATCAAGAGTATTTTCCCCTTTCAACGAAAGTTGTTCTCTTTGAAATATAATAGCGTTGTTACAAAAATTACCATTTATCAGGCAGTAATAAATAATCATAATCATGAACTTACCGGACAGTTTCAACAAGGACATGATATCTAGTAGCACTAAACTGCTGACAAGATTAACATTTTTTTGCACAGTTGACCAAGGGAGCTCTCTCTCTCTCTCTCTCTCTCACTCTGTCTGTCTGTTTGTCTGTCAGTGTGTCTGTCTGTCTCTCCCCCAGCCTCTACATACAAGCATATCTCACACAGTACGCAAGCACACATTTAACTCGTACGTTTAAGTTACCAATTTCAGCGCGGAATGACAGACAAAATGCACACTCAATTGTCAGTTGGTAAACTATAAACGGGCAGAAAACACACAACACCAGTAATGACAGTACAATGTTATTGTCCACAAAAAGTACAGTATTAAACACCAATTAAATCGGCCTATGGCAGCCACTCTCTTACAAAACTTGTCATATTGCCGCGTATTTGATTTGAGTATTTGTCACCCCTAACCTTTCCTTTAACCCTCTGACTCCTGCACCCTATCCACCAACAGCAAGAACTTAACCCTTTGACACCTCACCCTGTTCACCAGCTTCCTGCTGGAAACTGGTGCACATGATGAGGGAATCAAAGGGTTAAGTTTTTGTTTGCTAGCATGGTTGACAATACAGGATGATGGTGGACAGGGTGAGGGAGTCAAAGGGTTAAGTTTTTGTTTGCTAGCATGGTTGACAATACAAGATGATGGCGGACAGGGTGAGGGAGTCAAAGGGTTAAACTAACTTAAAATTATTTTTTTTTACATATATTGAAGAAATTTATATCAACGAGCTTCCCTTTCCCAATAAACTAAACACTTCAAGGTAAACACAACACAGCAGTAATGGCAGTTTCCTCGCAGACACCTTCTTTGCAATATATCCCACTGCTTTTGAAAACACTCCCTGCCTCCCTGCTGCCAGCTTTTCATTCCATTTAATATTCTCCACCTGGACGACAAAGACACTGCTGTATGTTCGTGCACCGCTGGCTTCGCCGCTTACAACCAATACACGCCCCACTTAACACATCCGCCACCATCGTGAGCGTTTTTAATTTGATCTTTTCACTTTCACCCGCAAGGAAGCTGATGACAGCTGGTGACAGAGAGAGAGAGAGAGAGAGAGAGAGAGAGAGAGAGAGAGAGAGAGAGAGAGAGAGAGAGAGAGAGAGAGAGAGAGAGAGAGAGAGAGAGAGAGAGAGAAGGAATGAAAAGAGTAAGCCACGCGTTTGCTAAAGGGTGAAACGTCTGACGAATATGCGTAAGACAGCGGGACACTGTTACGACACGATTTCTCACATCTACCACGGTTTCTCGCCCGGGTGAGAAATCGTTTTCGCTTGCCACACTATAAGGAAAAGACAAGGAACATTTCTAGGACGTTTTATGAGGCAAGAGAAATTAGAGCACCTAGTCACAACAGGAAAGCTGGTGGGACAAAGATCACCAGGTAGACCCAGGGAGAAAATATTGGACAGACTTGGAGAATGGCTGAGGACAGAGAGGGTGAAAGTACTTGCAGCGACAAGGGACAGATTCGTATGGAGGGCCATGATCGCCAACACCATGCGGCAAGGCACATGGTGATGTAGACGCGATTTCTCTGCACAAGGATAAGAAATCGTGACAGGATTGGGCGTGTTGGTCGGTGACAAGATTTTTCGGAAAACTTTGTGATCACGGCAGGTGTTGATAAGAACAAGTGATATTCCCTTTAACTCTTTGACTCCCGCACCCTATCCACCAACTGTAAAAACTTAACCCTTTGATCCCCTCACCCTATTCTTCTTGCTTTGCTAGCATGGTTGACAATGTAAGATACTGGTGGACAGGGTGCGGGAGTCAAAGGGTTAAGACTACATACCCTGAGGTCTATTCCTTTCAAGTACACTGTAGACTTACAGTGTGTATGTTATACGTTGAAGTACCACGACAACCAAGTTTTGATCAAATCTGATTGAGTCGTTGTTGTTATAAATCTTGTTCAAATCGAACTATTTTAAAAGTAGAGCTTAAAGCACATTGTAAAAACAGACAATATTTCGAGGGGGAACAGATTTCCAGCGAACAGACCCTGAGGAAACAGACTTTAACCCTTTGACTCATGCAGCCTGTCCAACAGCATCCTTCTTTGTCAACCATGCTGGAAGAGCAAAAACTTGACTCCCTCACCCTATCCACCAGCTTCCTGCAGGATAGGGTGAGGGAGTCTAAGGGTTAAGTTTTTGCAGTTGGTAGATAGGGTGCAGGTGGCAAAGGGTTAAGGAAATATACTTCAGGGGCTGTCCCCGTTGAAAGCGAGGTAAAGACACACACACCACAGACGAAATCCTGCTGACAACATCCCACTGAATAAAAACCCCACACTGTGTTCACACTTTGTGACAATGAACAAGGATTGATTTGTCTAATACCCCCCTCCCCCCCCCCCCACACACAGACAGCGAAAGAGAGAGGAAATAGATGGAGAGAAAGAGCAGGGAGGGAGGGAGGGAGAGGAGGGAGAGAGAGGAGAGAGACGGAGAGAGAGAGGGGGGAGAGAGAGAGCTGGGGATGAGAAATAGTGCCTGTTAGAGAGAGAGAGAGAGAGAGAGAGAGAGAGAGCTGGGATGAGAAATAGTGCCTGTTAGTTAGAGAGAGTGAGAGTGAGAGAGAGAGAGAGAGAGAGCTGGGATGAGAAATAGTGCCTGTTAGTTAGAGAGAGAGAGAGAGAGAGAGAGCTGGATGAGAAATAGTGCCTGTTAGAGAGAGAGAGAGAGAGAGGAGAGAGCTGGGATGAGAAATATGTGCGTGTTATGAGAGAGAAGAGAGAGAACTGGATGAGAATATGCGTTAGAGAGAGAGGAAGAGAGAGAGGAGAGAGCTGGGATGAGAAATAGTGCTGTTAGAGAGAGGAGAGGAGAGAGAGAGAGAGAGAGAGAGCTGGGATGAGAAATAGTG
>JAPXFY010000014.1:7067309-7074809 GCA_030674185.1 Monoplex corrugatus | reverse complement strand
AGCAAACAGTTGAAGGCACTAACAAATGGCACAGCAAACTGACTTGGAAAACACACACACACACACACACACACATACACACACACACATACACGCTCACATACATACACACTCACACACACATACACGCTCACACACATACACACACACACACACGCACACACACACACATACATACACACACACATATATAGACACACACACATACACACAAACAGACACACACACACACATACACACTCATACACATACACACTCATACACATACACACACATACACACACACACACACACCTACACACACACACATACACACACACATACACACACGCGCGCACACACACACACATACACATAGACACAGACATACACACACACACACACAGACACAGACACACCACACACACACACACACACACACATACACACACATACACACACACACACATACACACACATACACACACACACACACACACACACACACACACACACTTCCTTCCAAGGAACGTAATCCAGTGATCACTCAATGTTGTCAGCATGTTTGAATCTCTGGCAAGACATATGAGACGGTTGTTTGTTATACGCCTAGCTGGTTTTTCGGTTTGTGTGTTGTTTTGTTGTTGTTTTCCATTTGTTGTCGTTATTGTTTGTGTTTTTTTTTATTGGGGGGGGGGGGGGTTGAAGGGGGAGGAGAAAACTGGCACGAATATAAACAGACCGTGTCTGTGAGTATGAGATTCATTTGCATATCTCTGCAATGTTTTCTGAAGTAATTCGAGACACAAGCTGTAACACGGCGTCAGATTCGGTAGAATAGTGGCTATCTTTATCTTTTAATCCATCTCCATGTTTAAACACGCCTGAACAGAAATGTGACGATAGAGAACAACACTTCAAATGGGAGCACACTGGAAAGGTGTCAGGCGGAGCTATTTCTGTGACATCAAGGACTGCTAAGAACTGTGGTTCGATTCAGTTTTTACATCAGCACCAACCTCAGGAGATATGGCTGACGGGAATAACCATCCCATGGCAGAAGGTGAAGAGGGATTTAATTCTACACCGACACCACCACAATGTGCGTGTGACAGTGTGCGCGGTAGTCATGTGGCTAAACGCTGGACCTGCGATTGGAAGGCCCTGGGTTCAATTCTGCCTGGACAGCTCAGCTTGGTGGGTAGTGGGTGGAGATTTTTCCTAACACCCAGGTCACCATGTTACAGTGTTACCAGTGCCTAAGCCCCCTTCATGCGTATCATCATCATCATCAGGTGCATTGCCGCATGGCGTTGGCGATTATGGACTTCCATCTGTCTCTATCATTTGTTGCATCAAGCATCTCTTTCACCCTCTTTGTCCCCAGCCACTCTGCAAGTCCGTCTAGTATTTTCTCCCTGGTGCTCTCTTTCCCTCCAGCTTTCCCGTTGTGACCAGGTGTTCCAATTCCCCTTTCCTCATAAAATGGCCTATATATGTTGCCTGTCTTTTCCTAATCTTCCTTATGAATGATCTACTTGTGTCTGTCTCCATCAAGACTGTCTTGTTTGTTTTCTTTGCTGTCCATGGAACTCTCAACATCCTTCTTAGAAACCACATCTTGGCTGCCTCAATCTTGTTCTGACTTTGCTTGTCGACTGTCCACGCCTCACAACCGTACAACAGTATTGGTATAACATTCAAGAACTTTCTTCCTGATGTTACTTGATAGGCATTTGTTGTTAAGAATGCTTTTCATCTTCTTGAATGCTGTTTTGGCTTGGCCGATTCTGCTGTGCATCTGCCGTCTGATGAAATGATCGTTCCCAGGTATTTAAACCTATCAACCTGTCTCAAGGTTGTGCCATTTGCTGTTATTTTGCATGAGGGGATTTCATGTTTTTTACTGATCACCATGACTTCAGTCTTCCTGCTGTTTAGTTCCAACCCTTTACCTTTGCTTTCTATTTCAAGTATATTCACAAGGTTTTGTAGGTCCCTGTCACTTTCTGAAATTAGCACGGTGTCATCTGTGTATCGAATGTTGTTTATCATTTTTCCTCCAACCTTTAATCCAGGGTCTTCCTCTAGGTTTCTCATGATGTTTTCACTGTAAAGTGAAAACAGATCTGGTGACAAAACGCAACCCTGTCTGACTCCTCTTTTGATGTTTTGGAAAGAGCTTATATCGTTTTCTATTCTCATTAAAGCTGTTTGTTCCCAATACATATTTCCGATTATTCGTAGATCTTTTCCAACAACCTTGAGTCTTTCTAGTTGGTTGATCAAGTCTTTATGTCAATTCTTCATGTCTTCACGTGTATACACATCGCAATACTAAATACGCAAGTTAAAGATCCTGTAAGGCAGGTCAATGTCCGGTGGCTTATGGAAACGTGAAAACACCCAGAATGCACGCCCATCAAAGATGCATACAGTGCAACAGCACAGTAGAAAGTGGCCAATACGCCTAACTGCTCGAGTTCTCCCTGCTTCACTAGAAAGTGTGATTATATGCAATGTGCATTGTGTCTGAATGAGTCTGGAGGACAGCGCTACAATACGAATATGTTATTGGAAACAAGTAGCAGAAATGAGAGTAGAACATGATACGCTCTTTTCAAAATATCAAAAGAGGGGTTAGGCAGGCAGGGATGTGTTGTCACCAGATCTGTTTTCACTTTACAGCGAAACCATCACGAGAAACCTAGAAGAATGCCCTGGCATAAAGACTGGAGGGAAAAAAATGATAAACAATCTTCGTTATGTAGATGACACAATACTAACTGCAGAAAATGAAAAGACCTACAAAATCTTGTGACTATAATAGAGCTAGAAAGTAGAAAGAAAGGGCTGGAGCTAAACAGTAAGAAGACTGAAGTCATGGTAATCAGTAAAAAACAATCCCCTCAAGCAAAATAACAGCAAATGGCACAACAGTGAGACAAGCTGATAAATTAAGATATTGGTGAACAGTCATCTCACCAGACGGCCGATGCACATTACAAATAGCCAGCAGAATCGGGCAAGCTAAAACAGCATTCAAGAAGATGAAAAGTGTTCTTACCAACATATGCCTATCAATTAACATCAGGAAGAGGTTTTATTAGTGTTATATAGAACCGACATTATTGTACGGATGTGAAGCGTGGACAGTCAATACGCAAAGCCATACAAGATTGAGGCAGCTTTAACGTGGTTTCTAAGAAAAGACATGGACAGCAAAGAAAACCAGTGAGACAGTCTTGAAGGAGGCAAACACAAAAAGAACACTAATGAAGATGATTAGGAAAAGACAAGCAACATTTATAGAACATTTTATGATGCAACAGAAATTAGAGCGCCTAGTCACAACAGAAAAGCTGGAGGGGAAAAGCAGCACCAGGCAGACCCAGGGAGAAAACACTGAACTGACTTGCGCAGTGGATGAAGACAGAGAGGGTGGAAGAAGTATTTGCTGCGACAGAGAATAGATTCATATGGAAGATTATGATCACCAACGCCATGCGGCAGGGCACATGATGATGATATTCAGAACAGTAAAATCAGGTCCACCCACCAGTTTATCCGAACCTCGGATCGGATACCGGGCCTCTAAAGCGGCTGCCTGCTGTGTCCATAGGAAATTTCGTGTAACTTATAGAAAAACAAACAAACAAACAAACAAAAAACATACATACAAACAAAAGAACACAAAGAAAAAAAAAAAAAAAGCTTCCTATATTGAGTGGAGGGGGGCGGCGGTGTTGGATGTTATTTGTTATTTCCAACACTCCTGTCCACTTAAGAAAGGACGCCATTCAATGCACGTCATAAAAGTCCTATTGGCCATCATCTCTGATGAAAGTCAAGAACAGGTAGCTCTTATCGTGGGTGTATTCGTCAATTATCTTCGTTAAGGCATGTGCAAAACAAGTCTAATTTTAGTGCCATTGGCCATCATCTCTGATGACAGTCAAGAACAGGTAGCTCTTATCGTGGGCGCTTTCGTCAATTGTCTTCATTAATGCCTGTGCGCAGATGGGCTTTCAGACAAAAAAAACGTCGGCAGACGGCTAATGAGAGATAACGATATTCCAAACATGTGGCGGTGGACGTAGAAAAAAGATATAACGATGGGTTGTTATCATGTTGCAAATTTATGTTTAGACAAATTTAGGACCTGGCGCATATGTGACCCGTTCTCATAAAACCATCCATAAGCTGCATTTTGCATATTTTTAGTTTTGACTACCACAATAAATCTACGAACTCCAGACTTTATAACGACACCAACGTCATTCTCTACTGCCAAAAGTGACGGAGACAAAGTGTTTTAAATTCTGTAAATGTAGGATCGGCCGTTTTGAGAAAATCTTCAATGGTTTTTGGTCACACAACAGACCGAAGCCCTTAACAACAGACCTAAATCTCACTGAATTTTATTAGAACTTTTTAACGAGATAAACCAGTTTAATTTACAATTTTCATGCCTCTGGTGTCTTCTGTCAGTATGTTTTTTAAATATCAAGATAATACAACTGCAGGCATCAAAAACACAAACAAAGCCAACACCATTCTTATTTTTTGTTTAAAGCTCAGCCGATTGCGTACAGCCGCATCAGAGCTAAAACGTATACTAAAATCATCGTTTGTAATATTAAAATTTATTCTTTTCAAAACATCTGAACGATAAATCTGTGCACCTAAAACCACAAAACTCCCAATGTTCACCATCTGAGCCCTGATCATCTCCCATGCCTCTTAACACAATCGGACCTGTGCGATTTATGGTTGAGTTCTTCAGAACAGGTCACATATTCACTTTTTTCCCCCCGACATTCTTATTGTCTCCATGGAATCAGTTTAAGAAATCATCGTCACTTCTCTGTCTGTCTGTCTGTCTCTCTCTCTCACACACACACAACACACACACACACACACAACACACACACACACACACACACACACACACACACACACACACACACACACACACACACACACACACACACACACACACACACACAGTCGTCAACTTTGCTCACAGCCAGCACAACCAGCGCAGACGGTGCCCATTCCCTTTCTCTCCACAGGCTGCGCACAAACTTTACACCCATGTTTTTGTTATCGTTGTTTAAAGCCAAGCCGACTGCATAGAGCCATATCAGGACTATTAACAGGAGAAAAAGAAATAGAAAAGAAAATTAAGTAAACATATCAATGCATTCGCAAACATAATCTAAGGACATGCCCCCGATGTTGTGGTCCAACTTATCTAACAAGGAATTTAAAAAACACACCTGAATACAAATTTAAGCATACCTAAGGACACCAAAACATATATAAAAAACGGGCATAAATTACCTAAAATTGCTTCCATATATCTCACCTCCCTAGATCCAAACATGCACTTAATACATGTACCCAATTATCACTCCTAAGAAAAAGTACGTAAGACTTTATCGAACACATACAGGTGAATGGACCAACAAAGCAGAAAATGATAGAAAGAAATGACAAAAAGCAAAGGAACAAGGCAGAAACGAAGAGAGTGACAGAAAAGAGGCAGATACAACTGGCTGTACAAACAAACAAACAATCAAACAAAACAAATAAACAAACAAACAAACAAACTTGATAATAATAATAATTACAATATTTATTTATATAGCGCAAAATCTTGATAAAATCAAATCTAAGCGCTGAAGCAGACACACACGCAAGCACGCACGCACGCACGCACGCACACACACGCACGCAACACACACACACACACACACACACACACACACACACACACACACACACACGCATGGCTATAAATGGGGAGAAAGAATAAAAGCAATAAAAGCAAGAATAAAACCAATGGAAAATTATAGAGAGCATAGCATATACAATTATATATTATAACCATGTGATTCCCTCCGAGCGGAGACAGGCTGCAGAGAGCGGACTTGAAGGAGACAAAAGTAGGTTGCTGACGGACTGAGAGAGGAAGTTTGTTCCAGGAGAGTGGACCAGAAACAGAGAAGGCTCGTGGACCATAGGTATTGAGCTTAGTGCGTGGAAAGCGAAAAGTCAGAGGATCGGAGGCAGAGCGGAGGGTACGTGAGGGAACATAGATCTCAAGTAGGCTTGACAGGTAATCGGGGGCTGCGTTATTGAGGCTTTTGTAGCACATGGTGTCTAGTTTGTACTGTATGCGCTTTGATACAGGGAGCCAGTGAAGTTGTGCCAGGAGAGGAGATATATGGTCAGCTTTTTTCTTTTTGAGTACAAGGCGTACAGCATTGTTTTGAATGCGCTGTAGGATGTGAATGGTGGAGGCAGGAAGACCAGACAGGAGTGAATTGCAATAGTCAATGAGAGACATTATGAAGGAGAGAACGAGTTTTGCAGTTGTTTCGACAGAGAGATACTTCCTGATCAGCCTTATACGATGGAGATGATAGTAGCAGGATCAGGCAGTTTGAGTAACAAAGTTGTTCATGGAGAGGGTAGAGTCAATGCAGACACCAAGGTTTTTAGCTGAATCAGAAATTGGGACTGACGTGTTACATAATGGGAGAGAAAGAGGAGGCAGCTGAGAAAGTTTCTGACGGGTGCCAATGAGGATAGCTTCTGTTTTGTCGTCATTAAGCTGAAGTCTATTGTGTGTCATCCAGTTCTTAATGTCCGAGTAACACTCAGTGGTGCGAGTCAACAGGCGCTGTATATTATCAGGTGAGTCACTGTCTTGAAGTTGGGTGTCATCAGCATAGAAGTGGTGTTTTATAGAATGGGAGTTGATGATGGTGGACAGGGGGGAGGTGTAAAGAGTGAAAAGAACAGGGCCAAGGACAGATCCTTGTGGAACACCACAGGTCAGGTATGCGGGTTGAGAGTAAGTGCTATTGATGAGAACGGTTTGTTTTCTGTTGGATAGGTATGAAGTGAACCAAGACAGAGCAATGTCAGAGATGCCAAAAGTATGATGAAGTCTAGAAAGGAGAATACCATGATCAATGGTATCAAAGGCTGCAGACAGATCAAGGAGTGTGAGGAGAGAGACTTTGCCAGTATCAGTTGCAAGGAGGAGATTGTTGAGAATGTGTAGTAGGGCAGTTTCAGTGCTATGGCACTGGCGGTAGGCTGACTGGAAAGGATTGAGGAGATTGTTGACAGACAGGTGAGAGTTCAGCTGGTTGAGGACGACTTTTTCAAGGAGTTTTGACAAGAAAGAGAGATTAGAGATAGGCCGGTAATTTTTCAGTTCATTTGGATCTAAATTGTGTTTCTTGAGGAGAGGGTGAACAATAGCAGACTTGAAAGAATCAGGGACAGTTCCAGTTTGAAGAGAAGTGTTGATGATGTCAGTGATGAATGGGAGGAGAGTAGGGAGACAGTCGGCGTAGAGAGAACCTGGAAGAGGATCCAGTTCGCAGGTTTTGAACGACATGGATCTGATTGTGTTGAGAATTTCTTCTTGTGAGACTGGGTTAAAAGTAGTAAGAGGTGTGCCAGAGAAGGAAGGGTCAGGTGGGCATGGTTGACAGGGTG
>JAPXFY010000014.1:7049809-7059809 GCA_030674185.1 Monoplex corrugatus | reverse complement strand
ACACAAAACCAGAGCCTGGAATTGCTAAGAAAAAAAAAAGAGGAAACTTCTAGGGGGGTCCGGGGGCATGCTCCCCGGAAAATTTTTAAAATCAAGACTAAAATCTGTGCATTCTGAGGCATTCTGGAGACAAATTTAAAGGTATCTAACACACTGAAAATCACAATGAATATCAGTCAAAAGAGTATTTAATAAACACTGGGCACAAGATCAGGATCCATCACACACAGCAGATCGTTTCAGTGTGTTCATACACAGACATATTCATCAAAACTAGCTAGAAGGCTTATCCAAGTCAGATTTTTTTTTAACGCGAAAAATATTTTTTTGCGCGATTTTCGATTTTGATTTCCGCGGAAATCCTCGTTTCCGCGACGAATTCCAGGCTCTGCAAACACACACACACACAAACACACACACACACATACACACAACACACACACACACACACACACATATACATCACACACATACACACACACATACAACTACAACACACACATACATACACACACACACACACATCAGAGCGTTTAACATTACGCACGTGCTATGAATAAGGACAGGGTGTTCAGACATCATACATCACAGTTAAGTGTTCCCCCCCCCCACCCAACACACACAGAAATCGGCCTGATTCACAGGTCCCTCTCCTCCCACTTACGGTTGTTTTTGTTGATTTGTTGTTGTTGTTGTTGTTGGTGGTGGTGGTGTTTGTTTTACCAGAAATCGACCCCACTCCCCTTTTTTTTAAAGTTTAGTTTCAGTTTTATGTCAGTAAAGATGAACGAATTTGCGAACCTTCTATAAGAGGTACAGTGAAAACAACAACAACGACGACAACAACAACAATAGCAACAACCACAACAACGACGACGACAACAACAAGAACAACAATAACAACATTACTAGTTTTAGTTTCGTTTTTCAAGATGGCGTCTCCGCGCTCAGCACAACAACAAACAACAAACAACAAAAACAAACAAACACAACAACAAACAAACAACAACAACAACAACGACGACAACAACAAACGTAAATGGGAGGAGAGGGATCTGAAAAGAAGAGAAGAAATGCGAAGAAAAAGCAGAAGAAGAAGAAGAATGCGAAGAAGAATGCAAGAAGAAGAATGCGAAGAATGCAAGAATGCGAAAGAAGAAGAATGCGAAGAAGAATGAGAAGAGAATGCAAGAATGCGAAGAAGAAGAATGCGAAGAATGCGAAAGAAGAATGCGAAGAATGCGAAGAAGAATGCGAAGAAGCGAAGAAGAATGCGAAGAAGAAGAAGCGAAGAATGCGAAGAAGAAGAATGCGAAGAAGAAGAAAATGCGAAGAAGAAGAATGCGAAGAAGAAGAAGAAGAAAGAAGAAGAAGAGCGAAGAAGAAGAAGAAGAAGGAAGAAGAAGAAGAAGAAGAAGAAGAAGAAGAAGAAAAGAACAAAACAACAACAACAACAACAACAGTGATAGTTTCAGTTTCGTTTTTCAAGATGGCGTCTCCGCGCTGGGAATAAATTCCATACGCACAGACATCACTGATCCGTGTGTAAGCTATAACCCTGTACATGATCCCCATGCGCTGGCAGGGTGTTGAGGTCCTACCTAACGTATGGGTTTTATGACTTCTGCTATATCGGTGTGTCACTACAACAACCTAAGCCACACTGCAGAACAATGCATATCAACAAAACAAACAAAACAAGACAAATGAACAAAGAAACAACTAAACACACGTGGAAAATAATCGACACACACATCACACATCTGTTGTAGCTATCATTGTTTCTTTCTTTCTTTTATTGTTGTTTAAAGCCCAGCCGAACTGCGCAGAGCCATATCAGGGCTATAACCGCTCAAAACACACAAAACTTCAACAGGAAAAATAAAATAAAAGAAAAGAAAATTAGTACACATTTCAATGCATTCGCGCACATAATCTAAGGACATGCCCCCAGCGTAGGACCATTCCGTCCGATTTATCGCACATGGGGAGATTTAAAAAACACACCTGAATACAATTATAAGCATACATAAGGACATCAAAACATATAAAAACAGGCATGAATTACCTAAAATTGCTTCCACATATCTCACCTCCTTAGAGCCAAAAATGCACTTAATACATGTACCCAATTATCAATCCAAGAAAAAGTACGTAAAACTTTATCGAAAAAATACAGGTGAATGGACCATTAAGGCAGAAAATAAGTAGAAATGACAGAAAGCAAGGCAACAAAGCAGAAACAAAGAGAGTGACAGAAAAGAGGAAATTTCTAGCACAGAATTTCCGAAAGGGGGGGATACTATTTATACTAAAATAGCCCCCCGGCAACCCAACGGGGGAGCTATTATTGTTTAAAGCCCAGCCGACTGCGCAGAGCCACATCATGGCTACAACCACTCAAGACGTACACAAAACCTCAAAAGGGGGAAAAAAAAATTAAGTACACATCTCAATGCATTCGCGCACATAATGTAAGGATAGGCCCCTGCATTGACACCCGTCCAATTTATCACGGGAGGGGAGGTTATTAAAAAAATGAATACAAAGTTATATACATGATATATAAAAACAGCCCAAACTACCAAAACTGCTTCTGCACATACTACTACTACTATACTACTTCTCCCATTTTGCCTTACTACTACTGATTGTCTACCTTTGAGATATAATTTGAGGGACCTCTTTACTCCATTTGGAGTTGTTCCTGAAGCGCCATTACAATTTCTTAAGAAGGCAAGAATATTTACACACTCATCCACAAAACTGCTCATCCGCACGCAAGTATAATACACTTATCACCATAAAAGTATACATATATAATATAGATTAAAAGGCATTCAGCACTTAAAACCTATGGCATCGGTTATACCTCATCACTTAAAACCTACGGCGTCCGTTTCACCTGGTGTTAACTTATGCATCACGTTTCCTTAGAGGCAAAAATACATTGAATACATGCACCCTGTTATCAGTCCTAAGAGAAAGTATGTTACGTTTGAGTAAAACATATCAGGAGATGGGACCAGCGAGGCAGAAAACAATAGGAAGAGATAACAGAAAGCAAAAAGAGCAATGCAGAAACAAAGACATGACAGAAAAGAGGAAATTTCTAGCACAGGAAATTTCCAGAATGTGGGAATACTGTTTATTCTAAAGAGCCACCGGCATTCCAACCGGGGGGGGGGGGGGGGGGGGGGGGGGTGAGGGAGGGGGAACACGTCTAGACCACCCTCTGTCCCCCCACCAATCTTAATCAATAGGACAAATGGTTTACACAATCACACTGGTGCATTGACCAGGAATGACACTAATACCAACTACAGTAAAACAAAACTAATGGATTTGCAGTTCAATATTCTGAAAGTTTACAAAAAGTAGTCCAAAGGATTACCCGACAGTCGCGACAGCTTCCTCTCTTTCTCTAAGCAAATGTGTCGATGTAACTGTGAGCGAAACAAAACGGCCGTTTGCTGCACTTTTTTCGTCTGCCTTTTTACAATAATGGAGCTTATTTCATATCGACCGTAGGGGTGCAAGCGCGCGCGCGTGTGTGTATGTGTGTGTGTATGTGTGTGTGTAAATGTGTGTGTGTGTGTGTGTGTGTGTGTGTGTGTGTGCGTGCGTGCGTTTGTGTGTGTGTGTATGTGTATGTAGTGTGTGTGAGGGAGGGGGGGGGGGCGTAGGAGTGTGCGTGTGTGTGTATGTGTGAATGTGTGTGCATGTACGTGCGTGCGTGTGTGTGTGTGTATTTGTTTGTGTATGAGTGAATGTGTGTGTGCATGTACGTGCGTGCGTGCGTGCGTGCGTGCGTGGTGTGTGTGTACGTGTTATGGTTCATCCGTTTTATTATATAATTCCTTATATATGTGGAGTGGCAAGAACTAGCTGCAAGACGTGTCCAGTGAGATCTAACGCCACTACCTTTTGAGTCATAAAATGTTCTGATGTTTGAAGTTTCCAAATGGACTACAGATTCCTGTAGTGTGGTTATATCCTATATTTACACGAAGAATTCAATTTTGTTCTTTGGTTCTACCTTTATGGACGCTTTTTGTGGAAACCTGGACACAAAAGGGCCGCAAAAAATGTTGTTTAAAATTTTCTCGAAAAAATGTTGTATCTTAATAAAGAGAACTGAAAAAAAAAGCTTCTGGTAATATTCCTCGGCAGAGTTTCAGTTTCAGTTTCAGTTTCTCAAGATGACGTCTCCGCGCTCGGAACGAATTCCATTCGCACTAACGTCACAGGTGCCATGTATGGTGATCATGGCACAAGCCTTAAGCCTGCACATAAACCCATGAGCTGGCCAGGTCCTGGGGCCCTAACTATACTGGTATTTTATCAGCCTACCGCTCCAATAATCTTGGTTACATGTAAATGACATTGTATGTGTGTATCTTACCTTCAAAAAAGGAACATACATACAAAGTAAACAAATATAAGTAATTAAAGGTCTGAATCACAACATCATCATCATCATCATCAGGTGCCCTGCCGCATGGCGTTGGCGATCATGGACTTCCAACCATCTCTATCTCTCGTTGCCCCCAGCATCTCCCCCACCCTCTTCATCCCAGCCACTCTGCAAGTCCGTCCAGCATTCTCTCCCTGGGTCTACCTGGTGCTCTCCTTCCCTCCAGCTTTCCCGTTGTGACCAGGTGCTCCAAATCCCCCTTCCTCATAAAATGGCCTATGAATCACAACACAACTAGCTATTCTGCATAAACTCGTCTCACATGATAGACCCCCCCCCCCCCCCCCAAAGTCAATGCCCAAATGCTCAGCTGTCTATCAACTAGATGTAGACGATATTTTCTCAATTTCTCAGCAGTGTACAGACAGTTCACGTCTTAAAATACAGAAGCCTCTTTCCTGTTGAGTGCAGACTTGTTTACGTCACGGAGTAACAACAGTGAATTTGCATTATTTGCATTTGCATTTATTTCTTTTTCGTCAGAACAGATTTAGCACGTGACACTCGGTCCTCTCTCCTAGGACAGCAAAGTGCAGCAACATTCTTTAGCTTTCTGTGTGCATGTTATTTCTGTTTACCTAAACTGCGGATCTTTCCACAGAATGTACCAGGAACAACTCCATTGTTCCCGTCGGACTCTGAAACCTTTGACCCCCACACCCTGTCTACCAGTATCCTCCTGCGTCGTCAACAATGCCAACAAAGCGAAAACTTAACTTTTTGACTCCCTCACCCTATCCACCAGCAAGGGTGAGGGAGGCAAGGGTGAGGAGGGAGTCAAAAGGGTTAAGTTTTTGCAGTTGGTGGATAGGGTGCTGGAGTCAAAGGGTTTTAAAAGTGTGCTTAATGCGTGTTGCACACGGAACCTTGATCGTCACATCCGAAAAACTAGCACCCAGATCACCACATCAGATCTGATGGAAAGGAGGGGGGACGGAGGAGGGGGAGGAGGAGGGAGGAGGGGAAGGAAGGAGGAGGAGAGGAGGAGGGGGATGGAGGTGTGAGGAGGGAGGAGGGGAGGGGGAGGGAGGTTTGAGGAGGTAGGAGGGACAGGGAGGAGGGAGGAAGGGAAGGGAGGAGGGAGGAGGGGAGGGAGGAGTGGAGGGAGGAGGAGGGAGGGAGAGGGGAGGAGGGAGGGAGGAGGGAGGGAGGAGGGGAGATCTATGTTCGATTTGTGATTCGAAACCGGGTTTTTTGAAATCCTAGACAAGCGTTTTAGCCACTACGCCACACACCCCACTACTTTTGGTGGACTCTGTGTGAGACACAATCTGAGCACAATGTGGCGAATATTTACAGTAAAATCAACTAAAATTCTGGGTACATATGAATGTAACAGCCTGCATTATAAATTTAAATCATGCAATTAAAAAAAAGACATACACATACATAATATCACAAAAAGTGCTAATCTGACAGTTATGCCTGTGCATGCTCACCGTTCAGCACAAATAGCAATGTATTCGCACACAGACCACTGCTTAACAGTTTCGTACAAAAAGCGATGTGTGTGTGAAGGACGATTTGAAGCACTAGTAATCAGAATAAGTACGAAAAACGTGGAAACTAAACACCGCTACAACCATGAAGACAATGGGAAAGGAAGCGATGACAGAAGTCGACGGAACAAGGCAGAAACCAGAGAGTGACAGAATAAGACCATTGCTTGCACACAATTCCCAGAAGGTGGGGATACTCATCATCATCATCAGGTCCCTGTCGCATGGACTTCCATCTGTCTCTATCTTCGTTGCCCTAGCATCTCCCCCACCTCTCGTCCCCAGCCACTCTTCAAGTCCGTCCAGCATTATTCTCCTGAGTCTACCTGGTGCTCTCTTTCCCTCCACGCTTTCCCGTGTGACCAGGTGCTCCAAATCCCCTTCCTCATAAAATGGCCTATAAATGTTGCCTGTCTTTTCCTAATCTTCCTTATGAGTGATCTACTTGTGTCTGCCTCCATCAAGACTGTCTCATTTGTTTTCTTTGCAGTCCATGGAACTCTCAACATTCTTCTTGAGAAACACATCTCGGCTGCCTCAATCTTGTTCTGGTTTTGCTTGTTGACTGTCCACGCCTCGCAACAGTACAACAGTACTGGTTCTATATAACTCTCAAGAACTCTCTTCCTGATGTTAATTGATAGGCATTTGTTGGTAAGAATGCTTGTCATCTTCTTGAATAGCTTTTTTGATCGTTGATCGTCACATCCGAAAAACTAGTACCCAGATCACCACTTCAGATCTGATGGTAAAGAAGGGGGGTGGGGGTCGGAGGAAGAAAATCCCTGTCCGATATGTGATTCGAATCCGGGTTTTTTGAAATCCTAGACAAGCATTTTAACTATTACGCCTCACACCCCACTGCTTACCCACTGCCACAATCATGAGACAATGGAAAAGGAAAAGATGACAGAAAGCAACGGGATAAGGCAGAAACCAAGACAGTGACAGAAAAAAAGGAATATTTCTTGCACACAGTTCCCAGAAGGTGAGGGATACTATTTCACTTGAAACAACCAACGGTATCCCCCACTGACAGGAGCGTTGCTGTGTCCAGCAAACAGGTCAGTGTTTATGTTACGGGTTGGTGGGATTAAACTCGAGGGCATCGCTCTTCAAATCAACCCCAGTTTAAAGTTATCATACGAGCACAGAAAGACGTAGTTGGGTGCCTGTTGAAATCTTCCAGCTGTCTCGTCAATGCTCGTCACGTTTCCAACACCCACACACGGCATGTGACCACACATCACTACAAAACTGAGACTGAAAATGCTGCGCCACGTCTGTTATAAAACATTAACCCTTTGACTCCTGCACTCAGTTGTCCAGCATCCTGCATAGCCAACCATGCTACCGAAACAAAAACTTAACCCTTTGAATCCCTCACCCTATCCACCAGCTTCCTGCAGGAAGCTGGTGGATAGGGTGAAGGAATCAAAGGGTTGAGTTCTTGCAGTTGTTTGATAGGGTTCAGGAGTCAAAGGGTTAAATAAAAGCGAACAGTGTGCAACCACATACCAGGAAAATTAACAACGTAGATGCCGCACCCATATGTTATGAAAGATTATGTTAAAAAAAACAAACAAAACAAAACAAACAAACCAAAAAAAAAAAAAAAAAAAAAAAAAGAAGCAACATAGCACGCAAACCAGTTTTACGAGCAAAATAACGAAAACGTTGCACCAACACGATACGACAAAACCAGGCTAAAACCACGGTACGCAACCATACATTAGCAGAATTAACAACGAAAAAGCTGCATCCGTCATGAAACGTTATTAAAAGAAAAAAAAAATCTGGGTATGCAACCATATATCGGCAACATCAGCAATGAAAACGCTACACCCTCATATTACGAAACACAAGGCGAAGTTAACGAAGAAAGAAATCGTGATATCCATTAGTCATTATTACCTATATCACCTACAAGTATGTATGCACCATTGTTTTTGTTGTTCACACTTACTTTGTCGTAGCGCTGTCGCCGTAACCCGGCCTCATCATCGCTACGACAAAGTGTGAACAACAAAAACAATGGTGCATACATACGTGTAGGTGATATAGGTAATAATGACTAATGGATTTAGTAAAACCTACGTGGCGGACTGCTATAATTTGTCAAAATCGTGATATAATAATTATAATAATTACAATATTTATATAGCGCAAAATCTTGATAAAATCAAATCTAAGCGCTGAAACAGACACACACGCACGCACGCACGTACGCACGCACACACACACACGCACGCACACACACACACACACACACACACACACACACACACACACACACACACACACACATACGCATGGCTATAAATGGGGAGAAAGAATAAAAGAAAAACAATGGAAAATTATAGAGAGCATATATATACAATTATATATAGCAATGTGATTCCCCTCCGAGGGAGACAGGCTGCAGAGGGGTTTGAGTGAGGTCAGGATTTTATGCAGAGGAGAAAAGGTGAGTTTTGAGAGCGGACTTGAAGGAGACAAAAGTAGGTTGCTGACGGACTGAGAGAGGAAGTTTGTTCCAGGAGAGTGGACCAGAAACAGAGAAGGCTCGTGGACCATAGGTATTGAGCTTAGTGATATTCAATTACTCACTGGCAAAATTAACAAAGAAAACGCTGCATCCCCGTGATACAACGTTACGAAAAGTACAGCTGGCATGGAAATTGGTCAGCAGAAAACGAAAGGTCAGTGCACCATGACGCATGACACAGTTTGTATGATCCAAAACACTCAGGGTGAAAATTAATCGTCAGAGATGGAAAAGGGAATAATGGCACTACACCATGTTTAATGTATTAGATAAAGTGCGCGTGATCAGCAGTTGACGAGTGGACTGAACTGTGTGGTTCAATGAACTGACCGATATTAACTTTCCACCCTCATTGTCCAGGAAACCGGTTTCAGTCTCAGTTTCTCAAGATGGCGTCTCCGCGCTCGGATTCAATTCCATAAGCACCGACGCCACAATGCCGTGTTGTTATTGTTGTTGTTGTTATTGTTGTTTAAAGCCCAGCCGACTGCGTACAACCATATCAGGGCTATAACCACTTCAAAACATACAAAACTTCAAAAAGAAAAAAAAAAAGAAAAAAAAATTATATACACATATCAATACATTCGCGCACATAATCTAAGGACATGCCCTTGGCGTTGACCACTCCGTCCAATTTATCGCACAAGGGATTTAAAAAACATACCTGAATGCAAATTTAAGCATACCTATGGACACCAAAAAATATAAAAACGGGCATAAATTACCTAAAGCTGCTTTCGCATATCTCACCTCCCTAAAGCCCAAAAAAACGCACTTAATACATGCACCCAATTATCAAACCTAAGATAAAAGTACGTAAGACTTTATCGATCACATACAGGTGACTGGACCAGTAAGGCAGAAAATGACAGGAAGAAATGACAGAAAGCAAAAGAGAAAGAAAGAAACAAAGAGAGTGACAGAAAAGAGGAAGTTTCTAGCACAGAATTTCCAGAAGGTGGGGATACTATTTGTACTGAAAGAACCCCCGGCATCCCCACGGGGGACATAAGCCATGTGATGGGTCAGTTCCAACACGATCACGGCAAAAGCCGTGCACCTGCACATATTGCCCAATACCGTAGCACACCCGGGGATTGAACCCCCGACCTCCGCCTTATCAGCACGGCGCATTAGCCAATTTCTTCTTCTTCTTCACACTATTATTGTTTAAAGCCCAGCCGTCTGCACAGGCCATGTTAGGGGTCTAACCATCGCAAAATGTACACAACACATTGATGATCCTGGAAAACAAACTGGAAAAGAAAATTAAAAACACATATAAATGTGTTTGCGCACATAATCTAAGTATACTGCCAAAGGAAATAAGAGGGAAGCCGGGAGAATTTTAAATGTCAACTAAGTAACATAACTCTTGAGAGTCACGGAGTTATCTCCCACGTAGAATTTCTTGTTCTGAGCTTTCCACTTTATGCTTTGTGGCTGCGTCTATGCCAGCTGAATGGGTAGCGC
>JAPXFY010000014.1:7032309-7044809 GCA_030674185.1 Monoplex corrugatus | reverse complement strand
AAGGGTGGAAGAGGTGCTTGAGGCAGATGGAAGTCCATGATCGCCAACGCCATACGGCAAGGTACCTGATGATGATGATGATGATGATGATGATGATGATGATGATATGGCATTTGTGGTATCCGTGCATACTGAAGTTTTTTTTATCGTGCACGCAGAAACTGAAAATATGGAACAATGAACTTAACATTGTTATCCCCTCTCACACACACTATTCTCGAATCTATCTTTATGCTAAGTCAGTGATGCACCGGAAGTCGGATTCAGGTCAAAGTCCATTAAAGAACTGGAAATGTCTGGCACCTTCAGTATAAATAGTATCACCACCTTCTGGAAATTCTGCGCTAGAAAATTTCTCTTTTCTGCCAGACGGAACCCAGCGCAACAATGACTAATAATAATAATAATATACAATATTTTATACAGCGCAAAATCTTGATAATATCAACTCTAAGCGCTAAAACAGACACACACGCACGCACGCACACTCACGCACGCACGCGCACACACAACACACACGCACACACACACACACGCACACGCACACGCACACGCACACGGCTATAAATGTGGAGAAAGAATAAAAGCAATGGAAAATTAAGAGCATATTATATACAATTATATATTACAATGTGATTCCCCTCCGAGTGGAGACAGGCTGCAGAGGGGATTGAGTGAGGTCAGGATTTTATGCAGAGGAGAAAAGGTGAGTTTTGAGAGCGGACTTGAAGGAGACAAAAGTAGGTTGCTGACGGACTGAGAGAGGAAGTTTGTTCCAGGAAAGTGGACCAGAAACAGAGAAGGCTCGTGGACCATAGCTATTGAGCTTAGTGCGTGGAAAGCGAAAAGTCAGAGGATCGGAGGCAGAGCGGAGGGTACGTGAGGGAAGATAGATCTCAAGTAGGCTTGGCAGGTAATCGGGGGCTGCGTTATTGAGGCTTTTGTAGCACATGGTGTCTAGTTTGTACTGTATGCGCTTTGATACAGGGAGCCAGTGAAGTTGTGCTAGGAGAGGAGATATGTGGTCAGCTTTTTTCTTTTTGAGTACAAGGCGTGCAGAATTGTTTTGAATGCGCTGTAGGATGTGAATGGTGGAGGCAGGAAGACCAGACAGGAGTGAATTGTAATAGTCAATGCGAGACATTATGAAGGAGAGAACGAGTTTTGCAGTTGTTTCGACAGAGAGATACTTCCTGATCAGGCTTATACGATGGAGGTGATAGTAGCAAGATCTGGCAGTTGCCTCATCACCGACCTCACAACCTCACGGCAGCTACCTCACCAAGCAAAGGAGGAGGGGGAGGGCTGTCCATGCGCTGCATGACCCACCCGGACCCAGCCACAAGTCACCCTGCCCACAAGTCACCCTGCCACAAATCCAGTGGTAAATCGGGCAGACGACAAACCCCGGGACATTGCCATTCTGCATTCCGGCCTGGTCCAGCCCAGCCACCGGACCAAAAGAGAACGAGAAAAGTCTCTCCTACCCAACTTCGGGGTAAATGTACGATGAAGTGGCGTGTTGGCGACAAATGACCCACTGATTTTTATACCAAGCGCACAATACATCCTACTATCGTCAAAGCTTAGATAAATTTCTAACATTTCTTCGACAAACATGACAGCACTTCGCCAGCTACGCAACGATTAAACCCCCTGTCAAAACCAAATCTGAAAACAAATCTGAAAATAACTAAGGACACTAAAACGTATATGAAAATTGGCCTAAATTACCTATAATTACGTCGGCACATCTTATTTCTTTAGAGCTAAAAACACAGTTAATACACGTACTCACTTATCGATCCTAATAGTAAGTATGTCAGGCTTTATACAGAACACATACAGGTAAATAGGGCGGTAAGGCAGAAAATGACAGTAGAGATAGCAGAAAGCAAATAACAGAATCACAGAATCAGAAATGTATTCAGTAAGGCCAAAGCCCCATTTGAAGGGGTGTGAACACATTATAAACATTATACAAACACAAAATATGATACATAGTCGGAAACACGAAAAAACGAATAAGAACGCGTATTTAATACAACAAGACAAGACAGGCGCAAATTTTCGGACAACTGGCCTTTGTCAAGCGTAAGATCAAAAACAAACATAGTCGTTCTTGGATAATGCATACTTCAAATATTTTGGAATAATACAATATAGCAAAAATGAGCAGGGCAGAAACAAAGAGAGTGACAGAAAAGAGGACATTTCTAGCACAGAATTTCCAGTTGATGGGGATATTAGTTATTACAAAAGAGCCCCCGGCATCCCCACAGGGGGGGGGGGGGAGGGGGGTTGTCTCTCTAGGTCAGAACTGGTGAAGGGCAACTGCACAAGTTTGAGGTCATCAATGGCGGAAAACATTACCACCTCAAGTGTGCAGGAAAACTACACAGGTAATTTACCACAGTTTCTAACCCTGGCAAACATCTCTTCACACATGCTCAAGTCACATAAGTTTGGGTTAGGGTTAGGTTTAATCCATAACCTTTCTGCTTCCACCAGAGAGGCACTGTAAAGGTTTACACTTCCATTTACGTCCAAATTGAAAAAAACAACAACAACCAAAAACCAAACCAAACCAACCAACCAACCCAAAAAACCCCAGAACCTACGCAATAGTCCATTCACAGCTGGGTGGATTGGAGGCCTCAGGCACCAACCTTTTTATTTTCTCGAGCGAGATTCGCACCTGAGCAAACCCCGGGCAGTCACAGTGGGGGTGGGGACGGGGGTGGGGATGGGGGTGGGATGGGGTCAGGATATGTAGACATCTCAACACCAGCCATGATGAGAGGGTTTTTACAATGTTTACACTTCACAGCTGACGCAAAATGCGGATCAACGATTAGATATCTGCACACGTGTGTATCTGGGACAGTAAACAGAAAATCTGTCAGAAAATTTAACGATTACGATTCGTGTCGTCTACGACACAAGTCAACCCGAGACAGTATTTTGTCACCACCACCACCACCATTGCTAAAATCACGTCAGAATGACAAAGCTACGTAAATATGAAAACGACAACCACCACCATCACCACCACCACCACCACAACAACAACAACAACAATGCGCTGTTTCAATTTAGTTTCAGTTTTAGATTCAATTTCTCAACATGACGTCTCCGCGCTCGGAATAAATTCCACATGCACTAACGTCACGTGTGCCATATGATGGAGAAGATCCAGAATTATCACGGCACAAACCTTAAGCCTGCACATAAATCCACGAGCTGGCCAGGTCCTGATGTCCTACCTAGATTGTCCCATAACCCTGGGGTCGTAGGCGAAGTGAGGTGGCAGAGAAAACTTTCCCCAGGGCCGTCACCACGAGGGCGGCGCCCATCTCCTCTCCTTCGCTTCAAATTCATATTGACATTTTTTTTACCAGGATTTCAGAAGGATAATAAGGCTAATTGGTCCTCAAGGGGTAGGACCTGGGAAATCACGCTCTCTCTCCACAGTAGTATAATTTACCCTTTATACCATATATATACCTGGTCTCACTGATGTTGCATTCTACTGTCGTCAAGCAATGCTGAAGCTACCTCTCAAATCCATAGTGGAGGAATACAAAGTTGGAAAAGCAAGACTGTTGAGCATGCTGGAGGAATCGGAGGACAATATCGTGAGAGCAGTTCATCCAAAGCTGAGAACTGGCAGAAAGTGGAAAGTCCAAGAGGCTGTAAACAATGCCAAGAGAAACCTCAGCATCAAAGAAATAATTGGACACACGCAAACCAACAGACAGGGACTGGGAGCAACAAAAATGCAGTGGTGGTCCAAAGCCAAAGGGAAGGAAAAAAGAGACATGATCATACAGGAGTTGAAGGAAGAAGATGATGTCAAAAGAGTGCAGAAGGCAGTCCAGCAAGGTCAACAGGGGCAATGGACAACATGGGACAGTGCACTCCAAAGAAGTCTCAGCTGGAACGATATGTGGCACATGGCTCCTCTAAGGATAAGCTTCCTCCTCAGATCTGTATATGACCTGCTCCCCTCGAATGCAAACTTAGTGAAATGGGGGAAAGCAGACGACCCAGCATGTCCGCTCTGTCAGAAGAAACAAACAGTGGAACATGTCCTAAGCTCTTGCAAAGTAGCGCTAGCCCAAGGAAGGTATACATGGAGGCACAACCAAGTTCTGAAAGTGATCACAGATGTGGTTAGCGAAAAAACCATGACCCCAAATGCACCAATTGCTATTTCAACGTTCTACAAAGCAGGAGGGAAACAGGTCTGGCCCGAAAGGGCTATGACAACCAGCACATTGCCAAAGGGTCTTCTGGATGGAGCAGTCGACTGGGAGTGTACAGCAGACCTCCCAGAGTGGAGAAATTACCCAGATGTCATCAGCAAGACAGGCATGAGACCAGACATCGCTCTCCACTCTGACTCCTCGAAACAAGTGATTCTGATAGAACTCACTGTGCCATACGAAAGCAGAATGGAAGAAGCACATATCTACAAGACCGAAAAATACGCCGGTCTTGCCAGCACCCTGAAGAAAGCAGGTCTGCGGGTCAAAATCTTCGCCATAGAGGTCGGGGCAAGAGGGTTTGTGGGCACCTCCGCTTATGATCTCATGAAACAACTCGCCATTTCTGGGAAGAAGAGGACTAGAGCCCTTAAAGCGATGGCAGAGGCAGCAGAAAGGAGCTCAAGCTGGATCTGGGCAAGGAGGAACCAAAAAAGTGAACTTCATAAGGATTAAATTCCCTACAGATGATGTGTGCCCCGTTAGCACATTGGTAAAACCGCGTACCGCAGTTCTGAAGCGCAGAATCGCCCAGGTTCGATCCCCGGCGTGGGAAAAAAAAAAAAAAAAAAAAAAAAAAAATAGACAGCAGCAGAAGGGCATCCAGGAGTCATGACCTGGATGTGGCCCGGCCCCCCGAGAGTGTAAGGAATTCAGGGCCGAAACACTTGTCTAAAGGGGGTTACTTCTCTGAAGACCTTCTGTTGTCTAGCTCTCCCTAGAGTTTCTTTCTACCTACCCTTTATACCATATTTTTTCATTAAAGTCGGCTATAGAAGCCTCCTTGAAATGGAATCAAATGCTTTTTCGAAATCAACTGAACGCTACAGCTAGCCTACGGTTACTTGAAAGTTGTTTCTGAGCTCCGCAATTAATGTAAACATGATCGATTGTCGAGTAGTCTTTTAAATTCTGCTTGATAGTCACTTCAAATTTTGTTATCTTGAATCCACCCCTTCAATCTTACAATGATGATGGAATGTATGATTTATTGCTGGTATCACATAATAAAACTCCTCTATAATTAATACCAAAGGAAATAACAGGGAAGCAGGGAGAATTTTAAATATCAACTAAGTAACATAACTCTTGAGAGTCACGGAGTTATCTCCCATGTAGAATTTCTCAAACCCAACACAGTTTGCGCTACCCATTCAGCTAGAATGTTCCTTTATGTTCTGAGCTTACCACTTTATGCTTTGTGGCTGCGTCTATGCTAGCTGAATGGGTAGCGCAAACTGTGCTGGGTTTGAGAAATTCTACATGGGAGATAACTCCGTGACTCTCAAGAGTTATGTTACTTACTCCTCTATAATTATTTGCATTATTTATATCCCCTTTTTATACAGTGGAAACAAAACAGACTCTGTCCAGTTCGCAGGGAATGAGCCTTTGTCAAATACGCACTGAAATTTTTTTACAACAAATCTGACAACAATACCATTTGAATACTTACATAGTGCCCCAGTAAAACATCTGGCCCAGTTACTTTATGAAGTTTTTATTTTCTAACGAATAGCATCACTTGGTCTTTACATATGTGACGATCTAAACTTGGATCTCCATCTTCTGTTCCCAACAAGACATTGTGATCGTATCGGTGTATTTCGCTGTCCAGTATTCTCTTCAACTCTTCACTTATTTGTAGTTACATTATTAGACAGTTGGAGTGGGTTTTTTTTGTTGACATGAACATTTCTTAAGTGTCTGCCAGAAGTTTTTTTTTCTGGTCTTTTATTGAGGCCAGTAATTCTTGCAGTATTGTGTCATCATACAATTTTCCTTTTCAACAGATTTTTATACGCTGTTCTTTTAAAGCAGTTCTTCTGTTTATCTTCGATTTTCAAGAATATTTTAGGTTTTCTAAGCAAGGTTCTCACATTTTTCTTTTCTTCTCATTACATTCAGCATCGAACATATCAGCTTGCTTTCCCTTTATGTTAACAGATGTTTATTTTCAAACTCTCTGATTGATCTGTTCGGACGACTTTAAACAAATTTCAAAGTCTCATCCTTATGAGTCATTTACATTCATTGCATGAATCAACCGTGTGCGTGTACTTCCGATGTAATACTGTTACTGTATGGCTTTTTTTTTCATAACTAGGCTGCCACTGAATTTTTTTTTTTCAAAATATACAATGCTATGTGTTACTGGGTCATACTGCTCCTTTTTTCCAACTTTAACCAAAAATTCATTAAAGTGGAATATGATCATATTCAATTCAATATTATCTCTATAATTTTCCATTGTTTTTATTCTTTCTCCCCATTTATAGCCGTGTGTGTGTGTGTGTGTGTGTGTGTGTGTGTGTGTGCGCGTGTGTGCGTGTGTGCGTGCGTGCGTGCGTGCGTGTGTGTGCGTGCGTGCGTGTGTGTGTGTTTCAGCGCTTAGATTTGAGTTTATCAAGATTTTGCGCTATATAAATATTGTAATTATTATTATTATTATTAATTCTGTCTCGTACATACGTTCTACACCTCTGTCCAAACTGTTTAAAAAGTCTGTAGTTAACCAATAACAATCACTCACCTGTCTTTGATATGTATGTATAGTGTCCTTCAATATCGCCTTCACAGAATCCATTTAAAATGATAAATCATAAGAAGCAGCATATATTCAAACAGCGTTTACCAAATTTATGAAGGAACTAGATCTTGAGAATGTCTGATATAATCTTTCTGAGATGTTTCAGAATTCCAAGTCACAGGACCATCAGTCATTTATGTTACTGGGAAATTTATCAGATGTTGTGCTGTTCAAATCTCCACAAAGAAAAACAAACATCATCCAAGGAGAACAGAAATCCTGAGACAATCTTCCAAAACCTGTATACCATGAACGGCATCAACACTGACATAGAAGGGTGATTACCTGGGTGTATATATAAGCATATACATATGATACGTCCTTTGGATAATCAAAGATCCGTCTATCTGGCAAAAAAAAAAAAAAAAAAAAAAAAAAAAGCATTAAATATGATCATAAGCACAATGAAGTTGCCTAATGTAAGGAATCAAACTGTTTCGACTCATACAATAACTCTTCGTTCACGATCAGTGAGCTTCACAGCTGGTCTTAGTTATAAACACAATGTGATTTACAGACACAGTACATTCCATTTGGTCCCTTTTTATCCACTGGACGAGGCGGCAGGGAAGTTTTTATGCACTGGACGAGGCGGCAGGGAAGTTTTTATCCACTGGACGAGGCGGCGGGGAAGTTTTTATCCACTGGACGAGGCGGCAGGGAAGTTTTTATCCACTGGACGAGGCGGCGGGGAAGCTTTTATCCACTGGACGAGGCGGCAGGGAAGTTTTTATCCACTGGACGAGGCGGCGGGGAAGTTTTTATCCACTGGACGAGGCGGCAGGGAAGTTTTTATCCACTGGACGAGGCGGCAGGGAAGTTTTTATCCACTGGACGAGGCGGCAGGGATGTTTTTATCCACTGGACGAGGCGGCAGGGAAGTTTTTATCCACTGGACGAGGCGGCAGGGAAGTTTTTATCCACTGGACGAGGCGGGAGGGAAGTTTTTATCCACTGGACGAGGCGGCAGGGATGTTTTTATCCACTGGACGAGGCGGCAGGGAAGTTTTTATCCACTGGACGAGGCGGCAGGAAAGTTTTTATCCACTGGACGAGGCGGCAGGGATGTTTTTATACACTGGACGAGGCGGCAGGAAAGTTTTTATCCACTGGATGAGACGGCAGGGAAGTTTTTAGTCCTCTTCTTATAATCCGTTGTTTGGTGTTGTTTGTGGTCTGTTTGTGACTGTGCGTTCGCGCTTGACAAAGGCCGGTTGGCCGAAAACTTGCGCTTGTCTTGTCTTGTGTTGAATATGCGTTCACTTTGGTTTGTTTGTTCTTCTGGTTACAGTAAATTTAGTTATCTCAAGAAATGTTTCTACCAAACCAACAAAATCAAAACATTCAATATACATGACAACGTCAACATCATTCAATTCAGAAGCTCGTCCGCTCACATTCCAATGTAAAAAAGAATATTTTGAATTGTAGTATCCATTAACAGAATTCCCCACCCGTTCCCTCTTTTCCAACCCCCTTGTCACCATTCGTGTCATAAACAATGTTTTCTGCATTTGTTATGTTCCCCTCATTAATTGTATATCATTATCATTATCATTATGTTTTCTGCATTTGTTACGTTCCCCTCATTAATTGTATATCATTATCATTATGTTTTCTGCATTTGTTACGTTCCTCTCATTAATTGTATATCGTTATCATTATGTTTTCTGCATTTGTTACGTTCCCCTCATTAATTGTATATCGTTATCATTATGTTTTCTGCATTTGTTACGTTCCCCATCATTAATTGTATATCATTATCATTATGTTTTCTGCATTCGTTATCGTTCCATCATTAATTGTACATCATTTCATTCATTATGTTTTCTGCATTTGTTACGTTCCCCATCATTAATTGTATATCATTATCATTATGTTTTCTGCATTTGTTACGTTCCCATCATTAATTGTACATCATTATCATTATGTTTTCTGCATTTGTACGTTCCCCATCATTAATTGAAATATTCATCATCATTATGTTTTCTGCATTTGTTACGTTCCCCATCATTAATTGTAATCATTATCATCATTATGTTTTCTGCATTTGTTACGTTCCCCATCATTAATTGTATATCATTATCATTATGTTTTCTGTATTTGTTACGTTCCCAACATTAATTGTACATCATTCATATTATCATTATGTTTTCTGCATTTTATGTTCCCATCATTAATTGCTATATCCATTATCATTATGTTTTCTGTATTTGTTACGTTCCCCATCATTAATTGTAATCATTATCATTATGTTTTCTGCATTTGTTACGTTCCCCATCATTAATTGTATATCATTCATCATTATGTTTTCTGCATTTGTTACGTTCCCCACATTAATTGTACATCTACTTATCATTATGTTTTCTGCATTTGTTACGTTCCCATCATTAATTGTACATCATTATCATTATGTTTTCTGTTTGTTACGTTCCCCATCATTAATTGTACAATCATTATCATTATGTTTTTGATTTGTTATGTTCCCCATCATTAATTGTATCAATCAATTATCATTGTTTTCTACATTTGTTGCGTTCCCCATCATTAATTGTATATCATTATCATCATTATCATTGTTTTCTACATTTGTTGCGTTCCCTCTATCATCATTAATTGTTTACTCATTACTTCCATCATTAATTACATTTAATGTTTTCTGCATTTGTTACGTTCCCCATCATTAATTGTATATCGTTATCATTAAGTATGTTTTCTGCATTTGTTACGTTCCCCATCATTAATTGTACATCATTATCATTATGTTTTCTGCATTTGTTACGTTCCCCATCATTAATTGTAACTTTTCATTATCATTATGTTTTCTGCATTTGTTACATTCCCCATCATTAATTGTACATCAATTATCATTATGTTTTCTGCAATTGTTACGTTCCCCATCATAATTAATTATTTATCATTATCATCGGCTATAAATGGGGAGAAAGAAAACATAATACCAAGGCACCGATAAACGCTAGTAGTGTATCAAACGCTGACCTTGCACTTGCAAACCAGAAACAGACCCGTGCGACTGCTGTAACACAAGGCCCAGAATATGTCTGTCAGTGACAGTGTTGACGTGAGGGATCATGAAGAGAGTGTTCCGATCACGGCACGGGGTCGAGCGAATGGTAATGTTTCTCATCTGTATGTGCCAACATAAAGCAATTGAGACTGATAATGATAATGATGATAATGATACATAATTAATGATGGGGAACGTAACAAATGCAGAAAACATAATGATGATATAAAGATTACAATTAATGATGGGGAACGTAACAAATACAGAAAACATAATGATAATGATGTACAATTAATGATGGGGAACGTAACAAATGTAGAAAACATAATGCATAGATAATGTACATAAATTAATGATGGGGAACGTAACAAATGTAGAAAACATAATGCTAATGATAATGATACAAAAATGATGGGGAACGTAACAAATTAGAAAAACATAATGATAATGTATACAATTAATGATGGGGAACGTAACAAATGCAGAAAACATAATGTAATGAAAATGATGTACAATTAATGATGAGGAACAAACAAATGTAGAAAACAATAAATGATAATGATATACAATTAATGATGGGGAACGTAACAAATGCAGAAAACATAATGATAATGAAATGATGTACAATTAATGATGGGGAACGTAACAAATGCAGAAAACATAATGATAATGATGATGTTACAATTAATGATGGGGAACGTAACAAATGAGAAAACATAATGCTAATGAAATGATGTACAATTAATGATGGGGAACGTAACAAATGCAGAAAACATAATGATAATGATGTACAATTAATGATGGGGAACGTAACAAATTTGAAAAAACTGATAATGATAATGATGTACAATTAATGATGGAACTAACAAATGCAGAAAACATAATGATAATGATGTACAATTAATGATGGGGAACGTAACAAATACAGAAAACATAATGATAATGATGTACAATTAATGATGGGAACGTAACAAATGCAGAAAACATAATGTAATGATGATAACGATAATATGTCTCTTAATCATTGGGGTTTTATCTTTACCAAATGCGATGATTGGGTGTGTGTGTGTGCTGACGATGTGTACGGTTTTGTGGTGGTGACGTAGCAAATGCGGGGAACATAATGTGTGGAGTAGCGTTAAATTTGATTTTATGGGGCAATAAAAATGCAGTATATATTACATTATGATAATATGTATAATTATATGTATTGAAACGTAACAATTTCAGCAAAAGATTTATTTTTCAAGTATACGGGAACGGCAATTCGAATTGCTTGGAATACATATTGCATTATATGATTTACAATTAATATGGAACGTAAACAAATTCAATAACATCTGATCGATTCTTAGATTCATCAACTTAATGTGGGTGAACTTAACAAAACCAAAGGAACAACAGATAAGCTAATAACATTAATTGTTTGAACCAAACTGAATGCTCCAATTTGTGACACGTTCAAACAAAAACATAATATAAGAAGAAATAATGATGGGAAGAACAATGCAAGAAAACATAAGAAAGATGATGTACAAAGTAAGGATGGGAGACGAGAAGAAGAACAGAAAAAACAACAGAGAAGGAGAGAGAAAGACAGATGGGAAACAACACAATACAAACAACATAAGATAAGAGACAGATAAAAATAAAGATGGGGAACGGGAACAAATAACAGGAGACAAATCGATTGAGAAGGAGTAAGATTGAGAGAGGGGAACAAACAAAATGCAATGAAAACAACAACCTATAATAAAAAAAACAAATAAAATCCAAAACAAACCAAACAATGCAAAAACAACAACAACAACATACAACAATAATCAGAAGAAGTGAAAAAAAGAAAAAAAATATAAATAAAAGACATGACAATCTAATGATGGAGACATAGACATAATTTGGAAACACTGCGTTTGCAGTAGGTACAATCAGAGAGGGTCATACCAAACCTAACAACTAATTTGATTCTATTTATGGAAAGTCAAACTTAATGAGGAAGCTAACCCAATTGAAAACAAATGTAAATCATGAGTGATAATCTATGTGTGAGAAACGCAACAAATGCAGAAAACATAATGATAAATGATGTACAATTAATGATGGGGAACGTAACAAATGCAGAAAACATAATGATAATGACAATGATGTACAATTAATGATGGGGAACGTAACAAATGCAGAAAACATAATGATAATGATGTACAATTAATGATGGGGAACGTAACAAATGCAGAAAACATAATGATAATGATGTACAATTAATGATGGGGAACGTAACAAATGCAGAAAACATAATGATAATGATGTACAATTAATGATGGGGAACGTAACAAATGCAGAAAACATAATGATAATGATGTACAATTAATGATGGGGAACGTAACAAATGCAGAAAACATAATGATAATGATGTACAATTAATGATGGGGAACGTAACAAATGCAGAAAACATACTGCTAATGATAATGATACATAATTAATGATGGGGAACGTAACAAATGCAGAAAACATAATGATAATGATGTACAATTAATGATGGGGAACGTAACAAATGCAGAAAACATACTGCTAATGATAATGATACATAATTAATGATGGGAACGTAACAAATGCA
>JAPXFY010000014.1:7019809-7027309 GCA_030674185.1 Monoplex corrugatus | reverse complement strand
GGGGACTAAGAGTCAACTGCCTGAATTACTGTAGTTGCATACAAGCAATTGAAGTGTACACCCGACAAAGGAGCATAGAATTAAATTACAATGAACACACTGAAACAAAGAAAGCATTGCAGACCATAACTGGTATCCCTAAAGGGTAAAAAATCTATTACAACTTTTTCCTGGATACAGTACAAATATTCAACATAAAAGCTTTCATGAAATGAGGGAATAACTCTAACACTACAGTGGACTGACAGACCGTTCGAAAAATCATAAGAAGGATACAGGAAATAAAAATAGAAGTGGTTTCAACTGAAACTTTGTTATGGCATATTCGGCACAGAATTCTTTTGAATAGAATGGGAATAGTTGATGATGACAGCTGCAGCTTTTGGAATGTTGAAAAAGACACAATACATTATTATTTGCGGTACTGCCATTTTACAAACTTTTGTGATGTGGAAAAAGACGCAATACATTATCATTTGCGGTTCTCCATTTTGCAAACGGTTTCTGGATCGAGCTAGAGAGAGTTTTGAAAGAAAAATGTCAGCATTGTCAGAATATATCATTCAACATGGAATTCGTGTTATCTGGAAGAGATGAAAAACGAAAACAGACGAAAGATATGATATAATTGTACTATACGGAAAATTGTATATCCACAAATGTAGAATGTTAAAAAGTTTAAGGGCGAACTGACGTACAGATACAAGAAAAAAAGCACGGTCATCTATTGGAAATGCTTTACCACCAGTTTATGAAAAAATTGACGCCTTATTCCGGCTTAATATTGGACTAAACATCTAGGTTTTAAGTTCGAAAACAACAGAAATACGACTTCCATTTGTTTCTACGATTAGCTCCTAACTACTGTAGACATATAGAATTACATATGCCACAGACAGCATATACATTATATGACATGCGTAATTCGCCACAGACAGCATATACATTATATGACATGCATACGCTGACTCGTATTTTCTTTTTTCACATACTAAACCTCCTTGCACTATTTGCTGAAAAAACTATCATGTTAAGTAAATGGTATGTCTACATAGCAGGCTGGTGACTGTAAGGTATTATTTATTGATTCAGCAACGCTGCCTTGCTGTCCTTAAGAATGTCTATATGATTGTTGTATGATTGTATACACTTGTTTTATGATTGTATGTACTTATATGATTGTTATATGATTGTACAAACTTGTTTTGTGATTGTATGTATTTATATGATTGTTATATGATTGTACACACTTGTTTTATGATTGTATGTACTTATATGATTGTTGTATGATTGTACACACTTGTTTATGATTGTATGTACTTATATGATTGTTGTATGATTGTATACACTTGTTTTATGATTGTATGTACTTATATGATTGTTGTATGATTGTATACACTTGTTTTATGATTGTATGTACTTATATGATTGTTGTATGATTGTACACACTTGTTTTATGATTGTATGTACTTATATGATTGTTATATGATTGTATACACTTGTTTATGATTGTATGTACTATATGATTTGTATGTTGTATAAACTGTTTTATGATTGTATGTACTTATATGATTTTATATACACTTGTTTTTGATATGCATGTACTATATGATTGTTGTATGATTGTATACACTTGTTTTATGATTGTATGTACTTATATGATTGTTGTATGATTGTACACACTTGTTTTATGATTGTATGTACTTATATGATTGTTGTATGATTGTATACACTTGTTTTATGATTGTATGTACTTATATGATTGTTATATGATTGTATACACTTGTTTTATGATTGCATGTACTATATGATTGTTGTATGATTGCATACACTTGTTTTATGATTGTATTTCTTATATGATTGTTATATGATTGTAACACTTGTTTTATGATTGCATGTGCTTATATGATTGTTTTATGATTGTATGTACTTTCAGATATCAGAAAGAAAACTTGCATGGCAAGGGGGGAAAGTTCAAAGCATTTAACCCTTTAACCTCTTGTTGGGATAATCAACCATCACTCACCGAAACAAATTAAACATCACAAAAGATGGTCACATAAAGAAAGATTGCACATCCCCCCTCCCCCTATTTTAATGTACGTTGCTAAATTCGATAGAAGCAACCATTTCGTCCTTGTTTCACCGACCCCTCCCACCACCACATCATCATCATCTTCATCAGGTGCCTTGCCGCATGGTGTTGGCGATCATGGACTTCCATCTGTCTCTATCTCTTGTTGCCTCCAGCATCTCTTCCACCCTCTTTGTCCCCAGCCACTCTGCAAGTCCTTCTAATATCTTCTCCCTGGGTCTACCTGGTGCTCTCTTCCCCTCCAGCTTTCCCGTCTTGACCAGGTGCTCCAATTCCCCCCTCCTCATAAAATGGACTACAAATGTTGCCCGTCTTTTCCTAATCTTCCTTATGAATGATCTTCTTGTGTCTGCCTCCATTAAGACTGTCTCGTTTGTTTTCTTTGCTGTCCATGGAACTCTCAACACTCCTCTTAGAAACCACATCTCGGCTGCCTCAATCTTGTTCTGGCTTTGCTTGTTGGCTGCCCACGCCTTACAACCGTATAACAGTATTGGTTCTATATAACATTCGAGAACTCTCTTCTTGATGTTAATTGATAGGCATTTGTTGGTAAGAATGCTTTTCATCTTCTTGAATGCTGTTTTGGCTTGGCCAATTCTGCTGGCTATTTCTCCCCATATCCTCCATATTTCAGGTTTTGGCTTTACAGCAGATATATTTTTTCATATGTTTCAATTCCTTCTTTAAAAGACAGGCCCAGCCGTCTGACAATGGTTTTTTCCTCTCCTGGTACTCCAGTTTTCCCTTTATCCCCTTGGCTGTTTGGCTTAGGATGTTTTTCTTTTCTTCCTTGTACAAGTTCAGACTGGATTCGCTACCGCGCGCTTAGCACGATCCATTTACATGGGTCATACCTCCCACAGTCATATGTTCCCATTCATTCGACCGTATGTGTGTATTTCCGTGCATATATATACACTTTCACGTAAAGAAAAGACGCTCAGCAAGTGCGCTGCAGTTTCCCGATTTCCAATATTTTAGCCCTATGTCCTAAGAAAAAACAAAACAAGACAAAACAACAACAACAAACAAACAAAAGAAAACAAAGAAAAGAAAACAAACAAACAAACAACCAACCAACCCACAACAACAACAAAGACAACAACACACACGCACACACACACACACACACACACACACACACACACACACACACACACACACAACACACACACACACACACACACACACACACACACACACACACACCGGCACGACTACTCTTGCATTGTTGAGTTCATCTCCTTTCCCTGAAGACATCGCATTTGCTTCCCCTGTTTCCTAGTTACTACAGATCACAAAACACCTTACTATTTCACATCAGCCATTTTCTCCTGCTCAACAAAACTAAGGAAAGTCTCGCTGTTTTCCCCCTTAAGTTTTGCGTAAGTGCTCTTTGTTGTCTGTTATGTCTGATGACAGAGGGTGGTTGGCCAAAATCCATTGTGCTACTAAAGTGACATACTTTACAACAGTTTTTTTCATATCTAAAAGCCATAAAGAGACTAAATGGAAGAGACAGTTATAGATAGATAGATAGATAGATAGATAGATAGATGGATGGGATGGATGGATAGACAGACAGATAGATAGATAGACACATAGATGGATAGATAGATAGATAGATAGATAGATAGATAGATGGAGAGATAGATAGACAGACAGATAGATAGACAGCTAGCTAGCTAGATAGATGGCTAGATATAATAGATAGATAGATAGATAGAGGGGGATGGAGGGGAGAGAGAGAATGGGAATGGGAAAGGAGAGAGAGAGAGAGAGAGAGAGAGAGAGACAGAGAGAGAGAGAGAGAATGAGAGAGAGAAAGAGAGAGAGATGACAATGAAGATGAAATGGGCTTATAAGAGACAAAGAAACACAGACTAGACAGACAGACAGAAAGACAGGCAGACAGACAAACAAACAAACTAAAGTTTCAGACCAAAAATCACACACAGTCCAGGCGACGACTCCAAGATATCGACGAAGCCGTTGTCACTATCGGTGCCTCAATATGTTCCAACACTGCACAGCCATGTTCACCAGACAAAGTTTAAAAAAATCTCACAGAAACTCCACTTCACACAAATAACCACATACACTCACAAGACACTGCAAACTTTACATTGGTCCATTTCTTCCGAGTTCTTAAATTAAACAAAGCTGATCAAACGATTTCAACCGGTGTGAACATATATTGGGAATATTCCAAGACACGGCTAATTTTCTTTAAAGTCATTTCCCTCAGCACTTGCATGGAACTGTTGAGAATAATTCTAGTGTTGAATATAACTCACGACTGTTAAGATAATTCTATTGTTAAATATAACACACGACTGTTCAGATAATTCTATTGTTAAATATAACACACAACTGTTCAGATAATTCTATTGTTTCAGTACAACACACGACTCTTCAGATAATTCTATTGTTAAATATAACACACAACTGTTCAGATAATTCTATTGTTGAATATAACACACGACTTATTCAGATAATTATATTGTTGAATATAACACACAACTGTTCAGATAATTCTATTGTTCAGTACAACACACGACTGTTCAGATAATTCTATTGTTAAATATAACACACGACTGTTCAGATAATTCTATTGTTGAATATAACACACGACTTGTTCAGATAATTCTATTGTTGAATATAAAACACGACTTGTTCAGATAATTCTATTGTTAAATATAACACACAACTGTTCAGATAATTCTATTGTTAAATATAACACATGACTTGTTCAGATAATTCTATTGTTAATATAACACACGACTTGTTCAGATAATTCTATTGTTAAATATAACACACGACTGTTGAGATAATTCTATTGTTAAATATAACACACGACTGTTCAGATAATTCTATTGTTCAATATAACACACGACTTGTTCAGATAATTCTAGTGTTAAATATAACACACGACTGTTGAGATAATTCTATTGTTCAATACAACACAAGACTTTCAGATAATTCTATTGTTCAGTATAACACACAACTGTTCAGATAATTCTATTGTTGAATATAACACACAACTTTCCAGATAATTCTATTGTTCATATAACACACGACTTGTGTTCAGATAATTCTATTTTGAATATAACACACGACTGTTCAGATAATTCTATTGTTAAATATAACTCACAACTTGTTCAGATAATTCTATTGTTAAATATAACACACGACTTGTTCAGATAATTCTATTGTTCATATAACACGACTATTCAGATAATTCTATTGTTAAATATAACACACGACTTGTTCAGATAATTCTATTGTTAAATATAACACACGACTATTCAGATAATTCTATTGTTAAATATAACACACACTGATTCAGATAATTCTATTGTTGAATAGAACACATGACTGTTCAGATAATTCTATTGTTAAATATAACACACGACTGTTCAGATAATTCTATTGTTAATACAACACACGACTTTCAGATAATTCTATTGTTAAATAAACAACTATTCAATATCTATTGTTATAAACACATTAATATTCTATTGTTGAATATAACACACGCTTATTGAGATAATTATATTGTTGAATATAACACACAACTGTTCAGATAATTCTATTGTTCAGTAACAACACACACTGTTCAGATAATTCTATTGTTAAATATAAAACACACGACTGTTCAGATAATTCTATTGTTGAATATAACACAAGACTTGTTCAGATAATTCTATTGTTGAATATAAAACACGACTTGTTCAGATAATTCTATTGTTAAATATAACACACAACTGTTCAGATAATTCTATTGTTAAATATAACACATGACTTGTTCAGATAATTCTATTGTTAAATATAACACACGACTTGTTCAGATAATTCTATTGTTAAATACAACACACGACTGTTGAGATAATTCTATTGTTCAATATAACACGACTGTTCAGATAATTCTATTGTTGAATATAACACACGACTGTTGAGATAATTCTATTGTTGAATATAACACACGACTTGTTCAGATAATTCTATTGTTGAATATAAAACACGACTTGTTCAGATAATTCTATTGTTAAATATAACACACAACTGTTCAGATAATTCTATTGTTAAATATAACACATGACTTGTTCAGATAATTCTATTGTTAAATATAACACACGACTTGTTCAGATAATTCTATTGTTAAATATAACACCTGACTGTTGAGATAATTCTATTGTTAAATATAACACACGACTGTTCAGATAATTCTATTGTTCAATATAACACACGACTTGTTCAGATAATTCTAGTGTTAAATATAACACACGACTGTTGAGATAATTCTAGTGTTAAATATAACACACGACGTTCAGATAATTCTATGGTTCAATACAACACAAGACTTTCAGATAATTCTATTGTTCAGTATAACACACAACTGTTCAGATAATTCTATTGTTGAATATAACACACAACTGTTCAGATAATTCTATTGTTCAGTATAACACACGACTTGTTCAGATAATTCTATTGTTGAATATAACACACGACTGTTCAGATAATTCTATTGTTAAATATAACTCACAACTTGTTCAGATAATTCTATTGTTAAATATAACACACGACTTGTTCAGATAATTCTATTGTTCAGTATAACACGACTATTCAGATAATTCTATTGTTAAATATAACACACGACTTGTTCAGATAATTCTATTGTTAAATATAACACACGACTATTCAGATAATTCTATTGTTAAATATAACACAGGACTTGTTCAGATAATTCTATTGTTGAATATAACACACGACTGTTCAGATAATTCTGTTGTTGAATAGAACACATGACTGTTCAGATAATTCTATTGTTAAATATAACACACGACTGTTCAGATAATTCTATTGTTAAATATAACACATGACTGTTCAGATAATTCTATTGTTGAATATAACACACGACTTGTTCAGATAATTCTATTGTTAAATATAACACACGACTGTTCAGATAATTCTACTGTTAAATATAACACACGACTTTTCAAATAATTCTATTGTTAAATATAACACACGACTTGTTCAGATAATTCTATTGTTCAGTATAACACACGACTTGTTCAGATAATTGTATTGTTCAGTATAACACACGACTTGTTCAGATAATTCTATTGTTCAGTATAACACACGACTTGTTCAGATAATTCTATTGTTCAGTATAACACACGAAACACTATCAGTTCTTGGGCCTATCAATTCAGTTCAATCAGCATATAACGTCAGATCAGCTAATTCTGTACTGGCACATGTCTCAACATATAACGTCAGATCAGCTAATTCTGTACTGGCACATGTCTCAGCATATAACGTCAGATTAGCTAATTCTGTACTGGCACATGTCTCAGCATATAACGTCAGATCAGCTAATTCTGTACTGGCACATGTCT
>JAPXFY010000014.1:7009809-7012309 GCA_030674185.1 Monoplex corrugatus | reverse complement strand
CCAGACGGAAGATACCCAAGCAGGATGGAACCGAACCTTCCGACTGAAAGACCAACGTCTTACCCACTTGATTAACGCACTTGTCAGGTAACTACTTCAACCCTTTGACTGCCGTACCCTATCCACCAACTGCAAAAACTTAACCTTTTGACTCCCTTACCCTGTCCACCAAATGCAAAGACTTAACCCTTTGACTCCTGCACCCAATCCACCAACTGCAAAACAACCCTTTGACTCCATTACCCTATCCACCAGCTTCCTGCAGGAAGCTGGTGGATAGGGTAAGTGAGTCAAAGAGTTAAGTTTTTGCTCTGCTAACATGGTGGACGATGTAGGCTACTAGTGGACAGGGTGCGGGAGTCAAAAGGGTTAAGTTTTTGCTCTGCTAACATGGTGGACGATGTAGGCTACTAGTGGACAGGGTGCGGGAGTCAAAGGGTTAAATTTTTGCTCTGCCAACATTATGGACGATGCAGGCTACTAGTGGACAGGGTGCGGGAGTCAAAGGGTTAAGTTTTTGCTCTGCTAACGTTATGGACGATGCAGGCTACTAGTGGACAGGGTACAGGAGTCAAAGGGTGAAGTTTTTGCTCTGCTAACATGGTGGACGATGCAGGATGCTAGTGGACAGGGTGCGAGAGTCAAAGGGTTAATTTTTGCTCTGCTAATATTATGGACGATGCAGGCTGCAAGTGGACAGGGTGCGGGAGTCAAAGGGTTAAACAGCGACTGATCTAGACACAGATATTTGATTAAAGGGCCGTGGATGTGAAAACCAACATTCAAGACAAGTTTCACACAGTGTTTTTAAATCAAGAGTCCTGGTGGTATTTGTATCAGAAATTAGGGGTCCTGGTGGTACTTGTATCAGAAAGTAGGGGTCCTGGTGGTACTTGTATCAGAAAGAAAGGGGTCCTGGTAGTGCTTGTATCGAAAGAAAGGGGTCCTGGTGGTGCTTGTATCAGAACGAAAGGGGTCCTAGTGGTACTTGTATCAGAAAGCAGAGGTCTTGGTGGTGCTTGTATCAGAAAGAAAGGGGTCCTGGTGGTACTTGTATCAGAAAGTAGGGATCTTGGTGGTACTTGTATCAGAAATTAGGGGTCCTGGTGGTCTTGTATCAGAAAGTAGGGATCTTGGTGGTACTTGTATCAGAAAGCAGAGGTCTTGGTGGTGCTTGTATCAGAAAGCAGAGGTCTTGGTGGTACTTGTATCAGAAATTAGGGGTCCTGGTGGTACTTGTATCAGAAAGTAGGGATCCTGGTGGTGCTTGTATCAGAAAGTAGGGATCATGGTGGTACTTGTATCAGAAATAGGGTCTTTGGTGGTGCTTGTATCAGAAAGAAAGGGGTCTTGGTGGTACTTGTATCAGAAAGAAAGGGCGGGTCTGGTGGTACTTGTATCAGAAAGCAGGGTCTTGGTGGTGCTTGTATCAGAAAGAAAGGGGTCCTGGTGGTACTTGTATCAGAAAGTAGGGATCTTGGTGGTACTTGTATCAGAAAGTAGGGATCCTGGTGGTACTTGTATCAGAAAGTAGGGTCCTGGTGGTGGTTGTATCAGAAAGTAGGAGTCCTGGTGGTACTTGTATCAGAAAGTAGGGGTCCTGGTGGTGGTTGTATCAGAAAGTAGGGGTCCTGGTGGTACTTGTATCAGAAAGTAGGGGTCCTGGTGGTGCTTGTATCAGAAAGTAGGGGTCCTGGTGGTGGTTGTATCAGAAAGTAGGGGTCCTGGTGGTACTTGTATCAGAAAGTAGGGGTCCTGGTGGTACTTGTATCAGAAAGTAGGGGTCCTGGTGGTGCTTGTATCAGAAAGTAGGAGTCCTGGTGGTACTTGTATCAGAAAGTAGGGGTCCTGGTGGTACTTGTATCAGAAAGTAGGGGTCCTGGTGGTACTTGTATCAGAAAGTAGGGGTCCTGGTGGTACTTGTATCAGAAAGTAGGAGTCCTGGTGGTACTTGTATCAGAAAGTAGGGGTCCTGGTGGTACTTGTATCAGAAATTAGGGTCCTGGTGGTACTTGTATCAGAAAGAAAGGGGTCCTGGTGGTACTTGTATCAGAAATTAGGGGTCCTGGTAGTACTTGTATCAGAAAGAAAGGGGTCCTGGTGGTATTTGTATCAGAAATTAGGGTTCCTGGTGGTGCTTGTATCAGAAAGAAAGGGGTCCTGGTGGTAATTGTATCAGAAAGTAGGGATCCTGGTGGTGCTTGTATCAGAAAGAAAGGGGTCCTGGTGGTACTTGTATCAGAAAGTAGGGATCCTGGTGGTGCTTGTATCAGAAAGCAGAGGTCTTGGTGGTGCTTGTATCAGAAGGAAAGGGATCCTGGTGGTACTTGTATCAGAAATTAGGGGTCCTGGTGGTACTTGTATCAGAAAGCAGGGGTCTTGGTGGTGCTTGTATCAGAAAGAAAGGGGTCCTGGTGGTACTTGTATCAGAAAGTAGGGATTCTGGTGGTGCTTGTATCAGATACAGGGAAAATTCAGAATCATGACAAGGACGCTGTAT
>JAPXFY010000014.1:6999809-7007309 GCA_030674185.1 Monoplex corrugatus | reverse complement strand
TTTGACAGAGATGGAGATCGCCCTGTGTGTGTGTGTGTGTGTGTGTGTGTGTGTGTGTGTGTGTGTGTGTGTGTGTGTGTGTGGTGTGTGTGTGTGGCATGAGAGAGAGAGAGAGTGTGTGTGTGTGTGTATGTGTGTGTGTGTGAGTGTGTGATGTATGTGTGTGTAGTGTGTGATGTATGTGTGTGTGCGCGCGAACGCGTGTGTGTGTGTGTCTGTGTGCATAAGTGTGTGGTGTGTGTGTGTGTGTGTGTGTGTGTGTGTGTGTGTGTGTGTGTGTGTGTGTGTGTGTGTGTGTGTAAGAGAAATTGGAAGTGGAACAACAACCTCTCTCTCTCAGACAGACAGACAGACACACACACACAAACAAAGAGACAGAGACACAGGAGAGAGAGAGAGAGAGAGAGAGAGAGAGAGAGAGAGAGACAGACAGACAGACAGAGAGAGACAGAGAGAGAGACAGACAGACAGACAGACAGAGGACCGAAAAAAATATGTCGTTATGATCATCATAGCACTGTGAAAAACAGTTCCAGATTCTGTAGCTGAATCACTCACGTGGCGTAAAAAAATAGGACAGCAAACAAACCACCACCAACAGCAACAACAACAACAACATCACCACCACCACCGCCAACACCACCACCAACAACAACTAATGTAAAAATCAAAAGTTTCGAGTACTTACATTCGTGCAGAAGAATATATCCAGTCGTGCAAGATGTGTTGGAGAAGAACCAGTCTAACGTGAACAATATATCCACCACAACAGCCAACGTTGCAAACGGTATATATATATATCCCACTTGTACCGTGATGTATCCAAGTGGAAGTACTATGAAATATCCAAGTGGAAGTACCGTGAAATATCCACGTGGAAGTACGTGAAATATCCAAGTGGAAGTACTATGAAATATCCAAGTGGAAGTACCGTGAAATATCCAAGTGGAAGTACCGTGAAATATCCAAGTGGAAGTACTGTGAAATATCCAAGTGGAAGTACTATGAAATATCCAAGTGGAAGTACCATGAAATATCCAAGTGGAAGTACCGTAAAATATCCAAGTGGAAGTACTGTGAAATATCCAAGTGGAAGTACCGTGAAATATCCAAGTGGATGTACCGTGAAATATCCAAGTGGAAATACCGTAAAATATCCAAGTGGAAGTACTGTGAAATATCCAAGTGGAAGTACCGTAAAATATCCAAGTGGTAGTACTATGAAATATCCAAGTGGTACTACTATGAAATATCCAAGTGGAAGTACTGTGAAATATCCAAGTGGAAGTACTATGAAATATCTAAGTGGAAGTACTATGAAATATCCAAGTGGAAGTACCGTGAAATATCCAAGTGGAAGTACCGTGAAATATCCAAGTGGAAGTACCGTGAAATATCCAAGTGGAAGAAGTACTATGAAATATCCAAGTGGAAGAAGTACCGTGAAATATCCAAGTGGAAGTACCGTGAAATATCCAAGTGGAAGAAGTACTATGAAATATCCAAGTGGAAGAAGTACCGTGAAATATCCAAGTGGAAGTACCGTGAAATATCCAAGTGGAAGTACCGTGAAATATCCAAGTGGAAGAAGTACTATGAAATATCCAAGTGGAAGTATCGTGAAATATCCAAGTGGAAGTACTATGAAATATCCAAGTGGAAGAAGTACCGTGAAATATCCAAGTGGAAGTACCGTGAAATATCCAAGTGGAAGAAGTACCGTGAAATATCCAAGTGGAAGAAGTACTATGAAATATCCAAGTGGAAGAAGTACTATGAAATATCCAAGTGGAAGAAGTACCGTAAAATATCCAAGTGGAAGAAGTACTATGAAATATCCAAGTGGAAGAAGTACTATGAAATATCCAAGTGGAAGAAGTACCGTGAAATATCCAAGTGGAAGTACCGTGAAATATCCAAGTGGAAGAAGTACTATGAAATATCCAAGTGGAAGAAGTACCGTGAAATATCCAAGTGGAAGAAGTACCGTGAAATATCCAAGTGGAAGAAGTACTATGAAATATCCAAGTGGAAGAAGTACCGTAAAATATCCAAGTGGAAGTACCGTGAAATATCCACGTGGAAGTACCGTGAAATATCCAAGTGGAAGAAGTACCGTGAAATATCCACGTGGAACTGACGATATATAAGCAGTAGTCGCTTGTGCAGTACAATCTCCAAACGTTTCATAGCCTTTTTCACTGATGCACTGAAATTTTCGAACGATTTAAGTTTCTGTTAAAAAAAAAAAAACACGTTTAAGTTCTGAGTGCTCCATATGCGAGACTTCCAAAATATATTCAATGATTTAAGTTTCTGTTAAAAAAAAAAAAACACACTTCAAGTTCCGAGTGTTCCATATGAAAAACTTCCACCAAAATGTTCCAGAACTTATGTAAGTGTCCAACTGTTGTAGCCAACGTTCTTTCAGTGCCAAGGCGTCACACAGTGACGTAAACAATATTACATGTTTATATGTAAATGTCCACTTTTGTCATGAAAACAGGAGTCCAGGGCAAGGTCATCACATCGTGACGTCATAGAACAGAAGTGGGTTGTCAACGTCATCTGTCAGTGATGTGTGCAATCATGGCAAAGGGCATGTTCACGTTCCGCTTCTCTTCGTGCAGTCACACACCAAGACAAGACCCCTGCAAGAAGACAGAGCAGTGGTTAACTAACGTCTATCAGCCAGTCATACAACACACAGTAAGTTTTATGAATAAGTAAATGAATGAATGCACGAACGAACGAACGAACGGACGGACGGACGATCAATCAATCAACCAATAAGATAAGTTAATAAATGAAATAAATAAAGTAAATAAACAAATATATATACATATACATAAATACACACAACAGTGATCCCTTAAATAAATAGATAGATAGCTAGATAGATAGCTAGATAGATAGATAGACAGATGGATAGATAGATAGACAGATAGATAGACAGATAGCTAGCTAGCTAGATAGATAGATAGATAGACAGATAGACAGATAGACAGATAGCTAGATAGATAGACAGATAGATAGATAGACAGATAGATAGATAGATAGCTAGATAGACAGATAGACAGATAGACAGATAGATAGCTAGATAGACAGATAAATAAATAAATAAACAAATAAATAGACACAACAGTGATCCCTGCAAGAATACTTCGTTCTTACTGACTGGCGTCTTTTCACGTACGACAGCTACGTAGTTATACGGACACACGAGAAGTTCTGTAAACAAACAAACAAACACACAAACAAACAAAAGAATAAAAACATACATGCAACAGACAAAGCAAGCAGTCCCTGCAAGAGTGCACAACAGATGTTAAATTAACTGACGTCTCTTTACATACGTCTGTGACTCATATGTACATGCAGCGAGCTTCATCAATGAATGAATGAGGAAGGAAGAAAGAATAAAAAAGAAAGAAAGAAAGAAAGAAGAGAAAGGAAGGAAAGAAAGAAAGAAAGAAGAGAAGAAAGAAAGAAGAAAGAAAAAGGAAAGGAAAGAAGGAAAGAAAGAAAGGAAGGAAGAAAAAAGAAAGAAAGAAAGAAAGAAAGGAAAGGAAAGAAAGAAAGAAAGAGAAAGAAGAAAGAAAGAAAGAAAGAAAGAAAAGGAAGAAAGAAGAAGAAAGAAAGAAAGAAAGGAAAGGAAGAAAGAAAGAAAGAAGAAAGAAAGGAAGAAAGAAAGAAAGAAAGAAAGAAAGAAAAGAAAGAAAGAAAGAAAAAGAAGAGAAAGAAAGAAAGAAAGAAAGAAGAAAGAAGAAGAAGAAAGAAGAAAGAAAGAAAGAGAAAGAAGAAAGAAAGAAAGAAGAAAGAAAGAAAGAAAGGAAAGAGAAGAAAGAAAGAAAGAAGAAAGAAAGAAAGAAAGAAGAAGAAGAAAGAAAGAAAGAAAGAAAGAAAGAAAGAAAGAAAAGAAAGAAAGAAAGAAAGAAAGAAAGAAAGAAAGAAAGAAAGAAGGAAAGAAAGAAAGGAAGGAAAGGAAGAAGGAAGAAGAAAGAAGAAAGAAAGAAAAGAAGGAAGAAAGAAAGAAGAAAAGAAGAAGAAGAAGAAAGAAAGAAGAGAGAAGGAAAGGAAGAAGAAGAATGAATGACATGAATTGAATAGAATGAATGAATGAATGAATGAATGAATGAACAAAGACAACATAACAGCGATCCTGGCAAGAATGCTTAACAGATGTTGACTGACGTCTTTTCACAAATGTCAGCGAGTCATATTTACACAAAGTTTTATGCATACATACATACATTACATACATACATACATATCATACTATACATTACATACATACATTACATACATTGCATACATACATACATACATTACATACATTGCATACATACATACATACATTACATACATTGCATACATACATACATACATTACATACATTGCATACATACATACATACATTACATACATTGCATACATACATACATACATACATTGCATACATACATACATTGCATACATACATACATACATTACATACATTGCATACATACATACATACATTTCATACATACATACATTACATACATACATTACATACATACATACCATACATACATTACATACATACATACCATACATACATACCATACATACATACCATACATACATTACATACATACATACATACATACATACCATACATACCATACATACATACATACATACATACATACCATACATACATACATACCATACATACATACATACCATACATACATACCATACATACATACATACCATACATACATACATACATACCATACATACATACATACCATACATACATACATACCATACATACATACATACCATACATACATACATACCATACATACATACATACATCCCATACATACATACCATACATACCATACATACATACATACATACATACCATACATACATACATACATCCCAAACATACATACATACCATACATACATACATACCATACATACATACATACATAACATACATTACATACATACAATTACATACATTACATACATACATACATACCATACATACATACATACATACCATACATACATTACATACATACATACATTATCATACATACATTACATAACATACATACATACATACATACATACATTACATACATTGCATACATACATACATACATACATACATTACATACAAATTGCATACATACATACATACATTACATACATTGCATACATACATACATACATACATTACATACATACATACATTACATACATTGCATACATACCATACATACATACATTATATACATACATTACATACATTGCATACATACATACATACCATACATACATACATACATTACATACATACATACCTAAATAAACAAATGAATAAACAGACAGACAGACAGATGGATAGATAAAATGACTGATATATATATATATATAGATAGATAGATAGATAGATAGATAGATAGATAGACAGATAGATACATGGATGGATGGATGGATAGATGGATGGATGGATGGATGGATGAATGAATGAATGAATGAATGAATGAATAAAAATAACTGGGCCTCACCACATAAAGCAAGAACTCTCGAAGGAGTTCAGTTCATCATCACCTGTTCCTCTGCCTTCCCCATCCTCAGCTCTGATTTAGTGACGTTGACCCCACGTCTTTCATTGCAGCACCTCAGCACACCATCCACCCCTAAATTCATCCAGCTGAAGTCCAAGTGCCAGAAAGCCCAAGGGAGCTGGCAATATCAAGCAGCCGTGAGGGCCCCCCGCCTGAGGATACTCCGCACTGCTTCTGGGTCAGTTCAGTGGAGTTCAACAGTGGCTGCTGTGATCAGCATTGCCTACTTACCCCACAACTAACGACAGAAAGTGCTCAGCCGTGCAGCCAGACCGACTAAGCCACCTCCCTTACCCCGGTAAGTTCAAGTTCAAGTCCGTATTGCTTATAGCCCATCCGACTACTAGATAGCCCTGATATGGGTCTACGCAGTCGGCTGGGCTTTAAACAACAATAACAATAACAAGCCCACAACTAGAGCCATATCAGGGCTAACACCACGTCAAAAACAACAACCAGGTTAAGATAAAAGACAACAGTTAAAAACCATGCTCACCGTTAACCTTGCAAGTCTTAAAATGCATTTAAAGAAAAAAACAGCCGTAAAATCGTATCAGGTGAAATCTGTTGCTGGAAAGATCACCACCACTTCCTGCAATGCCAGACATCCCCATGGACCACCGACACCCAATAGTTCATGCAAACCTGTCTCAGGTTTTCTGCTCAAGGCATGGAGAGAATATTTAACCTGTCCAATAATATCTGTCATCTGTGGACGACGTGTTTTTGATTCCAGTATACCTACAGCCAGATCCACACCAGGAGAAAACAGCAGCAGTAAGTTTAACAGTTGTCAAAGCGTTCTCAAAATTATCACACAGTCTCATAGTACTGCATAGCAAAAACAAACACACAGTCTCACAGTACTACACAACAAAAACAAACACACAGTCTCACAGTACTACACAACAAAAACAAACACACAGTCTCACAGTACTACACAACAAAAACAAACACACAGTCTCACAGATACTAGCAACAAAACAAACACACAGTCTCACAGTACTACACAACAAAAACAAACACACAGTCTCACAGTACTACACAACAAAAACAAACACACAGTCTCACAGTACTACACAACAAAAACAAACACACAGTCTCATAGTACTGCACAACAAAAACAAACACACAGTCTCACAGTACTACAAACAAAAACAAACACACAGTCTCACAGTACTACACAAAAACAAACACACAGTCTCACAGTACTACAAACAAAAACAAACACACAGTCTCATCTAGTACTACATACAAAAACAAACACACAGTCTCACAGTACTACACAACAAAAACAAACACACAGTCTCACAGTACTACATAGCAAAAACACAACACACAGTCTCACAGTACTACACAACAAAAACACACACACAGTCTCACAGTACTACACAACAAAAACAACACACAGATCTCACAGTACTACACAACAAAAACAACACACACAGTCTCACAGTACTACACACAAAAAAAACACACAGTCTCACAGTACTACACACAAAAACACACACACAGTCATCACAGTACTTACACACAAAAACAAACACACAGTCTCATCTCACAGTACTACACAACAAAAACAACACACAGTCTCACAGTACTACACACAAAAACAACACACAGTCTCATCACAGTACTACACAACAAAAACAAACACACAGTCTCACAGTACTACACAACAAAAACAAACACACAGTCTCATAGTACTCACAACAAAAACAAACACACAGTCTCACAGTACTACACAACAAAAACAAACACACAGTCTCATAGTACTACACAACAAAAACAAACACACAGTCTCACAGTACTACATACAAAAACAAACACACAGTCTCACAGTACTGCATAGCAAAAAAACAAAC
>JAPXFY010000014.1:6992309-6994809 GCA_030674185.1 Monoplex corrugatus | reverse complement strand
AACGCTCACATTGGTCTTATCCAACTATAGAGGGTAGGTTATCTAGTACACAAAAGGTTTCAGCAAATACCAACGTCCAAGCGAAATGTCCAGGGCCGCCAGGTGCCAAAGATTGCTTGGTTATTCAAATTTCGATGTCCAATGAAAGACAGGTTAGTTATTCAAATTTCGATGTCCAATGAAAGACAGATGGGAAGGTTTTGTGACAGAAACAACAGAAACGCACTGTATAAAAGCCAGAAAGTCAATCACTATAGGAATTCACCCATTCGATTGCCACCCAGCCAGAGACCTTCCAACCTATCTTAGAGGTATGTAATCCCACGTCTCATTTTATACTTTTGTTAGGGTAGGGATAGAAATAGGTAGTATGTTTGATTTTCCACAAAGCAAAGAATAGAGTAGGACATAAGAAAGTGTTCAGCATTCTAGTGATATGCAAGTTCTGATGATTTATAATAACAATTATAATAATAATTACAATATTTATATAGTGCAAAATCTTGATAAAATCAAATCTAAGCGCTGAAACACACACACACACACGCACGCACGCACACACACGCACGCACGCACGCACGCACGCACACACACGCACCCACGCACACACACACACACACACACACACACACACACACACACACACACACACACACACACACACGGCTATAAATGGGGAGAAAGAATAAAAACAATGGAAAATTATAGAGAGCATATTATATACAATTATATATTGCAATGTGATTCCCCTCCGAGCGGAGACAGGCTGCAGAGGGGATTGAGTGAGGTCAGGATTTTATGCAGAGGAGAAAAGGTGAGTTTTGAGAGCGGACTTGAAGGAGACAAAAGTAGGTTGCTGACGGACTGAGAGAGGAAGTTTGTTCCAGGAGAGCGGACCAGAAACAGAGAAGGCCCGTGGACCATAGATATTGAGCTTAGTGCGTAGAAAGCGAAAAGTCAGAGGATCGGAGGCAGAGCGGAGGGTACGTGAGGGAAGATAGATCTCAAGTAGGCTTGACAGGTAATCGGGGCTGCGTTATTGAGGCTTTTGTAGCACATGGTGTCTAGTTTGTACTGTATGCGCTTTCATACAGGGAGCCAGTGAAGTTGTGCCAGGAGAGGAGATATGTGGTCAGCTTTTTTCTTTTTGAGTACAAGGCGTGCAGCATTGTTTTGAATGCGCTGTAGGATGTGAGTGGTGGAGGCAGGAAGACCGGACAGGAGTGAATTGCAATAGTCAATGCGAGACATTATGAAGAGAGAGAACGAGTTTTGCAGTTGTTTCCACAGAGAGATACTTCCTGATCAGGCTTATACGATGGAGGTGATAGTAGCAAGATCTGGCAGTTTGAGAAACAAAGTTGTTCATGGAGAGGGTAGAGGGTAGATTTGTAGTGCATCTTAGGATTTTAGGAATATTAGGACCCAGGACAGTAGGAATGGTGAATCACGTTTATGCTGAAGTTGATTGATTAAATAAATACGTCGTAGTTATTAATCTATGTGTGGACTGCTTATGAGAATCATGTCTAGTGTGGTTAGTGCATTTCTTCTCGTCACTCTCCTTCCTTGTTGTGTGTGTGACTTCTAAGTAGAGAAACAATTCTTCATATACATCCCCAACACACCTTCCTGTTACATATGACCCCACCCAAATAACCTTCCCGCGATACCTGGTAGCACGCCCAACTCAGGGTAGGAGCCGGTTAAAGCCGATAAATCCCACAATGATTTTTGAAGGTACTGATGGGGATTCGAACCCACAACCTTCCAGTCAGTAGTCCGTTGAGTTAACCACTACACCATGGCGACTGGTTATTTTCGTGTTTTTCAGGTTCCTGTTCGCTTGAACGCGGGCAGTCACACTTGTTTTGGACCACGTAATCTTGATCACAAGACGACACGCATGACGAAAATGATTCGTAGATTCAAACTTGATCACAAGACGAAACGCGTGGTGATCCAACTCGACCACAAGACCAAGCGCTTGAGAAAACTGCTTCGTATATCCGGGTTCTTTTACAAAACCACGTGCCACAGGAAAGTGATTTGTATACCCAACCCTGATGACAAGACCAAGTGTGTGTGAGAAGACTGATTTGTATATCCGACCTTGATCACAAGACGTAACGCATGCACAAGTTGATAGTATATCGAGTTTTCCAAATGAAAGATGCTCCCAGGATTCACCGAAAGGGGGAGAGAATGATGAATCCATCGGCACTGACTCCATCACGACTGGAAACGCACAACGGACCATGATTAATGACCAGTTGGAATTTCCGTGTGCGTGTGGAAGGAGATTCACCACCAAACGCGGCATGAAGATCCACAAAAATGGGCTGTTTGAAGACACATACGAACCAACAGCAGCGCACTGCGATAGCAGGTGAGACGTTGGATGACCAAGGCCAGGAATTAAACCATAGTGCCAAGGACATCCACGCTGACGGTTCTGATGCGGATTTTGCACAAGCTCTTAACGCCAAACGTGGAAAAC
>JAPXFY010000014.1:6972309-6977309 GCA_030674185.1 Monoplex corrugatus | reverse complement strand
CAGCAAAGCAGAAAATGATAGGAAGAAATGACAGAAAGCAAAAGAGCAAGGCAGAAACAGAGTAACAGAAATAAAAAAAAAAAAAAGAAATTTCTAGCATTGAATTTCCACAAGATAGGGTTACTATTTATATTGAAAAAAACCCTGGCAACTCCACCGGGGGCGGGGGGAGGGGGGGGAGACCGCAGATAGAAACACACTACAGATGGGAATACATCTATACATCTAGAAGCACACGCACGCGCGCGTGCGCATACACACACACACACATACAAAACAAACTTACAGATAGACATCTACAAAGACACATCCACACGTACACGCACACACAGACACGCTCGCATGTACACACACACACACACACACGTACACACACACACACACACACACACACACACACATACACACACAAGCACGTACACTTATACACTCGCAGGCACGCACACACATATCACAGGTAAACAGACAGACGTGGGGGAGGGGGAGAGACATCTAGAAAGTCACACAAAATACGAATTAAACACACACACACACACACACACACACACACACACACACACACACACACACACACACACACTCACACACACACCACACACATAGACACACACAAACACACACACAAAATACACAACACACACACAACATACACAACACACACACAACATACACAACACACACACAACACACACACACACACACAACATACACAACACACACACACACCACACACACACACACACACACACACACACAACATACACAACACACACACAACACACACACACACACACAACACACACACACACACACACACACACACAACATACACAACACACACACCAACAACACACACACACACACAACACACACACACACACACACACACACACACACACACAAACAACATACACAACACACACACACACACACACACAAAACAAAACACACATAGAAACACACACAACCATCACCACCACACCGCACCACATCACACCACACCACACCACACCACACCGCACCACACCACACCACACCACACCAACCTCAGAAGAAAAAGACCCTCTGCGCAGAAGAACAGTATTAACATTCTTGTTTCAATCCCTTACCCCCACCCCCATCGTAACTCTATTTCTGTCTGAAACAAATCCCATTCATCTCACAAACAGTTCCTCCAACCAACCAAACAACTATTCTCTCAACGCCGGCTGGTTGGCTGGCTGTACTGGTACAGCCATGGACTGCAACTCCGACATCTTGAACTTTTTTTTTTATCCAAGCCTGCAGCGCTAAAAACTGACCTGTTAGCTGCCCGTCTGAACATTTCCATCATTCTCGTGGTGTCAACTTAGCGTTCCGTGGGTCCTTCCTTTCCACCATCATTTCAAGATCTTGTAGCGCGTAGGGTTTTGCGCAGGCTCAGGGAGTCTGCCAGATAACTGCTAGCAAGCTTGGGTGGAGCGCATATGGAATGGTCCGAGTGCGATAAATCCCTCTTGAACAAACCACAAAGTACAAACAAGCCACAAACAAAGTACAAACAAACCACAAAGTACAAACCACAAAGTACAAACCACAAAGTACAAACCACAAAGTACAAACAAACCACAAAGTACAAACCACAAAGTACAAACCACAAAGTACAAACAAGCCACAAAGTACAAACAAACCACAAAGTACAAACCACAAAGTACAAACAAACCACAAAGTACAAACAAACCACAAAGTACAAACAAACCACAAAGTACAAACCACAAAGTACAAACAAACCACAAAGTACAAACAAACCACAAAATACAAACGACAAAGTACAAACAAACGACAAAGTACAAACAAACGACAAAGTACAAACAAACACAAAGTACAAACCACAAAGTACAAACCACAAAGTACAAACCACAAAGTACAAACAAACCACAAAGTACAAACCACAAAGTACAAACCACAAAGTACAAACAAACCACAAAGTACAAATCACAAAGTACAAACAAACCACAAAGTACAAACCACAAAGTACAAACAAACCACAAAGTACAAACCACAAAGTACAAACCACAAAGTACAAACAACAAAGTACAAACCACAAACAAACCACAACAAACCACAAACAAGCCACAAAGTACAAACAAACCACAAAGTACAAACAAACCACAAAGTATAAACCACAAAGTACAAACAAGCCACAAAGTACAAACAAGCCACAAAGTACAAACAAGCCACAAAGTACAAACAAGCCACAAAGTACAAACAAACCACAAAGTACAAACCACAAAGTACAAACAAACCACAAAGTACAAACCACAAAGTACAAACCACAAAGTACAAACCACAAAGTACAAACAAACCACAAAGTACAAACCACACACAAACCACAAAGTACAAACAAACCACACACAAACCACAAAGTACAAACAAACCACAAAGTACAAACCACAAACAAACCACAAAGTACAAACAAACCACACACAAACCACAAAGTACAAACAAACCACAAAGTACAAACAAACCACAAAGTACAAACCACACACAAACCACAAAGTACAAACAAACCACAAAGTACAAACAAACCACAAAGTACAAACCACACACAAACCACAAAGTACAAACAAATCACAAAGTACAAACAAACCACAAAGTACAAACCACACACAAACCACAAAGTACAAACAAACCACACACAAACCACAAAGTACAAACAAACCACAAAGTACAAACAAACCACAAAGTACAAACAAACCACAAAGTACAAACAAACCACAAAGTACAAACAAACCACACACAAACCACAAAGTACAAACAAACCACACACAAACCACAAAGTACAAACAAACCACACACAAACCACAAAGTACAAACAAACCACACACAAACCACAAAGTACAAACAAACCACACACAAACCACAAAGTACAAACAAACCACACACAAACCACAAAGTACAAACAAACCACACACAAACCACAAAGTACAAACAAACCACAAAGTACAAACCACAAACAAACCACAAAGTACAAACCACAAACAAACTACACACAAACCACAAAGTACAAACAAACCACAAAGTACAAACAAACCACAAAGTACAAACCACACACAAACCACAAAGTACAAACAAACCACACACAAACCACAAAGTACAAACAAACCACACACAAACCACAAAGTACAAACAAACCACAAAGTACAAACCACAAACAAACCACAAAGTACAAACAAACCACACACAAACCACAAAGTACAAACAAACCACAAAGTACAAACAAACCACACACAAACCACAAAGTACAAACAAACCACACACAAACCACAAAGTACAAACAAACCACAAAGTACAAACAAACCACACACAAACCACAAAGTACAAACAAACCACACACAAACCACAAAGTACAAACAAACCACACACAAACCACAAAGTACAAACAAACCACACACAAACCACAAAGTACAAACAAACCACAAAGTACAAACAAACCACACACAAACCACAAAGTACAAACAAACCACAAAGTACAAACAAACCACACACAAACCACAAAGTACAAACAAACCACAAAGTACAAACAAACCACACACAAACCACAAAGTACAAACAAACCACACACAAACCACAAAGTACAAACAAACTACACACAAACCACAAAGTACAAACAAACCACAAAGTACAAACAAACCACAAAGTACAAACCACAAAGTACAAACCACAAAGTACAAACAAACCACAAACAAACCACAAAGTACAAACAAACCACAAACAAACCACAAACAAACCACAAAGTACAAACAAACCACAAAGTACAAACAAACCACAAACCAACCACACGATGAAGACGATGGAGATGGACTGGACAGGTCATCCGAAAAGAGCAGAACAAGAACGTTGTTACTGTTATTGTTGTTTAAAGCCCAGCTGCTGCGGTGAACCATATCAGGTCTATAACCGCTTCAAAATACACACAATACTTCAACAGGGAAAAAAGAAAAGAAAAGTACACACATCAATGCATTCACGCACATAATCTAAGGACATGCCCTTGGCGTTGACCACTCCGTCCAGTTTGTCGCACAGGGGATTTAAAAAACACACCTGAATACAACTTTAAGCATATCTAAGGACACCAAAACATATATAAAAACGGGCCTAGATTACCATAAATTGCTTCCGCACATTTCACGTCCCTAGACCCAAAAATGCACTTAATACATGTACCCAATTACCAATCCTAAGAAAAAGCACGTAAGACTTTGTCGAATACATACAGGTGAATGGACCAGCAAGGCAGAAAGTGATAGGAAGAAATGACAGAAAGAAAAGGAGGAAGAAAGAAACGAAGACAGTGACAGAAAAGAGGAAATTTCTAGCACAGACTTTCCAGAAGGTGGGGATACTATTTATACTGAAAGAGTCCCCGGCATCCCCACGGGGGAAGAATAACACCATCACCTGGACGTCCTCCACTGCAAGAGCCAAGAGCACCTGGTCATTAAACAGGAGAAAAATTCAAGGACATGAAACACACCTGGAGTAACACAGAGAAGTTGGTTCAGAACAGACACGTGTGGCGGATCTGCATTGCCGCTGTACTTGCCCATGGCGTAAACGACCTCAGATCTCTTGTTATAAACGACAAAGTGAGTAGGAACATATGTTTCCCGCTTTCGTGCTTCATTTTCACACACACACACACACACACACACACACACACACACACACACACACACACACACACACACACACACACACACACACACACACACACACACACACACACACACACATTCTTTTTCCCGAAGATTAACCATTTCCAAGTTGTTTGGATTTTTAAAAAAATAATTTTTTTTTAATTTTAATTTTTCATTTTTATTTATTTTTTATTTTAATTTTATTGTTGTTGTCTAAAATCACTTTAGTGAATAGACATTAAATCAAAGACCACCACCACACACACACACACACACACACTCTCTCTCTCTCTGAGAGAATAAGAAATGTCTAAATAA
>JAPXFY010000014.1:6962309-6964809 GCA_030674185.1 Monoplex corrugatus | reverse complement strand
CAGTTGTTGTTTAGCTTCTTCGTCTGTTTCAACAACTGTGCTTTGGTATAGTTTATGAAGGCTTGGTCATCAGCGAATAACAGTTCACTGAAAACTTTTGTATCAGGGTTTCTATCTTGAGTAATACTGTTCATGTAGATGAACAAAAGAAGTGGTGATACAACACACCCTTGTCGACCCCAAAATATTTTTTGGAACCTGTAAGTTCACTTGGGATCCTTACAGTACTATCACTATTTGTAAGGATCGCTCTTACGATGTGGCATAACTAGCCTTAATTCCATATGACTTCCCAAAGTTTCATTTTGTTTACACGCTCCAACGCCTTTCATGATTCCAAAGGTGAGGTGGAGCTGTTTCTGGTGTTCACATTCCTTGCTCGTAAAGTCAGCAATGTGCAAAAATAGCACCTGTGCATCCACTTTCTTTTCTGAGTCCAAACGGGCTTCTATTGGCTTAAGACTGGTTACGCTATGGTCCTGGTACGTTTTCTTAAAGTTTGGCGAATATTCTGCCATCATGACAAAAGGGAGATATATCTGTACGTAATACAGCTTTTCTTACTCTTTTTTTTCTGTTTTTTTTTTTCTTCTTCTTCTTTTGATCCTGTCTTTTATGAGCACAGCAACAACTCTTTGTCAGTTATTTGGAACAAGCCTTCCTTTCCTTTCTTTTGGAAGGTGATGGTAAGCCACTCGATTCCAGTCTCTCCACAGGCCATCACAGCAATGTTGTACCGTGCCATGGAAATCATATCCTTGTTGGCCGTAGAGACCCCTGACCATTCTTTGCCACACTTGCGGCCTTGGGGATTTTTTTTCTTGCTTTGCTTCAATGATCCTCGATTTTTTCTCCAAGACGTTTGGTTCTATGTGATCTGTGCGTTAAGAATGAACTGGTATTAGATGTTGCTTTGACTGGTAGGGTTTATACATCTTTGGAATATTCCTTTCATCTCTGTGTGACTTTGTTTTCATCATACAAGCGGCTGACGTCATTTGTCATTGACGGCTGTGATAGGGTTAAAAGGTTTATCCATACGTTTTCATACTTATACAGCTCCGCTGGCGTGTGTTTGTAGAGTTCAACCAGTATGTTTTCCAAGACGCATTTTGTGTGTGTGTGTTGTGTGTGGTGTGTGGTGTGTGTGTCTTGTCTGTCGTGTGTGGTGTGTGTGTGTGTGTGTGTGTGGGTGTGGGCGCGCGCGCGCGTGCAGATTTTATTCACTAGATCTAATAATAATTACAATATTTATATAGCGCAAAATCTTGATAAAATCAAATCTAAGCGCTGAAACAGACACACACGCACGCACGCACACACACGCACGCACCACACACATCCACCCACCCACACACACCCACACACACACACACGCGCGCGCGCGCATGGCTATAAATGGGGAAAAGAATAAAAGCAATGGAAAATTATAGAGCATATTATATACAATTATATATTACAATGTGATTCCCCTCCGAGTGGAGACAGGCTGCAGAGGGGATTGAGTGAGGTCAGGATTTTATGCAGAGGAGAAAAGGTGAGTTTTGAGAGCGTACTTGAAGGAGACAAAAGTAGGTTGCTGACGGACTGAGAGAGGAAGTTTGTTCCAGGAGAGCGGACCAGAAACAGAGAAGGCTCGTGGACCATAGGTATTGAGCTTAGTGCGTGGAAAGCGAAAAGTCAGAGGATCGGTGGCAGAGCGGAGGGTACGTGAGGGAACATAGATCTCAAGTAGGCTTGACAGGTAATCGGGGGCTGCGTTATTGAGGCTTTTGTAGCACATGGTGTCTAGTTTGTACTGTATGCGCTTTGATACAGGGAGCCAGTGAAGTTGTGCCAGAGAGAGGAGATATGTGGTCAGCTTTTTTCTTTTTGAGTACAAGGCGTGCAGCATTGTTTTGAATGCGTTGTAGGATGTGAATGGTGGAGGCAGGAAGACCAGACAGGAGTGAATTGCAATAGTCAATGCGAGACATTATGAAGGAGAGAACGAGTTTTGCAGTTGTTTCGACAGAGAGATACTTCCTGATCAGGCTTATACGATGGAGGTGATAGTAGCAAGATCTGGCAGTTTGAGAAACAAAGTTGTTCATGGAGAGGGTAGAGTCAAGGCAGACACCAAGATTTTTAGCTGAATCAGAAATTGGGACTGAGATCTTCTAAACTATGCCCTCGTGAGGTCACTTGATCTACACTATGCCCTCATGAGGTCACTAGATCTTCTAGACTACACCCTCGTGAGGTCACAAGATCTAGACTATGCCCTCGTGAGGTCACAAGATCTTCTAGACTATGCCCTCGTGAGGTCACAAGATCTTTACTATGCCCTCGTGAGGTCACTAGATCTAGACTATGCCCTCGTGAGGTTACTAGATCTAGACTATGCCCTCGTGGGGTTACTAGATCTAGACTATGCCCTCATGAGGTCACTAGATCTAGACTACGTCCTCGTGAGGTCACTAGATCTTCTGACTACACCATCGTGAGGTCATTAGATCTT
>JAPXFY010000014.1:6937309-6939809 GCA_030674185.1 Monoplex corrugatus | reverse complement strand
TTTCAATTTTCTCAAGATGACGTCTCTGCGCTCGGAATGAATTCCATACGGCACTATCGTCACAGGTGCCATGTGATGGAGAAGATCCAGAATGATCACGGCACAAGCCTTAAGCCTGCACATAAACCCACGAGCTGGCCAGGTCCTGAGGTCCTACTTAGATAGTGTCATATCCCTGGGGTCGTAGGGAGTGAGGTGGCAGAAACCTCAACCTTTCCCGGGAACAGCGCCATGAGGACGACGCCCCATTGGCCACTGAGATCAAGTGGGAAATACGACAGTACAAAACAAAATAAAACAAAAAACAAACCAATAATAAACACACACACACACAACCAAACAACAAACAACAAACAAACAAACAAACCCAAAAACCCAACAAAAAAGACAACCACCACCCAAAGTCACTTACCAACCCACCATGCACTAAGGTTTCCTCGAACCAGACTCAAAAACATGCAAGTCAGACCGGAAAACCTGTACGCCCGTTCTGACCTTTCGCCCCATATACCAGTCACAAAAACTATATCGTTGCCGCTGGCTTTGAAGAACCCAAGGGAACAGTTTGATAGAAAGGCAAGCATCGGAGTGTGCAGTTTACTCCCAGGAGACTGAGAAGACTCTGCACGCAGCTGTCAGCATTCCCCTTTGTTCCCCTCTATCTTATGCCCCTCAATACCTAGGTTGTTATTTTATTCTATTTTATTTTTTAACAGGTACCAGGTTAGTGTGCCCCTCTTCTGTCTGTCTCTGCCTCTCTCTCCCTCTTCTGTCTGTCTCTGTCTCTGCCTCTCTCTCCCTCTTCTGTCTGTCTCTCTCTTTGTCTCTGCTCTCTCTCTCCTCTTCTGTCTGTCTCTCTGTCTCTGCCCCCCCCCCCGCCCCCCCTCTCTCTCACAAACACACCAACAGACGCACACACACAGCCGTAAAGTTACAGAATAGCCAACTCCTTTTTCCACATAAAAAGACCACCACAAGAAAAGAACCCAGACAGAACACAAGCATTACCGTCATAAGTCAGAGCTTTACCTCCTCCACTTGTGCTAATTCTCCATCCTTTGGAACGATGGAAATAATTTCATTATCATTAGGAGAGAGAGAGGGAGGGAGGGAGGGAGAGAGAGAGAGAGAGAGAGAGAGAAAGACAGAGAGAGAGAGAGACAGACACACACACACAGATAGACAGACAGAGACAGACTGACAGACAGACAGAGAGAGAGAGAGAGAGACAGAGACAGAGAGAATGACAGAGAGAGAGAGAGAGAGAAACACAGAGAGAGAGAGAAACAGACAGACAGACAGACAGACAGAGACACAGAGAGACAGAGAGAGACAGACACACACACACACACACCAACACACACAAAGTGAGAGAAACAGAGAGACAGAAACAGAGAGACAGACAGAGACAGAGAGACAGATAGAGAGAAGACACACACACACACACACACAGAGAAGAAGAGAGAGGAGAGAGAGAGAGAGAGACAGACAGACAGACAAACAGACAGACAGACAGCCAGACACACACATACACACACACACACATCTGATAATTTTTCATCCTTTGGAACGGCGGAAATATCATTAAAAGCGAACGAGAGAGAGAGAGAGAGAGAGAGGGAGAGAGAGAGAGAGAGAGAGAGAGAGAGAGAGAGAGAGAGAGAGAGACAGAGAGAGAGAGAGACAGACAGACAGAGTAAAAGCCAGAGCCATCTAAATCCGCTACCCTTCATCCTTCGCAAAAACACAACAGGAAAAAAAAAAACACACACACAAGTAGGAAGCCAGATATACTGAACAGACACATGTATACATTATTCCTGGTCGTTTGCTAGCTCACAGCATCCATTTCTTGTCATAGTCATACAGAGAGAGAGAGAGAGAGAGAGAGAGAGAGAGAGAGAGACAGAGACAGACAGACAAACAGGGACACAGAGAGAGACAGACACACACCAACACACACAGAGTGAAAGAAACAGAGACAGACAGACAGACAGACTGAGAAGAAGAGAGGGAGAGAGAGAGAGAGAGAGAGAGAGAGAGAGAGAGAGAGAGAGAGAGAGAGAGAGAGAAGAGAGCGAGAGAGAGACAGAGAGAGACAGACAGAGACAGACAGAATCACACACACACACACACACACACACACACACACACACACACACACACACACACACACACACACACACCTCCACTTCAACAGGAATAATTACTATGGCACTTCAAAGGGTCATATATAACCAAAAGGCAGACAGAGAGAGAGAGAAAGACATACAGACAGACAGACAGAGAGGACGAGAGAGGGGGAAGAGAAAGAGAGAGAGAGAGAGAGAGAGAGAGAGAGAGAGAGAGAGAGAGAGAGAGAGAGAGAGAGACAAACACACACACAGACACACACACACACACACACACACACACACAGACCCTCCACTTCAACAGAAATAATCACTAAGGCACTTCAAAGGGTCAAATATACCCAAAAGGCACACCTTCACAACATTCT
>JAPXFY010000014.1:6922309-6927309 GCA_030674185.1 Monoplex corrugatus | reverse complement strand
ATATGGGGTTCATCCACCTTGACAGACGTGACCTGCGTGTTTGCCTGCAACTGTAGTCCTTACTCAACGTCAACGACTTGGAGAACAACAACAACAACAACAACAACAACAACAACAACACACACACACTCACACAGAGACAGAGATAGAGGGAGAGAGAGAGAGGCAGAGACAGACAGAGAGAGAGAGAGAGAGAGGTGGGGGAAGAGACACAGAGACAGACACAGAGAGACAGAGACAGGGTGGAAGGGAGATGGCGAGAGAAAGGGGGGGGGGGCAGAGAGAGAGACAGAGAGACAGAGAAAATGGTTCTGGAACCAATTACAGTCATCCTTTATTAGTATTGCTATTATCATCAATATCATTATTGTTACTACTAGTATTACTATCATTATTGTTATTGTAATCATTGTTATCATCATCGTCATCATTGTTGTCATCATCGTCGTCATTGTTAGTAGTAGTCTTATTATGACTTTTTAAAATTATTATTATTATCATTATCATTATTATCATTGTTATTGTTAATAATTATTATATTATTTATTATTATTATTATTAGTAGTAGTAGTGGTAGTAGTACTAATAGTAGTAGTAGTATCATCATCATCATCATCATTTCTTATCATTGAAGTGTTCCAGATCTGTTTGGATGCTCCTTGTTTTGCCCTACTGGCAGGCGGTAAGTTATTATCATTAATAATAATAATAATAATAATAAGAGACCATTTATAAGCGCACATCTCTGCCAACGGCGGAGCTTATGACGCTTTACAATCATTCACTCACAATATTTCAATCTCTCGGACCTCACGTACATACACTAAATACACAATACAAAGTAATAGAATAAATCCATAAAAATACTACATACGCTACAATCATACACGGATTCTCACGCAAGTCCAAATGCACCCCACAACCCCCACGGCTATACCCCAAAGTACTGTGAGGCACATTGGGCTCTATAATCACCCACCCCCACCCCCCACCTACCTACTATAACATACACACACACTAACACACCTTTTCTACTATTAGGCTGGGGGGAAATGAGGTTGAACTTACTGATAATATTTTTGAAAGAGGTGAGTTTTTTTAGCTGTTTTGAAAGAAGAAGTCGATTTTAGGTGTCGGATTTCAAAGGGAAGAGAGTTCCAGATAGTGGGGGCTGCGAAGGAGAAAGAGCGATGTCCAAATGTTTTTGTGCGCACGCGTGGAACACGGAGCAATCTGGTATCAGCAATGGAGCGGAGATTTCTGGAAGGAGTGTACACAGAGAGAAGATCAGCCAGGTAGCGAGGAGAGAGATCAGAGAAAAAAGAGTGGCATAGTGAGGCAAGCTTATAGTCAATGCGAGCTTGAACAGCCAACCAGTGAAGGGATTTGAGAATAGGTGTGACATGATCATGCTTGCGGGAACGAGAAACAAGTTTAGCGGCAGAGTTTTGTACTTTTTGAAGTTTGTCTAATTGATTTTGAGGACAGCCAGAAAAGAGGGAGTTACAGTAGTCTAATTTGGAGAGAACAAAGGCAGAAAGAAATGTTTTGGTAGTGTCTTCTGAAAGTAAGTGGCGAATATAACTAATGCGTCTAAGGTCAATGTATGCTTTGCGGCAGACTGTCTGTACATGTGTTGAGATACTCATGTCTTTGCTGAAGTGGAAGCCAAGATTTCGTGCGGTAGAGGAAAAGGGAATATCTGTTGATCCAACGGTAAGAGATGTAGGAGTGGTAGACGGCAGAGACTTAAAAGAGGAAGAACAGAGGACAGCTTCAGTTTTCTCGTCATTTAGTTTTAGCTTGTCGGTGATACAAAGTTCGAGAGAGGAAATGGCTGGGTTTATGTTCTCGGGAGGAGTAGAGAGTTCAAGTTGAGTGTCATCTGCAAATGATTGATATTCAGGAGAGTGAGACTGTATCAGGCCGGCAAGTGGTTGTGTATAGAGGACAAAGAGCACGGGGCCCAACACAGATCCCTGTGGGACCCCGTACAATAGTTCTTCAGATGTAGAGTTGAGGTTATTGACAAAGACTGATTGTGTTCTTATCATTATTATTATTATTATTATTAGTAGTAGTAGTAGTAGTAGAATCATCATCACCATTATCATTTCTTATCATTCAAGTGTTCCAGATCTGTTTGGATGCTCCTTGTTTTGCCCATACTGGCAGGTGGTAAGTTTTTGAACAATGTGCATAGTCTGTCTTCGATGGACTCAAACGTACATGCTGGGTGTTTTCATGTTTCCATAAGACACCACACACACTGACAGGACTTAAAGCATTTGTGAATTACAGTGACCGCCGGCATTAAAAGCAAATATGAATCACACACACACCACACCACACACACACACACACACACACACACACACACACACCACACACACACACCACACACATACACACTCACTCACTCTATCTCTCTCTCTCACAACACACACACACACACACACACACACACACACACACACACACACACACACACACACACACACACACACACACACACACACACAAACATGAAAATAGAATCAGAACGCGTATCTAATACAACCAGACAAGACAGGCACAAATCTGCGGCCAAGTGGCCTTTGTCAAGCAGAAACGCAAGATCGCAAAAGAACAAACAACAAACAGAAAAATTAGGAGAAAAAACTAAAACCTCCCTGCTGTTTCGTCCACTTCCTGTTTGCTTGAACACGGGCGGTCACACTTGTTCTAGTCCTTTTCTCCCACTGAACGAAGCAGCAGGGAAGTTTTTGGTCTTCTTCACCTTGATTCCATTTGGTCCCTTTTTATCCGCTGGACGAGGCGGCAGGGAAGTTTTTGGTCTTCTTCACCTTGATTCCATTTGGTCCCTTTTTATCCACTGGACGAGGCGGCAGGGAAGTTTTAGTCTTTTTGTTATTATCCACTGTTTGGTGTCTGTGATCGTGCATTCGCGCTTGACCGAAAATTTGCCCTCGTCTTGTCTTGTTGTATTGCGCGCGCGTTCTTTTTGGTTTACTTGTTCTTCTGTTTCCTTCTTCACCTAGTTTTCGTATTTGTTATTTGTTCTTTTGTGATCTTACGTTTACAAGTTTGACACAGGCCAGTTGGCCGAAAAATTTCTGCCTGTCTTGTCTGGTTGTAGTAAATACGCGTTTTGATGATTCTATTTTCGTGTTTGTTTGTTTTTTCATGGTTCCTGTTTAATAATAATAATAATTACAATATTTATATAGCGCAAAATCTCGACAAAATCAAATCTAAGCGCTGAAACAGACACACACGCACGCACGCACGCACGTACGCACACACACACACACACACACACACACGCGCGCGCGCGCGCGCGCGCATGGCTATAAATGGGGAGAAAGAATAAAAGCAATAAAAGCAAGAATAAAAGCAATGGAAAATTATAGAGAGCATATCATATACAATTATATATTATAACAAAGTGATTCCCCTCCGATCGGAGACAGGCTGCAGAGGGGGGTTGAGTGAGGTTAGGATTTTATGCAGAGGAGAAAAGGTGAGTTTGCTTGAATGAGGGCGATCGTACATGTTTTGGAGTGAAAAGCTCAGCTGGTGACACTGGAGGACACTGTGGAAGCAGAGTACAGTACAGTCTCAGTACAGTCTTGTCACGCAGTCCCAATCAGAAAATGGACCTCCATAGCAAAGGATCAAAATCTAAGACCACACGTCGGGTTCATGCGTAAGCGACTAGCACCTGCCAGGGCAATCAGGGTCTTCCGTCCTATTAATCATTACGTCTACGGAACCCACGAGTCGCCGTGGTGCAGTGGTTAGCTCAACAGACTGATGCTCGAAAGATCGTGGGTTTTAATCCCCCTCAGCCTTGAAAAAAAAACAACAACACGAAAAATGAACAAAGAACGCATATTTAATACGAGACAAGACGGGAGCAAATTGTCGGCCAACTGGCCTTTGTCAAACGTAAGATCACAAACAAACAAACACCAGGTACAAAACTTAGGAGGGAAAAACTGAAACTTCCCTGCTGTTCCGTCCAGTTAGCTGAAAATTTGCGCCTGTTTTGTCTTGTATTAAATACGCGTTCTTATTCTTTTTTCGTGTTTTTTTTCCTCTGGTTCCTGTTTGCTTGAACACAGCAGTCACACTTGTTTTGGATTCCCCATCAATCTTGTCAAAACCATTGTAAGATTTTTCGACCCCAAACCAGCTTCCAGCCCAAGTTGAATTTACTGTGGGCTCATTGGGAAGACTAGGACCACACCGTTTGGCCCATTTCACGGATGCGTCATTGAGGGTGTTGCTCAAATGTCTTGACCAACATCGCAGATGTCTGCATCTCTCGGGCCTGGTTAATGCCAGGATATACACTGATAGTAAGCATAGAATACAGCCTGTCACACAGCCGCAATCCTAGACGGAATTTCATAGCATCATGATTATCACCCTCATCACCATAGCATTGAAAAACAGACCCAGCCTCAGTGGCCGTTAAGGTGGCATCAAAATGGGACCCAACAACAACAACAACAACAACAAAAAAGAAAGCGCTTAGATTTGATTTTATCAAGATTTTGCGCTATATAAATAAAATATTGTATTGTTGTATTGTAAAAGAAAAGTCCCCCCCCTTCACACACACACACCAAAAAGAAAGAAAATTTTAAAACAAGTGTGGGGGGGGGGGGGGGCACGGGTAAGCACAAATAAATCTGCCTACGGTCTTTGACGCTTTCTTCATTATACAAGTGAAAACATACACCAGGAAATGTCAGGTCTGTCTCTACACGGCAGGTGGGCAGCCTACGGTGAGATGAGTAGGGTCATATATACGCATCAACTTCACTGGGTCGTTAACCTGAGGAAATGAGATAAACAGCATTTAAGATAGGGAAAGGTCGAGAAGCGTATCGCACAGAACACCTGCTTATCCTTGACAGCCGTCTTCACTGGAAATCGCTATTTTTTTGTCAGACAGACAGACAGACAGACAGACAACACACACACACACA
>JAPXFY010000014.1:6914809-6917309 GCA_030674185.1 Monoplex corrugatus | reverse complement strand
AGATGAAATTTCTAGCACAGAATTTCCAGAAGGTGGGGATACTATTTATACTGAAAGAGCCCCCAGGCATCCCCACGGGAGAGTCTGGAGATACACAAGAGTGATATGTAAGAACGATTCATAAATAAATCCCATGTTCGCAGTGTTGCTATATTAATGTTGATCTATAGTTAAAGTTATGCGTAGTGCTAACCGTCTTTGGCCGAGGTTTGGATGTAAAACAAACAAGACCCCCCCCCCCCCCAAAAAAAAACCATGCAAACGGCTTATTTTATACTCTCGTATTACGTAAAGTTTGTTCTTGTTCCTAATTTCTTTTTATCTTAAATGATTTCATACACCCAGATACACACATACAACACGCTCACATCTGAATACGTGCAAGCACTTATTCTTAAATGCTAATCTTAAATCTTAACGTATAAATTTATTTGTTGTTGCTTTTTTAAAAAAACTTTTTTGCTTTAAAAGAGGCTCAAACACATACACATGGGGGTGTTCTTACATTTCTATGTCCAATCTACGATTAAATGTCTTATTTCCTTCCCCCCCCCCGCTTCTCTTTCTCTCTCTCTTGTTTTTCTTTTTTGCTTTAAAAAAGGCTCACACACATACACATACGGGTGTTTTTATGTTTCCATATCCAACCTACGATTAAATGTCTTATCTGCTTTTTTCCATTCTCTCTCTCTCTCTCTCTCTCTCTCTCCTGTTTTTCTGTTTTGCTTTTAAAGAGGCTCAAAACACATAAACACGCGGGTGTTTTTGTTTCCATATCCGATTTACGATTAAATGTCTTATCTCCTCTCTCTCTCTCTCTCTCTCCTGTTTTTCTGATTTGCTTTTAAAGAGGCTCAAAACACATAAACATGCGAATGTTTTTGTTTCCATATCCGATTTATGATGAAATGTCTTATCTCCTCTCTCTCTCTCTCTCTCTCTCTCTCTCTCTCTCTCTCTCTCTCTCTCTCTCTCTCTCTCTCTCTCTCTCTCTCTTATTTCATTATTATTTTTTTGTGGCCACTTTTATGTTCCTATATTCAGTTTCCGATTCAATGTCTCATTTGATTTTTTTTGTCTCTCTATTCTGTTTAAATTTCAATTTTTTACCAGTTTTTGGACAGATATGTCAGCTGGCATTTGTGTTGATATCTACACCGATGAGGGGAAAAAAAAAACCCCACATCATTCTATTTCTTGAACAAGATATAATTATCTTCTCCATCCCGACACCGGAAGAGGAGCATGAGTCAGTGCCGTTAATCGTGATACTTCCGGTGTTGTTGTTGTTGTTGTGTGTGGTTGGTGTGTGCTCCAAATACATACATGCTGCCAGACAGCGGTTCTGCGTGTTCACAATTCATGCATGCGTGCGTGTGTATGTGTGCGTGTGTATGTGTGCGTGTGTAGGTGTGCGTGTGTAGGTGTGCGTGTGTAGGTGTGCGTGTGTATGTGTGCGTGTGTATGTGTGCGTGTGTATGTCTGCGTGTGTAGGTGGTGCGTGTGTAGGTGTGCGTATGTATGTGTGCGTGTGTATGTGTGCGTGTGTAGGTGTGCGTGTGTAGGTGTGCGTGTGTAGGTGTGCGTGTGTAGGTGTGCGTGTGTATGTGTGCGTGTGTATGTGTGCGTGTGTAGGTGTGCGTGTGTAGGTGTGCGTGTGTAGGTGGTGCGTGCAACACGTTAGCGCGAGTGGAAAGAGAAATGTCAGGCTGGTTTAATATTTCCCCCCAAGAGAGAGAGGGGTGGGGGTGGTGAGACAAAGCGAGAAAGAGGGAGAGAGATAGAGACAGCGAGACAGAGAATGAGAAAAAGATAGAGAAATGGAGAGTTCATACTGTTTACAGACCAGAACCATAAACCATGTTACAGCTAAAATTACGCTGGAAAATAACTAAAGGTGGGGGGGGGGGGGGGGGGGGGGGGGAGAAAGAGAAAGAGAGAAAGAAAGACAAAGAGAGAGAGGCAGAACAAGAGATAGAAATAGAGTGAGAGAGAGAGAGCGCATGTGTGTGTGTGTGCGTGTGTGCGTGTGTGTGTGTGTGTGTGTGTGTGACAGAGAAAGAGAGCGCATGAGTGTGTGTGTGTGTGTGTGTGTGTGTGTGTGTGCGTGTGCGTGTGCGTGTGCGTGTGTGTGTGTGTGTGTGTGTGTGTGTGAGACAGAGACAGAGAGAGACAGACAGACAGACAGAGACAGAGAGAGACTGGCTGACTGATTACTATGATTCAGTTTTATGTAATCACCTCTTAATGTGACACGGTCGATGGAAATCGCTGGGAAGTGAGAGAAAGATCACCTATCTAATCCTTCACGGTCACCAACCCCAGAACAAACCAGTCCTGTTTTTAAGACGGGCAGAAAGAAGGCCAGCTTAATGTTTTGCAACCCTGGGACAAACATCGACAACCATTCTATTTATCGATGTATATGTACACTCACATTCTCGTTCCGCCAGCAGAAAGAAAGGGGAGTAACTATGTGACAGTTCAAAGGAGAGAAAGG
>JAPXFY010000014.1:6907309-6909809 GCA_030674185.1 Monoplex corrugatus | reverse complement strand
GTGGCGTTTGTGAATGTGTGTGCCCGCGAGCGTACGCGTGCATGTGTGTGTGTGCACGCGCGTGCGTGTGTGCGTGTATGTGCGTGTGTGTGGTGTTTGTGTGTATGTGTGTGTGTGTGTGAATATGTGTGTATGTGGTGTGTTTGCGTATGTGTGCTTGTATGCGTGCGTGTGCGTGTATGCGCACGTGTCCGTATGTGTGTGTGTATGCATGCGTGCGTGCATATGTGCGTTTGTGCATGTGTGTGTGTGTGTGTGCGCGTGTGCGCGCGCGTGTGCATGTGTGTGTGTGTGTGTGTGTGTGTACGTGCGTGCGTCAGCCTGTGTGTTCCCCCACCCCCAATTTTGTGCGTGTCATCTGTTGAGGGGTACGGTAATCAAGTGGGTAAGACCTCACATGTTTGATCGGAAGACCTGAGGTTCGATCCTGCCTGGGTACCTCCTGCCTGGTGGATAAAGAGTGAAGATTTGTATCCGATCTTCCAGGTCAACAGGCGTGTCGGATCTATTAGTTCCCAAGCCCCCTTTCGTGCGTATGCGCACGCAGAACACCAACGACGCACGTTAAAGATCCTGCAAGTCATGTCAGTGTCCGATGGTTTGTGGAGACGTGAAAACACGAAGCAGGCACATCCACCTAAGACGGTGAATACAGACTACGCTGCAACATATCTGCCTGCACAGTGTGGGGAAAGACACGGTGCATGTACGCATCCGAGATAAAACCAGAATGTTTAAAAATGATACTCCATGACAACTGACTACAGTACCCGCCGAAAATGACCCTGACCTTGATATACAACTTTCTTACAGCCACTATGGTTCAGAGGTCACGCCGAAAGTGACCCTGACCTTCATACACAGCCTTCATACAGCCACTATGGGTCAAGTCAGCGCCAAAAGTGACCCTGACCTTCATACACAGCCTTTTTACAGCCACTATGGGTCAGAGGTCAGCGCCGAAAGTGACCCTGACCTTGATACACAACCTTCTTACAGCCAGTATGGGTCAGAGGTCAGCGCCGAAAGTGATCCTGACGTTGATACACAACCTTCTTACAGCCACTATGGGTCAGAGGTCAGCACAGAAAGTAACCATGACCTTGATGTACAACCTTCATACAGCCACTATAGAACAGAGGTCAGCACCGAAACTGACCCTGACCTTGATACACAATTTTCTTACAGCCATTTTAGGTCAGAGGTCAGCACCGAAACTGACCCTGACCTTGATACACAACCTGTATGGGTCAGAGGTCAGCTCCGAAAGTGACTCTGACTTTGATACACAGCCTTCTTACAGCCACTATGGGTCAAAGGTCAGCGCTGAAAGCGACCCTGACCCTGATACACAACCTTGTTACAGCCACTATGGGTCAGAGGTCAGCACAACAGACTAACGACTGGGAGTTCGAGGGATGGAATCCTATCAGTCCTATCAAAATCATCGTGGGATCTTTTGGCCTGAAAGGCTCAAGATGAAGTTCAAGTTCATACTGCTTACATGTATAGCCCAGCCGACTACTAGAGCCGTATCAGGACCAACTCCACATCAACAATGACAACCCCGTTTTTAGATAAAAGACAACAGTCAAAAAACATGCTCACCGTTAACCTTGCAAGTCTAAAATGCAGTTAAAGAAAAACAGACGTAAAATCACATCAGGTAAAATCTACTGATCTCTTGTAAAAAAAAACCTGGAAAATTGCATCAGGAGGGACGTCTCGGAAGAGCTTCTTCAAGGAGTCCGCCGTGTAGTGATTTTGTCTCACATTGTTCAAGTCCCAGCAACCAAAGAGGTGTCTGATGCTCAACGGCTCGTCACATGGTACACACCTTGGTGCTTCTTCATTTTTAAAAGGTACGAATGAGTGTAGGATGTGTGACCCGTGTGTCGCTACATAACACTATCTCTTTCTTACGGTTCCTGCAGTAGATGGGAGAATTTCTTTCAGTCTAAGGCGGATTTGGAAAAGTTTGTTATCTGTCTATTCATTCCAATCCTCCTGCCACAAATTTTTCACGTAACTGTGTACTTTCGATTTTAAATCGGTGTAAAGAATCAAGGATTAGACATACGAGGGGCTTATACCCAGAACTGACCGTGCTATGGGCACACTCAGAAGACTAGGATCACGCAATCAAGACTCAATTCACTTCTTGGATGCAACACTGAGGGTGCCGCTGAAATTTCCTGATGATACTGCAGATGTCTTGATTCTCTCGGGCCTGGTTGACGCCAGGATATGTTAGGAAAGGAAGCATAGAGTATAACCCCATCACGTAGTAACAATACAGAGTAAAACTCCACAGCATCATGATTATCATCCCCATCGTCAGGTATCATCATTAAATCATTCATCATCATCCTCATGTGCCCTGTCGCATGGCGCTGGCGATCATGGCCTTCCACTTGCATCTTTCCCTTGTCGCCACAAGCACATCTTCCAACCTCTCTGTCCTCAGCCACTCTGCAAGTCCATCCAATATTTTCTCCCG
>JAPXFY010000014.1:6899809-6902309 GCA_030674185.1 Monoplex corrugatus | reverse complement strand
TCATCATCATAAATCATATATGTATATATGTATAGCGCTATTTACCACACTCATTTGGACTCACAACACAACAGCGTGTAATCTATACAAGGATTAAAAATGATGGTTCCACCAGTCGCCGTGGTGCAGTGGTAAGCGCAACGGACTACCGACTGGAAGGTTGTGGGTTCGAATCCCCATCAGTCCCTTCAACAATCATTGTGGGGTTTTTTTTGGCTCTAACCGGCTCCTACCCAGAGTTGGGCGTGCTGTGGGCTCATTGGGAAGACTGGGACCACACAGTCGAGTCTCATCCACTTCACGGATGCATCATTTAGGGTGTTGCTCAAATCTTCTGACCACCACCGCAGGTGTCTACATCTCTCGGGTCTGGTTGACGCCAGGATATATCATGATAGTAAGCGTAGAGTACAGCCCTGTCACGCAGTATCAATCCTAGATGGAACTCAATAGCATCATACAAGTAATTATCTTCCTCATCGACATCATCATCATCATCATCGTATTGTAAAAAAAAAAAAAAAAAAAAAAGTGCCCCAGCTTCTGTGACCATAAAGGTGGCGTAGAAAATGGGACGAAAAATAAAAAAGATGAGAACAAAGGTAACCTCCCTGAGTGCGATGGCCGTTAAAAAAATGATGGCTCCGTCTGTCTGATTAGGCAATGGATGCACCCTGTTGAGGACTTAGATGTGGAACAACGTCGGCTGTGTCTGAACAGGCCGATTCTTGAGTGGACGTCCTTGACACAGCTGATCTACATGAAGGCTGATAGCTGTGGCTGGGTGGTCACAGTCGCAGCTTTCCTTCACTCTCTTCTGTCCAATGACAGTCGAGTTCGATTCTCTTCTGCAATAGTGATGCCTGCATGCATATTCCTGTTGCCCAGCACAGCGACTTCTGGTTGTCCTAGGTTGTTTGCAAGTGTCCCCTACATCGCAGCGGTGGGCGTCCTGTGGGCAGGGGCCCCTCAGTGAGTTCTCCGTACAGGAGAAATTCAATACATTCAACAGTGCTTGTTACTGTTATTGTTGTTTAAAGCCCAGCCGACTGCGTAGAGCCACACAAGGGCTAGAACCGCTTCAAAACATACAAAACTTCAACAGGAAAAAAAAAAGAATATTAAATACACACATCAATGCATTCGCGCACGAAATTTAAGGACATGCCCCCGGCGTTGACCACTCCGTCCAATTTATCGCGCAGGGGATTTAAAAAACACACCTGAATACAAATCTAAGCATACCTAAAGACACCGAAACATATATTAAAACGGGCATACATTACCTAAAACTGCATCCGCTTATCTCACCTCCCTAGAGCCAAAAATGCACTTAATACATGTACCCAATTATCAATCTTAAGAGAAAGTACATAAGACTTTATCAAAACACATACAGGTGAATGGACCGGCAAGGCAGAAAATGACAGGAAGAAATGACAGAAATCAGAGGAACAAGGCAGAAACAAAGAGAGTGACAGAAAAGAGGAAATTTCTGGTACATAATTTCCAGAAGGTGGGGATACTATTTATACTGAAAGAGCCCACCCTCACCCCCACGGTTTCCTCACAGGGGGAATTCAACAGTAATGATCAATGTATACAGAAGCACTGATATACGCACATATACCTTTTCTTCACTTAAAAACAAAAACTGAAACACACACACACACACACACACACACACACACACACACACACACACACACACACACACACACACACACATACACACACACACACACACAAACTTCAAAACTGAGGACACACACACAACTAAAGCACTCCAATGAAGAGAAAAGTAACACCACCACTCACTTGTAAAACGAGAGAAGCACGGCAAAGAACGACGACTTAACCAACTTCACAGACGATGGTGTGCTTACGTTATCACACCAACACCTCATGTTACGGAACACTTGCCCGTACAGTGCGCCGATTCATCACACCAGCGTGCGCGCGCGCACACATACACGCCCGCACGCCTACACACACACACACACACACACACACACGCACGCACACACACACACACACACACGCACGCACGCACACGCACGCAAGCACACATACATACACAACACACAAACATACACTCATCTCACCCAACAGCATGAGCAACATTTACTCGTCACAGGCATAGTACCATTCCCATCTCCCGTGTCAACATGTGGGCAGACTTGTTAGCGCCTGAACACCTCTTCGTGTTCATAAGCAACGCAGAACATCAACTATGCACGTTAAAGATCCTGTCCGTCACGTCAATGGACGGTGGTTTTTGGTAACGTGTAAACACCAAAATGTTTGCCAAAAGAAGATAGAAAAAAAAAAAAAAGGGGGGGGGGGGGTGGAGGGAGGAAAAAAGAAAACAAAAAACAAAAAAGTATCAAAAGAAATTAAGAAAAAGAAAACAAAAAAGTATCAAAAGAAATTAAGAAAAAGGGAAGGAAAAAGAAACAAAGTGTCAAAAGAAAAGAAGAAGAAAGAAGGGAAAAACAAA
>JAPXFY010000014.1:6878562-6893562 GCA_030674185.1 Monoplex corrugatus | reverse complement strand
CACACACACACAGAAAGAGAGAGAGAGAGACAGACAGAGACAGGAAGACAGAGACAGAGAGAGACAGAGACAGAGAGACAGAGACAGAGACAAAGAGAAAGACAGAGAGATAGACAGACAGAGAGAGTTTGTGTGTGTGCGTGGTGTGTGTGGTGTGCGTGCGTGTGTGTGTGTAATGTGTATGTATGCATGTGCCTTTTGTGCGCGTGCGCGAGTGTGTGTGTGTGTGCATGCCTGTCTGTTCGTATGTGAGTGCGTACGTGCAGACCAGCACGTATGTGTGTACGGATTATTTGTACCCTGCGTAATGTTTACTGCAGATGTATATATTTGGCATGGCAGCCTTAAAGATGGTGATGTGTCTCGTCATTCACTCGCCGCACCTCCTCCCCACCTTCTCTCTCAGTGTTTTCATCATTATTATGAGTGTCACCTTCATCATCATCATCATCATCATCATCATCATCATCATCACCATTATGACTACTACTACTCTGCAAACTCTAATGTCCATGTGCGTATTATATTTCTGAAAAAAACAACAACAAAAAACCGACATGCCTGCAGTCCAATCTCCCAGGGCACGATCACACAGGCGGTCTTAGACGGTAAGTTTGCTTTGGGCCTAACCAAACTTAGAAAATGGACGAGCTTTGCACGTGTAAACTCTGAAGGTAAGCAAACCGAATTCCTCTCATTGAGACAATTTTTACCGATAAGCACGCTTACGATGCCAAAAGATTCGCCATGCAGTCGTGACCAGTGGTCCTGCGTAAAGAACGAACACAAATCTTAAGTCTCCAGTCATGACTCTGTCTTTGTTGATGAGTAACCACTGAAAACATAATCCAAAACAAGTGTCACTGCCCGCGTTCAAGCAAACAGAAACCAGAAGAAAAAAAACACGAAAGAAGAATACGAACACGTATTTAATGCAACAAGACAAGACAGGCGCAAATTTTCGGCCAACTGGCCTTTGTCAAGCGTAAGATCACAAACAAACAAACAAACACCAGATACAAAAATTATGAGAAAAATGTAATCTTACGCTTGACAAAGGCCAGAAGTATGAACTCAGCTGATGGAAACTTGTTGTAATCTTACGCTTGACGTGTCTTGTTGTATTAAATACGCGTTCGTATTCTTCTTTCGTGTTTTTTCTGGTTCACTGAAAACATGCATTCATGCACTTTACAATGCACTATTGATCCTGATACACATGTTCCCTATTGTAATGAGACTTTACTGTAAAAATACTGAAACAATACATTTCTATCAGCTGACTTCATATCTCTGGCATGTCTAGTCTATGCTGGTCTGTGTGAAGCTGGGGGGGGGGGGGGGGTGTGAGGGGGGGGGGGTGAGGAGCGATGCTGATACACATGTTCCTTATTGGAAAGATTTTAACAGTCGCGAAACAACAAGTTTCCATCAGCTGAGTTCACATTTCTGGCATGTCTATACTAGGTATGTATGACGCTAAGAGGGATGCTGAAACATATGTTCCTTATCGTATCGAGACTTAACCCTTTGCCACCTGCACCCTATCTACCAACTGCAAAAACTTAACCCTTCCTTCCTGCAGGAAGCTGGTGGATAGGGTGAGGGAGTCAAAGGGTTAAGTTTTTGCTCTTCCAGCATGGTTGACAAAGAAGGATGCTGTTGGGCAGGCTGCAGGAGTCAAAGGGTTAAATAATCCCGAAACAGTTTCTATCGGCTCAGTTCATATTTCTGTCATGTCCACGGTAGTAACTATTGTTGTTTAAAGCCCAGCCGACTGTGTAGATCCATATCATGACTACAACCGCTCCAAAACACAGCAAGAGGAAAAACAAAAGAAAAGAAAATTAAGTACGCGTATCAATGCATTCGCGCGCTGCCCATGATCAAAGGACATGCCCCCGGCGTTGACCACTCCGTCCAATTTATCGCACAGGGAATTAAAAAAAAACCCACACCTGTGTACAAATTTAATGATAACTAAAGACACCAGAACATATACAAAAACGGGCATGAATTACCTAAAACTGCTTCCGCATATTTCACCTCCTTACAACCAAAAATGCACTTAATACATGTACCAAATTATCAATCCAAAAAAAAGTACGTAAGACTTCATCGACCACATACAGGTGAATGGACCAGCAAGGCACAAAATGATAGAAAGAAATGACAGAAAACAAAGGAACAAGGCAGAAACAAACAGAATAACAGAAAAGAGGAGACTTCTAGCGCAGAATTTCCAGAAGGTGGGAAAAAGAGCCGCCACCCCCCCCCCCCCACGGGCATATGTGTGGAGCTGAGTGGGATGCCGGTACATGTGTTCCTTATCGCACCGAGACTTAAATAATCGCGCAACAATAAGTTTCCATCGGCTGAGTTCATATTTCTGACATTTCTGCGCTGGCATGTGTGAAGCTGGGAGGAAACAAGTGTTGATACCCAACAACATTACGCAATTTGTTAGGCATTAACCACTTGTCTGTTCCTGATCAGCGGCATTTCGGAACTAGCGCACTTGTCTGCAAATCGAGACCACATTTCCCCACCAGCCATTACCGCGCAAATCACGGTCATTTTCCTAACCTCTATTACTCTGCAAACTGGGGTATCCTTTCTCGTTAACAACTTTCTGCAGATCAGGGCCACGTTTCAAACATCCATTATTACTGTGGGGGAGGGGGAGTGAACAAAACAAACAAACAAACAAACAAACAAACAAACAAACAAACAAACAAACAAACAAACAAACAAACAAACAACCAGAAAAAATGTACGGCTCCATTTTCTCGTCTTTTTTGTTGTGCAGTTCACAATCATGGTCCTTTCCTCTCTTTTCTGTCCCGGTCTATTGCAGCCTCTCCCAGTTTACTGCAATCTCTCCCAGATTATCCCAATCTCTCCCTGTCTATTACAATATCACCCAGTCTATTACAATCTCTCCCAGTCTATTACAATCTCTCCCAGTCTATTGCACCCTTTTCTTATAGCAATGATATGGCTCTACGCAGTTGGCTGGGCTTTAAGCAACAATAACAATAGGCTCTCCTTGTCTATTACACCCTTTTCCAATCTATTACAACGTCTCAAGGTCTACTGCACTTTCTCCCAGTCTACTGCACTTTCTGCCAGTCTATTGCACCTTCTCCCAGTCTATTGCACCCTCTCCCAGTCTATTGCACCCTCTCCCAGTCTACTGCACCCTCTCCCAGTCTATTGCACCCTCTTCCAATCTATTACAACGTCTCAAGGTCTACTGCACCCTCTCCCAGTCTATTGCACCCTCTCTCAGTCTACTGCACCCTCTCCCAGTCTATTGCACCCTCTTCCAGTCTATTGCACTCTCTCCCAGTCTACTGCACCCTCTTCCAGTCTATTGCACCTCTCCCAGTCTATTGCACCCTCTCCTCGTCTACTACACCCTCTCACAGTCTACTGCACTTTCTCCCAGTCTAGTGCACTTTACCCCAGTCTACTGCACCCTCTCCCAGTCTACTGCACCCTCTCCCAGTCTACTGCACCCTCTCCCAGTCTATTGCACCCTCTACCAGTCTACTGCACCCTCTCCAAGTCACTACGGTTATATCACAAACCCCCCCCCCCCCATCCAGCCACACGCGCGCATGGACGCACACACAGGTAGAAAGAAACTCTAGGGAGAGCTAGACAACAGAAGGTCTTCAGAGAAGTAACCCCCTTTAGACAAGTGTTTCGGCCCTGAATTCCTTACACTCTCGGGGGGCCGGGCCACATCCAGGTCATGACTCCTGGATGCCCTTCTGCTGTTGTCTATTTTTTTTTTTTTTTTTTTTTTTTTTTTGGGCGATTCTGCGCTTCAGAACTGCGGTACGCGGTTTTACCAATGTGCTAACGGGGCACACATCATCTGTAGGGAATTTAATCCTTATGAAGTTCACTTTTTTCGTTCCTCCTTGCCCAGATCCAGCTTGAGCTCCTTTCTGCTGCCTCTGCCATCGCTTTAAGGGCTCTAGTCCTCTTCTTCCCAGAAATGGCGAGTTGTTTCATGAGATCATAAGCGGAGGTGCCCACAAACCCTCTTGCCCCGACCTCTATGGCGAAGATTTTGACCCGCAGACCTGCTTTCTTCAGGGTGCTGGCAAGACCGGCGTATTTTTCGGTCTTGTAGATATGTGCTTCTTCCATTCTGCTTTCGTATGGCACAGTGAGTTCTATCAGAATCACTTGTTTCGAGGAGTCAGAGTGGAGAGCGATGTCTGGTCTCATGCCTGTCTTGCTGATGACATCTGGGTAATTTCTCCACTCTGGGAGGTCTGCTGTACACTCCCAGTCGACTGCTCCATCCAGAAGACCCTTTGGCAATGTGCTGGTTGTCATAGCACTTTCGGGCCAGACCTGTTTCCCTCCTGCTTTGTAGAACGTTGTCATAGCAATTGGTGCGTTTGGGGTCATGGTTTTTTCGCTAACCACATCTGTGATCACTTTCAGAACTTGGTTGTGCCTCCATGTATACCTTCCTTGGGCTAGCGCTACTTTGCAAGAGCTTAGGACATGTTCCACTGTTTGTTTCTTCTGACAGAGCGGACATGCTGGGTCGTCTGCTTTCCCCCATTTCACTAAGTTTGCATTCGAGGGGAGCAGGTCATATACAGATCTGAGGAGGAAGCTTATCCTTAGAGGAGCCATGTGCCACATATCGTTCCAGCTGAGACTTCTTTGGAGTGCACTGTCCCATGTTGTCCATTGCCCCTGTTGACCTTGCTGGACTGCCTTCTGCACTCTTTTGACATCTTCTTCTTCCTTCAACTCCTGTATGATCATGTCTCTTTTTTCCTTCCTTTGGCTTTGGACCACCACTGCATTTTTGTTGCTCCCAGTCCCTGTCTGTTGGTTTGCGTGTGTCCAATTATTTCTTTGATGCTGAGGTTTCTCTTGGCATTGTTTACAGCCTCTTGGACTTTCCACTTTCTGCCAGTTCTCAGCTTTGGATGAACTGATCTCACGATATTGTCTTCCGATTCCTCCAGCATGCTCAACAGTCTTGCTTTTCCAACTTTGTATTCCTCCACTATGGATTTGAGAGGTAGCTTCAGCATTGCTTGACGACAGTAGAATGCAACATCAGTGAGACCAGGTGGGACACCGAGCCATTTTCTTGTGTATTTGTTGATTTTGGCTTCCATTGCTTCGACTGTGCTGGTGCAAATGTCATAGATTAGCAGTGGCCACAGCAGCTTTGGTATCAGCATGAACTGTAGACACCAGACTTTGTATTTGCCTGGCAGTCCGCAGTTATCTATTTTCTTCAGGCCTTCTTCTGCTGTTTGCTTGGTTTCACATCCCCTTTGTGTGTCTTTCAGGGAGTCATCATACCATCTTCCGAGACTTTTTACTGGCTCTTCTGTGACAGTGGGGATGGCTTGGTTGGCTACCATGAATTTGACTGAATCTGCCACTTTTCCTTTTCGCAGTGAGAGACTTCGGGATTTCTTAGGTTTGAACCTCATTCTTGAAGAGGCCACCAGCTCATCCAGCTGCTTTAAGATTTGGTGTGTCTCTTCCTCATCCGTGGACAAGACTGTTGTGTCATCCATGAAAGCTTTCAGAGGAGGCATCTGGTATCCATCTCCCAGATTCACTGGACCTGAACTCTTCATTGCAGCTTTCAAGATGACTTCCATTGCCAACACGAACAGTATGGGAGAGATTGCACAGCCCATTGCAATGCCCACCTCTAGGTCTATCCAGTCCGTGGTGTATTCTTTGGTAGAGAACCGCATTGAGAACCCTTGGAAATACTTCCTCAGCATTGTTCGGATGTTTTCTGGGATGTGATACATTTCAAGAGCCAGCTGGATCATATCGTGTGGAACTGATCCATATGCATTCGCCAGATCAAGCCAAACTACGTCAATGTCTCTCTTCTCTGTTCTTGCTTTTTGGATGGCATCCCAAATCAACGTGGCATGTTCCAAGCATCCAGGCATTCCTGGTATGCCTCCCTTTTGGACTGACATATCCAGATACTTGTTTTCAGTCAGGTATTTTGTCAATCTTGCTGCCATAACAGAGAAGAAGATTTTCCCCTCGACGTTCAGAAGTGATATTGGCCTGAACTGATTGATGCTGCTGGAGTTCTGCTCCTTCGGAATGTACACTCCTTCAGCTCTCATCCATTGGTCGCTGATCTTCTGGTTCCTCCATGCTGATCGAATCATCTTGTGGAGCCACTCGAGCACTTTTGGGCATTTCTTGTAGAGCAGGTATGGTATTCCGTTTGGTCCAGGTGCTGACTTGGCTCTGGCTTTCTTTACTACGTTCTTCACTTCATCCAGTGTTGGTGGTTTGTTATTGAATTTTCCTTCTGGCACTGCAGGCCAAACCAGATTCTGGATTTCAAGTGGTGCCTCGCGCTGAGAATCGGAATATGTTTCCCTGAGATGCTGCTCTAGGGTTTTCTTGCCCACTGTGAGAGTCCCTGATTTGGGTTGTTCAAACAGCTTTCTTGCAAAGTCAAAGGGATCTTTGAAGAAACGATCTTGAGTCTTCTTCTTTTTGCTCTTTCTTCGCCTTGCTGATTCCACTTTGCTGAGAGCATTGTGTTTGGCCTTCAGATCTTTCCAGAGTTCCAGGAGCCCTTGCTTCTCGAATTCTGAGGCAGTTTTCATTCGCTTTTTAAGCTTCCTTTTCTCCCTCCGGATGCTCTCCATCTGTTGCTGTCTTCTGGATTTCTGGGGAGGCGTTTTTGTCTTTGGCTGCTTCACTCCATAAGTGTCCCTGCAGATAGAGTATATGATGTCTCCGTATGTGTCAAGTTTGTGTTCCAGCGTACTGTTCCCTATTAGCGCATTCAGCTTAAGGACAAGTTCCTCATCTAATTTCTCCCATTGTTCTTTTGCACCGGCAGGCGGCAAATTGAGTTTTCCACGTTTGGCGTTAAGAGCTTGTGCAAAATCCGCATCAGAACCGTCAGCGTGGATGTCCTTGGCACTATGGTTTAATTCCTGGCCTTGGTCATCCAACGTCTCACCTGCTATCGCAGTGCGCTGCTGCTGGTTCGTATGTGTCTTCAAACAGCCCATTTTTGTCCTGTGGATCTTCATGCCGCGTTTGGTGGTGAATCTCCTTCCACACGCACACGGAAATTCCAACTGGTCATTAATCATGGTCCGTTGTGCGTTTCCAGTCGTGATGGAGTCAGTGCCGATGGATTCATCATTCTCTCCCCCTTTCGGTGAATCCTGGGAGCATCTTTCATTTGAAAAACTCGTGGCATGTTATCAAAGGCAAGGTGGGAAGCCAACCCACAAAGCCCGCAGATCTAGTCTTTCCCAGTGTCCTTCGGTCTTTCCCGAATGTCCTCCGAACTATTCCCGGAAGTCAATGGACTGACCATGTGCAGGTAGAAAGAAACTCTAGGGAGAGCTAGACAACAGAAGGTCTTCAGAGAAGTAACCCCCTTTAGACAAGTGTTTCGGCCCTGAATTCCTTACACTCTCGGGGGCCGGGCCACATCCAGGTCATGACACACATTCTTAGCAACTACACACACACACACACAGACACACACACACACAGACACACACACACAAGCGCGTGCGTGCATACACACTCATTTACTCTTAGCAACTAAATAGACACATACAGACGCGCGCACACATAAACACACGCTTACCAACCATATGATCGTAGGCACGAGCGCACACACACACGTAAAACACACACACACACACACACACACACTTAACTACAATATACACGCATAAACTAACGCGCACACTTACCAACTACACGCCTGTACATATACATACACACACACGAGCGCCACACACACACACACACACACACACACACACACACACACACACACACACACACACACACACACACACACACACACACACACACACACACACACACACTCTCTCTCTCTCTCTCTCATGTTAAAAAGAGTACTTCTCCATTAATACAATAGCCTGTTTATACAATAATGAAAAATAAAACGAATAAAAAATTCGCTCGTTACAGCAATGGTTATTTCATGGCGACTTTTTACATATAACAAAAAAGCTGAATCAATGTGGATCATGATCTGTCCTTTCTTCTTTGAAGTTTTCTTGTCAAAGCAGACGTTGATGCCAACATAGGGTCACTTCAATTTTATGTTGTAAAATAACAAGGAGAGAAAAAACAAAACAGAAAAAACAGAAAAAACAGAACTTCGTTTCAAAAACAAACATCTCAATCGTACGACATTTTATGCCATACAAACACACACACACACACATGCATACATGAACGCACGCACGCAGACACAAACGCACGCACACACACATACAAAAACAAAGATACCCATCACACGTCATTTTATCACACCACACACACACACACCACACACACACACACACACACACACACACACACACACACACACACACAACACACACACACACACACACACACACACACACACACACGTACACGAACGCACGCGGGAACATGCACACACACACAAACACACACAAGCACACACCAGTCTTTTATCAACAAGACAACTTTTTCTATTCATACAATAATGAAAAATAAAACAAAAAAATGTCGCACGTCAACAGCAATGGTTATTGCACAGCGACGTTTTACATATAACAAAACAGCTGAATCATTGTGGACCATCACCTGTCCTTTCTTCTTTGATGTAGTGGACAGTCATACATCACTATACTGTCATGGTGTTAGTGTCCAACGACCATTTTGACAATAACCACAATTCTCCATCAATACAATTTTATTGTCAAAACGGACGTTAACGGCACCACAGGGTCACTAAAAGCTCATGGTTGTAAAATAACAAGGACACACACATCCAGAAAAAAAAAACCCAAACAAAAAAAAACAAAACAAAAAAATAAATACAAAAATGAAACAAATGCAAAAAAAAAAAATCCAAATTTTTCTTTCAAAAACAAATATCTCAATCATACGTCATTTTATGACACACACACACACAAAGACACACACAAAGACACACACACACACACACACATACATGGACAATTTGACAACCACACACACACACACACACACACACACACACACACACACACACACACACACACACACACACACACACACACACACACACACACATACACACATGTACACCTGTCCTATATCAACAAGACCGCTCTACCAGTTATACAACAACGAAAAACGAAGAAAAAAAAAGTCGCACGTCAACAGCAATGGTTATTTCACAGCGACGTTTTACATATAACAAAACAGCTGAATCATAATATAATAATAATTACAATATTTATATAACGCAAAATCTTGATAAAATCAAATCTAAGCGCTGAAACACACACACACACACGCACGCACACACACGCACGCACGCACGCACCCACGCGCACACACACACACACACACACACACACACATACACACACACACACACACACACACACACGGCTATAAATAGGGAGAAAGAATAAAAACAATGGAAAATTATAGAGAGCATATTATATACAATTATATATTGCAATACTCTCCATACTCTCTCTCTCTCCAAGCCAGTATCCATACTCTCTCTCTCTCTCTCCAAGCCAGTATCCATACTCTCTCTCTCTTTCTCTCTCTCTCTCTCTCCAAGCCAGTATCCATTCTCTCTCTCTCTCTCCAAGCCAGTATCCATACTCTCTCTTTCTCCAAGCCAGTATCCATACTCTCTCTCTCTCCAGGCCAGTATCCATACTCTATATCTCTCCAAGCCAGTATCCATACTCTCTCTCTCTCCAAGTCAGTATCCATACTCTCTCTCTCTCTCTCTCTCTCTCTCTCCAAGCCAGTATCCATACTCTCTCTCTCTCTCCAAGCCAGTATCCATACTCTCTCTCTCTCTCTCCAAGCCAGTATCCATACTCTCTCTCTCTCAAAATTCCTCCAACTCAGTATTCGTATTCTCTCTCTCTCTCTCTCTCCAAGCTAGTATCCATACTCTCTCTCTCTCTCCCTCTCTGTTTTCCATCACTCTACCCCTCTCTTCTCTCTCCCCCACTCTCTTAATATATGTATCAGTGCTTCATTGACTACCCACGCATGTCACGTATGTCTCCCAGTGAATGGGCAGACTGAAATGAATATTCATATTCTGTGTGTGTGTGTGTGTGTGTGTGTGTGTGTGTGTGTGTGTGTGTGTGTGTGTGTGTGTGTGTGTGTCTCAATATTCCTCCAACCCAGTTTTCATGCTCTCTCTCTCTCTCTCTCTTTTTCTCTTTCTCTCTCTGAATATTCCTCCAACCCAGTATTCGTATACTCTCTCTCTCTCTCTCTCTCTCTCTCTCTCTCTCTCTCTCTCTATTTGTGTTAAACGGGAGGTATAAAAAGACACACACCAGCTGGACCTGTCACCCCAACTAACCGGCCATCTGACGGTAAACAGACAGCACGGCAAAGCAGATTTGTCACTCCGCCTGTGGTCTGCACCATGTTGCTGATCGCTGTCTGCATTATTGATGTCACTGCCAATGGCTTCTGTCACAGTAATCCCCGTCCAGAACTTGGGAGCCAATCATGAACTAGTTATGGTCATTTGGAATATATCGTATGTGGGAATGGAGGTGGGGGTGGACTGGCAGAGAAATACATTGACAGGATTCCTTTTCTCTCTCTCTCTCTCTCTCTTCCACATCTCTCCCCTCCTCCCTCTCTAAATATATGTATCAGTGTTTCACTGACCACCCAACCATGTCACGTATGTCTCCCAGTGAATGGGCAGACTTAAAGAAACATTTGTATTCTCTCTCTGTCTCTGTCTGTCTGTCTCTATCTCTCTATTCTCCAAGCCAGTATTCGTATTCATTCTCTCTCTCTCTCTCTCAATATTCCTTTTACCCAGTATATATATATATATATATATATATATTATATATATATATATATATATCTGTATGTGTGTGTGTGTGTGTGTGCGTGGTTGCGTGTGTGTGTGTGTGTGTGTGTGTGTGTGTGTGTGTGTGTGTGTGTGTGTGTCTCAATATTCCTCCAACCCAGTTTTCATGCTCTCTCTCTCTCTCTTTTCTTTCTCTCTCTGAATATTCCTCCAACCCAGTATTCGTATACTCTCTCTCTTTGGAATATATCGTATGCGGGAATAGGGGTTGGGGTGGGGGGTCTCTCATCTCTCTCTCTCCCTTCCCCCTCTCTTAATATCTGTATCAGTGTTTCACTGACCACCCACGCGCGTTACGTATGTCTCCCAGTGAATGAGCAGACTGAAATAAATATTCGTACTCTCTTTCTCTCTCTCTCTCTCTCTCTCTCTCTCTCTCTCTCTCTCCCTGTTTCTCTGTCTGTCTGTCTGTCTCAATATTTCTCCAACCCAATACCCGTTCTCTCTCTCTCTCTCTTCTTCCCCCCCCTCTCTCACTATTCAATCTCTTCCCCCTCTCTCCCCTCTCCTCTCTCTCTCAATATTCCTCCAACCCACTATTCTCTCTCTCTCTCTCTCTCTCTCTCTCTCTCTCTCTTCCATCTCTCACCTCTCTCCACTCTCTCTCAATATATGTATCAGTGTTTCGCTGACCACCCACGCACGTCACGTATGTCTCTCAGTGAATGGGCAACTGAAATAAACATTCCTATTCACATCGTACAAGTCCAAACATTCAATAAGGTGTCTGATGCTCAACGGTATACACTACGGTGTTTCTTCTCATGAAGACATGGGCATTCCATTTGGTCCCCTTCTTACCCACTGGACGACGAGGCGGCAGGGAAGTTTTTAGTCCTGTTTTTATTATCCATTGTTTGGTGTTTGTGATCTGTTTGTGACCGTGCGTTCGCGCTTGACAAAGGCTAGTTGGCCGAAAATTTGCGCTTGTTTTGTTGGATACGCGCTTATATTGGTTTTCTTGTTCTTCTGGTTCCTGTTTGCTTGGGCAGTCACACTTGTTTTGGGTGTTTCTTCGTTTTTTTTGAAAGATAGGAATGAGTGCAGGATGTGTGACCCGTGTGTAACCTACGTAACACTCGTTCCAACGGTTCCCTGAAGCAGATGGGAGAAGTTCTTTCAGGTTGGGACGGATTTGGAAAAGTTTGCTGTTTGTCTACTTATTCCCATCCTCCTGGATCCGATTTCTCACATCACTGTTTACTTTGAATTTCAGGTCTGTGTGAAGAATGAAGGATTTAGATATCGTTTCCCTTGTGGCGTTCTTGGCTAGGCAGTCAGCCTTTTCACAGCCTCCAAATGGAATGGGAAGGAAGCAGGGAGAAAAGTAGCTAATAGGCGATTCGAACCCGGGATTTTCGTGTACTAGGGAGAAACTTTATCCACTAGTCCATAGATTCACCACTAGTCCATAGATTCCATACATAAGTTACGAATCTTTAGATGCGTGTCTCTCTGCATGTATGCTTTTCAAGTGTCGGGTCGTCAGCAGAAAAAGGGAAACTATCACTATGGCGTGACCATCACATAACCCCCCCCCCCCCCCCCAGTTTTGCTCTTCACCCGTCAGACCATGGTGTTTGCAATTATCGGTTATCTTGAACGATGCTGAGGAAATGTTTTATGATACGTACAATTAGGCAAGCCCAGAACAGTCATCGTGCCCCAGCTTGTGTGGGAAAACGCCCTGATAAGGTTACCCAGTTTGCAGATTATACTACATGTACTACTTTTACAAACGCGCCCCCTAAACACACAGACAGGCAGGCAGACAGAACACAGAGACAGACAGACAGACAACACACAACACACACACCACACCACACACAACCCCGCCACCACCACATATCACATCTATACATGACATAGAAGACGCCAAATCTAGATACAAGAACAAACTAAATCGCGCCATCTTACGCACCAACCACATCACCAACAACGACCAAAACTCAGGGCACGAAGACACACAAACTAGAACGGAAGGAGGACCAAGAGGGCAGTGGGGCAAAACAGTCAACATGTAGAGGGCGAGACAGTGGCAAAGTCAACATTAGAGGAGGCAGTGGCAAAACAGTCACATGTGAGGACAGGAGGGCAGTGGCAAACAGTCAACATGTAGGAGGACAGGAGGGCAGTGGGGCAAAACAGTCAACATGTAGAGGACAGGAGGGACAGTGGGGCAAAACAGTCAACATGTAGAGGACAGGAGGGCAGTGGGCAAAACAGTCAACATGTAGAGGACAGGAGGGCAGTGGGGCAAAACAGTCAACATGTAGAGGACAGGAGGGACAGTGGGCAAAACAGTCAACATGTAGAGGACAGGAGGGCAGTGGGGCAAAACAGTCAACATGTAGAGGACAGGAGGGCAGTGGGCAAAACAGTCAACATGTAGAGGACAGGAGGGCAGTGGGGCAAAACAGTCAACATGTAGAGGACAGGAGGGCAGTGGGGCAAAACAGTCAACATGTAGAGGACAGGAGGGCAGTGGGGCAAAACAGTCAACATGTAGAGGACAGGAGGACAGTGGGCAACACAGTCAACATGTAGAGGACAGGAGGGCAGTGGGGCAACACAGTCAACATGTAGAGGACAGGAGGACAGTGGGCAAACAGTCAACATGTAGAGGACAGGAGGGCAGTGGGGCAAACACAGTCAACATGTAGAGGACAGGAGGACAGTGGGCAACACAGTCAACATGTAGAGGACAGGAGGGCAGTGGGCAAAACAGTCAACATGTAGAGGACAGGAGGACAGTGGGCAACACAGTCAACATGTAGAGGACAGGAGGGCAGTGGGGCAACACAGTCAACATGTAGAGGACAGGAGGACAGTGGGACAAAACAGTCAACATGTAGAGGACAGGAGGGCAGTGGGGCAACACAGTCAACATGTAGAGGACAGGAGGGCAGTGGGGCAACACAGTCAACATGTAGAGGACAGGAGGGCAGTGGGCAACACAGTCAACATGTAGAGGACAGGAGGACAGTGGGACAAAACAGTCAACATGTAGAGGACAGGAGGCAGTGGGCAACACAGTCAACATGTAGAGGACAGGAGGGCAGTGGGGCAACACAGTCAACATGTAGAGGACAGGAGGACAGTGGGACAACACAGTCAACATGTAGAGGACAGGAGGGCAGTGGGACAAAACAGTCAACATGTAGAGGACAGGAGGACAGTGGGCAACACAGTCAACATGTAGAGGACAGGAGGCAGTGGGCAAACAGTCAACATGTAGAGGACAGGAGGACAGTGGGACAAACAGTCAACATGTAGAGGACAGGAGGCAGTGGGCAAAACAGTCAACATGTAGAGGACAGGAGGACAGTGGGCAACACAGTCAACATGTAGAGGACAGGAGGACAGTGGGCAACACAGTCAACATGTAGAGGACAGGAGGACAGTGGGCAACACAGTCAACATGTAGAGGACAGGAGGGACAGTGGGGCAAATCAGTCAACATGTAGAGGACAGGAGGGCAGTGGGCAAAACAGTCAACATGTAGAGGACAGGAGGGCAGTGGGCAAACAGTCAACATGTAGAGGACAGGAGGGCAGTGGGGCAAAAACAGTCAACATGTAGAGGACAGGGAGGGCCAGTGGGGGGGCAAAACAGTCAACATGTAGAGGACAGGAGGGCAGTGGGGCAAAACAGTCAACATGTAGAGGACAGGAGGGCAGTGGGGCAAAACAGTCAAATGTAGAGGACAGGAGGGCAGTGGGGCAAAACAGTCAACATGTAGAGGACAGGAGGGCAGTGGGGCAAAACAGTCAAATGGTAGAATCACGGCATGGCAAACAGGTATGTCTTCAAGTTAGGATTGAAGGACAAGACAAAGTTTGTGACTGTCGAATAGACGGGGCGAAGATCGTTCCAGGTGTATGGACCAGACACAGAAAAAGAGCGGCGACCGACTGTGGTACACTCGTACCGAGGAATTTGTAGACAACTAGTATCAGAAACCAGAAAAGACACGAAAGAAGAATCAGAACGAGTATTTAATACAACCCGACAAGACAGGCGCAAATTTTCGGCCAACTGGTCTTTGTCAAGCGTAAGATTACAAACAA
>JAPXFY010000014.1:6861062-6873562 GCA_030674185.1 Monoplex corrugatus | reverse complement strand
ACTGATAAAATACCAGTATGAAATCTAGACTAGGTAAAACGTAGTCTAGGTAGGGCCTCAGGACCTGGCCAGCTCATGGGTTTATGTGCAGGCTTAAGGAATGCGCCATGATCACCATGCACATTGCACCTGTGACGTTAGTGTATATGGAATTCGTTCCGAGCGCGGAGACGTCATCTTGAGAAACTGAGACTGAAACTGAAACAGAACGAAAGAAGAAATCTCCGTTTCATTAACGGACTTCAATATACCGATGCTCCAGGTATCTGCTCGCAACCGAGGCCCTTTACTTAAAAACACAAAACAAAACAAAACAAAAAATCATTAACATATCTTTGTGAATGTTACAGACCACACTGAAACTGTATGGTAATAATACACAGACTTCTAATTTGCTCATCATTTCAGGGCTTTCTGACTCTGAAACATGCTAGCATGTGAATCTGTGATATGAAAAGTCGATTCTTTGCCAGTGTGACAGGCTTCGGCTTCTGAAAACATGTCCTTGGAACCTAAAACGCGAGGGATACCATCAGATCCACAGCAGCCACAGCTAACTACTAAAATTCCTTCAAGACACCAAAAGGGTTTTTTTTTTTTACATTCAACGTGGCTGATTGGTTCAAGCAAAAGACTGCTAAATAGGGGAAAAAAGTTATCGTGGAATTTATCAGCCCCCAACCAACTCTTATTCAGAGCTTAGTGTGTTATGGTTCCTCAGAAAGACTGGAATAACACAGTCGAGTCTCATCCATTTTATGGATACGTCACTGAGGATATTGCTCAACTTTCCAGACACCAGGTGTCTGTATCTCTTGGGCCTGGTTGGCAATAGACTGTGCAGTAAGAAAGTAAGCTCACAATACAGCCTTGTCAATCCTCGACGAAACGCCTTACTACCTTTATCGTTAACCCCCCTAATTATATGTGGGCTAGTTGGTAGAGCTGTGGACTCAAGATCTGATATCTTAAGTTCAGTCCTGGTCCTCAACATAAAAACTGCTGGTCTGTTCACTGACCATCTTAATCTGTCCATCATTGTCGTGATGTAAGCTTAGTGTTTCCCCCTTTCCCATTTCAAGATCTTGCCAGCGTATAGTGCTTTGCGCAGGCTCAGGAAGTCTGTCGTGATTGCTGGCAGATTTGGGTGAAACGCATATGGATTTGTCCGAGCGTGGTGAATCCCTCTTGAACAAACTCCAAACTTCCCTTTATCATCAGTCGTCATAATAACTTGAGCACTGTCCCAGATTCTACAGCCCTTCATGTCCTGAAACCAGAAAAAAAAAAACCTCGAAAAAAGAATAAGAACGCGTATTTAATACAAGACAAGTCTGTCTTGTCTTGTTGTATTGCGCCTGTCTTGTCTTGTTGTCTTGTATTAAATTCGCGTTATTATTATTTTTTTTTTTTTGGCGTGTTTTTTCTGGTTCTTGTTTGCTTGAACGCGGACAGTCACACCTGTTTTGGACTTCCATTTCTGATCTTGTGGTGACCTCAATCTTGGTTTCCACTACCGCCTTCGTGCCTGGCGTGAATTCAGTTAGGGTCGTAGCTGCCAATCTGTCTGTTGCTATGTCTCTGGTGCAGCTTATCGTGACTGGTGAACGAGAACAAAGGAAGGTTGAGGTCTTTGACAAGTCACCTTGGCTAAAGTCCATCCCTGTCGGGAACCCAGAGGTAAGAATGTGTGTGCATGATGGTGCTGGTCAAAGCCTTCTCCTATCCTGTCTCTGCCTCTCCCTCCATTTCCATCCTTTTATCAGTGCCAGTAACGATCAGAAAACCCATACCATGGACCAGCTGTTATCTATTAGTTCCCAGGGGACAAAAACTCCAGTACTATTCGTCTCAAAGTACACTTTACAGGACATCTGGCGGTTCTGTTGAGGGCTACAGTTTGCTAATTGCATCAGGTGTGTTCTGTTGAGGGCCACAGTTTGCTAATTGCATCAGGTGTGTTCTGTTGAGGGCCACAGTTTGCTAATTGTATCAAGTGTGTTCTGTTGAGGGCCACAGTTTGCTAATTGCATCAGGTGTGTTCTGTTGAGGGCCACAGTTTGCTAATTGCATCAGGTGTGTTCTGTTGAGGGCCACAGTTTGCTAATTGCATCAAGTGTGTTCTGTTGAGGGCTACAGTTTGCTAATTGCATCAGGTGTGTTCTGTTGAGGGCCACAGTTTGCTAATTGCATCAAGTGTGTTCTGTTGAGGGCCACAGTTTGCTAATTGCATCAAGTGTGTTCTGTTGAGGGCCACAGTTTGCTAATTGTATCAAGTGTGTTCTGTTGAGGGCTACAGTTTGCTAATTGCATCAAGTGTGTTCTATTGAGGGCCACAGTTTGCTAATTGCATCAAGTGTGTTCTGTTGAGGGCCACAGTTTGCTAATTGTATCAAGTGTGTTCTGTTGAGGGCCACAGTTTGCTAATTGCATCAGGTGTGTTCTGTTGAGGGCCACAGTTTGCTAATTGCATCAGGTGTGTTCTGTTGAGGGCCACAGTTTGCTAATTGTATCAAGTGTGTTCTGTTGAGGGCCACAGTTTGCTAATTGCATCAGGTGTGTTCTGTTGAGGGCCACAGTTTGCTAATTGTATCAAGTGTGTTCTGTTGAGGGCCACAGTTTGCTAATTGCATCAGGTGTGTTCTGTTGAGGGCCACAGTTTGCCAATTGCATCAAGTGTGTTCTGTTGAGGGCCACAGTTTGCTAATTGCATCAGGTGTGTTCTGTTGAGGGCCACAGTTTGCTAATTGTATCAAGTGTGTTCTGTTGAGGGCCACAGTTTGCTAATTGCATCAGGTGTGTTCTGTTGAGGGCCACAGTTTGCCAATTGCATCAAGTGTGTTCTGTTGAGGGCCACAGTTTGCCAATTGCATCAAGTGTGTTCTGTTGAGGGCCACAGTTTGCTAATTGTATCAGGTGTGTTCTGTTGAGGGCCACAGTTTGCTAATTGTATCAGGTGTGTTCTGTTGAGGGCCACAGTTTGCTAATTGTATCAGGTGTGTTCTGTTGAGCACTGGCATCATACATTATTTTTACAATGTTAAGAAATGGTTCGCAGAATACGTATACCTGTACAGTCCGATAACGGGCCAGTTAAGGTTCAATTCCATTCAATATGGCTATATTATTCCACATGGAAATTCATGTGTGCAGTCACAGGCTAGTGATAAACACCAAGCACAAACATATCAAGACACACATCAGAGGTCGTGTGAGGGGTGAGGTGGTAGTGACCTCAACTTTCTCGGTGTCTATCCCCAGTCCATCGCTGGTTTACTGCCCCTGTCTCTAAACCGGATCAGGAATCAATTCACAGCTGGGGTGGACTGGAGGCTGCACCCGCACCTATTTTTTGTTTATTTATTTATTTTTTTGTTCGTTTATCTCGAGCCAGATTTGAACCGGTACCGTCAGAACTGAAAGGCAAGAACGGAACCTCTACGTTATTAAAATCCAGCACCAATTTGTCCTAACGTTCATTTTATAAGACATTTGTTCACAGAGTTGAGTACCATAAAGTTACATCAATATCTGTCATTGCCTTGAGTGCGCCCTGTTTAGGTGTGACTTCATAGCGCCCTTAACTTAATTACAAATTGTTTTGAAATAAAAAGGTAAGTATAAAATACCTGGTACTGACTGTCCTTTCAACATATTTCATTTCTGCTTAGATTTGACGATGAGGAAATATGAAAAGTATTATGTGGCCAGGTTCTTATTTAGAAATCATCTGATCATATCCATCCTCTATTCGGCGACTTCAAAAGCGACGAAGTCAAAACAAACAAAGAAACAAACAAACAAACAAACAAAACGAACAAACAAACAAAGAAACAAACAAAACAAACTCTCAAAATGCCGAATGTTCACATTGCTAATGGTGTCAAATATGTCCTGTTAAACAGTGTCATCGTGCTTTCAGTAAGTTTATCTGCAGAATGTGCAATGCATATCTACCTGCAAAATGCCTATCTATCTGCAGAAGGCAGAATGTCTATCTATATATGCAGAAGGCAGAATGTCTATCTATATATGCAGAAGGCAGAATGCTATCTTCATAAAGCACAATGCCTATCTATATATTATGCAGAACACAGAATACCTATCTATATATGCACAAGGCAGAATACCTATCTATATATGCAGAAGGCAGAATACCTATCTATATACACAGAAGGCAGAATACCCGTCTATCATCATCATCATCAGGTGCCCTGCCGCATGGCGTTGGCGACCATGGACTTCCAACCATCTCTATCTCTCGTTGCTCCTAGCATTTCCCCCACCCTCCTCATCCCCAGCCACTCTGCAAGTCCGTCCAGCATTTTCTCCCTGGGTCTACCTGGCGCTCTCTTTCCCTCCAGCTTTCCCGTTGTGACCAGTTGCTCCAAATCCCCCTTCCTCATAAAATGGCCTATAAATGTTGCCTGTCTTTTCCTAATCTTCCTTATTAGTGATCTACTTGTGTCTGTCTCCATCAAGACTGTCTCGTTTGTTTTCTTTGCTGTCCATGGAACTCTCAACATTCTTCTTAGAAACCACATCTCGGCTGACTCAACCTTGCTCTGGCTTTGCTTGCTGACTGTCCACGCCTCGCATCCGTACAACAGTATTGGTTCTATATAACCCGTCTATATATGTTATAATTATGTGAAGGGGCTTGCTCAGGCAGAAGAAATAACACAGCAGACACGAACATGAACGAAAAACACTGTAGCTTCCAAACAAGACTCGCGGGCACGGACATAACGAAAACAGATACCACCATCACCACCACCATCCCACGTACCTCTCTTTAGAGCTCGAAGCTGAAAAGGCAGGCAATAGTAAATTAATGAAACAGACAAATCGCCAGACCACGAGTCCAGAATCCACAACGCAGCCCCCCTACCCCCACCTTTCCAACCCTTCCCCTACCCCTCATCCCAACACTCCGACCCTCACCTCCCCCCACCCCTCCACCCCTCCACCAAGCAAAGCACTGACGTCATACCTACATCACTAATGCATTAAAACGCGGATGATGAGGACCTCATTTCTGGCGGAGGTCTGCGGACCTAATTTTCCAGGCTGCCTTCGGTCGTGAAACAGCTCGGAGAGTCCGGGCCTAATCCGACCGCAAAGACATCGTTTGTGGGTATGGAGTAAATGGGGGGGGGGGGGGGGGGGAGGGGGGGGGGGAGAGGGCAGAGCTCTGAGGTAGAAACAGCTTAGTGGTTGGTGGTGTCCTAATAACTAACTGGGATCAGAGCAGAAACCATTTGATGGTGTGTGTGTGTGTTTTTTTTTTTTTTCAATCTCCTTTTTTTTAAACAAGCAAGCAAGCAAGCAAGCAAGCAAGCAAAACCGACAAACAAAAAACCCCAAACAAACAAACAAAAAAGGGATTTTTCCTAATGACCAGAGATGGGCGCGCGTGGACGAAAGTGCACTGTGTGGTCCCAGTCTTCCCAATGAGCCCGCAACATACTTAACTCTGGGTAGGAGCCGCCTGAGGCCGTAAAGCTCTCGATAGTTTGGACAGAACTGACGGGATTTGAACCCACAACCTTCCACTTCATAGTCTGTTGCGCTAACAGTGCACCTCAGCGACTGGTATGGAAAGTTATCTAGGGAAAGTGACTTCACTGGTTCCCCTCAACCCTGCTTGCAGTGATTAGACCGTCTCTCTGGGTCTGCTCAAAAACCTTATGGAGTCTGGAGTGCAGTCAGCCTGGAATAGACGTCCGCTCTGTCTTCGCCTAACACCTACCCGTTCTGCTTTTAAATCCAATTTAAAACACCCCTCTTTTCTACAACTACTTTTTCCCCCTCTGTCTGTGTATCAAATATCGCAAGGTGGTCTTTGTCGATTGTATGCGTATGCCTGCTAAATGAGTGCGTTTTGATTTGAATTGTCAAGATTTGTCGCCGAGTAAATACTGTAATTATTGTTATTATTATCATTGTTATTCAACATTTTAAATACTGTAATTATTGTTATTATTATCATTGTTATTCAACATTTTAAATACTGTAATTATTGTTATTATTATCATTGTTATTCAACATTTTAAATACTGTAATTATTGTTATTATTATCATTGTTATTCAACATGGTCTCTTTGCAATCTGGCAATTCCATAGGCGCTCCATTCAAACCTGCCAGCGATTATGTGGCAGACTCCTTGAGCCTGGACAAAACGCTATGCGCTGGCAAGGTCTTGAAAAGGGAGGCAAGTGGGAGCAAGACCTCTGAAATACTAAACGGACTGGCACCACCAAAATGATTGAGGCATTAAGATGATCACTGAACAGGCCAGATTTTATGTTGCGGGTTGGGATCGAACTCCAGACATCAGATCTTCAGTCCACGTCTCTATCAAAGGAGCCAGCCGGCACACGTGAAATCCTGAGACAGGTATCAGACGACGCTCAGGTTTTTGATCCAACCTTCGGCTGAGACCATGAGACTGATGATCACACGAATATGAGCAGAGAACGGGCCGGTGTTTATGATGCAGGACGGAAAGATGGGACACCAAATATCCAGTCTACGGGTCTATTACCACACTCAGGCGGCTAAAGGCCATGAAAAAACACACACTAATATGGAGAGAAATGACACAGGGTGGGGATGGGGTAGGCCTTGTGGTCAGACTGACGTCCCTTGCTTTCTCTTTTTCCTTAAAAAATACATAACTGTCGGTTTTCGTGACCTTTTTTAAAAAATTTTTTTTTTACGAAACTGAATGAGCCACACCACACAAAGTGTCTTTATCCAGCATAAATGTTCTTTCTCCCTTAAATAACTCCTGTTCTTATTGTTTAAAAGCCCAACCGACTGCACAAAGCCATATCAGGGCTACACTCATTTCAAAATGTACACAACATCTGCTTTGGAAAAAAAAACAGAAAAGAAAATTAAGTACATATATCAATGCATGCACGCACATCGAGGGTTGACAGCCAGAAAACAGTATCTCACTTTTTTGTCAATTTTCACTTTTTATAATGAACTGTTGTTTTTGATGTGATCTTTCACTTGGTGGACTTTGTTTTTGCCATGATATTGATTTTTGATCGGTTTTCAATAAAACCCAAAACCAGTATCTCAAAATATAGATATAGCCTCTCCCCCAAAACCCAGTTAAAAATCGTCTCCTGTAAACTAGCAGAAAATCGAGATACTTGGTTCTGGTTGTCAACCCTCGACATAATCTAAGGATAAGCCCCTGGCATTGACCACTCCATCCAGTTCATCACCAGAGGATATAAAAACATACAAACCCGAATACAAATATGAACATAACTAAGGACACTAAAGCATAGACAAAAATGGCTTACAGCACATTTCCCTACAGCCAAACATGCAGTCAATACATAATTATTTCTAACTATCAATCCGAAGAAAGAGGACGTAAGACTTTCTCCACACACACTCCAAAGTGACCGAAAGTTTCCGACTGTCTGTTTTCGTCAATTAAATACACTTCCAACACCAAAAACAGCATTCGCTACTCGCAGCTCAAGCGACTACGACGCCTCTGCTCAGATGAGGATGATTTCCATGACAAAGCAGATGATAGCAGATTTTTCCTACGCATACATTACCCACTCAGTGTCATCAATGAAGCGTGTTCTCATTCCTTTCCATGTGTTCCTGGTTCAACTTATTACAATCACAACCACTGTATCGACGCCAGTAGGAAATAAAGACTACCCTCTATAATAAATAATATAATTAATGTAATAATGGAAAAAGTCATACATGTGCACTCTCAGTAATACAGTCTCGGGCCACGATGCAAATCACCACATCCATTACGAATGATGTGAGCTACCGCAGAGGCGACAATGTATCAAGACTCATCTATATTTTTAGAATAAAGTCGTTAGAATTTCTAAACGATGGAACAGGTGAATAACTGTTTAAAATCGTTTGTTGTTGCAGCTGCTGTTACTGTTAGAATTGGAATCTGGAATTTGCTCAAAAGGGATTCATTGCACTCGGACAATTCCATATGCGCTCCACCCAAATCTACCAGCAATTATCTGGCAGATTCCCTGAGCCTGTACAAAACTTTATGTGCTGACAAGATCTTGAATTGGGGAGGGGGGGGAGGAAAGGGGGGGGGGGTGCAGAAGGATTTATGAAACACTGTGCTGATATCTTCAAATTGATGGAAGCGTTAAAGTGGGAAGCCAAAAGACCCGTTTTTAATGTTGTGGACTACGATTAACCCTTTGACTTTTGCATCTGTCCACCGACGTGCTGCATTGCCAACCATATTAGCAAAGCAAAAACTTAACCCTTTGATTCCCTCACCCTATCCACCAGCTTCCTGCAGGAAGCTGACGGACAGGGTGAGGGAATCAAAGGGTTAAGTTTTTACAATTGGTGAATAGGGTGCGGGAGTCAAATCGTTAAACTTGTCGATTTTGGACTCGTGAGCTGATGAATTTGTCTCACGAATTTCCCATCGCCTGGTTTAATTATCATCAAATTTCGACTGCAATTCGACATTCTCGACAGTCAGGCAAGACGTCGACTTTCCAATCGGAAAATTTGGAAGATCTACATGTAGGTTCGACATGTCTATGTCTGCATGCCTCCTGCCTGGTGGGCAGTGGTGGGGATGTGTCTGATTTTCCAGGTCAACGTGTGTATAAACCTGTTCGTGTTTAAACCCTCTCCGTGTGTATACGATAGGGAACATCAAATCATCATCATCAGGTGCCTTGCCACATGGCGTTGGTGATCATGGCCTTCCATCTGTTTCTATCCTTTGTTGCCTCAAGCACCTCTTCCATCCTCTTTGTCTTCAGCCACTTTGCAAGTCCGTCCAATATCTTCTCCCTGGGTCTACCGGATACTTTCCTTCCCTCCAGCTTTCCTTTTGTGACCAGGTGCTTCAATTCCCCTTTCCTCATAAAATGGCCTATAAATGTTGCCTGTCTTTTCCTTGTCTTCCTTATGAGTGATCTTCTTGTGTCCGCCTCCATCAAGACTGTCTCGTTTGTTTTCTTTGCTGTCCATGCAAACCCTCAACATTCTTCTTAGAAACCACATCTCGGCTGTCTCAATCTTGTTCTGGCTTTGCTTGTTGACTGTCCACGCCTCACAACCGTATAACATTATCGATTCTATGTAACATTCCAGAACTCTCTTCCTGATGTTAAATGATAGGCATTTGTTGGTAAGAATGTTTTTCATCTTCTTGAATGCTGTTTTGGCTTGGCCGATTCTGCTGGCTGTTTCTGATGTGCATCTGCCGTCTGGTGAAATGATCGTTCCCAGCTATTTAAACTTATCAACCTGAACATCTTTAAAGATCCTTTACGTCGTGTCAGTGTCGGCTGGCTTATGGAAACATGTGAGCACCACCAATACATGAACAAGAGAGAGAGAGAGAGAAAGAGAGGGAGGGAGGGATGAAGGGGGGAGGAGAGAGAGAGGGGGACATGGAGAGAGAAAGAACAGGAAGAGAGAGAGAGAGGGAGGAAGTAGGGAAGTAGAGACAATTGTGTAATCAATCATGAGAAGGAAGAAGGGAGAGGGAGGGAGGCACAGGAGACGGAGAGAGGTGGGGGAAGGAAAAGGAAAGAGGATAATTAAACACTTAAACAATCTATTCGTTCGTTCTTTAATTTAACGTCTTTTCACTTTTCACTATAAACAATATATGCCTGTCTGTCTGTGTGTCTGTTCTGTCTGTCTGTCTGTCTATTATGTCTGTCTCAGAGCACAGAGAGAGAGAACAGAGAGAACAGAGAGAGAGAGAAGAGAGAGAGAGAGAGAGAGAGAGAGAGACAGACAGACAGACAGACAGACAGACAGAGAGAGAGAGAGAGGCAGACAGAGAGAGACAAAGAGAGAAGAGAGAGAGAGACAGACAGACAGACAGTGAGAGAGAGAGAGAGAGACAGACAGAGAGAGAGAGAGGCAGACAGAGAGAGACACAGAGAGAAGAGAGAGACAGACAGACAGAGATAGAGAGGGGGGGGGGGGATTATAAAGTGGAAAATGAAATGTGTGTACTATCTCTGTCCATTTACTTGAAAGAAAGCAGACATGTCTTTGATGCGCTCAAGGGGACAGCTTCCCAGTAGTCATTACATTTTTTGTGGTGTGTGTGTGTGTGTGTGTGTGTGTGCGTGCGTGCGTGCGTGCGTGTGTGTGTGTGTGTGTGTGTGTGTTGTATGTGTGTGTTTTTGTGTGTGTGTGTGTGTGTGTGTGTGTGTGTGTGTGTGTGTGTGTGTGTGTGTGGTGTGTGTAAGGAGGGTCTGCCTTAACTATAATTTGTTCCACATGTTAATGGCCTATTTTGAGATTCTCCGTTTTGTTGTTGTATTTGGTAGTGGTGTTGACGGTGACTGTGATCAGGTGGTGGTGGTGGTGGTGACGGTGACTGTGATCAGGTGGTGGTGGTGACTATGGTGTGGTGGTGGTGACTATGGTGTGATGGTGGTGACTATGGTGTGGTGGTGGTGACTATGGTGTGATGGTGGTGACTATGGTGTGGTGGTGGTGACTATGGTGTGGTGGTGGTGACTATGGTGTGGTGGTGGTGACTATGGTGTGGTGGTGGTGACTATGGTGTGGTGGTGGTGACTATGGTGTGGTGGTGGTGACTATGGTGTGGTGACTATGGTGTGGTGACTATGGTGTGGTGGTGGTGACTATGGTGTGATGTGGTAACTATGGTGTGGTGGTGGTGACTATGGTGTGGTGGTGGTGACTATGGTGTGGTGGTGGTGGTGGTGACTATGGTGTGGTGGTGGTGGTGACTATGGTGTGATGTGGTGACTATGGTGTGGTGGTGGTGGTGACTATGGTGTGATGTGGTGACTATGGTTTGATGGTGGTGGTGACTATGGTGTGATGTGGTGACTATGGTGTGATGGTGGTGGTGACTATGGTGTGATGTGGTGACTATGGTGTGATGTGGTGACTATGGTGTGATGGTGGTGGTGACGTGGTGACTATGGTGGTGGTGACTATGGTGGTGGTGATGGTGACTATGGTGTGATGGTGGTGGTGATGGTGACTATGGTGTGATGGTGGTGGTGATGGTGACTATGGTGTGATGGTGGTGGTGATGGTGACTATGGTGTGATGGTGACTATGGTGTGATGGTGGTGGTGATGGTGACTATGGTGTGATGGTGAGTATGGTGGTGATGGTGACTATGGTGTGATGGTGTGGTGTGTGATGGTGACTATGGTTGTGGATGGTGACTATGGTGTGATGGTGGGTGGTGGGATGGAGTGAGGTGACTATGGTTTGATTGGTGGTGGTGGTGTGGACTATGGTGATGATGGGTGTGGTGACTATGGTGTGATGATGGTGTGTTGGTGGTGGTGGTGACTATGGTGTGATGGTGATGGCGATGGCAGTGGTGATTATGGTTTGATGGTGGTGGTGGTGGTGACTATGGTGTGATGGTGGTGGTGGTGGTGACTATGGTGTGATGATGGTGGTGATATGGTGGTGTTGATGGTGGTGTGGCGTGGCAGTGAGGTGACTATGGTTTGATGGTGGTGGTGGGTGGTGACTATGGTTTGATGGTGGTGTGGTGGTGGTGACTATGGTGGTGATGGTGGTGTGATGGTGGTGATGGCAGTGGTGACGATGGTGTGATGGTTGTGATGGCAGTGGTGACTATGGTGTGATGGTGGTGACTATGGTGTGATGGTGGTGGTGATGGTGACTATGGTGTGATGGTGACTATGGTGTGATGGTGGTGGCGATGGCAGTGGTGACTATGGTTTGATGGTGGTGGCAGTGGTGACTATGGTGTGATGGTGGTGATGGCAGTGGTGACTATGGTGTGATGGTGGTGACTATGGTGTGATGGTGGTGGTGATGGTGACTATGGTGTGATGGTGACTGTGGTGTGATGGTGGTGACTATAGTGTGATGATGGTGGTGGTGGTGACTATTGTGTGGTGGTGGTGGTGGTGGTGGTGGTGGTTGGTGAATATAGTGTGATGGTAGTGGTGGTAGTGGTGGTGTACATGAGCGCACGTTCATTCAATCCTCATAAAAAAAAAGACCAAACAAAGAAGGAAAGTTCAGACAGGTGGAGTGACTCATACAGCGTGCATGTGTGTGCATGTGAGTGATGTCAGCAAACAGGCCAGTGAGAGCACGGCATGGAGACAGACAGGTGGAGTGACTCATACAGCGTGCATGTGTGTGCATGTGAGTGATGTCAGCAAACAGGCCAGTGAGAGCACGGCATGGAGACAGACAGGTGGAGTGACTCATACAGCGTGCATGTGAGTGATGTCAGCAAACAGGCCAGTGAGAGCACGGCATGGAGACAGACAGGTGGAGTGACTCATACAGCGTGCATGTGTGTGCATGTGAGTGATGTCAGCAAACAGGCCAGTGTGAGCACGGCATGGAGACAGACAGGTGGAGTGACTCATACAGCGTGCATGTGTGTGCATGTGAGTGATGTCAGCAAACAGGCCAGTGAGAGCACGGCATGGAGACAGACAGGTGGAGTGAC
>JAPXFY010000014.1:6828562-6836062 GCA_030674185.1 Monoplex corrugatus | reverse complement strand
CAAGCAAGTAAGTTTGTAAGGAAGGAAGGAAGTAAGCAAGTAAGCAAGTAAGTAAGGAAGTAAGTAAGTAAGGAAGTAGAAGGAAGTAAGTAAGAGTAAGTAAGTAAGTAAGTAAGTAAGTAAGCAAGTAAGTAAAACAAATAAGACGATTAGGAAAATAAAACTAAATTACTATTATATTTTTTTTAATCTTCGTGTTCCTGTGGTATGGCTGCACGAGAGGAAGGGATTTCTATTTTCATTTTGTTTTGTATTTCGCTTATGACCTTTAAACACCCGACTGCTTTTACGTTCGGAGTGTCAGAAAGAGGTGAAAACTTTTATTTAAAACTTTGAAGCTTCCGGACAAGAGTTTTTCCATACTTTTGTAGATTAAGCTGAACAAGATGGTCATGCCATTCTAAGATTCTCTCTTTTTATATAAACAAATTATTTTTGAAAAAGCTCGTATTTCTGCTTCTTAAGGGTACAGTCTCGTGCGAGCACACAGACACAGACAGACAGACAGACAGACAGACAGACCACCACACACACAACACACGACACACACACACACACACACACAGAGGTTACTATCTTACGCACTCCTACACGTACTCACGCACGCGCGGGCGCACACACACACACGCGCACACACACACAAAAAGACACACTCACTCACTCTCTCTCTCTCTCTCTCTCTCTCTCCACACACACACACACACACACACACACACACACACACACACACACACACACACAAAACGATGACACAATCTCTGTGCAAAGCACCTTCCCGGTCGACATGAAACAATATCCTTTAAACGAAAGAAAGAAAGAAAGAAGATAGAAAGAAAAAAGAAAGAAAGAAAGAAAGAAAGGAAAGAAAAGAAAGAAAGAAAAACAAAAGCAAACAACCAACCAACCAAACAAATTGGAAGAAAGAACAGTCTTCCAATACAACCCTTCTTTCTATTGCCCAGAAAAATCACCAGTGTGTCATGCTTTCCTTTACAACATACACAAGGCATACTGCATGAATAAATACTGAAGCAAAAAGACAAAAAAGAAAGGAGAAAATAAAAGAAAGAAAGAAAGAAAAAGAAAGAAAGAAAGAAGAAAAGGAAGAAGGAAGGAAGGAATGAAGAAAGAAAGAAAGAAAGAAAGGAGAAAGGAAGAAGAAAGAAAGGAAGAAAGAAAGGAAGGAAGAAAGGAAGAAGGAGAAGAAGAAAGAAGAAAGAAGAAAGAAAGGAAGAAGAAGGAAGGAAGAAGAAAGGAAGAAAGAAAGAAAGAAAGAAAGGAAGAAGGAAGAAAGAAAGAAAGAAAAGAAAGAAAGAAAGAAAGGAAGGAAGAAGGAAGGAAGAAAGAAAGAAGAAGAAAGAAAGGAAGAAAAGAAGGAAGGAAGAAAGGAAGGAAAGAAAGAAAGAAAAGAAAAGAAAGAAGAAAGGAAGAAGGAAGAAAGGAAGGAAGAAAGAAAGAAGAAAGAAAGAAAGGAAAGGAAGGAAGAAGAAGAAAGAAAGAAAGGAAGAAGGGAAGGAAGGAAAGAAAGAAAGAAGAAGAAGAAGAAGAAAGGAAAGAAGGAAGGAAGAAAGAAAGAAAGAAAGAAAGAAGAAAGAAAAGAAGAAGGAAGAAAGAAAGAAAGAAAGAAAGAAAGAAAGAAAAGAAAAAGAAAGAAAGAAAAAGAAAGAAAAAAGAAAGAAAAGAAAGAAAGAAGAAAGAAAAAACTTACTTGCTAAGTTTGGTGACTTGACACTGGGACTCAAAAAACGATCACAACGGGAACAAGAAGAACTGGTCACCTTTTTCTGCTGGGCACACAGTCAACTCTGGAAGGGGAGGCAGTGGAGTGTGCCATGATTTTCTTTCCATTCTGTTACAGGTGGGTTTGTTCGGAGCGAGTCATAGTAGTTGTTTTCTGCAACAAAGAACAGGAAATCTTTATTGTCGTGGGAAATCCATCTCGTGTGTGTGTGTGTGTGTGTGTGTGTGTGTGTGTGTGTGTGTGTGTGTGTGTGTGTGTGTGTGTGTGTTTGTGTGTGTGTCTGTGAGTGTGTGTGTGTGTGTGTGTCTGTGAGTGTGTGTGTGTGTGTGTGTGTGTCTGTGAGTGTGTGTGTGTGTGTGTGTCTGTGAGTGTGTGTGTGTGTGTGTGTCTGTGAGTGTGTGTGTGTGTGTTGTGTCTGTGAGTGTGTGTGTGTGTATATATATGTTGTGTGTGTGTGTGTGTGTGTGTGTGTGTGTGTGTGTGTGTGTGTGTTCGCAAAAGAGAGGGGATCGCAGGGGAATGGGAGAAAGAGAAAGAAAGAAAATGAGGTAGAGAAAGAGGGAAAAGGAGAGAGGGGGGAGAGAGAGGGGAGAGAGAGACAGACAGACACAGAGACAAAGAGACAGAGACAGAGAAAGAGAGAGAGAAAGAGAGAGAGAGACACACACACACACACACACACACACACACACACACACACACACACACACACACACACACACACACACACACACACACACACACACACACACGGTTTATTATGAGGGCCACCGACCCGTACACAAATCAGGGATTGTGGGTAGATGACTGCATTTGTTAATATACACAACACTTTTCATTTGTCATCCATTTTGTCGTATGTATGTACAAGAATTTCAAATTGTTACATCCTCTCGAAGATTTAAGGACATAATATAAACATCGCCAATATTCTGGATTGCTACACTTTAGGGCCATACTACAAGAGGGATCAGAGCTATTTCTGATGACTTCTTGATGTTTCTTTCTGATTTCTTTGTAGACTGGACAGTGAAACACAAAAGGGATTCAACTTCTAAAATACTGGAAATAACGGGGCAGGTTTTTTCCTACCATAACTTTTATGTTAAAAAAACTTTTGTTTTCAAACAGTTCATTCACACCTAATCTAAATGTGATCAGGCAATCAAGAAATGTCTTTGATAGTTAGTCATTCACACCTAATCTAAATGTGATCAGGCAATCAAGAAATGTCTTTGATAGTTAGTCATTCACACCTAATCTAAATGTGATCAGGCAATCAAGAAATGTCTTTGATAGTTAGTCATTCACGTACTTTCCTGGTTCGTGAAGTGATTTAAATTGGAGAAGGAAGAAAATCTATCGCTACCGAGTATTTTACTGTTCCGTTCTTTTTTTTTCTTTTTTTTTTTTAAATTTCCTATCATTAACCAAAGGACATAACTCTTGAGAGTCACATAGGAATTATCTCCCATGTTGTGAAACTTATCAAATCTAACATAGTTTGCACTATCCATTCAGCTAGCATAGAAGCAGATACAAAGCATAAAATCATTGTTTGCAATCAGTTTTTTGCGTCACGCCGTTTATCCAAACTTCTTGAAATCCAAATTGTTTTAGACATTCTTTAATATCTCTAATCCAGTTCTTACTGTTGCTCTTTTGCTCTCCATCTAAGCTGGTTAAAGGAATGGTGTAAGCCTATTTTGGTAATCTCAAAAAAGGCAATTTAATAAGTTTTAAACAGTTATCTCAGTGCTGCAGTGTTACTGTAAATCTATAAATGTACCGCCCGATTTCACTGTACGTCGTATAACTTGGAGTTTTGTTGCTTACTCTCAAAAGACGTTTGTATCCGAACACGTGTGCTGTCTCTAGTATACCAAACTTTGACATACCTCAAATCTCTGATGCATACAACAGTACAAGTTTCATCTGTATGACAAACAGTTGAAAGAAAACGACAGTGTTCAAGAAGCCAAGAAATTAGTTTTCATTCAACTGACATTTTACTTTTTGCTTTACATGAGAATTCTTCACAAGCAGCGTTATAGGATAATTTTGTTGAGAGCTGAATCCCAAAAGCCTGTAGCGGTTTACTATTTCAATTTCATAACTTTTATAGAACCATTTTTCTCTAGCTATGATATGCCTCCTTCCTTGAACATAGTTATCTTGGTTTTACCACAGTTTACCATCAGACCGACCGATTTGGATACCTTGTAAAGATTGTCCATTTGATTTTGTAGTCCCGACGGCGTAGTTGATATTGGTACAATGTCATCAGCAATTAATAAGTAAGAAAATTTGTTTTTTAACGAAAACAGCTACCTTAGATATCGGAAGTGAAAAAAATCAGGGGACTTAGACATTTTGTTTAACTCCTTTTGGACGCTGGATAAACTGAATTTTAGCTCCTCATCTTACACATGATTTAACCCACTTGTACATGCATTTTAGCATATTTATCATTTTCATCGATGTTTGTGACTTTTGCAGTGTTCCACAACTGATCTAGATCAACAGTATCAAAGCCTTTTTATAATCAATAAAAGCAACATAAACCTTTCCATGACGTCTACATGTACTATCGATGGCATTTCTTACAACAGAGAGACTAAAGTGAAAATGTGATCAATGGTTCAGAAACTTTTCGAAAGCCTGCTTGTTCTTTACTAATCTTGTTTCCCTTTTCTGCTCATATTTACAATCTACTTTGCTTACGGTATTTAATAAGGAAATGCCTTGCAGTTAACTGGGTTTCGTTCATACCCATTTTTAATCTGAAGTATTATAACAGATTTACACCAGCCTTCTGGGTAAATATGCCTCGTACAGTCTACTGAAAAGTTTGGTGTAAAAAATGTGCAAGATCTTCAGCATATTTAATACACTCTCCACAAACTTCATCAAGCCTGAAAGCTTTACAGCGCTTAATATTTCTGATGGACTGTTTTACCTCTTGCTCAGTTTTATGGGTCATCTGATTCAGGGATATGCACTTTCTGTGTTAGTGTGTTATACCATGTGTGTGAGCATCGTCTGTGGTATTATGCCCGTCAGTAACGGTATTCTGACTTTTTCCAAAGGGTATTTTGAAAACGGTTTGCCATACAGGAATATCTAGCTGTGGCGTTTTCTTGTTCGTTTTTCTCACACTGTGCACCTTGTCCCAAAACGCTGAAGTTTCTTCTGTTATTTAGGAGTGTTAATGCACAACATTTCTATATGTTTGTTTCTTTAGCTTGTTTGTAGCTTTATAGTCTAAATGCCAACTTGTCTACACATCTGTTGGTTCTGTGATACAGATTCAAGACACGGCGTGCTGCACGCTTATTTTCAGTGCACTCCCTGTCATACATTTTATTTGTTTCTCTTTCTGGGCCACTTTTAGCCTTACTCTTCGTCTCGTACATTCACCTGTTTTCGCCATGGTGTTGCTGAAAATAGAAAGTGCTGATTCAACATCACAGTCTAAGAGGTTACGGTCCGCCAGCGTCGTTTCCATTTGATGAAAAGTCGTACAAACATCTGTTCAATTTTTACCAAATTGGTTTGTATCTTCTCTTCCCCAGTCAAAAATATTTTTTGTCGTCATTTGGTAAATTGCATTTACCAGTACGCACATCAAACATCCTCCAATTATTAAATGAACATGTTCCCCATGTTGATAAATATTTACCAAAAATCCTTCAGGTCATGTAAACTATAACTCTTGCCAGGTTGTTTATAACTTACTTACTTACTTTACTTTTACTTTTTCCTTCCGCTTGTACCGGTGGGCGTCGCGGGGAGATACAGTCGTCTGTCAGCAGCAAGGCGGGTGGCCTGGAGAAGGGACATCTCGTGAGCTCTGAGGGTGTCTGCCATGGAGTCGTTCCATCGTCGTCTTGGTCTTCCTCTGGCTCTCCAGCCAGAGTATCTGGTGTTGTATGCCCGAAGAGCTGGATGGTTTAGGGGCATACGTGTGAGGTGTCCGAACCACTTGATCCTCATATGTTCGATGTGTTGTAGGATTGGTGTTGCTCCTACCATGTCTCGTATCACCTCATTTTGATCTTGTCCCGCCTTGTCTTGTTTACTGCTTTCCTCAGGCATTTCATTTCACAGGTGACCAGTTTTCTCTCGAGGACTTTTAGTTAGGGACCATGTCTGGCACTGGTATGTCAGCGTTGGTAGAAAAATGGCGTTGATGATTCGCCTTAGTGCTGGTGGGAATGCTGGGGTGTTTCAGGAGTGGGGCAAGGTGGTAGCTGACTGCGTTGGCTTTCTGACATCTGGTCTCGATTTTTCTGTCTAGTTTGCCATTTTCAGTGAAGATGCTGCCCAGGTATTTAAATTCACTGACTTGCTTCAACTGGGTTCCGTTGATGTTGATGTCCAGTTTGTTTGGTCTCTTACTGACAGTCATGACCTCGGTTGTTTATAACAGAGACTTTAATAGAGTCTCTTGTCCACGAGTAGAATCTTGTGAAAAAGAAAACACAAAGAGACAGTCTTGATGGAGGCAGACACAAGAAGATCATTCATAAGAAAGATTAGGAACGGACAGGGAACATTTATAGGCCATTTTATGAAGAAACGGGAATTGGAGCACCTGGTCACAACGCTGTCTTTATACCTCCACCGTGATGGGTCACCCTGCCTTGGTTCATCGTTTCCTGTGTATACATCAGTAGCAGTAGCCAGGTTGTCCGCACGGAAGGAACAATCTGCAGTGATGCCTCTAGCGTGTCCCCTACTGTTGACATTTCTTGGTCTGTCGTGACTGTAGCTGTCATGTCGGCTTCTAGTTTTGTCACAGGTCAGGTCTGTCGTGACTATGGCTGTCATGTCGGCTTCTGGTTTTGTCACAGGTCAGGTCTGTCGTGACTATGGCTGTCATGTCGGCTTCTAGTTTTGTCACAGGTCAGGTCTGTCGTGACTATGCTGTCATGTCGGCTTCTGGTTTTGTCACAGGTCAGGTCTGTCGTGACTATGGCTGTCATGTTGGTTTCTGGTTTTGTCACAGGTCAGGTCTGTCGTGACTATGGCTGTCATGTCGGCTTCTAGTTTTGTCACAGGTCAGGTCTGTCGTGACTATGGCTGTCATGTCGGTTTCTAGTTTTGTCACAGGTCAGGTCTGTCGTGACTATAGCTGTCATGTCGGCTTCTGGTTTTGTCACAGGTCAGTTTGTCGTGACTATGGCTGTCATGTCGGTTCTTGGTTTTGTCACAGGTCAGGTTTGTCGTGACTATGGCTGTCATGTCGGCTTCTGGTTTTGTCACAGGTCAGTTTGTCGTGACTATAGCTGTCATGTCGGCTTCTGGTTTTGTCACAGGTCAGGTCTGTCGTGACTATGGCCGTCATGTCGGTTTCTAGTTTTGTCACAGGTCAGGTCTGTCGTGACTATAGCTGTCATGTCGGCTTCTGGTTTTGTCACAGGTCAGGTCTGTCGTGACTATGGCTGTCATGTCGGCTTCCGGTTTTGTCACAGGTCAGGTTTGTCGTGACTATAGCTGTCATGTCGGCTTCTGGTTTTGTCACAGGTCAGGTCTGTCGTGACTATGGCCGTCATGTCGGTTTCTAGTTTTGTCACAGGTCAGGTCTGTCGTGACTATAGCTGTCATGTCGGCTTCTGGTTTTGTCACAGGTCAGGTCTGTCGTGACTATGGCTGTCATGTCGGCTTCTGGTTTTGTCACAGGTCAGGTCTGTCGTGACTATAGCTGTCATGTCGGCTTCTGGTTTTGTCACAGGTCAGGTCTGTCGTGACTATGG
>JAPXFY010000014.1:6818562-6823562 GCA_030674185.1 Monoplex corrugatus | reverse complement strand
ACACAACACACACATCAAACACACCACACAAAACAATGGCTTGACGTTACATGTGGCTCGTTCGAGAATCTTCATCCGTTTAGTAGGCAAATGGCATTAATGTAATTTTATCTTAGGCATATAGAATCACTGTAATTCATCACTACATGATGACACAGGAACAGGACACAAACACACACAGACCACATAAACACAACACACACACACACACAGACAAAACAAGACAACATACAAAACACACAGACTCACAACATACACAACACACACACAACATATACACAACAGGACACACACACAACATACACAAACATAAACAGAACACACCACCATACACAACTTACACACACAACATACAACACACACAACGCACATTTACACGCACACACACAAATCGCACACACAACACACACATCACACAAGACAGCGGTCAGAAACAACAGACAACAACACACCAGACACAACAACAAGACACACACACATACACACACAAACACACACACACACAGACACACACACACACACACAACATGACCGATACCATGAGTTCTTCAGAAGAATCTTCATCCCAGTTAGATCGCACACACACACACACACACCCACACACACACACACACCCACACACACACAATACACGCACACACACACATACATACACACACACACATATACACACACATACACGCACACACACACATACACACACACACGCACACACACACACATACACACATACACAGACACACACACAGACACACACAGACACACACAGACAGACACACACACACACACACTTTTGTTCACTTTTTTTTTTTTTTTTTTTTTTTTTTTAATAATTTCCCCTCCCCCCCCTCCCCGTCTAATATCACTTATAGTGAAAAGACGTTAAATTAAAGAACGAACGAACACACACACACACACACACACACACACACACTTCCATGGGCATTGCTTCGTAAAGGACATGAATAACACGGAATTGTTTCTATGCAACAAAAGCAGTGATCCTTTGTGGGTTTTACTACATGGATAAAATGCAGTGATCCTTAGCGGGTACTATCACGTATAGCTAGCTGGTCGAAACGAAAGCGATTGGGCAAGATCGATGTTTAGGGAAAAAGACGTTCAAACAACCTGGGTCCTGGGAAAACAATGGGTGTGTGTGCGTGGGTGCGTGTGTGTGCGTGCGTGCGTGTGTGTGCGTGCGTGCGTGTGTGTGCGTGCGTGCGTGTGTGTGTGTGTGTTTCAGCGCTTAGATTTGATTTTATCAAGATTTTGCGCTATATAAATATTGTAATTATTATTATTGTTTTGTGAAATGGAAATGGAAGAAACAACACGATCCATATCTCTAACACGCACATTTCATCTACACAAATAAATGAATGAATATATAAATAACATCATCAACAAACAGCAACAACAACAAAACAACAACAGCAAAAACATAAACAAACTCACCCCCCCAACTTCTCACACTAACATACAGACGACTGCAAACGCAATTGTTAGGGACACGCAAAATCGCTCCCCTCGGAACAGGAAACATGTCAAACAAGATCAGGCGGTTCTTGGGGGAAAAAACAACACAACCCCAAATCAAAAGACAAAGTAAACAAATGGTCAAGCCATTATAACAATCTCCGTCTTTGAAAAAAAAAAAAGCCAAATTCATATTCCTCAAGGTCACTGTGACTTTGAAGACACGTCAGAAGAAATGAAATCGACGAGAAACAAGAACAACGACGTTGTTTATACATCTTTCTCAAAAAGGGCAGATTTTCATGGCACCTTCCCGCCCCCCTATTTTTTTTTTAAATTATTTATTTATATTTATTCATTCATTCATTCATTTGTTTACTTATTTATATTTTTATTTTTTTGTTTTGGGTTCGTGTGACCTAAACCTTGTCACTATCACTTCCAAACTTAAGCATTTACCACTCGTCAATAGTCTACAATTTTGACCCAAATTTGGTAATGACCCATCCAGAAACAACCAAAAACTTTTGCTAACAAATTTCTGTCGTAAAACAGACAGACAGACAGACAGACAACAGACAACAGACAGACAACACACACACACTACACACACAACACACACACACACACACACATACACACACACACATACACACACACACACACATACACACACACACACAACACACACACACACACACACAACACACACACACACACACACACACACACACACACACACACACACACACCACACACACACACACACACACACTGAGACATACACGTTACGAGACAGCGGAGAAAAACTTATTTCGACTATAAGTGTTATGTATTTTGCATTGCGCTTTTGCCTCATTGCGAATGAAACTTAAAAAGTTAACAATCATACATCTAACTGCGATCTTTCGATTCCTTCATGTGTTGAAAAACTGTGTCAGAATTTGGTAAATGGCTGCCAAAGTGAAAACACTGAAAAATATGAAAAACCAGAATGACTAGAAAATGAACATAAAACCGAGAAATTACTCTTCACAATGCTATGTCATCGTGATTATATTTTTTTTAAAAATAGCCATACACTTTCAACTTACGTATTCTTGTGTTCTTTCATTTGTTTTCTTTGTGTGTGTGTGTGTGTGTGTGCGTGTGTGTGTGTGTGTGTGTGTGTGTGTGTGTGTGTGTGTGTTGTGTGCGCGTGCGTGCGTGCGTGCGAGTTTGTGTCGTGTGTGTGATGTGTGTTTATGTGTAGTTTATGTGTATTGTGTGTGTGCGTGTGTTTGTGTGTGTGTGTGTGTGTGTGTGTTGTGTGTGTGTGTGTGTGTGTGCGCGTGTGTCTGTGTGTGTATGTCTGTGTGTGTGTGTGTGTATGTGTGTGTGTGTGTGTGTGTGTGTGTGTGTGTATGTGTGTGTGTGTATGTGTGTGTGTGTGTGTGTGTGTACGCTCCCCCCCCCCAAGTGTTTCCACGCGGTCACCCATCAAAGCACTAACCACGCCTCACGTTACTTAACTTTGGTGACCTGATGACAACCGGTGTTTCTACGTGGTATGGTTGTCGGCACACCTGATTTCTGATCTGAACAGTGCTTTAGTCCAATACAATCAACATCTGTCAATCAATAAATCGGGATGGAAACTCTTGCTGAATACATAATATATATTCAATAGTATTAGGCCTCTTTAGTCCTTGAACCATGCACCTTAACCCTTTGACTACCGCACCCTATCTACCAATTGCAAAAACTTGACTTTTTTAACTCCCTTACCCTATCCACCCACTTTCCTGCGGGAAGTTGGTAGATCGGGCGATGAAGTCAAAAAGGTTAGTTGTAACTTTGCTAATGTTGGTGGACAGGGTGCGGGGGTCAAAGGGTTAATTGCCAGTCTCGCTGCTTCTGTACAGTGGCAGCATCGCCTGTCCTCTGCAATGCACAACCCATAGCAATATGATATAGAGAACCAGTTGTTACCCCATGCAGCAGGTTCTCTCCCGCCACTCCCTCTCCACACGGCTGTCGGATCCACAGGAATGGACGAAGGCCAAAATAGTCTGGCGCCAGTAGCAAGGCAAAAATTACCAGAAGGGCGCCGAAATCTGCGTCAGTCTACCGTCTGGAATCCGACTCCGGATTTTTTCCCTTGAAGTTGACTCTTGAAGCCTCTCCCATAAACGAGTATGGCAGCAAGGCGGCGGAGGTTTGAAATCAGAATGTACTTCTTCTAGCTGCGCTACCCTCCCAGACTGACATGCCTCGTCTATCCGGATCTATCGTGAATAGGAAGGTACTTGGTTACTGATATCAGACTATCTGTGTGTGACTGAATCTATCTATCTATCTATCTATCTTCTATCTATCTTCTATCTATCTTCTATCTATCTATCTATCTTCTATCTATCTATCTGTGTATCTATCTATCTATCATCTATCTACTGTAAGTATCTATCTATCTAACTACTACCTATCTAGTATCTATATTATCTACTAACCTTCTATCTATCTATCTATCTAACTACTATCTATCTACTCTATCTATCTATCTACCTGTCTATCTAATCTTATCAACCTACCTATCTATATTACTCTATCAACTATCTTATCACTATCTGTCTGTCTGTCTATCTATCTATCTATCTGCGTATCTATCTATCTATCTATCTGCGTATCTATCTATCTATACTCATATATCTATGTATCTATCTGTCTGTCCATCTATCTATCTATCTGTCTGTCTGTCTCAGTCTGTCTATCCATCCATCCATCTATCTACCTACCTACCTACCTACCTACTTACCTACCTGCATACCTAACTAATCTAACCTACCTACTACCTACCTACCTACCTAATCTAACCTATCCTAACCTACCTACCTACCTTCCTACTTACCTATCTACCTACTTATCTATCTACCTATACATGTATACACTTCCACATTCCTACTTTAAAGGTTTTGCAGCGCCATACGAGGCGATCAAGTCTCACTCCATATACAAATCATTTCTGCTCTTTTGCCGGTGTCAGCAAAGTCTTTCTACAACTTGTTTCAACTACTGTGAGTATCAGGGTTTCAAACACCACTGAACGCTTTACACAGGTATGTTTTATAATTACTGTTTGCAACTGTGTGTAATCAAGTCCACATTTATGATGTTCCCATTTTCTCAGATGGGCGTATGAACATTGTTTTCCATACACTTTGCAGGCGGCATGTTGCTGCGCAGTGTGCACACTCCATCTTTGATGGGCGTACGTGCTGATGTTTTCATGTTTCCATGAGGCGCCAAACGCTGACATGACTTAAGGATCTTTCACCCTTTGACTCCTGCACCCTATCCACCAAGTGCAAAAACTTAACCCTTTGACTCCTGCACCATGTCCACCGAGTGAAAAAACTTAACCCCTTGACTCCTGCACCCTATCCACCAAGTGCGAAAACTTAACCCTTTGACTCCTGCACCTTATCCACCAAGTGCAAAAACTTAACCCTTTGACTCCTGCACCTATCCACCAACCGCAAAAA
>JAPXFY010000014.1:6803562-6813562 GCA_030674185.1 Monoplex corrugatus | reverse complement strand
TCTCTGTCTCTGACTGTGTGTCGGTCGGTCTCTCTCTCTCTCTCTCCCTCCCCCCTCTCTCTCCTTATTCCTCCCTTCCCTCTCTCAATTATCTCACGCCTCCATCCATCCACACGCATTTACATGTACAAACATGCACGCACACACACATACACACACGCAGAGGTACACACACACAGAGCCATTTACGTGCACATGGACTCGCCTCATATCGATTGAAATCAAATTTCTCTCTTTAAAAAGTTTGAAAACAGAACGGAACAAAAACGAAACAAAACAGCATAAAGAAGCAAACAAATAAAGAAAAAAACAACGACAATAACAAAAAACAACCAAGACTCAACAAGCCTGTGATAACCAGAGCAATCAAACCAGAACGACAACGTTTAACTGGAGTTTCAACGTCCTTTAAACCTCCACTTTGCTTCCTGCTGATCGCTGACCAACAGAGTTACCTCCCTTTGAACACGCCCCACTAAAAACAACAGCCGCCACTTCCACCCACCCCCCCCCAAAAAAAAAAACCCACCACCCAACAACAACAAAAAACAAACAAACGGGTTGTGCGTTTTGCAATACTTAAGGGAAAAACACACACCCAAAAACACAAGATGAAGGGGAGGGGGGAAACAATGTCTCTCCAACACACACACACACACACACACACACACACAACACACACACACACACACACCACAACATACACAAGAACAGAAAGACAGAGACAGAGAGACAGACAGAGAGAGACAGACAGACAGACAGACAGAGATAACAACCAAACACACTACCAAAACAAAATTGAACCCCCCCCCCCCCCAAAAAAAAAAAAAAAAAAGCTCAAACCACTTCTAACAATCTCCCGTATTTTTATAAGACTAAACTTTTTGTTTTCCATTCAAAAATACCGATGCTTTTTATTTCTTGAGGTCACTTTGATCTTGAAGAAAATTCAGATGAATTAAAACTTTGACTTCTATTGAAGACAACAGTAGACTGCTACAACAACAAAATTTGTCAAAACTTCTGAGAAAGTGCGACCCACACACTTTCCTGAAAATAAAATGCTTTCAGTTTTCTCTTTCGTTAGGCGTGACCTTGACTTTGAAGCCTTGTCCTCCAAACCTCTTCACTCAAGACAGGATGTCTTGAGTGCAATCTCAGTTCATATCGTTACAAACTGACCTGTTAGCTGCCATCTTCTATGCTTCAATCAATCTGGTGGCGTCAGCTTGGTGTTTTACTGGTTCCTTCCCACCTCCCAATTTGAAAGACTTTGTCGTGCACAGGGTTTTGCACAGGCTCAAAGAATTTGCCAGACAAACTGCAGACGGATTTGGGTGAAGCGCATAAGGCATTGTCTGAGCGCTCAGAGTTCCTTTTCAACAAATTTCGGAAGCAATGAAACATATATAATAAACACATTTTTAAAGAAACACACAATTATTCGCAACGATCTACATCATTAACCAGAAGTCTGATAAGGTCCATCCAGAAATAGATGAATATAAAACTGGTTAAAACGTTATTTGTCACAAACACAGACAGACACATCTCTCTCTCTCCATGGATACGAAACAGAAACAGATGGGGGGTGGGGGGGGGAGGGGAGACACTTGCTAAAACGTATTCATCACAAACACAAATACACAGACACCTCTCTCTCCATGGACACGAAACAATCAGCATCCCTCCCCCGCCCTCAAGAAATCTAAAATAGAGCTTGTGTACTTTACAGCCCTTGTTAGAAGCAATGAACGGCTGCCTGATCAGCTTCCATTGTTGCTATCGATCAGTCTGATCGGGAGGGAAAATGCTGACAGAGTTAGAAATCCGGAAGCCACGCCATACCGGCAGTCTCAACTTATCATCATCATCATCATCATGTGCCCTGCCGCATGGCGTTGGCGATCATGGCCCTCCATATGAATCTATCCCTTGTCGCTGCAAGTACATTTTCTACCCTCTCTGTCCTCAGCCACTCTGCAAGTATGTCCAATATTTTCTCCCTGGGTCTACCTGGTGCTCTCTTTCCCTCCGGCTTTCCTGTTGTGACCAGGTTCTCTAATTCCCCTTTCCTCATAAAATGGCCTATGAATATTGCTTGTCTTTTCCTGGTCTTCTTTATCAATGATATTGTTGTGTCTGCCTCTATCAAGACTGTCTCGTTTTTTTCTTTGCTGTCCATGTCACCATTCTTCTTTGAAACCACTCAGCTTATACATGGCTTGAAACACGTTTTGTCTGATAATTACCTGAAAAAAACCCAATACCATCCCGTGCATTTGTCAGCCTTTCACGCAAAGAACCTCTGAAGAGTCACGCCAATGTTCTGGCCCCAAAACCATCTTCAACCAGGACCTACTCTCCCAAAGCGATCAACAGAGTATGGGCACTTTACATCAACATGAACATGGAGATACATTGGGCACAACATCCTAAGAGAGCAGGATAACATTGCCCGGACTGCCTTTCACTGGACACCAGACGAAAGACGTAAGAGAGGCAGCCTCAAGAATACTCGGCGACGAACGATGGAGGGAGACCTGAAGGCTCTGAAACACACTTGGGCCACTATACAGAGGCCGGCCCAGAAAACACAGAGGTGGAAAACCTTCGTTGCTGCCCTGCATGCCAAAAGCACAAGGGGCAATTATTAAGTGCAGAGCACACCTTATCTCATGTTAGACTTTGTATCTTCTGTACGTAGAGGACAGATCCCTATCTGTTGTTAAAGATGAATACCTACCTACGTGGTGATGTGGTTAGCACATGAGACGACTCACTGGGAGGTTGTTCATTATAATAATAATACTAATAATAATAATAACAATAATAATAATGTTTATTTGTATAGCGCATATTCCATATAAAAACATGCTCACCAGCGCTTTACATTTCGCAAGAAAGTCAAAAGGTGATAAAAAATGTTCACAATTACATACACAATAAGATAACAACAAACATTAAAGCTATACAAGTAAGAAGACACATAAGAAATCACAGAATATTAAAATTTAAACACTGACTTATGTAATGAAGAAAGATTAACAGATTTTTCATATGAATAAAGAAGCATACTGTGTTTATATATTGCTGCGTGTATGTGCTTGCGTACGTGTGTGTGTGTGTGTGTGTGTGTGTGTGTGTGTGTGTGTGTGTGTGTGTGTGTGTGTGTGTACGTGTGTTCATTCAAAGTTTCAGAGCGCCGCTCCACCCCCCACCCCACCTTCACATGGAGCAATCCACTTACAATTTGAAAAAAAAGTATTGTGGAATTACTGGATTCCTACCCAGAGCTGATCAACGTGCTACGGGCTTGACGGGAAGACTGGGACCACACAGCCGAGTCTCTTCCGCTTTATCGACGCTCATCGAGGCTGCTGCTCCAGCGTCTAAACTAACACTGCAGGTATCTATACAGCTCGGGCCTGGTTGTTGTCAAAATATATTATTATGAAAGTAAGCCTAGAGGAACAGCCCTATCACGCATGTGTCCATCCAAAACGGAAGCCCATGGCATCATTACCATCATCCCTATACTCATCATTACAGTATTGTGAAAAACTGTCCCAGATTGTGCCCCTTCATTCTTTACTCTCGTGGTGACTTCAGTTGTTGTTGTTGTTGTTGTTGTTGTTATTATTGTTTTTTGGTTTTGTTTTGTTTTTGTTCGTGTTTTGTTTTGTTTTGAAGGGGGGGGGGGGGTTGAGGTGTGCCGGAGAGCCGATATAAGCGGAGTGGGGGCAGTGACACGGGGCGATGCAGAAAGTGGGGGGAAAACAAAAACAACCAACCAACCACCAACCAACCAATCAACTAACCAACCAACCACCCAACCAACCAACCAATCAACTAACCAACCACCCAACCAATCAACTAACCAACAATCAACTAACCAACCAACCAACCAATCAACTAACCAACCAACCACCCAACCAATCACTTAACCAACCAACACCCAACCAATCAAATACAACCAACCAACCAATCAACTAACCAACCAACCAACCAATCAACTAACCAACCAACCACCCAACCAATCAACTAACCAACCAACCACCCCACCACCCAATCAATCAACCACCCAACCAATCAACTAACCAACCAACCACCCAACCAATCAAATAACCAACCAACCAATCAACTAACCAACCAACCAACCAATCAACTAACCAACCAACCACCCAACCAATCAACTAACCAACCAACCACCCCACCACCCAATCAATCAACCACCAACCAATCAACTAACCAACCAACCACCCAACCAACCAACCACCCAACCAATCAACTGACAACCAACCACCCACCCAACCAAACCAGCCAACCAACCAAACCACCAACCAAAACAAAATAAGGCGGGAGTTCTAACTCTGCGCTAACTAGACCAGTTGTTTTTTGTTGTTGTTGTTGCTGTTTGTGTGTGTGTGTGTGTGTGTGTGTGTGTGTGTGTGTGTGTGTGTGTGTGTGTGTGTGTGTGTGTGTGTGTGTGTGTGTGTGTGTGTGTGTGTGTGTGTGTGTGTGTGTGTGTGTTCGATTCCGTGGAAGACTGACGAATATGTCTTTTATGATGTTGAATATTATTATTGTTGTGAGGTGTGAGTGTGATTGTATGTATAGCCAAAACATTTTCCTTGTGTCTGCGCACTGGGCTGTGTGTGTGTGTGTGTGTGTGTGTGTGTGTGTGTGTGTGTGTGTGTGTGTGTGTGTAATAACCGACTGCCTGTTGCGTGTGACACAGCATCAGCAGTAAATGGCCTGCAGCAGCTGTCGTGTGTCGGGCTTAAAAGTGCAACAAATACAGACCGTTATGGATTACCGTTGGGTTTACGTGAAAACAATATGAGATATATTACAATGCTGACAGCTTCTGAAGCCGCGACATGCCCAGTGAGGCTTTGGGCCGATTGATCTGTTTTGGCATGTTCGCAGTGTGGTCGGTGTATAATATGTGTGTCCCAGAGATTGACATTGAAACTAAGAGAGAAAGGGATGGGGGAGGGGGAGGGAGAGAGAGAGAGAGAGAGTTACAGAAAGAGTTACACACAGCAAGAGTTACAGAGAGACACAGAGAGAGGGAAAGAGAGAGAGAGAGAGAGAGAGGTGGGAGAGAGGGGGAGAGAGAGAGACAGACAGACACACAGTCAGACAGAGAGAGGAGGAGACAGACAGACAGAGGAGAGAGAGAGAGAGAGAGACAGAGAGAGAGAGAGAGACAGAGAGAGAGAGACAGAGAGAGACAGAGACACAGACAGAGACAGACAGACAGTCTGACAGAGACAGAGAGAAGAGGGGAGAGGCGACAGAGAGAGATGGAGGAGGAAGAGGAGGAGGAGGAAGAGAGAGAGAGAGAGAGAGAGAGAGAGAGAGAGAGAGGAGAGAGAGAGAGACAGAGAGAGAGAGACAGAGCCAGAGAATTACCGAGAGAGAGCGCAAACATATGGCAGACTCCTTGAGCCAATGCTTAACACTACGCACGGGCAAGTTCTGAAAATGGGGACAGGAGGAACTTGGACCTACGGAACACTGAAATCACATTGAGATCGACAGCACACAAACCAGACGTTAGATTGCCGAACGATTAGGACTGAACTTCAGACATGGGAACTTAAAACATGGGATCTTCAGACATGGGATCTTCAGACATGGATCTTCAGACATGGATCTCTCGAAACAGCGAGCAGCCCGCGTTACTGTTACTGTTACTGTTGTTTAAAGCCCAGCCGACTGCATAGAGCCATATCAGGGATATGACTGTTCAAAACATACAAAACTTCAACAGAAAAAAGGAAACGGAAAAGAAAATTAAGTACACATATCAATGCATTCGCGCACATAATCTATGGACATGCCCCTGGCGTTGACCACTCCGTCCAATTTATCACATGGGGGATTTAAAAAAAGCACACCTGAATGAAAAAAAATTAAGCATACATAAGGACACCAAAACATATCTAAAAACGGGCATAAATTATCTAAAATTGCATCTCATATCTCACCTCCCTAGAGCCAAAAATGCACTTAATACATGTACCCAATTATCAATCCTGAGAAAAAGTACATAAGACTTTATCGAACATATACAGATGAATGGACAAGCAAGGCAGAAAATGATAGGAAGAAATGACAGAAAGCAAAAGAACAAGGCAGAAACAAAGAGAGTGACAGAAAAGAGGAAATTTCCAGCACAGAATTTCCAGAAGGTGGGGATACTATCTATACTGAAAGAGCCCCCGACATCCCCACGGGGGGAACAACCCGCGCGTAAACAGAGAAACAAAGAGACTGGAATTGAAAACACTGCTTCTGCTGTTCATGGAGTAAATGGTCTGCCACAGCTGGTGATGAATGCCACCATCAACCCTCCCCCCCCCCCCCTAGTTCCTGCCGGATGCCATGGAATTAGTGAGTATGGCGCCGCCCTCGTGGTCCTGGCCCCAGGGTTATGGAACTATCTAGGTTAAGGCCTCAGGACCTGGCCAGCTCATGGGTTTATGTGCAGGCTTAAGGCTTGTGCCGTGATCATTCTGAACCTTCCCCATCACATGACACGTGTGACGTTGGTGCATATAGAATTCATTCCAAGCGCGGAGACGTCATCTTGAGAAACTGATATTTAAACTGAACCATGGACTTTGGTGGTCAGAGGAGTTGCTACTGAAGGACCCGGCGCCGTTCTACTCTGAAGGGATCTCAATGAGCGAGCGACATTCTTGTTTCAATGTAGATGACCGCGCAGACATTTGCTTTACATTGCATGGTGTCATGGCTGGATAGAAGGCGTCTGCAGACCTGCTACTTCCGACTCCATCCATCAAAACTCTCTGTACAATTACCCCGCCCTTAATTTAACCCTTTGACTCCCACACCCTGTCCACCAACTGCAAAAACTTGACCCTTTGACTCCCTCACCCTATCCACCAGCTTCCTGATAGGGTGAGGGAGTCAAAGGGTCAAGTTTTTGCTTTGCTAGCATGCTTGACAACGGAGGATGCTGGTGGACAGGGTACGGGAATCAAAAGGGTTAATTCATGGGCAAAAAGACCTACCCTATGAGCACAGGGGGGCAAGGGATTTAGGCGGCCTTCAACCGCCTTGATGGCACCGCCGTGTGATATATAGGGCACATTATAGGAGTGGCAATTGTCACGTGTCACATACCCCCTCCTTCCCCCTCCATCTGACAGAAACCATCGCCTATCGGTCCGTGACTGCTCATTCGTCAAAGACAAGCCTGGATTATGTTAGCGGCTAACCTCTACATCTGAAGGCCATTCGCCATCTGACACATGCGAGCCACTGGTTCGGGGGTGGGGGGTGGGGGTGGGGGGTGGCCCCCACTACCGAATAGGGGGCAGCCTTTGTCCATAGGAAACTTGTTAATCGTCGCGATCCCGTGCGTCACACATACGCGCATGTTTATACATTAGGTCCTACAGATCGCTTATCTTGTCCGTTGAATTCCGTGATGCTCCAATTAGTCCAAACTGCTATGTTGTTGCAGTGGTTGTTTTAGCTGTTGTTTTTCCTGCTGTTTATGCGAGATGTTTTACTGACAAAAGACACGCGGAAGTGAAACAGACAATGAATCAAGCGACTAACAAAATGAACATGAAAGGTATTTAGTGCAAAGTGTTTCACATGGACAAGCGCTACGGCACACACGCGCGCATGAGCGTGCACACACAACATGCAGCCACGCACACACATACATAAAAATGCGCGAGCGCGCGTGCGCTTGTGTACACACACACACACACGCATGTATACCGGTACACATGCACACACACACACACATACACGCACGACCGTATATATATATACACACACACACACTCACTCTCTCTCTCTCTCTCTCTCTCTCACACACACACACAAATAGCCATACACACACACACAAATAGCCATACACACACACACACACAAATAGCCATACACACCAGCACGCACACAAGCAAATACACACATGCATACACACATGCATACACACACGCATACAGCGCGCGCGTGTGCATACACACGTACACACACACAAACATGCCTAGATACACGTACGCGCGTGTAAGTCGCTCATCCAAGAGCGAAATGTTCTATAAATCTGTTTGCATTGCTCTTCAAAACCTGTGTGCATTGCTCTATGTTCTAAAATGCTGTTGCTGAAATGTCTTAGTGTCGGGTTACCCATTTGGCCAAACATATGGTTTAGGAGCGATAGGCAGGCGAGGAATTAGCACGGTGAGCACACACACACACACACACACACACACACACACACGCTCACACACACGCACGCACGCACGCACGCACACGCACGCACGCACACGCACGCACGCACGCACGCACGCACGCACACGCACACACCACAAAACATACACACAAAATTCACCCGCGAGTGTTCAAAATACACAATCACCATTATCATCATCACCATTATCATAATCGTCATTACGTTACGCCGTCTCTCTCTTCCAACATACGCACCTACGCGTGCACTCTCTTCAACACACAATCATCATTATAATCGTCATCATTCTCATGATCATCATCGTTACAATCATCATCATATGACGATGTCTGCCTCTCTCTTCTATACAATACAATACAATACAATACAATATTTTATTTATATAGCGCAAAATCTTGATAAAATCAAATCTAAGCGCTGAAACAGACACACAGGCACGCACGCACACACACGCACGCACGCACGCACACACACACACACACACACACACCACACACACACACACACACACACACACACACGCACACGGCTATAAATGGGGAGAAAGAATAAAAGCAATGGAAAATTATATAAAGAGCATATTATATACAATTATATATTACAATGTGATTCCCCTCCGAGTGTGTCTTCTGTGACACACGTACATATGCCCCCCCCCCCACACACACACACTACACACATATACAAGCATACCACCACCATCACCATCACCACCACCACCACCACCACCACCACCACCATCATCATCATCATCATCATCATCATCATCATCATCATCATCATTATTATCATATGCGATGTCGCAAGGCTTTGGTGATCATGGCTTTCCATACGAATCTATCTTCTGTCTTCTGCAAGTAATACCTCCTACCTTTTCCGACCTTGTCCACTCTGCAAAACTAATATTTTCTCCCTGGGTCAACCTGGTGCTTTTTCCCTGCACTTTCCTGATGTGAGCAGGTGCTCAAATTTCTCTTGCCTCATAAAATGTCCCATGAATGTTGCTTGTCATTTCCTGATCTTCATTAATGTTCGTTTTGTGTTTGCTTCTTTCGAGGCTGTGTCGTTTGTTTTGTTAGCTATCCACGGACTTCTTTAACATTCTTCTCAAAAACCACATTTCAGCTGCCCCAATCTTGTTCTGACTTTGCTTGTTGATTGTCCAGACTTGGCATCCGTAAAACAGTACTGATTCTATAAAGCACTGAATCATTCTCTCCCTGATGTTAATTCACTCGGCTGTCTCCGATTCTACATAAAGGTTGTAAATGTCTTCCTCAGTACTTGCGATGTTGGTACACAATGGATGATGTTGATATTAATTGGCTTTCCATCCAGTCCAACTAGTGAAACGAGGTCTGATATAGTCCAGTAGCCATTGATAGACTTTGGTTTGTCATTGTCCATTATGATGCCTGCCCCTCGTTCATGCGTGTCCCCTCCAGAATATATGATTTCATGCTTGCCCGATGTTGTCATGCCTGCTCCTTTCCCACCTCACCTCTCCCAGTATTAAAATACTGATGTTCAACTTTACCACTTCTGTCTTGACGTTTTCTGTTTTTTCCCTTCTAGAGCATTGTTCTAATATTGCTTGTTGTAATTCTTACATATTTTAATGTGACTGAAATAGCGCGATGACGGTCTGGTGTCTGCTGCTCAGCATGACTTTCCCTACTGCAAGAAGGTGCTCCAATGGAGCCCCTATATACGCCTCTCTCTCTCTCTCTCTCTCTCTCTGTCTCACTCTTTCCA
>JAPXFY010000014.1:6768562-6781062 GCA_030674185.1 Monoplex corrugatus | reverse complement strand
GCGTAACTATGATGATGTGTCAAGATATGTCAGTGACACAGACCTGCTGTCATCAACATAGTCACATAGTCACTAGTGTCAGCAAAGAGTATAGTACCGACGGTGTCAGTACAACACACAGTCACATGAGATAGTACTATATCACGTGCACGCTGCCATTCCAGCCACAATTACATTTATCCAACTAGTTCTTTCTCTTCTATGTTTATATCCAACACTGTGAGAACTACAACGATTTATTTCATTTAATACAACACAAAATAAGCACACATCTACATTCTCTGCAAGAAAGTTTGAGCGCGGTAACATAGGCCTAACTGGCGGCAGAAGACAGACGGCGACCTTGCAGCTTCATTTCCTGTGGTTTGTTTTTCTTTCCCGCCGTGAGAGGCTGTGCAGGGGATAAACAATGCGTTTAGTGTCAAGTGAGTCTAATACTTTCCTCTTTGCAAGTCTTTCTCAGTGGAATGTGCCCCCTGTGGGGCCTCCTATATCGCGTGGTAACCGAGTCTGTTTGACCAGGAAACCCTGCCTTCCCGCGCGTACCGTCTCCCCCCATCTCTCTTAGAATTTTGCAGGATAATTAATCATCAGAATTTCAAGTAGTTTGCTGCTTTGAGTTAGCATCACGAGTTGTTCGACGTATATATGAAATGGAAAATACAATTAATCAATCGATGAACATCACAAGCATAGTAGCAGAAACGAGAGGACACCAGAAGCAACTAATTTTTTTCATTGCGTTACTTCACACACACACACACACACACACACACAGACAGGGGGGGGGGGGTGAGATTAGGACTATGTGGGGGCAAAGTAGAAGGGCAGCTGCTGGAGAGAGGGTCATGGCCAGACAGTTTACAGTAGAAACACACAACCTCATAACCAGATGGCTGTGTGAGACTTGGGTAATAGTAGTGCGTGTTGTGAGGACTGCTAAAAACTTGTAAAATGTACGGGGACAGTGCCTTGGGTCAGGGGTTGGTAGTACCAGAGAAACTGCACTGGGCTGGTGAGTGCAGGGTGGGGGTGAGGCAGAAGAAAAGCTGCTTCTAGAACACAGCTTTTGTTTACAGCTGCCGACCACGTGCACTGCCTTATTTAGAAAAGCCACGCCTACACTCAATGCGCATGCGTCCCGATCCATTGGATCGGATGTTAGGCCTTTAACCAGCCCCGCCTAACAGGCTGTGAGAAATGACCGGTAAAATGAACCGTACAATGACGCCTGAATGGAGCTGGCTTCTCGGGGGGAGCAACAGGGATTTCCTGGTGTCTGGGGAATCTTTTCACAACATCAACTGACAGGCTCGGCGTTTGGATTCTCATGGAACTCTGTATATCTGTTTCTATCTGTCTGTCTCTCATACACACTGTGGGACACACACACACACACACACACACACACACACACACACACACACACACACACACACACACACACACACACACATACACACACACTCTCTCATACTCACACACACGCTCTCTCTCTCTCTCTCTCTCTCTCTCTCCACACACACACACAACTATCATTCTCTCTCTCACACACACACACACATATGACTATCATATTCTCTCTCTCTCTCTCTCTCTCTCTCTCACACACACATACATACACACACACACACGACTATCATTCATTCTCTCTCTCTCTCTCTCTCTCTCTCTCTCTCTCTATCTCTAAGACGTGATCTAAGGTCATTATTAGCATGTGAAAAAACACAGAATTTACAATCAATCTCTAAATACATCGCGGAAGCACATGAGATACGAAGAAGAATATTGCTGCTTTAATTTAAATATGAAAAAGTTTTCTGTTAAGACTAGTCGCTTTTTCCTTAACCAAAATAGTACAGGTCAATATTAGGCATAGTTGGATGGTCAAGCATGTCCACTTCTACTGTAAAACTTATTTTGATATTGTAAATATTACTTTTCTGCTCTTTATTTGAATTTTCCATTTTTCTGTTTCCTTTATTTGTTTCCCTTTATTTACATTTGTTGCCAGCATGAGAGGGATGAGTTATACCCCTTGGCGCTAAAACCATGTATATGGTTACGTCAATAAATGGCGTGCTAAGCGAGCGTCAAGCGTCTCTCTCTCTCTCTCTCTCTCTCTCTCTCTCTCTCTCTGGCACGCGTCGTGCGCGCTTGCATGCGCCATTTGATATCTGTTTAGATCCGTTAGAATAGATAGAATATTTGATTAGCTGATAAAACTGCATGATCACTGTTTGAGCGATGTTATGATGTGACAAGTCATGTGCTTAAAGTGTCCGTAACTCGATTTGGTTGTTTACAATGTGCTGTTGTTCTGGCTATACGATTTAAAAGACATTAAGTAATCAAACTGTCAAACTGACATCTGTCTGTCTGTCTGTCTGTCTCTGTCTGTCTGTCTGTCTGTCTGTCTGTCTCTGTCTGTCTGTCTGTCCGTCTCTCTCTGTCTGTCTGTCTCTGTCTGTCTGTCTCTCTCTGTCTGTCTGTCTCTGTCTGTCTCTGTCACTCTCTGTCTCTTTCTGTCTGTCTGTCTGTCTCTCTCTCGTCAGCATCCCTTAATTTATTATCATTGGGTTTCAGCCGCATTTCTTACTGTCCATCCCCTCCCCAGTAATCTCTGTCTGTCTGTCTCTCTCTCTGTCTGTCTGTCTCTCTGTCTGTCTGTCTGTCTGTCTGTCTCTGTGTCTGTCTGTCTCTGTCTGTCTGTCTGTCTGTCTCTCTCTCTGTCTATCTCTGTCTGTCTGTCTGTCTCTCTCTCTCTCTCTCTCTCTCTCGTCAGCATCCCTTAATTTAATATCATTGGGTTTCAGCCGCATTTCTTACTGTCCATCCCTTCCCCAGTAATCTGTCTCTCTCTCTGTGTGTCTGTCTGTCTATCTCTCTGTGTCTGTCTGTCTATCTCTCTCTGTCTCTCTGTCTCTCTCTCTCTCTCGTCAGCATCCCTTAATATCATTGGGTTTCAGCCGCATTTCTTACTGTCCATCCCCTCCCCAGTAATCTCTCTCTCTGTCTGTCTGTCTGTCTCTCTGTCTCTGTCTGTCTGTCGTCTCTCTCTCTCTGTCTGTCTGTCTGTCTTTCTCTCTCTCTCTCTCTCGTCAGCATCCTTAATATCATTGGGTTTCAGCCGCATTTCTTACTGTCCATTCCCTCCCCGGTAATCTCTCTCTCTCTCTCTAGTTATCTATCGATCTCAAAATGACTGGAAGCAAGTGTTGAAATTATCCAAACTCTTTCGCAAAACATTAAAAGACAAAGACAGTGAAGACAGTATTGCGGGGCATGGAAAGAACATAACTTTTTTTTATATATAAATAAACAGAAGCATAATGACATCTGATCAAAGAACACAGTAACATCTTATTACCAAGGGTGCAACTTAGAAAAAGTAAAAAAACTGAAAGGGGTCCAGGGGCAGGCAGCGCCCTGTATGGGGGGTCTGGGGGCCACAGCCCCCCAGATGCTGAAACTTTTTCAAAAAACGGATTTTCCGTTTCTGATTCTTTTGAAAAAACGGATTCCGTCGTCAAACGAAAAAGTTGCACCCATGTATTGCTAAACAATCTAATCAAATCAGGAAATGATCAGCATGAATTCTGGCGGAACCTACGCTGGTTTTCACGAAGGTAATACAAGTATTACTATTCACTAATGGTACAAACACTTCAAAAAGCTGCTTGAAAAAAGATGTCCCAAATAGGTCATGCAGCGCCTGGACAGCACCTCCTACCCCTACCCCTTTGCTTGGCGAAATGACCACTATGTGGCATCAGGGGCTGGGAGATATTTGTTTGTCCAGTGGTGAGGTACTGTTGCTGTAGGTCCCATCCAGCACACTCGGGTGTTTCTTCTTAAATTATGAAAAAGAGAACAAAACTGTTATTTTGGACTGTCCAGTCTCAAGACAAGAGCAGTCAGAAACTGTGGGGAGAGCCGGACAACAGAAGGTCCTCAAAGGAGAAACCCCCGTCAAGCAAGGGTTTCGGCCCTTAACTCCTGAAACCTGACCCTCTAAGGGACCGGGCCGTATCCAGGTCATGACTCCTGGATGCCCCAATCCAATCTCCTGGATGCCCCAATCCAATCTCCAGGATGCCCCAATCCAATCTCCTGGATGCCCCAATCCAGTCTCCTGGATGCCCCAATCCACTCTCCTGGATGCCCCAATCCAACCTCCAGGATGCCCCAATCCAACCTCCTCGATGCCCCATTCCAATCTCCTGGATACCCTAATCCAATCTCCTGGATGCCCCAATCCAATCTCCTGGATGCCCCAATCCTATCTCGAGACAAGAGATGATACTGGCAGTTACAAAATTAAGAAAATCTGCCGTGCCAGATGGAACTGCTGGGGATTTACTTCAACACGGCAGGGAGGATGTGATCGATTTCTTTATCAAATTCATACTTCAACGCTCTTTAATAATGAGTCATTATGACATTTCCAGGAAAGTGGACAAAACTCATCATATTCCATTTGTAAAGAAAAGTGCAGTTGATGATCCAGGTAATTAGAGCAGTACATCACTATACGACGTTAAGTACTAAACTATCCAACTGTATTATAAATTACAGATGAGAAAAATGGGTAGTGCAAAACAATATTCCTGGAGAATGTCAAGGTAGTTTTTTTTTAAAAATAAAGTGGTCTCTATTGTTGATCAAATTGTTGATTAGTTCTTCTGATAGGGCCGTGGACTCGAGATCTGATATCTCGAGTTCAATCCCAGCCCGCAACATCAAAAACTGGCCAGTTCCAAAATAATCTTTTCATCATTCTGTTGTTTTCGGCTTAGTGTTTCATTGGTCCCTTTCATCCTCTTCATTTCAAGATTTTACCAAAGCACAGTTTTATGCGGGCTCAGAGAGTCTGCCAGATAACTGCTGGCAGGTTAGGGTGGACAATCAGAGGCAGACAATCAAAGGAAATGCCCCTGGTATTGCCCTGGAATTCCGCCAAATTTATCAAGAACCAAATTTGAATAAAAAATGCATAAACATGATTACATACACCAAAAGATACACAAAAACTGGTCTACAATATCTAAAAGTGCTATTAAGCAGTTCACATTTTCTATGGGCTAAAAACGCAATTAATGTATATATGTTCCCTCACGTACCCTCTGCTCTGCCTCCGATCCTCTGACTTTTCGCTTTCCACGCACTAAGCTCAATACCTATGGTCCACGAGCCTTCTCTGTTTCTGGTCCACTCTCCTGGAACAAACTTCCTCTCTCAGTCCGTCAGCAACCTACTTTTGTCTCCTTCAAGTCCGCTCTCAAAACTCACCTTTTCTCCTCTGCATAAAATCCTAACCTCACTCAACCCTCCCCTCTGCAGCCTGTCTCTGCTCGGAGGGGAATCACATTGTTATAATATATAATTGTATATGATATGCTCTCTATAATTTTCCATTGCTTTTATTCTTGCTTTTATTGCTTTTATTCTTTCTCCCCATTTATAGCCGTGCGTGTGTGTGTGTGTGTGTGTGTGTGTGTGCGCGTGCGTGCGTGCTTGCGTGCGTGCGTGTGTGCGTGCGTACGTGCGTGCGTGCGTGCGTGTGTGTCTGTTTCAGCGCTTAGATTTGAATTTATCAAGATTTTGCGCTATATAAATATTGTAATTATTATTATTATTATTATATATCTAATTATCAGTTCTTAAAGACAAAGTACCCAAATCTTTATGGAGAAGATACATGCGAATGGAACAGCAAGGCAGAAAATGGGAGGAACACATGCCAGAAAACAGCCGAGCAAGAAAGAAACAAAGACAATGATAGAAAAGAGGAAATTTCTAGCACAGGATTTCCAGAAGGAGGGGAGACTATTTATACTGAAAGAGCTACCGGCATCCCCACAGGGAACAGAAACCCTCGCTGTCCTTCAGACTCTGTTAGATTTTTTTACAAAGCGTCATCCTGGTTACGACTGAAGGTCAACACTGAAACATGATATTGTTGTATTTAGAAAAGGGTGGAGATCTAGCAGCCAGGGAGAGATTGTATTTCAATAGGAAGATGACGGTTGTGGCCAGTTATGAACATCTTGGAATATACTTTTTTCATATCTCTTGACTTTGTGTCTACATGTCAGGATCTGGCGATCAATCAAGCAAAAAATGATTGATTGATTGATTTGAATTAGTTTTTACGTCCACACCCACCTCAGGTCAGGATCTGGCAATCAGTCAATCATAAATCAATCAGAATTAGTTTTTACGTCCACACCCACCTCAGGTCAGGATCTGGCAATCAGTCAATCATAAATCAATCAGAATTAGTTTTTACGTCCACACCCACCTCAGGTCAGGATCTGGCAATCAGTCAATCATAAATCAATCAGAATTAGTTTTTACGTCCACACCCACCTCAGGTCAGGATCTGGCAATCAGTCAATCATAAATCAATCAGAATCAGTTTTTACGTCCACACCCACCTCAGGTCAGGATCTGGCAATCAGTCAATCATAAATCAATCAGAATCAGTTTTTACGTCCACACCCACCTCAGGGGATAACCATCCCGGGGAAGTGGGGGAAGGGGAGCCTATCTAATCCTACGTTAACTCCACCAGAACAACAATGATGTTAATTTAAGACAGGACAGTGAAAAGGCCAGTTTTAATGTAGCGCACCCCGGGATTCGAACCCACAACCATTAGCATGTGAATCCGACGCTCAACCAACTGAGCTACTGGGGGCCCACAAAACATGTCATGCCATTCATTGTATGTGAAGAAATAACTCACTTGAAGTATCTTTGAATTTTTTTAATGCACAAATACATACTAGGGACAGACAGGGACTGGGAGCAACAAAAATGCAGTGGTGGTCCAAAGCCAAAGGGAAGGAAAAAAGAGACATGATCATACAGGAGTTGAAGGAAGAAGAAGATGTCAAAAGAGTGCAGAAGGCAGTCCAGCAAGGTCAACAGGGGCAATGGACAACATGGGACAGTGCACTCCAAAGAAGTCTCAGCTGGAACGATATGTGGCACATGGCTCCTCTAAGGATAAGCTTCCTCCTCAGATTTGTATATGACCTGCTCCCCTCGAATGCAAACTTAGTGAAATGGGGGAAAGCAGACGACCCAGCATGTCCGCTCTGTCAGAAGAAACAAACAGTGGAACATGTCCTAAGCTCTTGCAAAGTAGCGCTAGCCCAAGGAAGGTATACATGGAGGCACAACCAAGTTCTGAAAGTGATCACAGATGTTGTTAGCGAAAAAACCATGACCCCAAACGCACCAATTGCTATGACAACGTTCTACAAAGCAGGAGGGAAACAGGTCTGGCCCGAAAGTGCTATGACAACCAGCACATTGCCAAAGGGTCTTCTGGATGGAGCAGTCGACTGGGAGTGTACAGCAGACCTCCCAGAGTGGAGAAATTACCCAGATGTCATCAGCAAGACAGGCATGAGACCAGACATCGCTCTCCACTCTGACTCCTCGAAACAAGTGATTCTGATAGAACTCACTGTGCCATACGAAAGCAGAATGGAAGAAGCACATATCTACAAGACCGAAAAATACGCCGGTCTTGCCAGCACCCTGAAGAAAGCAGGTCTGCGGGTCAAAATCTTCGCCATAGAGGTCGGGGCAAGAGGGTTTGTGGGCACCTCCGCTTATGATCTCATGAAACAACTCGCCATTTCTGGGAAGAAGAGGACTAGAGCCCTTAAAGCGATGGCAGAGGCAGCAGAAAGGAGCTCAAGCTGGATCTGGGCAAGGAGGAACGAAAAAAGTGAACTTCATAAGGATTAAATTCCCTACAGATGATGTGTGCCCCGTTAGCACATTGGTAAAACCGCGTACCGCAGTTCTGAAGCGCAGAATCGCCCAGGTTCGATCCCCGGCGTGGGAAAAAAAAAATAGACAACAGCAGAAGGGCATCCAGGAGTCATGACCTGGATGTGGCCCGGCCCCCCGAGAGTGTAAGGAATTCAGGGCCGAAACACTTGTCTAAAGGGGGTTACTTCTCTGAAGACCTTCTGTTGTCTAGCTCTCCCTAGAGTTTCTTTCTACCTCTACTAGGTAGTGCTGCATTGTAAGGTCTGGAAACAGCAGCCGTGAGGTGTGTGTGTGTGTGTGTGTGTGTGTGTGTGTGTGTGTGTGTGTGTGTGTGTGTGTGTGTGTGTGTGTGTGTGTGTGTGTGTGTGTGTGTAGATAGATAAATATAAAGACAGACAGGCAGGCAGGCAGGCAAACATACAGACACAGAGAAAGAAAGAAAGACAGACAGATATAGATAGATAGATAGATAGATACATAGATAGATAGATAGACGGATAGCTAGCTAGCTAGCTAGCTAGACAGACAGACAGACAGACACATACATACATACATACATACATACATACATACATACATACATACACTGTACATACATACAGTACATTTGTATGGACTAAGAATCATGCAGAGGAGGAGGGGTGTGTCCTGATCACAAGGCAGGACGCCACCTCATTTATACAACTTATCATTCATGTACGTTGCATTGGAGACTAGTCAAGAATTCTATCACTCACAAGCAGGTCTGCATGTCTACTCCCAGCAGATCGGAAAAACCTCACTCTTTGCCCCACCAGGCGGTATCAGAGAAGTTTTGAACCCAGACCTTCTGACTGAATGTTCGGCGTTTTACCCTCTCGACTACTGTGACGTCGTCGATCTATCATCTCAATTCTCTCTCTCCGTGTCTCTGTCTGTCTGTCTGTCTGTCTGTCTCTCTCTCTCACTCATTCTGTCTCTGTCTCTCTGTTTGTCTGTCTGTCTCTCACTTATTCACTCACTCACTCACAAAACACACACACACACACACACACACACACACACACACACACACACACACGCACCTCTCTCTCTCTCCATCTCTCTCTCTCTCACACACACACATCTCTCTCACACACACACACATCTCTCTCTCCGTCTCTCTCTCTCTCACACACACACACATCTCTCACACACACACACACTCTCTCTCTCCGTCTCTCTCTCTCTCTCACACACATCTCTCTCTCCTCCTTCCCTCTCTCTCTCTCTCACACACATACATCTCTCTCCCTCTCCCTTTCTCTCTCTCTCACACACACATATCTCTCTCTCCCTCCCTCTCTCTCCCTCACACACACACAGACACAGACACACACAGACACAGACACACACAGACACAGACACACACAGACACACACACACAGACACAGACACATACATACACACAGACACACACACATACACACAGACACACACACACACAGACACACACACACACACACACACACACACACACACACACACACACACACACATACACACACACACACACACACATCTCAACATGACAGACTCCCTGGTCATGGTGAAACCACAGCGAACTGCAGTGACCCAGGTCTACATGTCGGTGATATTTATCTTTGTGGAATACTTTGTGCAAACGTCGTTTGATGCGCTCTTCAGTTAAAGTTTTCTCACCGTTGTTCGTGCTGGCGATAAATTCCACTTGCACCAACCAGTCGCCGTGGTGAACGCAACGGACTACTGACTGGAAGGTTGCGGGTTCGACTCTCCCATCAGTACCTTCAAAATTCATTGTGGGATTTTTCGGCTCTAACCGGCTCCTACCCAGAGTTGGGCGTGCTATGGGCTCATTGGGAAGACTTGGACCACACAGTGGAGTCTCATCCACTTCTCGGATGCGTCATTGAGGGTGTTGCTCAAATCTTCTGACCAGCACCGCAGGTGTGTATCTCTCGGGCCTGGTTGACGCTAGGATATATTATGATAGTAAGCGTAGAGTACAGCCCTGTCACGTAGTCTCAATCCTAGATGGAACTCCATAGCATCATGATTATCATCCTCATCGACATCATCATCATCGCATTGTTAAAATAAGAAAGAAAGAAAAAACACACCTGTGCCAGCTACGGTGGCCATTAAAGTGCCACAAAAACAAAAAAAATGGGACAAAAAAAAAAGGGTGAGCGCAAAGGTAACCTCCCTGGGTGCGATGATCCTTAAAAAAAACTTTTTTTAAAAATCCACTGGCACCAACGCCGTCAATGTTACGTGAGTGAAAAGGATCCAACATGGCGCTAGCTAACACATGCCATAAGTTTGAAGCTTGGAGTTTGTATATCGGCATTCATCGTACTCAGACAATTCCACATGCGCTCCACCCAAGCCTGCCAGCATATATCTGTCAGACTTCTCGAACCTGTATAAAACTCTGCGCTGAGGGAGAGGGACAGGGGCCTATGAAACCTGAACACCACCAGAATGATGGATACATTAAGACAGGCAGCGAACAGACCAGTGTTAATGTACCGGGCTAGAATTGAACTCCAGATACCGGATATTTTGAGTCCACGGCTCTCCATGCATAAATCCTTTCTTGGGCTTCTATCTAAGTCACTGAGCCTGTATAAAACTCTGTCTTGGCAAAGGATGTGGGGGGGGGGGGGGAGGGGGCTATGAAACACTATGAAGTATCACCAGACTGATGGAAACATTAAGATGGGCAGCGAACAGGTCAGCTTTTAATGTTATGGGACTAGAATTGAACTCGGGATAACATATCTTGAGTCCACGGCTGTATATGAATAAATCGTTTCAATGGTAAGGTCTTGGGGTTCCACCTAATTTATGGGTACCGTCTACTGTTTTCAGAATAACAACATGTAAGATCCAAACATTAGATCATATTCTTTAATGTAAGGAAGCATATTGATCGTTTTAATACTGATATTCAAGTATCTTAACTGCTAACGGACGAATAAAAAAATCTTTCAACAACACAAGAAACAGACGGAAATATGTATGAAGAAATATCTGAACACAAATGTCGATGCAGAGAAGAAGACAGAGGAAGCCCAACAGAAACTGGAAGTTTATCGAGAACTTAGCAGCGATGTTAGAAAAGCGAGTAAAAAAAAAAAGTCAAGAAGTTCTGTACATGTGCAAGACTTGTGTAGGCTTTTCTCCAGAATTTACTGAACCATGATGTTCCCACAACTTCACGAGTCGGACGTTCCCTGATATTTTCACTCATCAAAGACGAGAAGGAGGAGGTGAAGAAGGAGGAGGTGAAGAAGGAGGAGGTGAAGAAGGAGGAGATGAAGAAGGAGGAGGTGAAGAAGGAGGAGGTGAAGAAGGAGGAGGTGAAGAAGGAGGAGGTGAAGAAGGAGGAGGTGAAGAAGGAGGAGGTGAAGAAAGAGGAGGTGAAGAAGGAGGAGATGAAGAAGGAGGAGATGAAGAAGGAGGAGGTGAAGAAGGAGATGAAGAAGGAGGAGATGAAGAAGGAGGAGGTGAAGAAGGAGGAGGTGAAGAAGGAGGAGGTGAAGAAGGAGGAGGTGAAGAAGGAGGTGAAGAAGGAGGAGATGAAGAAGGAGGAGGTGAAGAAGGAGGAGGTGAAGAAGGAGGAGGTGAAGAAGGAGGAGGTGAAGAAGGAGGAGGTGAAGAAGGAGGAGGTGAAGAAGGAGGAGATGAAGAAGGAGGAGATGAAGAAGGAGGAGGTGAAGAAGGAGGAGATGAAGAAGGAGGAGGTGAAGAAGGAGGAGATGAAGAAGGAGGAGGTGAAGAAGGAGGAGGAGGTGTGAAGAAGGAGGAGGTGAAGAAGGAGGAGATGAAGAAGGAGGTGAAGAAGGAGGAGGAGGTGTGAAGAAGGAGGAGGTGAAGAAGGAGGAGGTGAAGAAGGAGGAGGAGGTGTGAAGAAGGAGGAGGTGAAGAAGGAGGAGGTGAAGAAGGAGGAGGTGAAGAAGGAGGAGGAGGTGTGAAGAAGGAGGAGGTGAAGAAGGAGGAGGTGAAGAAGGAGGAGGTGAAGAAGGAGGAGGAGGTGTGAAGAAGGAGGAGGAGGTGAAGAAGGAGGAGGTGAAGAAGGAGGAGGTGAAGAAAGAGGAGGTGAAGAAGGAGGAGATGAAGAAGGAGGAGGTGAAGAAAGAGGAGATGAAGAAGGAGGAGGTGAAGAAGGAGGAGGTGAAGAAAGAGGAGCTGAAGAAGGAGGAGATGAAGAAGGAGGAGGTGAAGAAAGAGGAGATGAAGAAGGAGGAGGTGAAGAAGGAGGAGGTGAAGAAAGAGGAGGTGAAGAAGGAGGAGATGAAGAAGGAGGAGATGAAGAAGGAGGAGGTGAAGAAGGAGGAGGTGAAGAAAGAGGAGGTGAAGAAGGAGGAGATGAAGAAGGAGGAGCAGCAAGAGCAGGTGAAAGGGAAGAACAGAAAGAAAAAGAAGAGGGATAAAAATAAGAAAAATAAGTAGGAGCAAGAGGAAGAAGTAGAAGAAGAAGAAATGATGATGATGATGATGATGATGAAAAAGGAGAAGAAAATAAAGAAGGAGGGGCAGAGACAGAGACAAAGAGAGAGAGAGAGAGAGAGAGAGAGAGACAGACAGACAGACAGACAGAGACAGAGAGAGACAGACAGACAGTGAGAGAGACAGAGAGGGAGAGAGAGAGAGGGAGAGAGAGAGAGAGAGAGAGAGAGAGAGAGAGAAAGAGAAAGAGA
>JAPXFY010000014.1:6758562-6761062 GCA_030674185.1 Monoplex corrugatus | reverse complement strand
GGATAGGGTCAGTGTAGAAAGCTGATGGACAGGGTGAGTGTAGGAAGCTGATGGATAGGGTGAGTGTAGAAAGCTGATGGACAGGGGGAGTGTAGGAAGCTGATGGACAGGGGGAGTGTAGGAAGCTGATGGATAGGGTTAGTATAGAAAGCTGATGGACAGGGGGAGTGTAGAAAGCTGATGGACAGGGGGATTGTAGAAAGCTGATGGACAGGGGGAGTGTAGGAAGGTGATGGACAGGGGGAGTGTAGGAAGCTGATGGACAGGGGGAGTGTAGGAAGGTGATGGACAGGGTGAGTGTAGAAAGCTGATGGACAGGGGGAGTGTAGGAAGGTGATGGACAGGGGGAGTGGAGGAAGCTGATGGACAGGGGGAGTGTAGGAAGCTGATGGACAGGGGGAGTGTAGAAAGCTGATGGACAGGGGGAGTGTAGAAAGCTGATGGATAGGGGGAGTGTAGAAAGCTGATGGACAGGGGGAGTGTAGGAAGCTGATGGAAGGGTGAGTGTAGGAAGCTGATGGATAGGGTGAGTGTAGAAGCTGATTGACAGGGGAGTGTAGAAAGCTGATGGATAGAGTGAGTGTAGAAAGCTGATGGACAGGGGGAGTGTAGAAAGGTGATGGACAGGGGGAGTGTAGAAAGCTGATGGACAGGAGGAGTGTAGAAAGGTGATGGACAGGGGAGTGTAAAAAGCTGATGGACAGGGGAGTGTAGAAAGCTGATGGACAGGGTGAGTGTAGAAAGCTGATGGACAGGGGGAGTGTAGGAAGCTGATGGACAGGGGAGTGTAGGAAGCTGATGGACAGGGGGAGTGTAGGAAGGTGATGGACAGGGGGAGTGTAGGAAGCTGATGGACAGGGGAGTGTAGAAAGGTGATGGACAGGGGAGTGTAAAAAGCTGATGGACAGGGGGAGTGTAGAAAGCTGATGGACAGGGTGAGTGTAGAAAGCTGATGGACAGGGGGAGTGTAGTAAGCTGATGGACAGGGGAGTGTAGGAAGCTGATGGACAGGGGAGTGTAGGAAGGTGATGGACAGGGGGAGTGTAGGAAGCTGATGGACAGGGGAGTGTAGGAAGGTGATGGACAGGGTGAGTGTAGAAAGCTGATGGACAGGGGGATGTAGGAAGATGATGGACAGGGGGAGTGGAGGAAGCTGATGGACAGGGGAGTGTAGAAAGGTGATGGACAGGGGGAGTGTAGAAAGGTGATGGACAGGGGGAGTGTAGAAAGGTGGACAGGGGGAGTGTAGGAAGCTGATGGACAGGGGGAGTGTAGAAAGGTGATGGACAGTGGGAGTGTAGGAAGCTGATGGACAGGGGGAGTGTAGGAAGCTGATGGACAGGGGGAGTGTAGAAAGATGATGGACAGGGGGAGTGTAGAAAGCTGATGGACAGGGTGAGTGTAGGAAGCTGATGGACAGGGGGAGTGTAGTATGCTGATGGACAGGGGAGTGTAGGAAGCTGATGGATAGGGTGAGTGTAGGAAGGTGATGGACAGGGGAGTGTAGGAAGCTGATGGATAGGGTGAGTGTAGAAAGGTGATGGACAGGGTGAGTATAGGAAGGTGATGGACAGGGTGAGTGTAGAAAGGTGATGGACAGGGTGAGTGTAGGAAGGTGGTGGACAGGGTGAGTGTAGAAAGGTGATGGACAGGGGAGTGTAGAATGGTGATGGACAGGGTGAGTGTAGAAAGCTGATGGACAGGGTGAGTGTAGGAAGGTGATGGACAGGGTGAGTGTAAGAAGGTGATGGACAGGGGGAGTGTATGAAGGTGATGGACAGGGGGGGGTGTAGAAAGGTGATGGACAGGGGAGTGTAGAAAGGTGATGGACAGGGGGAGTGTAGAAAGATGATGGATAGGGTGAGTGTATGAAGCTGATGGACAGGGGAGTGTAGAAAGCTGATGGACAGGGTGAGTGTAGGAAGGTGATGGACAGGGGGAGTGTAGAAAGCTGATGGACAGGGTGAGTGTAGAAAGGTGATGGACAGGGGAGTGTAGAAAGGTGATGGACAGGGGGATTGTAGGAAGGTGATGGACAGGGTGAGTGTAGAAAGGTGATGGACAGGGTGAGTGTAGAAAGGTGATGGACAGGGGGAGTGTAGGAAGGTGATGGACAGGGTGAGTGTAGGAAGGTTATGGACAGGGGGAGTGTAGAAAGCTGATGGACAGGGTGAGTGTAGAAAGGTGGACAGGGGGAGTGTAGGAAGCTGATGGACAGGGTGAGTGTAGAAAGGTGATGGACAGGGGAGTGTAGGAAGCTGATGGACAGGGTTAGTATAGGAAGCTGATGGACAGGGGGAGTGTAGGAAGGTGATGGACAGGGTGAGTGTAGGAAGCTGATGGACAGGGGGAGTGTAGGAAGGTGATGGACAGGGGAGTGTAGAAAGATGATGGATAGGGTGAGTATAGGAAGCTGATGGACAGGGGTAGTGTAGAAAGCTGATGGATAGGGTGAGTGTAGGAAGGTGATGGACAGGGTGAGTGTAGAAAGGTGATGGAC
>JAPXFY010000014.1:6748562-6753562 GCA_030674185.1 Monoplex corrugatus | reverse complement strand
AATCTAAAGATGCCCCTGGCGTTGGCCATTCTACAGATTTAATCACCAGAGAGATTAAAAAAGAAAGTCCTGAATACAAATGCATAAAAACTCAGTACACAAAATCTGACTTAAAAAACTGGCCTCTTGTACTTAAAATTGCCACTATACAGTTTACCAAAGAAATAGGAGGGAAGCAGGGAGAATTTTTATGATATTAATGAAAGAACATAACTCTTGAGAGTCACGTAGGAATTATCTCCCATATTGCAGAACTTCTCAAATCTAACACAGTTTGCGCTTCCAATTCAGCTAGCATAGAAGCAGACACAAAGCACAAAAACCACAAGTTCAGAACACTCCTCAAAAAAGGAGCGCTCAAGCTTACTTTTATACTCTGCAACTACCCTACACACAACTATGAGAGAGGAGAGAAATACATACAATATATTGGTCTTATGTTCAAGATTGACATGGTCTTTTATTCTTGAACTGACCAAACACACACACACATAAACAAGACAGAACATATACAGGGTTGCTTCCAAGGTATATATGTAATACCAAAGAAATTAAGAGGGAAGCAGGAGAATTTTTATGATACGCAGTTTACAGTTTTTTAAACCAAAAAATTCAATTAACATATATATGCACCTAATTATCAATCCTAATAGACAAAAAAGCATGTAGGGTTTTATGAAACACATGGAGTCATCTCACAGCAATGTAGCTAAAACATCTTCTACGAAATGACTGTAGAGTCCATATTTTAAGAGTCGGAAACAGCGGCACCAGGGAAGTGAAAGGGAAAGTGAAGTTCTGAATTCTCCACGTTCCTGGCCATACTAAGTGAGCCCGTAGACATGGACACAGAGAGAGAGGCGTCCAGTTTTATCACACTACGCTACGCGAAATGATCGCCTATAAACATGGGCAGGGAGACAGGTAACTCTGTCCCACTATGTGGAAACTAATGTCCCAAATTTCCCACGCTCCTGGCCATGATAAATGAGCCCATAGATCTGCACAGGGAGACATGCAATTAGGTCTGTCACACTTTGTGATATGATCGCTCATAGACATGGATAGAGAGACAGGCAACTAGCTCTGTCCCACTACGTGATACGATCGCCCACATAGATAGGGAGACAGGCAACTAGCTCTGTCTCATCATGTGATATGATCGCCTATAGACATGGATAGAAAGACAAGCAACTATCTCTGCCTCACTATGTGATATGATCGCCTATAGACATGGATAGAAAGACAAGCAACTAGCTCTGTCTCACTATGTGATATGATCGCCTATAGACATGGATAGAAAGACAAGCAACTAGCTCTGTCTCACTGTGTGATATGATCGCCTATAGACATGGATAGAAAGACAAGCAACTAGCTCTGTCTCACTGTGATATGATCGCCTATAGACATGGATAGAAAGACAAGCAACTAGCTCTGTCCCATCATGTGATATGATCGCCTATAGACATGGATAGAAAGACAAGCAACTAGCTCTGTCCCATCATGTGATATGATCGCCTATAGACATGGATAGAAAGACAGGCAACTAGCTCTGTCCCATCATGTGATATGATCGCCTATAGACATGGATAGAAAGACAGGCAAATTAGCTCTGTCCCATCATGTGATATGATCGCCTATAGACATGGATAGAAAGACAAGCAACTATCTCTGTCTCACTATGTGATATGATCGCCTATAGACATGGATAGAAAGACAAGCAACTAGCTCTGTCTCACTATGTGATATGATCGCCTATAGACATGGATAGAAAGACAAGCAACTATCTCTGCCTCACTATGTGATATGATCGCCTATAGACATGGATAGAAAGACAAGCAACTAGCTCTGTCTCACTATGTGATATGATCGCCTATAGACGTGGATACAGAGACAAGCAACTAGCTCTGTCCCACCATGTGATATGATCGCACACATAGATAGAGAGTCAGGCAACTATCTCTGTCCCACTCTGTGATATGACCTCCCATAGACATGGATAGAAAGAGAAGCAACTAGCTCTGTCTCACTACGTGATATGATCGCCCATAGACATGGATAGGAAGACAGGCAACTATCTCTGTCCCACTATGTGATATGATCGCCCATAGACATGGATAAAGAGACAAGCAACTATCTCTGTCCCACTATGTGATATGATCGGCTATAGACATGGATAAAGAGACAAGCAACTATCTCTGTCCCACTATGTGATATGACCTCCCATAGACATGGATAGAAAGACAAGCAACTAGCTCTGTCTCACTATGTGATATGATCGCCTATAGACATGGATAGAAAGACAAGCAACTATCTCTGCCTCACTATGTGATATGATCGCCTATAGACATGGATAGAAAGACAAGCAACTAGCTCTGTCTCACTATGTGATATGATCGCCTATAGACATGGATAGAAAGACAAGCAACTAGCTCTGTCTCACTATGTGATATGATCGCCTATAGACATGGATAGAAAGACAAGCAACTAGCTCTGTCTCACTGTGTGATATGATCGCCTATAGACATGGATAGAAAGACAAGCAACTAGCTCTGTCTCACTGTGATATGATCGCCTATAGACATGGATAGAAAGACAAGCAACTAGCTCTGTCCCATCATGTGATATGATCGCCTATAGACATGGATAGAAAGACAAGCAACTAGCTCTGTCCCATCATGTGATATGATCGCCTATAGACATGGATAGAAAGACAGGCAACTAGCTCTGTCCCATCATGTGATATGATCGCCTATAGACATGGATAGAAAGACAGGCAAATTAGCTCTGTCCCATCATGTGATATGATCGCCTATAGACATGGATAGAAAGACAAGCAACTATCTCTGTCTCACTATGTGATATGATCGCCTATAGACATGGATAGAAAGACAAGCAACTAGCTCTGTCTCACTATGTGATATGATCGCCTATAGACATGGATAGAAAGACAAGCAACTATCTCTGCCTCACTATGTGATATGATCGCCTATAGACATGGATAGAAAGACAAGCAACTAGCTCTGTCTCACTATGTGATATGATCGCCTATAGACATGGATAGAAAGACAAGCAACTAGCTCTGTCTCATTATGTGATATGATCGCCTATAGACATGGATAGAAAGACAAGCAACTAGCTCTGTCTCACTATGTGATATGATCGCCTATAGACATGGATAGAAAGACAAGCAACTAGCTCTGTCTCACTATGTGATATGATCGCCTATAGACATGGATAGAAAGACAAGCAACTAGCTCTGTCTCACTATGTGATATGATCGCCTATAGACGTGGATACAGAGACAAGCAACTAGCTCTGTCCCACCATGTGATATGATCGCACACATAGATAGAGAGTCAGGCAACTATCTCTGTCCCACTCTGTGATATGACCTCCCATAGACATGGATAGAAAGAGAAGCAACTAGCTCTGTCTCACTACGTGATATGATCGCCCATAGACATGGATAGGAAGACAGGCAACTATCTCTGTCCCACTATGTGATATGATCGCCCATAGACATGGATAAAGAGACAAGCAACTATCTCTGTCCCACTATGTGATATGATCGGCTATAGACATGGATAAAGAGACAAGCAACTATCTCTGTCCCACTATGTGATATGACCTCCCATAGACATGGATAGAAAGACAAGCAACTATCTCTGTCTCACTATGTGATATGATCGCCTATAGACATGGATAGAAAGACAAGCAACTATCTCTGTCTCACTATGTGATATGATCGCCTATAGACATGGATAGAAAGACAAGCAACTAGCTCTGTCTCACTATGTGATATGATCGCCTATAGACATGGATAGAAAGACAAGCAACTAGCTCTGTCTCACTGTGTGATATGATCGCCTATAGACATGGATAGAAAGACAAGCAACTAGCTCTGTCTCACTGTGATATGATCGCCTATAGACATGGATAGAAAGACAAGCAACTAGCTCTGTCCCATCATGTGATATGATCGCCTATAGACATGGATAGAAAGACAGGCAAATTAGCTCTGTCCCATCATGTGATATGATCGCCTATAGACATGGATAGAAAGACAAGCAACTATCTCTGTCTCACTATGTGATATGATCGCCTATAGACATGGATAGAAAGACAAGCAACTAGCTCTGTCTCACTATGTGATATGATCGCCTATAGACATGGATAGAAAGACAAGCAACTATCTCTGCCTCACTATGTGATATGATCGCCTATAGACATGGATAGAAAGACAAGCAACTAGCTCTGTCTCACTATGTGATATGATCGCCTATAGACATGGATAGAAAGACAAGCAACTAGCTCTGTCTCACTATGTGATATGATCGCCTATAGACATGGATAGAAAGACAAGCAACTATCTCTGTCTCACTATGTGATATGATCGCCTATAGACATGGATAGAAAGACAAGCAACTAGCTCTGTCTCACTATGTGATATGATCGCCTATAGACGTGGATACAGAGACAAGCAACTAGCTCTGTCCCACCATGTGATATGATCGCACACATAGATAGAGAGTCAGGCAACTATCTCTGTCCCACTCTGTGATATGACCTCCCATAGACATGGATAGAAAGAGAAGCAACTAGCTCTGTCTCACTACGTGATATGATCGCCCATAGACATGGATAGGAAGACAGGCAACTATCTCTGTCCCACTATGTGATATGATCGCCCATAGACATGGATAAAGAGACAAGCAACTATCTCTGTCCCACTATGTGATATGATCGGCTATAGACATGGATAAAGAGACAAGCAACTATCTCTGTCCCACTATGTGATATGATCGGCTATAGACATGGATAAAGAGACAAGCAACTATCTCTGTCCCACTATGTGATATGATCGCCCATAGACATGGATAAAGAGACAAGCAACTATCTCTGTCCCACTATGTGATATGATCGCCTATAGACATGGATAAAGAGACAAGCAACTATCTCTGTCTCACTATGTGATATGATCGCCCATAGACATGGAT
>JAPXFY010000014.1:6731062-6743562 GCA_030674185.1 Monoplex corrugatus | reverse complement strand
CACTCACACAACATCACACACACACATCCCACTCACACACAACACCCACACACACACACTACACACACACACACACACACACACATCACCCTCTCCCCCTCCACACACCACACACACACACACACACCTCTCTCTCTCTCGTTCGAGAGAGAGAGAGAGAGTGTGTGTGTGTGTGTGTGTGTGTGTGTAGGAGAGAAGGTGTGTGTGTGTGTGTGTGTGTGTGTGTGTGTGTGTGTGTGTGTGTGTGTGTGTGTGTGTGTGTGTGTGTGATTTGTGGAGTGTGAGTCTGAATATGAGAGTGCATGCGTGCGTACGTGTGTGCGTGCGTGTGTGTGGCGTGCGTGCGTGTACGTATGTGTGTGCGTGTGGGCGTGTTTGTGTGTGAGGGGTGGATGTTGTACGGTGTGTGCACGAGTGTCTGTTGCGCACGCGCTCGTGTATGAGCACGCTCGATCTTTCGAACCTGCAAAACTTTTTACTTTTAAATTTACGTTGTATGACCATTACCTCAGCGGCAGATCCGTTCAAGCAGTCAAAGCACAACAGAAGAAGACAAATATATCCGTTTCCATTGGTTTAGCAGCTGTCTGTGGGATTATCACAAAGCATTTTGATCTAACTCACAGTCCAACCATCAACTGCTGACAGACATCAACAAACGAAAAATGAAATACATGTACATCGGCCATGCGACCCTTAACACCCAGCACAATCCTAACGACAACAGTTTTGCAAGGAAAAGTTGAGGCCAAAAGAAATCACGGCAGACCACCCACCTCTTATATGATATGAACAGCTTCACCAAAACCAGCGATATGCAAATTCTGGTATCTAGCATCTAGCTCAGAGAATTCAGAACCGGACTGAATGGAGGAGAACTGCGATGTCTACTGCAGCGGCAGATGGAGTCAGACACAAGAACATCATTCATAAGGAAGATTAGGAAAAGACAGGCAACATTTATAGGCCATTTTATGAGGAAAATGGAATTAGAGCACCTGGTCACAACAGGAAAGCTGGAGGGAAATAGAGCATCAGGTAGAAAATATTGGACGGACTTGCAGGGTGGTTGAGGACAGAGAGGGTGGAAGATGTGCTTGCGGCAACAAGGGATAGATACATATGGAGGGGCATGATCGCCAACGGCATGCGGCAGAGCACATGACAATGATGATGATGATGATGATGATGATGTGACTGCAGCGGCTGCCACCGAACTTGACGCTCTAACAGGAGACAGGTGACCTCAAATGGAGATGGCATACAATTACAAGCTTTGAGTTCCTTCACCTGACATGCTAGAATTATACAGGTCAATAAGGATCATGCCATAAAGCCTTTGCCTTCTTCACCTGACATGCTAGGATTATACAGATCAGTATGTAACATGCCAAAAGCCTTTGCCTTCTTCATATAGAACCGCTGCTGCTTACGTCAATGAACACACAAAGCAACTTTGCACACCCTTGTCAAAAACATTCCTCATATCATCATTATTAATGTTTAAAACCCAGCCAGCTACGCAGAGTCACATCAGGGCTGTGACCACCTCAAAACACAACTTCGTTGACCCTGAAAATAATCCCAAATGCAAAAGAAAATTAAGTGCACATATCAGTGCATTCGCGTACATAATCTAAGGATATATATCCTAGAGTTGACCATTCTGCCGAATTTATCACCAGATGGTGTAAAAAAAAACCCATGTAAATATGTATATATGACTAAGTACACTAAAACGTATACAAAAACTGGCTTAAATTACGTAGAACTGCTTCAGCACATCACATCTGCTCGAACGTTTTTTTAATTTTTTTTTATTGTTGTTTAAAGCCCAGCCGAATGCGTAGAGCCATATCAGGGCTATAACCGCTTCAAAACATACAAAACTTCAACAGGAAAAAAAAAGAAAAGAAAATTAAGTATACATATCAATGCATTCGTGCACATAATCTAAGGACATGCCCCCGGTGTAGGACCATTCCGTCCGATTTATCGCACAGGGGAGATTTAAAAAACACACCTGAATACAAATAAAAGCATACATAAGGACACCAAAACATATATAAAAACAGGCATAATTACCTAAAATTGCTTCTACACCCAAAAATGCACTTAATACATGTACCCAATTATCAATCAAAAGAAAAAGTACGTAAGGCTTAATCGAAAAAATTCAGGTGAATGGAACATTAAGGCAGAAAATAAGTAGAAATGACAGAAAGCAAAGGAACAAGGCAGAAACAAAGAGAGTGACAAAAAAGATGACATTTCTAGCACAGAATTTCCAGAAGGTGGGGATATTATTTATACTGAAAGAGCCCCCGGCAACCCAACGGGGTTAATGCACGGTACCCAAATATCAATCTAATGGAAAGTATGAAAGGCTTTATAGATACAGGTGAATGGACCAGCATGGCAGAAAATGGTAAGAATAGACGACAAAAAGTATGGAAGGCTTTATAGAACACATACAGGTGAATGGACCAGCATGGCAGGAAATGGTAAGAACAGACGACAAAATGTATGGAAGGCTTTATAGAACACATACAGGTGAATGGACCAGCATGGCAGGAAATGGTAAGAACAGACGACAAAAAGTATGGAAGGCTTTATAGAACACATACAGGTGAATGGACCAGCACGGCAGGAAATGGTAAGAACAGACGACAAAAAGTATGGAAGGCTTTATAGAACACATACAGGTGAATGGACCAGCATGGCAGGAAATGGTAAGAACAGACGACAAAAAGTATGGAAGGCTTTATAGAACACATACAGGTGAATGGACCAGCATGACAAGAAATGGTAAGAACAGACGACAAAATGTATGGAAGGCTTTATAGAACACATACAGGTGAATGGACCAGCAATGGCAGGAAATGGTAAGAACAGACGACAAAAAGTATGGAAGGCTTTATAGAACACATACAGGTGAATGGACCAGCAATGGCAGGAAATGGTAAGAAGAGACGACAAAAAGTATGGAAGGCTTTATAGAACACATACAGGTGAACGGACCAGCAATGGCAGGAAATGGTAAGAACAGACGACAAAAAGTATGGAAGGCTTTATAGAACACATACAGGTGAACGGACCAGCAATGGCAGGAAATGGTAAGAACAGACGACAAAAAGTATGGAAGGCTTTATAGAACACATACAGGTGAATGGACCAGCAATGGCAGGAAATGGTAAGAAGAGACGACAAAAAGTATGGAAGGCTTTATAGAACACATACAGGTGAATGGACCAGCATGGCAGGAAATGGTAAGAACAGACGACAAAAACAAAAGGAGTACGGCAGAAACAAAGGGAGCGACAGAAAACAGAAAAGTTCCAGCACAGAATTTCCAGAAGACAAGGATACCGTTAATACAGAAACAGCCGCCGGCACCCCCACGGGAGAGACAAAAGAAAATTCCTCCAGCTAATAGATTTATTCTGCGGTGACGCGCATGAATATTCATACTTGCAGACCACGTTCTCGTCCACGCTGGCTAACTGCGATGTCAAATTGGCTGAAACCACGACAGTCAAGTGATCAAGACAGATGTCTCTTAAACACTGGGCTCTGCCACGGCTTCCGACATGAAAAGATCTGTCCGGGTCCCAGAACATGAATATGAACAACCAGCATGAATACATACATGGACCAAGTGTCTGCATCAGCCGACAACATAAACAACTGCTGGGTGTCTATGTGTTCCAGAGCTTTAATACGTATCGAGTCTATATGTCCCAAAGCACTGATATGCATCAAGCACCTTTGCATTAATATTCATTACGCATCTAATGCCCCCAAGCATTTATCTCCTCAAGTGTCTAATTGCTCCAAAGCATTAATATGTATTACGTAGCTAACATTAATATGTATTACGTAGCTAACATTAATATGTATTACGTAGCTAACATTAATATGTATTACGTAGCTAACATTAATATGTATTACGTAGCTAATTGCCCCAAAGCAATGACGTATGTAGAGCATTAAACTGCCCAAAGTAGAATCATGTCCCTAAGAAGTAATACGCATCAAATGTCTAATCGTCTCAAAGTATTAATAAACATCAAATGTCTAATCGTCTCAAAGTATTAATAAACATCAAATGTCTAATCGTCTCAAAGCATTAATAAACATCAAATGTCTAATCGTCTCAAAGTATTAATAAACATCAAATGTCTAATCGTCTCAAAGCATTAATAAACATCAAATGTCTAATCGTCTCAAAGCATTAATAAACATCAAATGTCTAATCGTCTCAAAGAATTAATAAACATCAAATGTCTAATCATCTCAAAGTATTAATAAACATCAAATGTCTAATCATCTCAAAGTATTAATAAACATCAAATGTCTAATCATCTCAAAGAATTAATAAACATCAAATGTCTAATCATCTCAAAGAATTAATAAACATCAAATGTCTAATCATCTCAAAGTATTAATAAACATCAAATGTCTAATCATCTCAAAGAATTAATAAACATCAAATGTCTAATCATCTCAAAGTATTAATAAACATCAAATGTCTAATCATCTCAAAGTATTAATAAACATCAAATGTCTAATCATCTCAAAGAATTAATAAACATCAAATGTCTAATCATCTCAAAGAATTAATAAACATCAAATGTCTAATCATCTCAAAGAATTAATAAACATCAAATGTCTAATCATCTCAAAGAATTAATATACACCAAATGTCTAATCATCTCAAAGCATTAATAAACACCAAATGTCTAATCATCTCAAAGCATTAATAAACACCAAATGTCTAATCATCTCAAAGAATTAATATACACCAAATGTCTGTCTCAAAGCATTAATGTGCGTTACGTATCTTATTGCCTGAAAGCATTGATATGCATCAAAGGTCTTCATCATCATCATCAGGTGCCTTGCCGCATGGCGTTGGCGATCATGGCCTTCCATCTGTCTCTATCTCTTGTTGCCTCAAGCATCTCTTCCACCCTCCTTGTCTTCAGCCACTTTGCAAGTCCGTCTATTATTTTCTCCCTGGGTCTACCTGGTGCTCTCTTTCCCTCCAAACTTCTAATTGCTCCAAAACATTAACATATGTATGAAGCTTCTGATTATCCAGAGCATTAATATCCATCACACATCTAATTATCTCAAAGCATTAATGTGCATAAAAATTCTAACTGTCCCAAGACATTAATATGCAGCAAGCGTCTGAGTGCTGTCTCAAAACATTAATACGCATCAAGTGTCCAAAGCATTGATTTCCATTAAACGTCTAATTGTCCGCATCAAGTGTCTAATTGTCTCAAAGCATTAATATGCATCAAACGTCTAATTGTCCCAAAGCACTGATATGTATCAAGTGTCTACTTGTCCCTAAGCATTGATATGCATCAAACGTCTAATTGTCCCAAAGCACTGATATGTATCAAGTGTCTACTTGTCCCAAAGCATTGATATGCATCAGGTGTCTAATTGTCCCAAAGCACTGATATGTATCAAGTGTCTACTTGTCCCTAAGCATTGATATGCATCAAACGTCTAATTGTCCCAAAGCACTGATATGTATCAAGTGTCTACTTGTCCCTTAAGCATTGATATGCATCAAACGTCTAATTGTCCCAAAGCACTGATATGTATCAAGTGTCTAATTGTCCCAAAGCACTGATATCCATCAAACGTCTAATTGTCCCAAAGCATTGATTTGCATCAGACGTCTAACTGTCCCAAAGCATTGATATGCATTAAGTGTCTAATTATCCCAAAGCATTGATTTCCATCAAACGTCTAATTGTCCCAAAGCATTGATTTGCATCAGATGTCTAACTGTCCCAAAGCATTGATATGCATTAAGTGTCTAATTATCCCAAAGCATTGATTTCCATGAAACGTCTAATTGTCCCAAAGCGATAATATCCAATCTAATCGCCTCAAAGCATTTGCATGCATCAAGCGTCTATTTTCCTCATAACATCAATATATATCATATCAGAAGAAACAAACAGTGGAACATGTCCTAAGCTCTTGCAAAGTAGCGCTAGCCCAAGGAAGGTATACATGGAGGCACAACCAAGTTCTGAAAGTGATCACAGATGTGGTTAGCGAAAAAACCATGACCCCAAACGCACCAATTGCTATGACAACGTTCTACAAAGCAGGAGGGAAACAGGTCTGGCCCGAAATTGCTATGACAACCAGCACATTGCCAAAGGGTCTTCTGGATGGAGCAGTCGACTGGGAGTGTACAGCACACCTCCCAGAGTGGAGAAATTACCCAGATGTCATCAGCAAGACAGGCATGAGACCAGACATCGCTCTCCACTCTGACTCCTCGAAACAAGTGATTCTGATAGAACTCACTGTGCCATACGAAAGCAGAATGGAAGAAGCACATATCTACAAGACCGAAAAATACGCCGGTCTTGCCAGCACCCTGAAGAAAGCAGGTCTGCGGGTCAAAATCTTCGCCATAGAGGTCGGGGCAAGAGGGTTTGTGGGCACCTCCGCTTATGATCTCATGAAACAACTCGCCATTTCTGGGAAGAAGAGGACTAGAGCCGTTAAAGCGATGGCAGAGGCAGCAGAAAGGAGCTCAAGCTGGATCTGGGCAAGGAGGAACCAAAGTGGACTTCATAAGGATTAAATTCCCTACAGATGATGTGTGCCCCGTTAGCACATTGGTAAAACCGCGTACCGCAGTTCTGAAGCGCAGAATCGCCCAGGTTCGCTCCCCGGCGTGGGAAAGAAAAAAAAAAAAAAATAGACAACAGCGAAGGGCATCCAGGAGTCATGACCCGGATGTGGCCCGGCCCCCCGAGAGTGTAAGGAGTTCAGGGCCGAAACACTTGTCTAATGGGGGTTACTTCTCTGAAGACCTTCTGTTGTCTAGCTCTCCCTAGAGTTTCTTTCTACCTATATCCAATTGCCTCAAAGTATCAATATGCAGCATGTACCTAACTGCCCCAAAGTACTGATATGCACCAAGCGTCTAATTGCCACAATTCAGTGAATATGCATACAGCATCTAATTACAAACTATCTCAAAGCATTAATATGCATCAAGCTCTCATTTCCCAGAGGCATAAATATGCATCAAGCGTCTATACGCTTCAAAGATTCAGTATGTATTTAACATTATATTGCAAAGCATAAACATGCCTCAAACGTTCATATGAACTGAAGCATACATATTCATCAACTAACTGCATGCACCAAAGCCTCTTTACGCATCAAAAACACATAGGCACAAAAGATCATTGTGCACAAAGCGTCATGGTAATTTTCATATTTTAAAACTAAGTATTTAAATATTCATTGCTTGTTTAAAATGAATTTTCATGCACACATTTGATTAGGTGTGTGCATGCATACACATTTATACAATGTTTAAATGATTTGCATTTGTTGTTGCTGTTCTTTTCTTTTCTCTTTTCTTGTTTCTACACACACACCACACACACACACACACACACACACACACACACACACACACACACACACACACACACACACACACACACACAACACACACACACACACACAGCACACACACGCGCGCGCGCGCGTATTCGAAAATGTGTATTCTCTTCTACGTATTCACGAGCAAATGTTTCAGTTAATTGGTTTCCATTGGTGTGTTTGTATCTTTCTTTCTTTCTTTTTTTTCGCACCAAATTTGACGAAGTTTAAATTCTTTTGCAATATCGTAGATTTCCAATGACATACATGTAAGTTGACCTATGTGATAATATCTATACCGTCTCATTGTGGGATTTTTCGGCTCTAACCAGCTCTTATCCGGAGTTGGGCGTGCTATGGCTCATTGGGAAGACTGGGACCACACAGTTGATGTCTCATCCACTTCATGGATGCGTCACCGAGTGTTGCTTAAACCTTCTGACCAGCACCGCAGGCGTCTGTATCTCTCAGGTCTGGTTGACGCCAGGATATATTATGATAGTAAGCGAAGAGTACAGCCCTGTCAAGCAGTCTCAATCCTAGATGGAACTCCATAGCATCATGATTATTATCCTCATCGACATCATCATCATTGCACTGTAAAAAAACTGTGCCTGCTTCTGTGGCCGTTATGATGGCGTAGAAAAATGGGACGAAAAAAAAAAGGTGAGCGAAAAGGTAACCTCCCTGGGTAATAATATAATAATAATAATTACAATATTATATAGCGCAAAATCTTGATAAATCAAATCTAGCGCTGAAACAGACACACACGCACGCACGCACGTACGCACGCACACACACACACACACACACACACACGCACGCACGCACGCACGCACGCACGCACGCACACACACACAACACACACACACACACACACACCACGCATGGCTATAAATGGGAGAAAGAATAAAAGCAAAAAAGCAAGAATAAAAGCAATGGAAAATTATAGAGAGCATATCATACACACATGGGTGCGATGATCCTTAAAAAAAAAGAAAATATCTATACCGTCCGAAATAAAATTCCACTTCATTCCAGTTCTTTTTCTTGTCTGTCTACCGTCCGTCTGTCTTTATTGAGTCTCCTTCCGTATCCTTACCGTTCTTTTTTCTCCTTTCCCATCCTATATAAATTTTCTTCTTTTCTTTCTGTGTTTCGTATTTCTAGAAGGAATGGACTGATTTATTTCGAAGGCTGTTGTCTTAATACATTTGTGCTTTCCTCTATCCCAACAGAGACAGGTACTGGTATGTATGTATGTATATAATGTGGTTTTTTATTTCCCTATAGGGACAGGTACTGGTACTTTATGAATGTACATAATGTGGTTTTTTTATTTCCCTATAGGGACAGGTACTGGTACTTTATGAATGTACATAATGTGGGGTTTTTTTATTTCCCTATAGGGGCAGGTACTGGTTCTTTATGAATGTACATAACGTGGGTTTTTTTATTTCCCTATAGGGGCAGGTACTGGTACTTTATGAATGTACATAATGTGGTTTTCCTACTTCCCTATAGGGACAGGTACTGGTTCTTTATGAATGTACATAATGTGGTTTTTTTATTTCCCTATAGGGGCAGGTACTGGTTCTTTATGAATGTACATAAGTGGTTTTTTATTTCCCTATAGGGGCAGGTACTGGTACTTTATGAATGTACATAATGTGGTTTCCTATTTTCCCTATAGGGACAGGTACTGGTTCTTTATGATGTACATAATGTGGTTTTTTATTTCCCTATAGGGGCAGGTACTGGTACTTATGCATGTGTACGATGTGCTTTCTATTTCCCTATAAGGACAGGTGGTGATACTTATGCATGTATACAATTTGGTTTCCTATTTCCCTATAGGAACAGGTACTGGTATTATGAATGTACACAATGTGGTTTCCTATTTCCCTATAGGGACAGTACTTGATGGTCAAGTTGGGAGGCAAACCATTTGATATCAACATCATTCAGGTGTATGCACCAACATCCACAAGTAATCAGGAAGACATCGACAACTTCTACGAAGTATTAAAGATGGCCAAAGTCCAATGTAAATCACAAGAAGTTACTGTAATAATGGGAGATTTTAATGCTAAAGTGGGACAAGATAGGGTGGAGGATATAGCTGGACCTCATGGCCTTGGTACACAAAATGAAAGGAGTGAGAAACTTGTAGAATGGGCACAGATGAATGAGTTTATAGTAGGAAACACCTGGTTTCAGCAGCCTAATAGAAGAAAATGGACTTGGATGAGTCCAGGAGATAATACCAAAAATCAAATTGACTACATCCTGATCAACAAAAGATTTAGAAATTCTTTACTGTCAGCAAAAACACTACCAGGCGCAGACTGCAACAGTGACCACAATCCTGTAGTGGGAAGATTTAGACTGAAATTGAGGAAAAGGAAACAGACCAAAAACAACATCAAATTAAACCTTGGACTCTTAAAGACAGATGAAGTGATACGTAAAAAATTTAATGTACATGTTCAAAACAAATTCAGTGCTCTGGAAGACGCTGCTGACAGTGATGAACAATGGACAAAGTTGAGGAATTCGATAAATGAAGCTTGTGAGGAAATCCCTAAAGCAGATAGAAAAGCAAAAAAGAACTAGATGACTAATGAAATTTTGGGCTTGATGGAGGAAAGGAGGAAGGCAAAGAGAAATGAGGAGATCTACAGGAAGATAAACAAGGAGATCAGGAATAGGTGCAATGAAGCTAAGGATGCTTGGCTGAAATCAAAGTGCAAAGAAATGGAAGACCGACACAAAACGGATCCTCAAGGTATGTACAGACGAATTAAAGAAATTCTCCACAGACAAAATACATGCACATGAACTGGTTGCTTGAAATCGGAAGACGGCACGCTTATCATGGAAAAAGACAAAATATTAGACAGATGGGGAGAGTACATCAAAGACCTTTTTGAGGATGACAGAAACGAAGAACACATTATAAAAAAGAACTTTGAAGGACCACCCATAATGAAAGATGAAGTTAGAGCGGCACTGAAAAAGATGAAACCGGGAAAAGCCCCAGGACCAGACAACATTACTACAGAGATGATTGAAGCCCTGGAGGAATTTGGCATAGAAAAAATAACAATCCTCCTAAATGAAATTTACGACACTGGAAAAATCCCCAAAGATATGTCAAAATCAATTTTCATTGCACTTCCAAAAAGACAGGGGCTATAGAATGCGAACTCCATCGCACAATCAGTTTGATGAGCCATGTAACAAAAATCCTGTTAAGAATAATCATGATGAGGACAAGGAATAGAATCAAAAGAGAAATAGCAGAAGATCAGAGTGGATTTGTGGAGGGGAAAGGAACTATTAATGCCATATACATCCTAAGAACTATCATAGAGAGGTCAAATGAGATGAATAAGGATTTGTATTTATGCTTTGTTGACTACACCAAGGCTTTCGATCGGGTAAGACATGATGAATTGATCAACCGACTGGAGAGACTCAATGTTGATGGAAAAGATCTACGAATAATCAGAAATATGTACGGGAACAAACAGCTGCAATGAGAATAGAAAACAATGTAAGCTCTTTCCAAAATATCAAAAGAGGAGTCAGACAGGGTTGTGTTTTGTCACCAGCTCTGTTTTCATTTTACAGCGAAAACATCATGAGAAACCTAGAAGAAGACCCTGGATTTAAGGTTGGAGGGAAAATGACATTCGGAACGCAGATGACACTGTGCTAATTGCAGAAAGTGAAAGAGACCTACAAAACCTTGTGAATATACTAGAAATAGAAAGCAAAGGTAAGGGGCTGGAACTAAACAATAGGAAGACTGAGTCATGGTGATCAGTAGAAAACATGAAATCCCCTCATGCAAAATAACTGGAAATGGCACAACCTTAACACAGGTTGATAAATTCAAATACCTGGGAACGATCATTTCATCAGACGGCAGATGCACATCACAAATAGCCGGCAGAATCGGCCAAGCCAAAACAGCATTCAAGAAGATGAAAAGCATTCTTACCAACAAATGCCTATCAATTAACATCAGGAAGAGAGTTCTTGAATGTTATATAGAACCAATACTGTTGTACGGATGCGAGGCGTGGACAGTCAACAAACAAAGCCAGAACAAGATTGAGGCAGCCGAGATGTGGTTTCTAAGAAGAATGTTGAGGGTTTCATGGACAGCAAAGAAAACAAACGAGACAGTCTTGATGGAGGCAGACACAAGTAGATCACTCATAAGGAAGATCAGGAAAAGACAGGCAACATTTATAGGCCATTTTAAGAGGAAGGGGATTTGGAGCACCTGGTCACAACAGGAAAGCTGGAGGGAAAGAGAGCACCGGGTAGACCCAGAGAGAAAATGCTGGACGGACTTGCAGAGTGGCTGGGGACGAAGAGGGTGGGGGAGATGCTAGGGGCGACGAGAGATAGAGGCAGATGGAAGTCCATGATCGCCAACGCCATGTGGCAGGGCACCTGATGATGATGATATACAACATGGTTTTCTGTGTGTGTGTGTCTGAGCGGACGTACCTGCTTGCGTGCATCGTGCGTCCGTGCGTGAATCTGCATGTGCAAACTTGCGCATATGCACTTCCGTGTATGCTTCTATGTGTGGTGCATATGTGTATATGTATGCACGTGTATGAACACGTGCACGTGTACCTACGAGCGTGTAATGCACACGTACACGCGCACTATCACACGTGCCAAACTAACTTTACGTTAATGTCATTGTATTTTCTTGTCATGCGTGGCGGTGGCAAATGAAAGACGGAAATGTCTGTGGCATCCATCAAGACAAGAGACCCTGGAGACGGCAGCAAATCATCACAACTCTCTGTAGCGCACACAACGGGCAAAGACACACAGGACGTGACAGGCATGGCAACACCAGTAACCGTCCTAACGTCTGAACAGGACAAGGGCTCGCTGGGGAATTGGAGGGGGCAAGACGGGATGTGGAGGACGCGCTGCATAAACACACAAATAAATGAATAAATAAATATATCAGAATTACGCCCAGCATAACTTTATTTTGATTATAACCTAGGATATCG
>JAPXFY010000014.1:6721062-6726062 GCA_030674185.1 Monoplex corrugatus | reverse complement strand
TGTTTTTATTTTGTTTTTTGCTTTTATCTAAGGAAATGTGTGTTTTTTCTCTCTGTGTTCAATGTACGCTGTGAAGATGAGAACAGTGGTGATAGTAATTGTTATTTTTGTTTAAAGCCCAGCCGACTGCGTAGAGCCACATCAGGGCTCTATAACCGCTTCAAAACACACACAATAGTTCAACAGGAAAAAAAAAAGAGGAAAAAATTAAGTGCACATATCAATGAATTTCGGCACACTATCTGAGGACACGGACCTGGCGTTGACCAATTTATCACACAGGGGATTTATGGAAGAAGAAAAAAACTGAATACAAATTTAGATATAACTCTCACCTGTCTCACCTGTCGGCGTCACCGGGAACAGTGTTGGCCGCTGCACATGATGTCCTCACAAGTTGCCTCCAGCACTCTCGATCTTGGCTAAGTCTGACCACCTCCTGGAGTTTCTTGCCACTGATGTTTGTGATGTTTCTAGCAAGTGATGCAGGTGGCCGTCCTCTGTTTCTCTTTCCTTCCACTTTACCTTGGAGGACAGTGGACATCAAGTCTGTTCTCTCATTACGGATTGCGTGTCCAACATATTTCAGTTTCCTCCGTTGTATGAGTACTAGAAGCTTGCGTGTAGTACCCAACTCATTCAGTATGCTTTCATTTGAGCGCCTATCCGTCCATTTGACCCTCAGCAGTCTTCGGTAAAACCACAGCTCTGCTGCTTCCACTCGTCTTTCATCCTCTTTCTTCATTGTCCATGCCTCGCAGCCGTATAACATCACTGGCCAGACAAGACATTTTAAGAGTTTTATCTTAAGGTCTGCTGTTATGCTGTGGTCTTTCCAAATATTGTTCAATTGAACCATACTGTTCTTGGCCATTCCAATTCTCATCTTTATGTCTTTTGAGCATGTTCCAAGGACCCTAAAACATATACAAAAAACGGGTCTAAATTACCCAAAATCTCTTCCGCATCTAGAGCCAAAAATGCACTTAATACATTTACCCAATTGTCAATTCTAAGAGAAAATATGTAAGACTTTTCGAACACGTACAGATGAATGGGCCAGCAAAGCTGAAACTGACAGGAAGAAATGACAGAAAGCAAAGGAACAAGGCAAAAACAGAAAGAGTGAGCACAGAATTTCCAGAAGGTGAGTGTACATGTACTATTTATACTGAAAGATCACCCGGCATCCCCATGGGGGGATGACGATAGTAATAATGCCCTAAAGTTCCACTCTGAACTGTGACTTAATAACAGTGCTGTATTATAGGGCTTCATTCTGTTATTCAACAGGTCCGTTATACACACACCTGCGGTACTGGTCAGAAAATCTAAACAACCTCCTCATTAACACATTCGTAAAATGGACGAGACTTTACCTTGCGGCTGCGGTCTTCCCAACGAGTCCATAGCAGGCTTAGCACTTGGTAGGAACCGACTGGAGTTTAAAAATCCTCAATCTTTGTATTGTGTGTGTGTGTGTGTGTGTTGTGTGTGTGTGTGTGTGTGTGTGTGTGTGTCGTGTGCGTGTGCGTGTGTGTGTGCGTGTGTGTGGCGTGTGTGTGGGTGTGTGTGTGTGTGTGTGTGTGTGTGTGTGTGTGTGTGTGTGTGTGTGTGTAGACAGACAGACAGATAGATAGATAGATAAGAGATAGATAGACAGACAGACAGACAGACAGATAGATAGATAGATAAGATAGATAGATAGATATAGATAAAAAAAAAACTTAAGGAGGGGAGACAACTAATGAGGACTGGAACGTACGACCTGCCAGTCAGTAATCTGCAGCGCTAACCACTTCACTACGATAACGCTGTTGTGGTTTTTGTCTTCCCCCGTAACAGCATGGGGCTGATGTCTATGTATTTCCTTCTGCACATGCTTTCCAACTTTTGTTTCTGTAGAATGCTCGGGGTTGTCGTGAGAGGAGGCCCTGAACAAGCTTGCTTACTTTTTACTTTTTCTGTCCTCGTGTGCTGTTAAACGAATAGTATAGGAGAAGATGCAGCTTTCAGAGTGGGCCAGATGGTTAGTGCCTGCCACAGTTACGTTGATTCTTTCAGTTGTTTCTTTCACACCATCTGTCAGGGCTTAAAACAGGAGGAGGAAAAAAACATTGAAACTAGGGGAGTCCGGGGGGGGGGGGGGGGGGGGGGCAAATCAGGGGCCATAACTTGCGCACCGTTGCTATGAACGCTTGCAAGCCGATCACTGCCTTGCTCCTTTCGTTTTTGTTTTTTGTTTTTTTTAAACAAACCGAAATCGCGGAATTCCGCCTAGACGCGGAACGTTTTAAGCCCTGATCTGTCCATCCTTTCCTAGGACACCCCCTTCCTTTTGGATTCATGCCTTTTCATCTTATATAAGCTTTGTGTGCTGACTGTTCGCTTCAAGCCTCATGAGGTGACCAAAACATTTCAGTCTCTGTTTTTTCTATATATTCTGGACAGAGCACAGTCTCAACAATGTCTCCAATGACTTCATTTCTGATCTTGTCTCAACGTGTGGCATTCATTGGCTATCTGAGACACCTCATCTCGCAAGTTGTCATTTTTTGTTTGCTTTTGTTTTGTTTTTTGTTTTTTGTTTTTTGTTTTGTTTTGTCTTGTTTGTTTTTTATCTTTGGTTAAGTTTCCATGTCTGGCACTGGTAACAAAGCATTCGTATAAAAACAGAGCGTATTAGTTGGTGCTTTGTATTCATAGACATGTGTGGGTGTGATAACAGAGCGGCCAGCTGATAAGTCACTGCATTTGCTTTTTGGATTCTCGTTTCAGTTTCCCTATTCATGCTGCCATTCTGTGTAAAGATGCTTCCTAATTGTTTGAATATTTCAAGATGTTTTATTTCCATGTCGTTGACTGCAGTTCCAGCTTGCTGGGCTTCCGCTCACCTTCGTAATCTGTTTTGGACATGGTGATTTTCATGTTATAATCTTCACAGCTTGTGTTCTCAAGTTACTGAGGTGTTTCTCTAACTCTTCTGCGTCTTCATTAATGAGATCTTGGCCATCAGTATTCATTCAGATCTTCAAGATTCGGATTGGCGTCCTCTGTAAGCCTGTCCATGTAAATAATGAACAACAGAGGGGACAAAACACAACCTTGACACACTGTTATTTTTACACCAAAACAAATCACTGAGACCGCCTGGTGTTCTCACTACACTTCGACTGTGTTGTGACATCGCCATAACATTCTCTATTTACTGTCCTTGTATCCGTAGGTCTCTAGGGCTGACCACAGCATATTTGTGTACTCTGTCGAAGGCTTTCTCTTAGTCAACAAATACCATTATTATGGTAAACAAATACCATGCTTGTGGTCAACAATTAATTTTAAACAAATACCATGCTTGTAGTCAACAAATATTAAACAAATACCATGCTTGTGGTCAACAAATATTAAACAAATACCATGCTTGTGGTCAACAAATACCATGCTTGTGGTCAACAAATATTAAACAAATACCATGCTTGTGGTCAACAAATACCATGCTTGTGGTCAACAAATACCATGCTTGTGGTCAACAAATATTAAACAAATACCATGCTTATGGTCAACAAATACCATGCTTGTGGTCAACAAATATTAAACAAATACCATGCTTGTGGTCAACAAATATTAAACAAATTACCATGCTTGTAGTCAACAAAATTAAACAAATACCATGCTTGTGTCAACAAATACCATGCTTGTGGTCAACAAATACCATGCTTATGGTCAACAAATACCATGCTTATGGTCAACAAATACAATGCTTGTGGTCAACAAATACCATGCTTGTGGTCAACAAATATTAAACAAATACATGCTTGTGGTCAACAAATATTAACAAATACCATGCTTGTAGTCAAAAATATTAAACAAATACCATCTTGTAATCAACAAATACCATGCTTGTGGTCAACAAATTTTAAACAAATACCATGCTTGTGGTCAACAAATATTAATAACAAATGCCATGCTTGTAGTCAACAAATATTAAACAAATACCATGCTTGTGGTCAACAAATACCATGCTTGTGGTCAACAAATATTAAACAAATACCATGCTTGTGGTCAACAAATTTTAAACAAATACCATGCTTGTAGTCAACAAATATTAAACAAATACCATGCTTGTGGTCACAAATATTAAACAAATACCATGCTTGTGGTCAACAAATAACCATGCTTGTGGTCAACAAATATTAAACAAATACCATGCTTGTGGTCAACAAATATTTAAACAAATACCATGCTTGTGGTCAAAAATTTAAACAAATACCATGCTTGTAGTCAACAAATATTAAACAAATACCATGCTTGTGGTCAACAAAAACATATGTTTATAACAAAATACCATGCTTGTGGGTCAACAAATATTAAAACAAATACCATGCTTGTGGTCAACAAATATTAAACAAATACCATGCTTGTGGTCAACAAATATATTTAAACAAAATACCATGCTTGTGTCACAATTAAACTGCTTGTGGTCAACAAATTTTAAACAAATACCATGCTTGTGGTCAACAATATATTAAACAAAATTTCCAATGCTTGTGGTCAACAAATATTAAACAAATACCATGCTTGTGGTCAACAATATACCATGCTTGTGGTCAACAAATATTAAACAAATACCATGCTTGTGGTCAACAAATACCATGCTTGTGGATCTCAACAAATATTAAACAAATACCATGCTTGTGGTCAACAAATACTGCTTGTGGTCAACAAATATTAAAAATACCATGCTTGTGGTCAACAAATAACATCACATATGCTTGTGGTCAACAAATATTAAACAAATTCCATGCGTTGTGGTCAACAAATACCATGCTTGTGGTCAACAAATATTAAACAAATTCCATACTTGTGGTCAACAAATACCATGCTTGTGGTCAACAAATATTAAAACAAATACCATGCTTGTGGTCAACAAATACCATGCTTGTGGTCAACAAATACCATGCTTGTAGTCAACAAATTTTAAACAAATACCATGCTTGTGG
>JAPXFY010000014.1:6711062-6716062 GCA_030674185.1 Monoplex corrugatus | reverse complement strand
AAAATCTCGATAAAAATCAAATCTAAGCGCTGAACATACACTTACGCACGCGCACACACACACGCACACACACACTTACATATGGCTATAAATGGGGAAAAAGAATAAAAGCAATGGAAAATTATAGAGAGCATATTATATACAAATATATATTACAGGTGCGAAATTTCGGCCGATTGTTTGTGAAGCATACACAAAACACACACCAAAGAACAACTCCAACAAATCTTAAGGAAAAAACAGCCAGACCTCCATGTTTTGTCAAGCAGGTGATAAATGGCATATGACATCATAAAGTGTTTGTGAGTTGTGGTAATGACATCATAAAGTGTTTGTGAGTTGTGGTAATGACATCATAAAGTTGTGAGTTGTGGTAATGATATCATAAAGTGTTTGTGAGTTGTGGTAATGACATCATAAAGTGTTTGTGAGTTGTGGTAATGACATCATAAAGTGTTTGTGAGTTGTGGTAATGACATCATAAAGTGTTTGTGAGTTGTGGTAATGACATCATAAAGTGTTTGTGAGTTGTGGTAATGACATCATAAAGTGTTTGTGAGTTGTGGTAATGACATCATAAAGTTGTGAGTTGTGGTAATGATATCATAAAGTGTTTGTGAGTTGTGGTAATGACATCATTAAGTGTTTGTGAGTTGTGGTAATGACATCATAAAGTGTTTGTGAGTTGTGGTAATGACATCATTAAGTGTTTGTGAGTTGTGGTAATGACATCATAAAGTGTTTGTGAGTTGTGGTAATGACATCATTAAGTGTTTGTGAGTTGTGGTAATGACATCATAAAGTGTTTGTGAGTTGTGGTAATGACATCATAAAGTGTTTGTGAGTTGTGGTAATGACATCATAAAGTGTTTGTGAGTTGTGGTAATGACATCATAAAGTGTTTGTGAGTTGTGGTAATGACATCATAAAGTGTTTGTGAATTGTGGTAATGACATCATAAAGTGTTTGTGAGTTGTGGTAATGACATCATAAAGTGTGAGTTGTGGTAATGACATCATAAAGTGTTTGTGAGTTATGGTAATGACATAAAGTGTTTGCGAGTTATGGTAATGACATCATAAAGTGTTTGTGAGTTGTGGTAATGACATCATAAAGTGTTTGTGAGTTGTGGCAATGACATCATAAAGTGTTTGCGAGTTGTGGTAATGACATCATAAAGTGTTTGCGAGTTGTGGTAATGACATCATAAAGTGCGAGTTGTGGTAATGACATTATAAAGTGTTTGTGAGTTATGGTAATGACATCATAAAGTGTTTGTGAGTTGTGGTAATGACATCATAAAGTGTGAGTTGTGGTAATGACATCATAAAGTGTTTGTGAGTTGTGGTAATGACATCATAAAGTGTTTGTGAGTTGTGGTAATGACATCATAAAGTGTGAGTTGTGGTAATGACATCATAAAGTGTTTGTGAGTTGTGGTAATGACATCATAAAGTGTTTGTGAGTTATGGTAATGACATCATAAAGTGTTTGTGAGTTGTGGTAATGACATCATAAAGTGTGAGTTGTGGTAATGACATCATAAAGTGTTTGTGAGTTATGGTAATGACATAAAGTGTTTGTGAGTTATGGTAATGACATCATAAAGTGTTTGTGAGTTGTGGTAATGACGTCATAAAGTGTTTGTGAGTTGTGGCAATGACATCATAAAGTGTTTGCGAGTTGTGGTAATGACATCATAAAGTGTTTGCGAGTTGTGGTAATGACATCATAAAGTGCGAGTTGTGGTAATGACATTATAAAGTGTTTGTGAGTTATGGTAATGACATCATAAAGTGTTTGTGAGTTGTGGTAATGACATCATAAAGTGTGAGTTTGTGGTAATGACATCATAAAGTGTTTGTGAGTTGTGGTAATGACATCATAAAGTGTTTGTGAGTTGTGGTAATGACATCATAAAGTGTTAGTGAGTTGTGGTAATGACATCATAAAGTGTTTGTGAGTTGTGGTAATGACATCATAAAGTGTTTGTGAGTTATGGTAATGACATCATAAAGTGTTTGTGAGTTGTGGTAATGACATCATAAAGTGTGAGTTGTGGTAATGACATCATAAAGTGTTTGTGAGTTATGGTAATGACATAAAGTGTTTGTGAGTTATGGTAATGACATCATAAAGTGTTTGTGAGTTGTGGTAATGACATCATAAAGTGTTTGTGAGTTGTGGCAATGACATCATAAAGTGTTTGCGAGTTCTGGTAATGACATCATAAAGTATTTGCGAGTTGTGGTAATGACATCATAAAGTGCGAGTTGTGGTAATGACATCATAAAGTGTTTGTGAGTTAAGGTAATGACATCATAAAGTGTTTGTGAGTTGTGGTAATGACATCATAATGTGTGAGTTATGGTAATGACATCATAAAGTGTTTGTGAGTTGTGGTAATGACATCATAAAGTGTTTGTGAGTTGTGGTAATGACATCATAAAGTGTTTGTGAGTTATGGTAATGACATCATAAAGTGTTTGTGAGTTGTGGTAATGACATCATAAAGTGTTTGTGAGTTGTGGCAATGACAGCATAAAGTGTTTGCGAGTTGTGGTAATGACATCATAAAGTGTTTGCGAGTTGTGGTAATGACATCATAAAGTGCGAGTTGTGGTAATGACATCATAAAGTGTTTGTGAGTTATGGTAATGACATCATAAAGTGTTTGTGAGTTGTGGTAATGACATCATAAAGTGTGAGTTGTGGTAATGACATCATAAAGTGTTTGTGAGTTGTGGTAATGACATCATAAAGTGTTTGTGAGTTGTGGTAATGACATCATAAAGTGTTTGTGAGTTGTGGTAATGACATCATAAAGTGTTTGTGAGTTGTGGTAATGACATCATAAAGTGTGTGAGTTATGGTAATGACATCATAAAGTGTTTGTGAGTTGTGGTAATGACATCATAAAGTGTGAGTTGTGGTAATGACATCATAAAGTGTTTGTGAGTTATGGTAATGACATAAAGTGTTTGTGAGTTATGGTAATGACATCATAAAGTGTTTGTGAGTTGTGGTAATGACATCATAAAGTGTTTGTGAGTTGTGGCAATGACATCATAAAGTGTTTGCGAGTTGTGGTAATGACATCATAAAGTGTTTGCGAGTTGTGGTAATGACATCATAAAGTGCGAGTTGTGGTAATGACATCATAAAGTGTTTGTGAGTTATGGTAATGACATCATAAAGTGTTTGTGAGTTGTGGTAATGACATCATAAAGTGTGAGTTATGGTAATGACATCATAAAGTGTGAGTTATTGTAATGACATCATAAAGTGTTTGTGAGTTGTAATGACATCATAAAGTGTTTGTGAGTTGTGGTAATGACATCATAAAGTGTTTGTGAGTTGTGGTAATGACATCATAAAGTGTGAGTTATGGTAATGACATCATAAAGTGTTTGTGAGTTGTGGTAATGGCATCATGAAATTTTGCGAGTTGTGGTAATGACTATCATAAAGTGTGTTATGGTAATGACACAAAGTTTTGCGAGTTGTGGTAATGACTATCATAAAGTGAGTTATGGTAATGGCATCATAAAGTTTTGTGAGTTGTGGTAATGACTATCATAAAGTGAGTTATGGTAATGGCATCATAAAGTTTTGCGAGTTGTGATAATGACTATCATAAAATGTGTTATGGTAATGACATCATAAAGTTTTGCGAGTTGTAGTAATGACTATCATAAAATGTGTTATGGTAATGACATAAAGTTTTGCGAGTTGTGATAATGACTATCATAAAGTGTGTTATGGTAATGGCATCATAAAGTTTTGCGAGTTGTGGTAATTGCGAAATGGGGACACAGGGGAGACAAACGCGATGTCTTGGAGGAAGTGAGATGAAATGTACAATGTAATAATGGTAGTGCCATACAATTGTTATTTCATCCTGAAGGAGACCTAAGGCCAAAATATTGCAAATGAGCAGACTGTAATGCACTTGTTGGGTTTCGTTTCTTGAGTGAAAGTGCGTGTACACCCCCTCCCACAAACATAATGTATATACATATATATGTATGTACATGCCCATATTACACACACACACAACACACACACACACACACACACACACACACACACACACACACACACACATACACACACAAACACACACACACACACATACATACATACACATACACACACACACACACACAACACAAATAGAGAGATAGAGAGATAGATATACATGCATATATATACACACATACATATACATATACATACATACATGCATGCATGCATGCATACATACATACATACATACATGCATACATGCATGCATACATACATATACACATACATACATGCATCATGCATATACACATACATACATACATGCATCATGCATATGCACATACATACATACATACATACGTACATACACACAGTGTGTGTGCGTGCGTGTGCGTGCGTGTGAGTTCATGTGTATGTGTGTTTATGTATATGCGTGTGCGTGTATGTGTGTGCATGTGTAATTATGTAATTACATACATACATACATACATACATGAAAATATGCATACATGATCAAACGAACAGAAAAATATGAATGCTAAAGGTTTGGTCGACGTAAATGAATATTCTCATTCAAGAGCCAAGGGGATGAAGGAAAAAACCGAAGCACCCAGAGAAAAAAATAAACCCTCAGTCGGACGCAACCAGGCCTGTCTTACGCAGACAGAACTCAAACGGGAAAAAAGTATATAAAGACTTATTGGCGGCCCTAAAAACCAAGACGTCGTTGGACTAGAAGGGGGGGAGGCAATCAAAGAAGAATGATACGGACAATTTCAGTCGGACAATACAGTAAGGGTTGGAGTGAAAGTATCTCACTTCTCAGCAATATAATGTAAAGCACGCACGCGCACATACACACACACACACACACACACACACACACACACACACACACACACACACACACACACACACACACACACAGGCACACGCTTTAAAAATCAAAGAAAGACGTATGCATAAATTCA
>JAPXFY010000014.1:6683562-6696062 GCA_030674185.1 Monoplex corrugatus | reverse complement strand
GAGGGTGGAAGAGATGCTTGAGGCAACAAGGGATAGAAACAGACGGAAGGCCATGATCGCCAACGCCATGTAGCAAGGCACCTGATGATGATAGCATGGTTGACAATTCGGGATGCTGGTGGACAGGGTGTGGGAGTCAAGGGGTTAACACGACGCAGTCAGTTATTGAAATGTGGGCCTAGGGTAGTCAGCGCATTATTGGTGTAAGTATGATGCCCCTCAAAGTATGGAGTAGTAGTAGTAGTAGTAATAGTAGTAGTAGTTGTAAGTGTAGTAGTAGTACTAGTAGTAATAGTACTACTAGTTAGTAGTAAGTGTAGTAGTACTAATAGTAGTAGTAGTAGTAGTAGTAGTAGTAACAGTAGTAGTAGTAGTAAGTGGTGTAAAGTAGTAGTAGTAGTAGTAGCAGCAGCAGCAGTAGTAAGTGTAGTAGTAGTAGTAGTAACAGCAGCAGCAGCAGCAGCAGTAGTAAGTGTAGTAGTAGTAATAATAGTAGTCGTAGTAGTAGTTGCTAGTTTCAGTTTCTCATGATAACATCATCGTACTCGAAATTAATACCATATGCACTGACTCCACTGATATCATGAGATAGAGAAGATGTAAAATGATCACGGCAAAAACCTTAAACCTGCACATAAGCCATATGCACTGGCAAAGTCTCGAGGTCCTACTCAGCGTATGGGGTTTATATTTCATATTTTTATCAAACTGTCATTGGGGCAATCACAGCCACACTGTTTCTAAATCTGTAATGTTAACAGAGCAGCAGCAACAGCAGCAGCAGCAGCAACAACAACAACACCAGAAACGGGTGAAAACAAACAGTCACTAAATATGCAAGCTTTATCGCCAACGTCCTACATAATTATGTCTTACTTAAACTAAGTGATTCCCACGTCTGAGGATCATCATCATCATCATCATGTGCCCTGCCGCCCTCCATATGTATCTATCCCTTGTTGCCGCAAGCACATCTCCCACCCTCTCTGTCCTCAGCCACCCTGCAAGTCCGTCTAATATTTTCTCCCTGGGTCTACCTGGTGTTCTCTTTCCCTCCAGCTTTCCCATTGCGACCAGATACTCCAATTCCCCTTTCCTCATAAAATGGCCTCTAAATGTTGCTTGTCTTTTCCTAATCTTCCTTATCAATGATCTTCTTGTGTCTGCCTCCATCAACACTGTCTCGTTTGTTTTCTTTGCTGTCCATGGAACTCTCAACATTCTTCTTAGAAACCACATCTCAGCTGCCTCAATCTTGTTCTGGCTTTGCTTGTTGACTGCCCACGTCTCACAACTGGGGATGCATGAGGCAATTAGGCTGCTCCAGTCATGTCTGTTTTAGGAACCAGAAAAAAAACACGAAAAAAATCAGAACGCGTATTTAATATAAGTCTGTCTTGTCTGGTATATATTGTGTGTTCTGGTTCCTATTTGCCTGAACGCGGGCAGTCGCACTTGTTTTGGATTTAACGTCTGTTTTAGGCAAGGAAAGATACATCACTAGCACTCCGTTAGCGGTTCATCAGTCGTAGGTCCCGTCCATGATTTGCCGCCAGTTCATCTTCGGCCTTCCCTTTTTCCTTCCTTCTACTGAAGAAGTTTGCTCACAGGAAAAAGATACGCAATTCAACTGGTTGTTTAGATTTTTTAAAAATGGTACAATTACTATCAGGTAATCCATTCAAGCAACAAATGTGTTTCAAGGGGAAAAAATGCTGGGGGTCCAGAGGGCCGCAAAGGACCCCTGGCGGGGTGCAGGGGCAGAGCCCTGGTGGGGGTCTGGGGGCGTTGCCCCCATAAGCTGAAGCATTTTAGTCTAGTAAATGGAAATTTAACCCCTCTGGTGAAAGATAAATCAAGTATTTTAATAAAAGAACAAAAGGGCAAAGCATTGTTTACAATGAACAAAACATGCAACTTTTCCTCACTCTCTTTTGCCTCACTTGACAAACGAAAATTTTCGTTTGATGTCCTGAGCCTGTCGTTGTGCTGCTTTCCTTTCAGGTGATCAACCAGTGTGGCAGTGCTCGTTTACCGCCGGACTTGTAACTGATTTTCGAGCGGCAAAGTTTGCAGTATGCTCTACCCGGCGATCTTCAGTTTCTCGAAGAAACGAACGAACTTATTGCCATCGTACACTTCCTGCAGCCAGTCCCAGCGATTTTTTAGGCCTTCATCGATGTCAGCGATGGAAGCATTTAGTGGAACAAAGTCCCTACGAACACTCATATTTCAATGCATCGATGGAACACAGAGAGTGACGCTTGTGAAACAGGATGCGGAAATCTCGCGGTCAGTTGCAACAGTAAAATCGCGCATGCGCTTACGGCTTGTTTTGTATAGTTTCGGTGATCCCAGTCCCGGTTCTCCATACATGTAGGACTACTTTCAAGGATTTTTCCCCCCCTTTCGCGGATATCCGCGAATTCGCGGACATTTGGATTGCCTGAGTCTATGGAAAAAGACAGAATATTAGGTAGGTGAGTATAGTGCAGTGAAGACCTTTTTGACGATAACAAAAGGAAGTTCAGTTCAGTGCATGTCGCTTATAGCCCAGCCGACTACTACAGCCATATCAGGGCTAACACCACGTCAAAAACGACGACCCGTTAAAATAAAAGACAACAGTTAAAAACTGTGCTCACCGTCAACTTCGTAAATCTAGAATGCAATTAAAGAACACACACACACACACACACACACACATACACATACACACACACACACACACACATACACACACACACACACACACACACACACACACACACACACACACACAAACAGACGTAAAATTATATCAGGTGAAATCTATTGATCTCTTGTAAAAACTGGAAAATTGCATCAGGATGGACGTCTCGGAAGAGGTTGACAAAAGGAAGGAACACATCATCAAAAACAACACTGAAGGACTACCACAGATGAAAGACGAAGTTAGAACAGCGATGAAAAAGAAACAAGAAAACGCCCCAGGACCACACGATGTTATTACAAAAATGAATGAGATTCCAGCTGAATTTGGTATTGAAAAAAAGTGAAATCTCCTCCTAAATGAAATTTATGACAACTGAAAAATCCCTACAGATAAGTCAACGTCAATGTTTAATGCACTTCCAAAGACAGCAGGGGCTTTACAATGCGAACTCCATCATACAATCAACTAGACAAAGATTCTGTTAAGAATACTGAGGATGAAGACAAGGAATAAAATCAAACCGGAAATAACAGAAGATGTGGATTTATTCAAGAGAAAGGAACTGTTAATGCCATACATGTCCTGTTAACTCTCATAGAAAAGTAGGTGACTGAATAAGGATATATGTTTATGTTTTGATTATACCAAGGAATGGGAATTGGAGCACCTGGTCACAACGGGACAGCTGGAAGGAAAGAGAGCACCAGGTAGACCCAGGGAGAAAATATTGGACGGACTTGCAGAGTAGCTAAAGACAAAGAGGGTGGAAGAGGTTCTTGAGTCAACAAGAGATAGAAACAGATGGAAGGCCACGATCGCCAACGCCACGTGGCAAGGCACCTGATGATGATGATGACCAAGGCTTTTAATCGGGTAAGACACGAAGAATAGATCAACCAACTGGAAAAACTCAATACTGATGGAAACGACCTAAGATTAATAAAGAATATATATTGTAAAGAAACAACAGCAATGGAAATTATATAAGATCTTTTCAAAATATCAACAACAACAACAAAAAGGGATTAGACACAGATGTGTTCTGTCGCGAGATTTGTTTTCACTTTACAGCTAAACCTAGAACAATATCTTGGGGCAAAAGTTGGAGGAAAAATAATAGTCTTTGTTATGCACATGACCCCGTTCTAAAGACAGAAAGTGAAAATGACCTACAAAATATTGTGAATATAATAAAACGCAGAAATAAAAGGCTAGAGTGAAGTAGTTAGAAGAATAGAATCAGAATAACAAGTTTAAAAAGAAGTAATAGAGAAATGCACCCACATAAAACAGCAATGGCACAACATTGAGACAAATATCTGGGAATAGTCACCTCATCAGACATATCCAGCAGAATTCGCCAAGCTAAAACAGCAGTCAAGAAAATGGAAAGCGTTCTTACTAACAAATGCCTATCAATGCACGAAAAGTTTATTTCCCCATGTTACATGCACCTACTACTGTTATACGGATGAGAAGCCTGGACAATCAATAACAAAAATCAGAACAAGACTGAGGCAGCTCAAATATGGTTTCTAAGAAGACTGTTAAAAGTTCCACGAACAGCAAAGAAAACGAACGAGACAAACTTGAAAGAAGCAAACATAAAAAGAACATTTTGTTCTTTTGTTTCTGCCTGTATTTCCTTATTCCATCATTTGCAGAGCATGAGTCTTCTTCCCTCGAACAGAAATGTGATCTATGATATATTGTTACTAACACTGTATTGTAAAACAAGACAATAATGAAAAGAAGACTCGGACAATAAACTCTTTCCAACCCCAACCTTTTCTCCTCACACTCGGACGGTGTTTAAACGCATGGTACTCTCAACCAGTCTTCGTCTCAAATTCACACGAACTTGCCAAAGTACAGAGAGTTGTGCGAGTGTAAAATCAATATTTCTCTTACTGCAAATCACTATACAAACATCTCAACATCCCAGCGCACGAAAACATTCAATCACACACCCACAATCACACATCTATTCCACTCTCCCACACTCACACATATGACTGGGTGAGGGGTACCATTCTCTCTCTCTCTCTCACACACACACACACACATACACACACACACACAGAGACTCCATGCCACTCACTCACTCCCACTTACATGAGTGGACGAATGAAGGAGAGAGGGGGGAGCAGTACCATCCATCAATCGATCTTTACTGGTGTCATTTATCAAAGAGCTAAACAAACAACGTGGGTATAGGACAAATCACGATCGATATTTTCTGTCCTACAACACACACACACACACACACACACACACACACACACACACACACACACACACACACACAGACAGACAGACAGACAGACACACACACACACACACACACACACACACACACACACACACACACACACACACACACACACACACACACACACACACACACACAACCAAAATTGAAAAATATAGTCCCAATAGTGCTGAACCTCCCTACAGGAAACGGAAGACTCGGAGGAGTTGTCGATCTTTCTGTCCCGGAAGCAATGGGTGGCTTCCCTTCCCTTACAGAAAACCGAGGGCGTTCGATTTACAGAAGTTTTGTTTGAAGCGGACACCGAGAGCCCTTGGAGTGTGAACATAGGGTAGCGCATTATTGGCACGAATATAAAGTGTTTCGACGACACTGCGTGTTTATTTTATACATCGCAGGGTGAAGAAAGGAAACAGAAAATATTCGACATTGCGCCGTTTAGATGTGAGAACAAAAGAACAACCTGATGTATTAACAGATCGTTCTTATAATTTTATAGCGCTCTCTCCAAAGTCACTTTGGTCTCACTGCGTATCACACACTCACAAAACACAGCGTGTGAAACATATAGATGCACTGATACATAATCTAACAGCGTGTGAAACATACAGATGATGCACTGATACACAATCTAACAGCGTGTGAAACATACAGATATACTGATACATAATCTAACAGCGTGTGAAACATACAGATGCACTGATACATAATCTAACAGCGTGTGAAACATACAGATGCACTGATACATAATCTAACAGCGTGTGAAACATACAGATGCACTGATACATAATCTAACAGCGTGTGAAACATACAGATGCACTGATACATAATCTAACAGCGTGTGAAACATACAGATGCACTGATACATAATCTAACAGCGTGTGAAACATACAGATGCACTGATACATAATCTAACAGCGTGTGAAACATACAGATGCACTGATACATAATCTAACAGCGTGTGAAACATACAGATGCACTGATACATAATCTAACAGCGTGTGCAACATACAGATGCACTGATACATAATCTAACAGCGTGTGAAACATACAGATGCACTGATACATAATCTAACAGCGTGTGAAACATACAGATGCACTGATACATAATCTAACAGCGTGTGAAACATACAGATGCACTGATACATAATCTAACAGCGTGTGAAACATACAGATGCACTGATACATAATATAAGGATAGACGCCAGGCATTGACTGCACCATCCAATATATCACCAGGGGACTTAAAAAACTTGATACACACATATAAATCCGCCTAAGTACACCTAAACATATATGAAAACTAACTAAAATTGCTTCACCTAAAAAACTTGAATACACACATATAAATCCACCTAAGTACACTAAAACATATACAAAAACTGCCCTAAACTAAATGAATTGCTTCACCTAAAAAACTTGAATACACACATATAAATCTAGCTAAGTACACAAAAACATATACAAAAACTGCCCTAAACTAAATGAATTGCTTCACCTAAAAAACTTGAATACACACATATAAATCCACCTAAGTACACAAAAACATATACAAAAACTGCCCTAGACTAATTGAAATTGCTTCACCTAAAAAACTTGAATACACACATATAAATCTAGCTGAGTACACTGAAACATATACAAAAATTGCCCTAGACTAATTGAAATTGCTTCACCTAAAAAACTTGAATACACACATATAAATCTAGCTAAGTACACTAAAACATATACAAAAACTGCCCTAGACTAATTGAAATTGCTTCACCTAAAAAACGTGAATACACACATATAAATCTAGCTAAGTACACTGAAACATATATAAAAACTGCCCTAGACTAATTGAAATTGCTTCACCTAAAAAACTTGAATACACACATATAAATCTAGCTAAGTACACTGAAACATATACAAAAACTGCCCTAGACTAATTGAAATTGCTTCACCTAAAAAACTTGAATACACACATATAAATCTAGCTGAGTACACTGAAACATATACAAAAATTGCCCTAGACTAATTGAAATTGCTTCACCTAAAAAACTTGAATACACACATATAAATCTAGCTAAGTACACTAAAACATATACAAAAACTGCCCTAGACTAATTGAAATTGCTTCACCTAAAAAACGTGAATACACACATATAAATCTAGCTAAGTACACTGAAACATATATAAAAACTGCCCTAGACTAATTGAAATTGCTTCACCTAAAAAACTTGAATACACACATATAAATCTAGCTAAGTACACTGAAACATATACAAAAACTGCCCTAGACTAATTGAAATTGCTTCACCTAAAAAACGTGAATACACACATATAAATCTAGCTAAGTACACTGAAACATATACAAAAATTGCCCTAGACTAATTGAAATTGCTTCACCTAAAAAACGTGAATACACACATATAAATCTAGCTAAGTACACTAAAACATATACAAAAACTGCCCTAGACTAATTGAAATTGCTTCACCTAAAAAACGTGAATACACACATATAAATCTAGCTAAGTACACTAAAACATATACAAAAACTGCCCTAGACTAATTGAAATTGCTTCACCTAAAAAACGTGAATACACACATATAAATCTAGCTAAGTACACTAAAACATACAAAAACTGCCCTAGACTAATTGAAATTGCTTCACCTAAAAAACGTGAATACACACATATAAATCTAGCTAAGTACACTGAAACATATACAAAAACTGCCCTAGACTAATTGAAATTGCTTCACCTAAAAAACGTGAATACACACATATAAATCTAGCTAAGTACACTAAAACATATACAAAAACTGCCCTAGACTAATTGAAATTGCTTCACCTAAAAAACTTGAATACACACATATAAATCTAGCTAAGTACACTAAAACATATACAAAAACTGCCCTAGACTAATTGAAATTGCTTCACCTAAAAACGTGAATACACACATATAAATCTAGCTAAGTACACTGAAACATATACAAAAACTGCCCTAAATTACCTGAAATTGCTTCTGCACATCACATCTCCGCAGTGCCAAATATGTAATTAATATATGTTCCAAATTATCAACCCCAACAGAAACATTTAAGAAAAAGGCTGTATGGAAAAATACAGGTGAACTGGCTAGCAAGTTCAAGCTCAAGTTCAAATTCATATTGCTTATAGCCCAGCCGACTACTAGAGCCATATCAGGGCTAACACCACCCATGTCAAAATAAAGACAACCCGTTAAGATAAAAGACAACACTTAAAAACCAGGCTCAACATTAACCTTGTAAGTCTAAAGTGCATTAAAACAAAAACATCCGTAAAATCATATCAGGTGAAATAACTAGCTAGAAAGAAAGAAAATGATACCAAGAGACGCTAGAAAGTAAAGGAGCAAGGTAGAAGCAAAGAGAGTGACAGAAAAGAGGAAATATCTAGCACAGAATTTCTAGAAGATTGCTAGTAACGGTTTGAATTTCAAGATCGTCCTTGCGTGTTGTTGATACGGGCAGGTTAGAGCTACCGTTTGCATTGCCATGGAGGACGTTACTCTGATGATACCCCTTCAAGGGACCATCAAGCGACCATGGACAGAACCAGACAACACCACTTGTAACATAAAGCTCTCTCTCACTCTCTCTCTGTCTGTCTGTCTGTCTGTCTGTCTCTCTCTCTCTCTCTCATTGCTATACTTTTTGTTCAACTTTTTAAATTAATGTAAGTTTATCTCCAGTGAAGATATCACTTTATACTGTTCTTATGTTTGTTCGCCAGATTTGGGTCTTCCTCTTACTTATATGACTAATTACGTCGGGCGGTCAACTGTTTTTTCAACTTTTTGTTCAACATTTTGTTCAACTTTTTCCGTTCAATTTTTTCTTCATCTTTAGGAAAAAAAATTCAAATGGATGTAATGTCAGCCATGACTATATTTATAAATCTTTGTTTCGAGAAAACGTCGCCGAAAAATTTAATGACTTTGTTTTATGCTCCTTGCCACAAGGACAAAAATGTCAATGGCAATAAACCATTTTCAGTTTCAGTTTCAGTTTCTCATTGCTATACGGGACTTAACAAACCATTCTCCACAAAAGCTGAAAGAGTAGAAGTCTCTCTCTCTCTCTCTCTCTCTCTCTCTTCTCTCTCTCTCTCTCTCTCTCTCTCTCTCTCTCTCCCTGTCTCTCTCTCACAACCTCCCCCTCTCTCCTCCCCCTCTCTCTCAGTTTCTATCATCTCCCTTATGCATGAGTGTACGTGTCTGTCTGTGTCTGTGATCATAAGTATGTGTGTGCAGGAGAAAGGCAAAACGAAAAGAGGCAGAGAAAGAGAGGGGGGCAGAGAAAGAAGGGACCTGTGTACATCACACAAACAAAAGGAGAATTGGGGCAGGGGGGGGGGGGGGACCACACAGAATGAGGGAAAATAAGTGTGTGAGCGTGTGTGGGTGGGTGGGGGGGGTGTTTGAGAGAGACAAACAGAGACAGAGAGACCGAGAGACAGAGAGACGAGAGACGAAGAGAGACCGAGAGACAGAGAGACCGAGAGAAGAGAGACCGAGAGACCGAGAGACAGAGAGACGAAGAGAGAGACAGAGAGACCGAGAGACAGAGAGACGAAGAGAGACAGAGAGACCGAGAGACGAGAGACAGAGAGACGAAGAGAACAGAGGAGACCGAGAGACAGAGAGACGAGAGACGAAGAGACCGAGAGACAGAGAGTCAAACAGAGACAGAGAGGCAAACAGAGACAGAGAGACAAACAGAGACAGAGAGACAAACAGAGACGAGAGACAGAGACAAACAGAGACAGAGAGACCGAGAGACAGAGAGACAAACAGAGACAGAGAGACAAACAGAGACCGAGAGACACGAGAGACAAACAGAGACAGAGAGACAAACAGAGACAGAGAGACAAACAGAGACAGAGAGACAAACAGACAGAGAGACAAACAGAGACAGAGAGACAAACAGAGACAGAGAGACAAACAGACAGAGAGACAAACAGACAGAGAGACAAACAGACAGAGACAAACAGACAAGAGACAACAGAGCAGACAAACAGAGACAGAGACAAACAGGGCAGAGACAAACAGAGACAGAAGACAAACAGAAGAGAGACAACAGAGACAAACAGAGACAGAGAGACAAACAGAGACAAACGAGAGGACAAACAGAGACAGAGAGACAACGAGACAGAGAGACAAACAAGAGACAGAGACAAGAGACAAACAGAGACAGAAAAGACAAACAGAGACAGAGAGACAAACAGAGACAAACAGAGACAGAGAGACAAACGAGAAGAGACAACAGAGACAGAGGGCAAACAGAGACAGAGAGACAAACAGAGACAGAGAGACAAGACAGAGAGACAAACAACAGAGGACAAACAGAGACAGAGAGACAAACAGACAGAGAGACAAACAGAGACAGAGAGACAAACAGAGACAGAGAGACAAACAGAGACAGAGAGCAAACAGAGAAAGACAGAGAGACAAACAGAGACAGAGAGACAAACAGAGACAGAGAGACAAACAGAGACAAACAGAGACAGAGAGAAAAACAGAGACAGAGAGACAAACAGAGACAAACAGAGACAGAGAGACAAACAGAGACAACAACAGAGACAGAGAGACAAACAGAGACAAACAGAGACGAGAGACAACAGACGAGAGACACAAACAGAGAGGACAGAGAAGGACAAACAGAGACAGAGAGACAAACAGAGACAGAGACAAGAAGAGCAAACAGAGACAGAGAGACAAACAAGACAGAGAGACAGAGAGACAAACAGAGACAGAGAGACAGACAAACAGAGAGACAGAGAGACAAACAACAGAGACAGAGAGACAAACAGAGGACAAAGACAAACAGAGACACAGACAGAGAGACAAAACAGAGACAGAGCAGACGAGACAAACAGAGACAACAGAGACAGAACAGAGACAGAGAGACAAACAGAGACAAACAGAGACAGAGAGACAAACAGAGACAAACAGAGACAGAGAGACAAACAGAGACAGAGAGACAAACAGAGACAGAGAGACAAAGACAGAGACAGAGAGACAAACAGAGACAACGAGACAGAGAGACAAACGAGACAACAGAGACAACAAGACAAGAGACAGAGAACAGAGACAGAGAGACAGAGAGACAAACAGAGACAAACAGAGACAGAGAGACACAGAACAAGAGAGACAGAGAGACAAACAGAGACAGAGAGACAAACAGACAAACAGAGACAGAGAGACAAACAGAGACAGAGAAAAAGAGACAAACAGAGCAACAGAGGGGACAAACAGAGACAGACAGAGACAGAGACAAGAGACAAACAGAGACAGAGAGACAAACAGAGACAGAGACAAACAGAGACAAACAGAGACAGAGAGACAAACAGAGACAGAGAGACACAAACAGAGACAAAAGACAGAGACAAACAGAGACAAACAGAGACAGAGACGAGACAAACAGAGACAAACAGAGACAGAGAGACAAACAGAGACAAACAGAGACAGAGAGACAAACAGAGACAGAGAGACAAACAGAGACAGAGAGACAAACAGAGACAGAGAGACAAACAGAGACAGAGAGACAAACAGAGACAGAGAGACAGAGACAAACAGAGACAGAGAGACAAACAGAGACAGAGAGACAAACAGAGACAGAGAGACAAACAGAGACAAACAGAGACAGAGAGACAACAGAGAAACAGAGACAGAGAGACAAACAGAGACAGAGAGACAAACAGAGACAAACAGAGAAGAGAGACAAACAGAGACACAGAGAAAACAAGACAGAGAGACAAACAGAGACAAACAGAGAAACAGAGACAGAGAGACAAACAGAGACAGAGAGACAAACAGAGACAGAGAGACAAAGAACAGAGAGAGACAAACAGAGACAAACAAGACAGAGAGACAAGAGCAAGACAAACAGAGACAAGAGACAGAGAGACAAACAGAGACAGAGACAGAGAGACCGAGAGACAGAGAGACAAACAGAGACAGAGAGACAGAGACAGAGAGACAAACAGAGACAGAGAAACTAACAGAGACAGAGAGACAGAGAGACGAAGAGAGACAGAGACAGAGAGACAAACAGAGACAGAGAGACAGAGACAGAGAGACAGAACAGAGGAAAAAGGCAGAAACAAACAGAGACAGAGAGACGAAGAGACAGAGACAGAGACAGGAGACGGAGACAGATAGAGACAGAGACAACCAGTAGCTATGATCAACACAAAATGAGACGATGATGTTTATTCATCTGGCTCTTTCAGTTTCCTTATTACTCCCCTTACCATTCCTCGTGTGTGGTGTGTGTGGTGTGTGTGTGTGTGTGTGTGTGTGTGTGTGTGTGTGTGTGTGTGTGTGTGTGTGTGTGTGTTGTGTGTGTGTGTGTGTGTGTGTGTATGTGTGTTGTCGTGTGTGTGTGTGTGTGTGTGTGTGTGTGTGTGTGTGTGTGTGTGTGTGTGTGTGTGTGTGTGTGAGTGTGTGTGTGTGCGCGCGCGCGCGTGTCTGTGTGTGTGCGCGTGTCTGTGTGTGTGCGCGTGTC
>JAPXFY010000014.1:6663562-6678562 GCA_030674185.1 Monoplex corrugatus | reverse complement strand
CCACTCTGCAAGTCCGGCCAATATTTTCTCCCTGGGTCTATCTGGTGTTCTCTTTCCCTCCAGCTTTCCTGTTGTGCCAGGTGTTCTAATTCCCCTTTCCTCATAAAATGGCCTCAAATATGTTCCTGTCTTTTCCTAATCTTCCTTATCAAGGATCTTCTTGTGTCTGCCTCCATCAAGACTGTCTCGTTTGTTTTCTTTGCTGTCCATGGAACTCTCAACATTCTTCTTAGAAACCACATCTCAGCTGCCTCAATCTTGTTCTGGCTTTGCTTGTTGACATCAGCTCTCTGCACAGAAACATCCCTGAGATGCAGTGGCTGTCCACACGGGCTACGTGTCCCGGCCAACAAAAACTGGGTTTGATGAGTAGAAACTCTACACATGGCAAGACAAACGCTCCTCAGAATCTGAAAAGTTGGGACCACTCGATCTCGCCATCCATGCTGCAGATCATCATCATCAATCATCTCATCATCATCATCGCATCCATTCATCATCAACATGTGCCTTGCCGCATGGCGTTGGCGACATGCCCCCCCCCCACATGCATCCATCCCCCGTCGCCGCAAGCACATCCCCACCCTTACGTCTTCAGCCATCTTGAAGGTCCAACCTCCACTCTCCCTCACCCGGCCTCTCCCTCCCTCCCGCTGCGACCAGGTGCTCCAACTCCCCCCTCCCCACAAAATGGCTCACAAATGTTGCCCGTCCTCTCGCCAATCTTCCCCATCACTGACCCCACCCCCGCCCCGCCCCCATCAAGACCGCCTCGCCTGTTCCCTCCGCCGCCCATGGAACTCTCAACATTCCTCTCAGAAACCATATCTCGGCTGCCCCAATCCCGCTCCGACCCTGCGAGCTGACCGTCCACGCCCCACAACACCATCGGCTCCACACAACACCCAAGAACTCTCTTCCTGATGTCAACTGACAGGCACCTGTTGTAGCTAGAACGCCCCTCGAACCCCCCCTCCCCCCCCCCCCCCTCGAATGCTGCACATCCCTAGCAGATATTTTTGGTGGAACCGCTCCGGCCTCTGGATGCGCAGTTGCTAGATCTCACAGCTACTGTAAGATAAACTAAACCGTTGGCATTCAAACTGTCGAAACGGGCGGCAAACAAAACAGTTCACTGGAACTGCATGTCTCGTTTCTGCATATTTTTTTTTCTTCCACAAGCTGTCCCCGCACGTTGGCTGACATCACAGGAATCCTTTTCGTAATTTGTTTAGTGACGCAACTCCCTCAGATTCCCCCCCCCCCCCCCCCCCCTGAACGTGTCACCGATCTGGGGGACTGGGTATCATCCTTCACGACTCTACGAACAAGGAGTGCTTGAGTGACAACTTCCTTTACTTCAGGAAAACTGCTGAACTTTCTTTTTTTCTTTAGAAAGTTGTAAACTTGTTTAAAACCAAGGCCATGATTCAACAACGCAGCGGCATTTAGTTGGGGGGGAGGGAGGGGGGTGTTTCCAAACTAGGTTATCTTTTCTTCCCAAAACATTGCGAGGCCCATTAGACTGCCTTGCCGAAATCGCGGCCACATTCTCTCTCTCTCTCTCTCTCTCTCTTCTCTCTTCTCTCTCTCTCTCTCTCTCTCTTCTCCTCTCTCTCTCTCTCTCTCGTCTTGTATTTGCTCTGTCCTTTATGTATGCAAGCTGAAGAAGACGAAATACATTTTGTCCTGTGTTGTCCAGCTTTAGATGAAATCAGTTCAAGGTATATCCCTCAAAAATATTATAGATGCCCAAATATGTTTAAATTGTGTTTGTTAATGTGCTCAACTCGTTTCGATTGTATTAAGAATTTTGGTTTGTTCCTGCTTCATCATCATCATCATCATCAGGTGCCCTGCCGCATGGCGTTGGCGACCATGGACTTCCATCCATCTCTCGTTGCCCCTAGCATCTCCCCCACCCTCCTCATCCCCAGCCACTCTGCAAGTCCGTCCAGCATTCTCTCCCTGGGTCTACTTGGTGCTCTCTTTCCCTCTAGCTTTCCCGTTATGACCAGGTGCTCCAAATCCCCTTTCATCATAAAATGGCCTATAAATGTTGCCTGTCTTTTCCTAATCTTCCTTAAAGCAGCTAAAGTCAGGAAATTGCTTCATCTTAATGTACAGTTCATTTTGTTGTTGACTGTTAATCCTGTACATTATGCTATCTGATTATTTCATTATACTTACAAGCACCCCCAATTCTGAAGTCTGGAGTCTGAAGTCTGAAGTCTCTCTCTCTCTCTCTCTCTCTCTCTCTCTCTCTTTCTCTCTCTCTTTCCTTCTCTTTCTCTTTCTCTCTCTCTCTCTTTTCTCTCTTTCTCTCTCTGTCTCTCTCTTTCTCTCTCTCTCTCCCTCCCCCTCCCAACTTCAAATCAAGATGTTGATAGCGAGCAGTGGCTATGTGCAGACATAGGGCCAACACCATGACCAGTGTGGATTGTCTTGAACGCACAGCGTTCTGAGCGCCAGGACGCTGTCTTGAGGAAGTGAATACTAAAAATTGACTTCCACACTTTTCTATCAACAGAAATTCCAGCGGCGTTTGTGACGTTTGTGGTGTTTGTGGTGTATGTGGTGTTTGTGGCGTTTGTGGTGTATTTTGTGGTGTTTGTGGTGGTTTGTGGTGGTGTTTGTGGCGTTTGTGGGGTATGTGGTGTCTGTGGCGTTTGTGGGTGTTCGTGATGTTCGTGGTGTTTGTGGCGTTTGTGGTGTCTGTGGTGTATGTGGTGTCTGTGGTGTTTGTGGTGTTTGTGGCGTTTGTGGTGTTCGTGGTGTTTGTGGCGTTTGTGGTGTCTGTGGTGTATGTGGTGTCTGTGGTGTTGTGGTGTTTGTGGTGTTTGTGCCGTTTGTGGCGTTTGTGGCGTTTGTGGTGTATGTGGTGTATGTGGCGTTTGTGATGTTTGTGGTGTCTGTGGTGTTTGTGGTGTTTGTGGCGTATGTGGTGTTTGTGGTGTTTGTGGTGGTGTTTGTGGCGTTTGTGGTGTTTGTGGCGTTTGTGGTGGTGGTGTTTGTGTTGTATGTGGTGTTTGTGGTGTTTGTGTTGTATGTGGTGTTTGTGGTGTTTGTGGTGTCTGTGGTGTTTGTGGCGTTTGTGGCGTTTGTGGCGTTTGTGGTGTTTGTGGTGTCTGTGGTGTTTGTGGCGTCTGTGGTGTCTGGTGTTTGTGGCGTTTGTGGTGTCTGTGGTGTTTGTGGCGTTTGTGGTGTTTGTGGCGTTTGTGGTTGTTTGTGTGCGTTTTGTGGTGTTTGTGGTCGTTTGTGGTGTTTGTGGCGTTTTGTGGTGTTTGTGGCGTTTGTGGTGTTTGTGGTGTTTGTGGCGTTTGTGGTGTATGTGGTGTTTGTGGTGTTTGGTCGTTTGTGGTGTATGTGGTGTTTGTGGTGTATGGTGTGTGTTTGTGGTGTTTGTGGTGTTTGTGGTTTGTGGATGTTTGTGTTGTTTGTGGCGTTTGTGGTGTTTGTTGGCGTGTTTGTGGTGTTTGTGGCGTTTGTGGGTTTGTGGGTTTTGTGTGTGTTTGTGGTGTTTGTGGCGTTTGTGGTGTATGTGCGCCTGATTCCAGATAAACATCTGTGCTGATGGTATCTGACTTCGCAGGAACTGAAGCCAGTAAAACACCGGTAATTAAAGCCAGTGAAAGTTAACTACTGGAAACACATCGGTAATTAGAGTCATAAAAATCAACTACTGGAAAACACGGTAATTAGAGCCAGTGAAAGTAAACTACTGGAAACACACCGGTAATTAGAATCATGAAAGTTAACTACTGAAACACACCGGTAATTAGTAAAAGTTAACTACTGGAAACACACCGGTGAAATTTGAGTCAGTGAAAGTTAACTACTGGAAACACACCGGTAATTAGTAAAAGTTAACTACTGGAAACACACCGGTAATTAGAGTCAGTAAAGTTAACTACTGGAAACACACCGGTAATTAGTCAGTAAAAGTTAACTACTGGAAACACACCGGTAATTAAAGCCAGTGAAAGTTAACTACTGGAAACACACCGTAATTAAGTCAGTGAAAGTTAACTACTGGAAACACACCGGTAATTAAAGCAGTGAAAGTTAACTACTGGAAACACACCGATAATTAGAGTCAGTGAAAGTTAACTACTGGAAACACACCGGTAATTAGAGTCAGTGAAAGTTAACTACTGGAAACACACCGATAATTAGAGTCAGTAAAGTTAACTACTGGAAACACACCGGTAATTAGAGTCAGTGAAAGTTAACTACTGGAAACACACCGGTAATTAAGTCAGTAAAAGTTAACTACTGGAAACACACCGGTAATTATAGTCAGTAAAAGTTAACTACTGGAAACACACCGGTAATTAGAGCCAGTGAAGTTAACTACTGGAAACACACCGGTAATTAAGTCAGTAAAGTTAACTACTGGAAACACACCGGTAATTAAAGCCAGTAAAAGTTAACTACTGGAAACACACCGGTAATTAAAGTCAGTAAAAGTTAACTACTGGAAACACACCGGTAATTAAGTCAGTAAAAGTTAACTACTGGAAACACACCGGTAATTAAGCCAGTAAAAGTTAACTACTGGAAACACACCGGTAATTAAGGCCAGTAAAAGTTAACTACTGAAACACACCGGTAATTAAAGCCAGTAAAAGTTAACTACTGGAAACACACCGGTAATTAAGTCAGTAAAAGTTAACTACTGGAAACACACCGGTAATTAAGCCAGTAAAAGTTAACTACTGGAAACACACCGGTAATTAAAGCCAGTAAAAGTTAACTACTGGAAAAACACTGGTACTCAAAGCCAGTTAAACGTTAATACTGGAAACACACCCGTAGTTTAAAGCAGTCAAAATTAACTACTGGAACACACCGTTAAGTTAAGCTAGTGAAAGTTGAATACTTGATAACATTCATCTTTCTAACAAAGTGCTTCAAATTCACACAAAAAGAAAGAACGAAGAAGAAAGAAAGAAAGACAAGCAAAGCAGAAGAAACGGAAGACAACAGAAGGAAAGCAGAAAAGAAAGGAAAAGACAGAAGGAAAGAAAGAAAAGAGAAAGAAAGAAGAAAGGAAAGAACAAGAAAGAAAGAACGAAAGAACGAAAGAAAGAAACAAGAAAGAAAGAAAGGAACGAAGAAAGAAGAAAGAAAGAAAGAAGAAAGAAGAAAGAAAGAAAGAAAGACAGAAAGAGAGAAAGAAAGAAAGAAAGACAAGAAAGAAAAGAGCAAAGAAAGAAAGAAAGAAAGAAGAAAGAAAAAGAAAGAAGAAGAAAGAAAGAAAGAAAGAAAGACAAGAAAGAAAGAAAGACAGACAGACAGAAGAAGAAAGAGAAAGAGAAAGAGCTGAGACAGACAGAAGAAAGAAAGAAGAAAGTAGGAAAGAAAGAAAAAGAAAGTAGGAAAGAAAGAATAAGAAAAGAAAGAAGAAAAGAAAGAAGAATGAAAAAGAAAGAAAAAGAAAGAAGAAAGTAGGAAAGAAAGAATGAAAGAAAGAAAGAAGAAAGAATGAAAGGAAAAGAAAGAAGAAAGAAAGAATAGAAAGAAGAAGAAGAAAGAAAGAATGAAAGAAGGAAAGAAAGAAGAAAGAAAGAAAGAAGAAAGAAAGAATGAAAGAAAGAAAGAAAAGAAGAAAGAAAGAAAGTAGGAAAGAAAGAAAAAGAAAGAAAGGAAGAAGAAGAATGAAAGAAAGAAGAAAGAAGAAGAAAGAAAAAAAAAGAAAAGAAAGGAAGAAAAAAGAAAGTAGGAAAGAAGAAAAAAGAAAGAAGAAGAAAGAAAAGAAAGAAAAGAAGAAAAAAGAAAGTAGGAAAGAAAAAAAAGAAAGAAAGGAAGAAACAAAGAAAGAAGGAAAGAAAAAAAGAAAGAAGAAAAAAGGAAGAAAGAAAAGAAAGTAGAAGAAAAAAGAAAAAAAAAGAAAAAAAAAGAAAGAAGAAACAAAGAAAAGAAGAAAGAAAAAAAAAAGAAAAAAAGAAATGAAAGAGAAAAAAAAGACTGACATCAGCCCACCATCTCAAGACCTTGCCAGCCCATTGGGTATTTTGTGCAAAGCTCAAGCAGTCTACTGTATTAGACTGGGAGGAGCGTGTATGGAATTGTCCAAGTGACAAGAATCCATCTCTCCATAAACTCTCAACTCTGAACGCAACTGCTTAACTTATAGGAAACCAACGCCAAAACTGCAACCGCCATTCACCTCAAAGAAGGAGAAAGGTGGGCAGTTACAAATTGAGTTAGGTCTGTTTCAGTATTAGCTTTTTTCTTTACTTTTTCCCCCCCAAAGAAAGTCTCTGCTGTTTTTAGCACTGGTGGCCAGCATGATAGTGAATCAGCATCAAATGTTCAAAATGTTCAGCTAACTGCAGCGGCCTTTCGTTGAAAGAAATTCAAGATTAGCAGTTACCTACACGTCACTGAACTCTTCTTCTGACCACTTTTTTTCCAACAGCGATCGTCGTGCCTCGAAACCGGTAACAGTGTTATTGTTATTTTTGTTTAAAGCCCAGCCGACCGCGTACAGCCATATCAGGGCTGTAACTGTTCAAAACGTACACAACACTTCAACAGGTAAAAAAAAAAAAAAAAAAAAAAAAAAAAAAAAAAGGGAAAGAAAATCAAGTACACATATCAATGACTGCATTCACGCACATAATCTAAAAAGATGCCCCTGGCGTTGACCACTTCGTCCAATTTATCACACAGGTCATTGAAACAACACACCTGAATACAAATTGATACATAACTAAAGACACTAAAACATGTATATAAAACAGGCCTAAATTACCTAAAATTGCTTCTGCTATCTCATTTCACCACAGCCCAAAATGCACTTAACAAATGTACCCAATTATCAATCCTAAGAGAAAGTACGTGAGAATTTATCGAACACCTACAGGTGAATGGATCAGCAAGGTAGAAAATGATAGGAAGAAATGACAGCAAGCAAAGGAACAAGGCAGAAACAAAGACAGTGACAGGAAAGAGGAAATTTCTCGCACATGATTTCCAGAAGGTGGGGATACTATTTATACTGAAAGAGCCCCCGGCATCCCCAGGGGGAGGTTAGAGTTTAACCAGGACCGTAACCAATACCAGTATTCAACCTAGTGCAATCACACTGTGACCAACATCAATAATAATCTTACTGCAATCAAATTGTAAGCAAGCACTGAACAACATCAATACTAAGTCCACTGCAGTTAAATTGTAATCAGCATCGATACTTTATCCCATAACGGTGATCGTAAACGACATTAAAATGAAGTTCATTACAGTTCACTGCACCCAACAACATCAGCACTCAACCTACTGCGGCCGGTCTTTCATTGACGGGAACGCATGCACGCTGGGGTAGTTTTTTCTCCCCAAAACGTCACGGAACGCTTTTTAAGTCTGCTTTGTGCTAGCACTGTTCATGGCTCCTGGAAATCAGTCAACTGTTAGACGGAGCTGGTAAACTTTTTTACAGAGTCTGCTACCTCAAAAATATTCGCAGCGTTACCAAAGATATAAGAGGGAAGCAGGGAGAATTTTTATAATATTAATCAAAGGACATAACTCTTGAGAATTATCTCCCACGTAGTATAGAACTTCTCAAATCTAACAGTTTGCGCTACCCATTCAGCTAGCATAGAAGCTGATACAAAGTACAAAAACAGTAAGCTCAGAACACTCCTGTTATTTGATCGGCGATCAGTTCGGTAACCAGATTTATTCCCCTTGACCAGCCGGGTTAATTTTCCTTTACGCGCCTTTTTCAGAGTCAAAAGGGGAGCTGGCAGCTTTCAGGTCCTCACCGCCCTCCTTTTCTCTCTATCCATCTTGCTCAACACGAAATGGTAGAATGAGAAATGGTACATTACACTGGTGTATGACTTATATTCTAGATCTAAACATTATCATATCAGCCTCTCCCCTGAATAAACTGCCATCATCAAAAAAGTACTCTACAAAATCCTGATTGCTCACCTTCTGTGCTATGTAATGAATTGTAATCGTCAGAGTGAGACAGCGACAGAGAGACAGAGACAGACAGAGAGAGAGAGAGAGAGGAGAGAGAGACAGACAGACAGACAGACAGAGACAAAGAGAGAGAGACAGAGACAGCGACCAAGAGAGAGAGAGAGAAGGACGAGGAGAGACGAGAGAGAGAGAAGCGACCGAAAGAGAGACAGACAGACAGACAGAAGACAGAAGACAGAGAGAGACAGAGACAAGAGAGAAGACAGACAGAAGAGAGAGAGACAGAGAGTCAGACAGACAGCAGAGAGAGACAGAGTGACAGACAGACAGCCAGAGACAGAGAAACAGACTGGCATAGAGAGAAAAAAAAAGAGAGCCAATTTGATTCAGTCAAGCTGCTCTGATTTGCTTAAAAATTCCACTAGAATGTTATTAATCTCGATTGGCATCGAAACGAGACAAGGTCAGACAGATCTTGGCAATAAAAGAATAGCGAATTAGGAAAGGAACGGTGAAAATTTTTAAAAAATAAATAAAAAAAAAAGAGAGAGAGAGAGAGAGAGACCTTGGCACACGCCTAAACAGGACAATAATCGATCATGAAGTTTTAAGAATGGCAGGAGTGAGATGCGTCGGAGGCAGATTACTAGGAAGGGGATGGAGAGCAAGAAATGCTACTTAAACCCAATGACATTAAAGGGCTGATGGCGAGAGAGAGAGAGAGAGAGAGAGAGAAAAGAAAGAGAGGAAAAACTGAGAGAAAAAGACAGAGCGAAACAGACAGACAGAGCGAGCAAAAGAAAGAGAAAAAGACAGAGAGAGAAAGACAGAGCGAGACAGACAGACAGACAGACAGAAACAGAGAGAGCAAAAGAGAGAAAGACTGAGAGAAAAACACAGCGAGAGAGACAGAGAAAGAGAGAGAGAGAGACAGAGAGAGAGAGAGAAGACAGAGAGACAGGCAGACAGACAAAGACAAAGAGAGAGACGAAGGAGGGAGAGAACAAGGAGGAAAGGAGAAGGGAGAAGAAAGAGAGAGAGAGAGAGAGAAAAAGAGAGAAGACAGACAGGCAGACAGACAAAGACAAAGAGAGAGACGAAGGAGGGAGAGAACAAGGAGGAAAGGAGAAGGGAGAAGAAAGAGAGAGAGAGAGAGAGAGAGAAGACAGACAGACAGACAGACAAAGATAAAGAGAGAGACGAAGGAGGGAGAGAACAAGGAGGAAAGGAGAAGGGAGAAGAAAGAGAGAGAGAGAGAGAGAGAGAGAGCAGACAGACAGACAGACAAAGACAAAGAGAGAGACGGAGGAGGGAGAGAACAAGGAGGAAAGGAGAAAGGAGAAGAAAGAAACAGAAAAATGAAAAATGAAATGAAACGAAACAAAAGAATAAATCCCTTTTCCCGGTACAGATTCTAGCACCTAGCACACATGTGCCACTGGCAATCTACTTATATCTTAAAACAAAAGAAAAGCAAAGAAGATGCTGTGAAAGAATCAACATTAAAAAGAACACACTGTGGCACTGTGAACTGACCACCTGCAGCAAAGCAGGAAAACATTCCACTTCCAAAACTTTTGTTTCCTTTCGCCGTTTGTTTGTTTGTATTTTGGTTTTATATTATGTATGTATGAGTGTGTGTGTGTGTGTGTGTGTGTGTGTGTGTGTGTGTGTGTGTGTGTGTGTGTGTGGTGTGTGTGTGTGTGTGTGTGTGTGTGTGTATGTGTGTGTGTATGTATGTACGTACGTATCTGTCTGTCTGTCTGTCTGTCTGTCTGTCTGTCTGTCTATCTATCTATGTATCTATCTATCTATCTAATCTATCTACTATCTACCTACCTATCTATCTATCTATCTATCTAATCTACTATCTACCTATCTATCTATCTACCTACCTATCTATCTATCTAATCTATCTACTATCTACCTATCTATCTATCTATCTACTATCTACCTAGCTATCTATCTATACGAAAGCAGAATGGAAGAAGCACATATCTACAAGACCGAAAAATACGCCGGTCTTGCCAGCACCCTGAAGAAAGCAGGTCTGCGGGTCAAAATCTTCGCCATAGAGGTCGGGGCAAGAGGGTTTGTGGGCACCTCCGCTTATGATCTCATGAAACAACTCGCCATTTCTGGGAAGAAGAGGACTAGAGCCCTTAAAGCGATGGCAGAGGCAGCAGAAAGGAGCTCAAGCTGGATCTGGGCAAGGAGGAACCAAAAAAGTGAACTTCATAAGGATTAAATTCCCTACAGATGATGTGTGCCCCGTTAGCACATTGGTAAAACCGCGTACCGCAGTTCTGAAGCGCAGAATCGCCCAGGTTCGATCCCCGGCGTGGGAAAAAAAAAAAAAAAAAAAAAAAAAAAAAAGACAACAGCAGAAGGGCATCCAGGAGTCATGACCTGGATGTGGCCCGGCCCCCCGAGAGTGTAAGGAATTCAGGGCCGAAACACTTGTCTAAAGGGGGTTACTTCTCTGAAGACCTTCTGTTGTCTAGCTCTCCCTAGAGTTTCTATCTACCTATCTATTTATCTATCTACTATCTATCTATCTATCTATCTGTCTATCTATTTATCTATCTATCTATCTATCTATCTATCTTGTTTTTTGGTTTTGTAGTATGTATGTATGTATGTATGTATGTATGTATGTATGTATGTATGTATGTATGTATATATGTATGTATGTATGTATGTATGTATGTATGTATGTATGTATGTATGTATGTATGTATCTATCTTGTTTTTTGGGTTTTGTAGTATGTATGTATGTATGTATGTATGTATGTATGTATGTATCTATCTTGTTTTTGGGGTTTTGTAGTATGTATGTATGTATGTATGTATGTATGTATGTATCTTGTTTTTTGGTTTTGTGATATGTATGTATGTATGTATGTATGTATGTATGTATGTATGTATGTATGTATGTATGTATGTATGTATGTATGTATCTATGTTATCACTACTTCTCCTCCTCCTCCTCCTCCTCCTACTACTACTACTACTATTGTGACAGTCTCCTGTTGTCCCACTTCAAGAGTGGTGTGCGTGAGTGCGTGTGTGCGTGCGTCTGTCTGTCTGTCTGTCTGTCTGTGACAAAAATGTGTGATCAAGATTTTCTCAGCCGTTTCTTAATGGATCTTTACCACATTTGGGTCGAAGTATAGACCGTTGAGGAGTCACGAATGCGTTAAGTTTTGGGGACGAGATGTTACGGTCAAGGTCACATGAATGATTTTTAAAAAAAGTGCCCAAAATCAGCACTTTGACGAAAGTGTGTGAACAGCACTTGGAGGTGTGTGTGTGTGTGTGTGTGTGTGTGTGTGTGTGTGTGTGTGTGTGTGTGTGTGTGTGTGTGTGTGTGTGTGTGTGTGTGTGTGTGTGTGTGTTGTGTTTTGTGTGAACTTTTGACAATATCTAAATTTTGTTTTCACTGTTGTGACACTGTTCTCGCCTCTCATACATTTTTATGTCTACTGAAGCTTCAATGTGTCACAGTGACCCTGAGAAGTACAAAACCTGGAATTTCTGTCATCAATTTCTATGAAAATGGAGACTGTTAGAAAGGTTTCTTGTTATTTTTGTTTAACGCCCAGCCGACTGCGCAGTCATATCAGGGCTATAATCGTTTCAAAACATACACAGCACTTCAACAGACAAAAAAGGGAAAGAAAATTAAGTACATGTATCTATGCATTCGCGCACATAATCTAAGGAAATATCCCTGGTGTTGACCAATCCGTCCAATTTATTACAAAAGAGATTTCAAAACATACCTGAACACAAATTTGAACATAGCTAAGAACACTAAAACAAATCAAAACGGGCAAAAATTACCTAAAATTGCTTCCGCATATCTCAATCTCCTAGAGTCAAAAATGCACTTAATACATGAACCCAATTGCCAATCCTAAGAGCAAGTACGGAAGACTTTATCGACCACATACAGGTGAATGGACCACGAGGCAGAAATTGATAGCAAGAAATGACAAAGCAAACGAACAAAGCAGAAACAAACACATTGACAGAAAAGAGGAAATTTCTAGCACAGAATTTCCAGAAGGTGGGGATACTATTTATACTGAAAGAGCCCCCGGCATGCCCCACTGCTATGTCAGAAAAGTTTGATCATCATTTTTATATGCGGAACACCTGAACTATTCGTAACAGTAACTGAAGGCTCTCTCTATGAGACTGGAAACATCTTCACAGGTTTAGTTCCACTTACTCCAGGGTTCAGATCTGACTTGAAGAAATTGGTCCGTTCCATTCAAAATCAAAAAACAAAAAAAATCTTCCTTCTTTTGGTTTAGACCCTTCTCTCTCTCTCTCTTTCTCTCTCTCTCTCTCTGTCTGTCTCTCTGTCTGTCTGTCTGTCTGTCTGTCTGTCTGTCACACACACACACACACACATACATGTATACATACACACACGCGCCGCGCGGCGCGAGCGTATAAAAATGCTTGTAACGTTTTTACACAAGCATCAGCAGTTAGATATAGAACTTTAAATCAAGCAGAATGCAAACTTTCGACAAAACAGGAAACAGAAGAAAAAAAACAGAATAAGAACGCGTATTCCATATAGCAAAACAAGACTAGACAAACATACGGACACTGTGGTTAAAAATTTTTCGAGATTATGCAAGGAAGCTTGGTGAATTCTTCGATCATTTTTATCATGGACACTGAAATCAATTCCAGTTTGCACTGTTTGTCATGGAAGGTTTTCGCTCCGGCCAAATTCAACTTTGGTGGATAATTCATCTCCAGTAAATATGTCACTGTGTTAATGAATATTAATTAAAACTGAGGAGGTACTGTAACAGAACCTGAACTACAACTGATAATACTGTGTAGTAGGGGGTCAAGCCTCCTTTTCATGAACCACCTTCCTGCCTGTGTTTAGGCTTTACGATTTTTCTTGGTGCTTTTTGTTCTCCCTGCCCCCCCCCCCCCCCTCTTCCAATGACCCTGAAAATGGACTTAGAGCCTGACAAAAATAAACGATCCATATATCCACTGAAAACATTGTCGCCTCAGCAATCAAGGAGTGGTTTGGAACCAACACCTCCCTTTTCTTCAAAATAAAATGCACTTTATTAACCATGAATGGTCATCGTGGTTGTAATCAAAGCCAGTACCCCACCTACTACAGTAGCAGTCTTTTTGTGTAAGGCGGAACCAAACTGGGGTAGCTTTTCTCACGAAAACATCACTAAAATCTGCTTACATCTGTCTTTGTCCAACAGCGTTCATCTCACCTGGAAGTCAGTGAAATTGCAGCCAACATCAACTGTTCTGGGCCCCCTACTTTTCATTCTCTACACCTACCCTGTCTCCTCTATTGTCCAAGAACACCTGCTTCAGCATCATTCTTTCTCGGATGACAATCAGCTGTATGTCTCTGGGCCTCTCCCTGACCTTCCCATCATGATCCAGAAAACCCAATCTTGTGTAGCTGACCTGAAGGATTGGATGACTGAAAACAAACTGAAATTAAATGAAGAGAAATCCGAATTGATCTTGATCACCCCACCCAAACTCCAAAATCACCCCTCTCTTCCAACCTCTGTCACACTTGTTGACTCATCTATCCCTCTCTCCCATTTTGCCCGTAACCTTGGTGTAACTCTTGATCAAACCCTGTCCTTCCACCAGCATGTGAGCAACGTCTGTCGGACTTGTTTTCTTGAACTCCGCCGAATTGCTTCTATCCGCCACCTCCTCTCAGAAGACACGACAAAGGCTCTTGTCTGTGCATTTGTTCTATCCCGTCTCGATTACTGTAATGCTCTTTTTTCTGGTTCCCCCTCTCATCTCATTAACAAACTTCAGAAAGTTCAAAATCATGCTGCCCGTCTCATCTTCCGCTCTTCAAAATTTAACCATGTTACGCCATTGCTCTGTTCTCTCCACTGGCTCCCTGTTCAGCAAAGAATATCCTACAAGATTGCCTGCCTCTGCTTCAAATCTATTGAGTCTTCCTGTCCTGAGTATCTCACCCATCTGTTACATCTCTACACGCCATCTCGAGCTTTGCGGTCCTCATCTGATACCCGTCTCTATAGTATCCCCATAGTCCGCACTAAAAGGTTTGGGCAGCGTTCTTTTTCCTATCAAGCTCCAACCATCTGGAATCAGTTACCTCGCTCTCTTAGATACTCACCCTCTCTGTCCACATTCAAACGCTCCCTCAAAACTCACCTGTTTCCCAAAACTGGTAATCTCTGCCCCCTTCCCCCCATGTAATGTAATGGTGACATTATAGTGTCTTAGTGTCAATGTGTCATTGTATTTGCATGTCATGCTGTGTGTGTGTTTGTGTGTGTGTGTGTGTGTTTGTGTGTGTGTGGGTGCTTCTGTGGGCGTGTGTGTGTGTGCTTGTGATTCTGGTTATATGTTTTGCCATTGTAAACGCCTAGGGCATTAATTTGATTAGGCGTACTAAATGTTCATAATAATAATAATAATAATAACAGTGAGCCCTTTACAATGGCCTTTCACTTTATGGTAGCACTTAACAGGGTTACTTTTTCTCAATATATCAACATCATCATCATCACGTGCCCTGCCGCATGGCGTTGGTGATCATGGCCCTCCATGTATCTATCCCTTGTTGCCGCAAGCATATCTTCCACCCTCATTGTCCTCAGCGACCCAGCAAGTCCGTCTCTATTTTCTTCTGGGTCTACCTGGTGCTCTATTTCCCTCCAGCTTTCCTGTTGTGACCAGGTGCTCCAATTTCTCTTTCCTCATAAAATGGCCTGTAAATCTTGCCTGTCTTTTCCTAATTTTCCTTATCAAGGATCTTCTTGTGTCTGCCTCCATCAAGACTGTCTCGTTTGTTTTCTTTGCTGTCCATGGAACTCTCTCAACATTCTTCTTACAAACCACATCTCAGCTGCCTCAACCTTGTTCTGGTTTTGCTTCTCAATAAATCGTCAATGAAATATCTTCCCCGTCTGTTCGTCCTGCCTGGAAATCAGTCAGCTCCACGACAGAGTTAGTCAACTTTGCCCGCAGGGTCTGTTGCCTCAAGACTGGTGATGA
>JAPXFY010000014.1:6653562-6658562 GCA_030674185.1 Monoplex corrugatus | reverse complement strand
AGACAGAAGAGGCGTGGAACTTACATATAAGCCATACTGATAACCAGTTACAGCTGAAACTTGATACCAGTGTCTGTTTATAAGTTATATATACACGTCATCAAGACACTTAGGAAAAGTTAACACAAGTCTGAATTTATGATTAACCTTCCTGTGTATGCTTTTAACTTTTTATGTCTGGTGGCTGTTAATTATGCTTTATGAAAATGTTTATCTTATTATGAAAATGTCATTTCTTTTTGCAGTTACGTGGAATTTCATATTGTACGTATAATTGCAGTTACACCTTGCTATTACTGTAGTGTATTTGTCTGTATATTTGTAATTGCTTTTGGTCCAAAAATTATTTTTTAAAGTTAGAACAAACGTAGAGTGTGAGGTTTTAGTGGATAAAACGCCTGGTTAGAATGCCGGAAACTCCATTCAAGAGAGAGCACAACACATTCCGAGAATTTTCAGTTCATGGCGTCAAGATCAATAACCACAGGACCCTCCCCCCCCCCCCAAAAAAAAAAAGCTTGACATCAGTTCGTTCTGCGGAAGAAAAATGTGTGAACAGCACTTTCTCAAGGGTTTCTGTCAACATTTATGTTCAGTTTTCATTGTTGTTACAGCCTACACATTATCCTCCCAGTCCAGTTTTGTTTCAATTGATGTTTCCTCAAAGACACAATGACTTTGACTAACACAAAATCTGGAATTTCTGCAGTAACGTTTCGTATACAAAGAGAATTGTTCGAATGGTGTGACCATCTCTTTGTTTTGTTTATTTCTGTTTTCGTTTCACTTTTTAAAAGTAACTTTAGACAGGGAACGTAAAACATTTCTTTTTGTCTGTAAATCTGTCATACCACGGCTCATTGAACTAGTAGTCTTTCAACGCTACAGTGCCAACAGGAAAACAGTGTAAGTTACTGAGACTAAGCAAGTGAATGTGCCAATGATGGAAGAAAGCTAGTGCAATTGAAAACCTCATCCCACAAGCTATGCAGTGTTGCTTTTCTCTATCTTCCCTTCTGGTGTTAAACAGGGTAAAACGCTTGAAGTACACCATAGCCATTGCTGCCTGCATGAATGAAAACAAAAAGCTACAATGTCAACACACGTTTTTAGAAACATTCAAAGGGTAAAGGATTCAAATATACCAGGGTCACGGTTGCGTGCATACCTCAAGGTAAGGTTGCTTCAGTCTATGGCTTGCCACTGTACGAAGCTAAATGCTCCATGAAAAAGTTTCTTAAAACCATTTTACTCCGCCATTGCAATCAATCTGTTTCCTATGGGCAGCTGTTGGACAGGATGGGGGAGTGAAGTAGTTGAGGGTACATCATCATCATCATCATCATCAGGTGCCCTGCCGCATGGTGTTGGCGATCATGGCCTTCCATCTGTTTCTATCTCTTGTTGCCTCAAGCACCTCTTCCACCCTCCTCGTCCCCAGCCACTCTGCAAGTCCGTCCAGCATTTTCTCCCTGGGTCTACCCGGTGCTCTCTTTCCCTCCAGCTTTCCCGTTGTGACCAGGTGCTCCATATCCCCCTTCCTCATAAAATGGCCTATAAATGTTGCCTGTCTTTTCCTAATCTTCCTTATGAACGATCCACTTGTGTCTGCCTCCATCAAGAGGGTACATACACATACATAAAGTTACCAGCTGTCATCTAGCCGTAAGCCAAGGTACCTGTAGCTGTTGTCTGCTCTTTTCACCACCACACAGTCCATCTCTTCTTAATCTAGGCAGCAAACGTCGTAAGACTTTATCGAACACATACAGGTGAATGGACCAGCCAGGCAGGAAATATTAGGAAGAAATGACAGAAAGCAAAGGAACAAGGCAGAAACAAAGAGAGTGACAGAAAAGATGAAATTTCTACCACAGAATTTCCAGAAGGTGGGGATACTATTTATACTGAAAGAGCCCCCGGCATCCCCACAGGGGGGTTCTAAACTGAAGCAGCGCCGAATACTCAAGAAGATCCACCCTCAGATACTTGAGGTCCCACTCGTCCTGTCCGTCCTATCGCGCCAGGGGACGCCGGAGGATAGCTTCTGGCTACTACAACTATCATCATCATCATCATCATCATCATCATCATCATCATCATCATCATCATCATCATCATCATCATCATCATGTGCCCTGCCATATGGCGTTGGTGATCATGCCTTCCATATGTATCTATCCCTTGATGCCGCAAGCATATCTTCCACCCTCTCTGTCCTCAGCCATCCTGCAAGTCTGTTGTGCCTCCTCGCGGCGACATGTGGTAAATGAGCACCTCACGGACTCGGGCTAAAAACTCGAGGGACTCGGAGGACGTCTGGCCCCAAGAAGTGCGTCTCACGCAGGCCCACCGGCGTGTGGATAAGCCCTCATGCCCACGAACCAGACCCCCCAGCTACGGGTAAATAGTACCACTGCCTTGTAGTTATCTCGGGAGAGAATAAGGAAGGCTAAGGGAGTAAACCCTGAAAGAAAAATCACCCCTACTGCCTTGTAGGTTGTCGTGGGAACGGGGGAAGAAAAAAAAAAAAAAAAAGGCTGGCGGAGAGTCCGTACACAAACCGATGGAAGACAACGCGAAACCACCGTCGTATTTTCCCAAGAATATTCATGGCCAGACAAAACAAGAAAAACGAGGATAACGACGTAAGTAGTGAGCTCCTATGGAGCACCCTCATCCGGTAGGGACTGTCATGCTGCGCCGATGACACCAGACCACAACTCTTCTGACCAGTAACTCCTCTAGCAGCCGAAAGGAACTGGAAAAGACAAATCAGCCACGTTCATGGCCACACGTGGCCTAACCAGGCAGACGGCGAACACAGGGAACGGAAAAAAAGCGAATGTCCAGTACGGACCGTGGGGACATAGTGCTGTTCCGTCACGCCATGAAAACAACGTAGATACATGAAAACTACTCACTAGTAATCGCCTCTACGATATTCTGAGCATGGGAGTTTGCAGGTCCAGGCACTTTTTATACAATACGATGGCAGAAGACGATGCCATGACATGATCTTCCTTTAGGGTTTGAAGCCAGATAGCATTCTGTAGAACACTATGGTCACTGCTGTAATTCTTTGTATCTGACTGACACCAACAAGATCTCGGATTACTGACTGATATTTCACACTACATAATTAGCTTAAACACGAGATAAAAGAGAGAGAGAGAGAGAGAGAGAGAGAGAGAGAGAGAGAGAGAGAGAGAGCGAGAGAGAGAGTGAGTGAGTAAAAGTGTGCGTGCGTGGTGTGTGTGTGTGTGTGTGTGTGTGTGTGTGTGTGTGTGTGTGAACATGAAGGGGAGAGGGAGGGGGAAAGGGAGAAACGGAGAGACAGATACAAAGAGACAGAGAGAGAGACTGAGAGAGAGACAGAGACAGACAGACAGAGACAGAGAGAGACAGGGAGAGAGAAGGTAGAGGTGCGAGGGTTCAGAACGACACGAAACATAGACCAAAAGTGGCAACCCAACCCTACCCCTGACGGTTATAATCATACTACAAGAGACCGGTAATTGTAAATGTGTTTGTAGAGAGAAGGAAGCGGACAACATGACAGTCAGTTCCCGCCTGAAAGCTGCACCACAGCAAAAAAATACCTGCCGCTTCTCCCCAATCAATCAACGACAAGCAAGAAAAAGGATGAAATGTTGGTTACTCTCTCGATGCCGTGAAAAAAGGCGAGGAAAAGGGAAATTAATCTGGCCGGCCAAGGGGAATAAATCTGCTTACCGAACTGAACGCCAATCAAATTAACACTACTCCTGAGGCAACAGATGCCCAGGGAAAAGTTTACCAACTCCATTCCTGAGCTGACTGATTTCCGGGCAAGATGAACACGCCGGACAAAAGCAGACACGGGGACAAAAGTGTTCTGTGACGTTTGGGTGAGAACAACTAACTCAGTTTCCGTCCACTTCTTAAATGAAAGACCACTGCAGCGGGCTGTCTAGTTATGTTGGTTACAGTTTGAATGTAATGGATTGTGTATTGATGTTGGTTACAGTTTGAATGTAATGGATTGTGTATTGATGTTGGTTACAGTTTGAATGTAATGGACTGAGTATTGGTGTTAGTTACAGTTTGAATGTAATGGACTGAGTATTGGTGTTGGTTACAGTTTGAATGTAATGGATTGAGTATTGGTGTTGGTTACAGTTTGAATGTAATGGACTGAGTATTGATGTTGGTTACAGTTTGGATGTAATGGATTGAGTATTGGTGTTGGTTACAGTTTGAATGTAATGGATTGAGTATTGGTGTTGGTTACAGTTTGAATGTAATGGACTGAGTATTGGTGTTGGTTACAGTTTGAATGTAATGGACTGAGTATTGGTGTTGGTTACAGTTTGAATGTAATGGATTGAGTATTGGTGTTGGTTACAGTTTGAATGTAATGGACTGAGTATTGATGTTGGTTACAGTTTGGATGTAATGGATTGAGTATTGGTGTTGGTTACAGTTTGAATGTAATGGATTGAGTATTGGTGTTGGTTACAGTTTGAATGTAATGGACTGAGTATTGATGTTGGTTACAGTTTGGATGTAATGGACTGAGTATTGATGTTGGTTACAGTTTGACTGCTATGGACTGAGTATTGACGCTGGTTACAATTTGATTGCAATGGATAGAGAGGATTGATGCTGGTTACAATTTGACTGCAATGGACTGAATACTCATATTATTTACAGGTTAACTTCAATGGACTAAGAACTGTTGTTATTTAAAAATGTCTCACATCACAATGGACTGAGTAATGGTATTGGTTAGTATGTGCCCACAATGGACCCAGCGTTGATATTGGTTACAATATGACTGCAAAGATTGAATACTGATACTGGTTACAATGCCACCGCAATGGACTGATATTGGTTATAACGTGATCACAATGGACTGAGTACTGATCCTGGTTACAATGGCTATAATGGAATCAGTACTGACTTTGGTTACAATCTGATTTCATGAGGCAGCGAAAGTTGTTGGAAACAAGCAGATG
>JAPXFY010000014.1:6641062-6648562 GCA_030674185.1 Monoplex corrugatus | reverse complement strand
CAATCCCCTCTGCAGCCTGTCTCCACTCGGAGGGGAATCACATTGCAATATATAATTGTATATAATATGCTCTCTATAATTTTCCATTGTTTTTATTCTTTCTCCCCATTTATAGCCGTGTGTGTGTGTGTGTGTGTGTGTGTGTGTGTGTGTGTGTGTGTGTGTGTGTGTGTGTGTGTGCGTGGGTGCGTGTGTGTGCGTGCGTACGTGCGTGTGTGCGTGTTTCAGCGCTTAGATTTGATTTTATCAAGATTTTGCGCTATATAAATATTGTAATTATTAATTAATTAATATTATTATTATCTCGTTGTCTCCCTTGCTTTTGTAAAGCGTTTTGATCAATTAGTATAAAAAAAAAGTCAACATTGTATGGTTAATCTTTGTATGTGTATGTATACATGTTTTTAAAGATTGGTTCTTAAATGTTTGACATCCTTGGCTACGTAGGTTGCGTTCATACGAGTGTAGGCCATCAGTGTAGGACCTGAAGTAATAACAAAAAGTTTCTAGTGAACATTCATAAAAAAAAATTGTAGTTATAGAATTACAGAGCTACGCATGTTTGTGCGCCTCAAAATGCGCCAGACTGCACGATTTTCATTTAAACTTTGAACAGTTTTCTGGGGGGAGCATGCCCCAGACACCAGTAGATTTTTTTATAAATAAGTTGGCTCAGTCCTCCGGTTGGATTACGCATGGACAATTGACAAGATGTGGACGAAAGTTATCAAGTCTTCGTGATTACGTGGAATACTTTTTTTTTTTTTTACACTTGCCGCATTTGAAAACCATTAAGTGAAAAAGAAATATTAAACAAAAACGAACAAGCAAAAAAGAAAGAAAGAAAAAAAGCGACAAAATGTCCACTAAGAACAACCCCCCTCCCCCCACAAACACACACGCACGAGAGATAGAGACAGAGACACAGTGAGAAAGAGAGAGAGAGAGAGAGAGAGAGAGAGAGAGAGAGAGAGAGAGAGAGAGAGACAATGACAATGATGCTTTATTTTTCAACAGTAAAAGCTATTGGCTAGAAGCCATTTTTCAAACTTGCCGTTGCTATTCTATACACATGACATTTGTTTACAGTAACAAGTACAGCTTAAGGAAAATACATGTTGAATATTAAAATTAAGATAAGAGAGAGAGAGAGAGAGAGAGAAGAGAGAGAGAGAGAGAGAGAGAGAGAGAGAGGTGGTTAAGTAATTATATATCCACTTTTATACCAAACTAGACTACAGAAAATCCAGATTTTGTACTTCTCAAGGTCACTGCGACTTTGAAGAAACGTTGGAAGAAATAAGATTTGAATAAAACGAGGACATCGGTGGACTGTTAAAGGCATTGAAAACAGAATGTTGGTATTGTCAGAAGTTCCTGGAGTAGTATCGTTCACACACCCTTATACAAAAATGTTGATTTTCGGCTTTGTGTGTGTGTGTGTGTGTGTGTGTGTGTGTGTATGTGTGTGTGTGTGTGTGTGTTTGTGTGTGTGTCTGTGTGTGTGTGTGTCTGTCTGTGTGTGTGTGTGTGTGTGTGTTTGTGTGTGTGTCTGTGTGTGTGTGTGTGTGTCTGTCTGTGTGTGTGTGTGTGTGTGTGTGTTTGTGTGTGTGTCTGTGTGTGTGTGTGTCTGTCTGTGTGTGTGTGTGTCTGTGTGTGTGTCTGTGTGTGTGTGTGTGTCTGTGTGTCTGTGTGTCTGTGTGTGTGTCTGTGTGTGTCTGTGTGTTTGTGTGTGTGTGTGTGTGTGTTTGTGTGTGTGTCTGTGTGTCTGTGTGTGTGTCTGTGTGTGTGTGTGTGTGTGTGTGTCTGTGTGTGTGTGTGTCTGTGTGTGTCTCTGTGTGTGTGTCTGTCTGTGTGTGTGTGTCTGTGTGTGTGTCTGTGTGTGTTTGTGTGTGTGTCTGTGTGTGTGTCTGTGTGTGTGTGTGTCTGTGTGTGTGTGTGTGTGTGTGTGTGTGTCTGTGTGTGTGTCTGTGTGTGTGTCTGTGTGTGTGTCTCTGTGTGTGTGTCTGTCTGTGTGTGTGTCTGTGTGTGTGTGTCTGTGTGTGTGTGTGTGTCTGTGTGTGTATTTGGAATTACAAATATCGTGCTCAACTGGTTTCGATCATATCTCTCTGACAGAAAGCAAATTGTTCTAGTAGACGGAAATAGTTCCTCTGAATCTACTCTCACTTTCGGCGTTCCTCAGGGCTCTGTTCTGGGCCCTGTTCTTTTCATACTCTACACCACTCCACTCACTCATCTCATTGATACTCATTCCATTCGTCATGAAATGTATGCTGATGATACTCAACTGGAACATTCTGATACGCTTTCAAACTACGATAATCTCATTCAATCTCTCCAAGATAGTGTCACAGAAGTTAAAAATTGGATGACCGAAAACAAACTGAAACTAAATGATGACAAGACTGAAGCTCTTAGACTCCTTCCTCCATCAGTTGATGCCACTTCCCTACCTCCTACTTTTGACCTAGGAAATACGCCCGTCTCATTTTCAGACAATGTACGTGACCTTGGCTTTTTCCTTGATAAAGAGATGTCCATGAAACATCATATCAGTAAAACCTGTCAAGTAGCCTACCATGAACTCAGACGCATCAGCTCTATACGTCGCTACCTCACAGTTGATGCAACAAAAACACTTGTCAGTTCTTGTGTACTATCTAGACTAGACTACTGCAATTCTCTTCTTGTCGGTTCTCCACATACCCTGATCAGACCACTACAACAAGTACAGAACTCAGCAGCCAAAATAGTGTGCAAAGCAAAAAGATCGGCACATTGTACACCCCTTCTACGAGAGTTACACTGGTTACCTATTGAACAAAGAATCAAATACAAAGCTTCTTGTCTCTGCTACCAAGTCATAATTGGCACTGCGCCTAAATACCTTTCTGACATCTTTACGATCTATGTACCACCCAGATCTCTTCGCTCTGCTACCGATGATAGAACATTCCGCGTTCCAAAATATAAACGAGAGAGGCATGGTGGTCGAGCTTTTTCATCATCTGCTGTGCAGATGTGGAACTCCTTGCCTCACAATCTCCGTCACAGCCCTTCATTTCCCTCCTTTAAAACTAGTCTGAAGACTTTTCTCTTCCAGCAACATTTCTTGTAGACCCTCTTTCTGCCGCTCTGTATTCTTGATGTGCGTGTTTTTGGGTGTGAATGCGTGCGCGTGTGTTTGTGTGCGTGCGTGCGTGCGTGTGTGTGTGGTTTGTGTGTGTGTGTCTGTGCGTGTTTGTGTGTGTGTTGGTGTGTGTCTGTGAGTTCGTGTGCTTGTTTTACTTTTTATTGTTGTTGTAAAGCGCTTTGTGCAAGTGGAAAGCGCTCATAAATAATCATTTATTATTATTATTATTATCTGTGTGTGTGTCTGTGTGTGTGTCTGTGTGTGTGTCTGCGTGCGTGCGTGCGTGCGTGTGTGTGTGTGTGTGTGCGTGTGCGTGTGCGTGTGTGTGTGATCCTGACTTGGTGCCACGACTTCCAAACTTGTGCATTTGCGATTCTCCCATTATCGATACCTGTCCCTGAAAAGTGGTAAAGATCCATCTAGAAAGACCAGAGATAATATTGCCAACACATTCTTGTTACACACACGCACTCGCACGTACGCGCACACACGCACGCGCACGCACACACACACACACACACACACACAAACACACACACACACACACACACACAAACACACACACAACACGCCAATGACTCATTCATTCGCTGACTCATTCACTCACACACAAACACCCAGCCACGCCCAAACACCCCCACTTGTCTTCTCCCAGTGTGGAACCGACCCACACAAACAACAGATACACACTACACAGAAAACATCGCATGCAGCAACGCACCTCCCTCCCTCCCTTCCTCCCCCCCCCCGACCCTCTCTCCCCTCCCCCCCACCCCACCCCACCCCTTCCCACATACAAAAGAACCCGTCAGACATTCCATTGTGTCTGCTAACAACAGGCTGAGACAACGAGCGATAATTACTTCATGACGGTAGACTTCCCACCACCATCCTTACCCTCCATCCATACCTCACCCTCCGCCACTAATCCTTTCTCTATTTCTGTCTGTCTGTCTCTTTCTCCCTGTCACTCTGTCTCTGTCTGTCTGTCTGTCTCTGTCTCTGTCTTTGTCTCTCTCTCTCTCTCTCTCTAACTCTGTATGTCCTTCTTTTTCGTCCTTTCTCTATTTTTCTGTGTCCCTCCTTGTTCCTCTATCTCCCTTTGCTTCCCTTCTCTCTCTCTCTTTCCCACTGTCTCCTGCTCTCTGTCTCTCTGTCGGTCTGTCTGTCTCGCTCTCTGTCTCCCTTCGCTCTCAGTCTGTCTCTGTTTCTCTCTCTGTGTCTCTGTCTCTCTCTCTCTCTCTCTGTCTCTCTCCCTCTGTCTCTCTCTCTCTCTCCCTCCCTCCCCCCCCCCCTTTTTTTTTTCTTTAATCGACAGTACAGTCATGAAGAAAATAGGAATGTAACGCGCGGGCGTGTGTGTGTGTGTGTGTATGTGTGTGTGTGTGTGTGTGTGTGTGTGTGTGTGTGTGTGTGTGTGTGTGTGTGTGTGTGTGTGTGTGTGTGTGTGTGTGTGTGTGTGTGTGTGTGTGTGTCTGTGTGTGTGTGTGTGTGTAAATATATGATATTGCTCACGATTGCAAATCTTTGCTAATTACAAACGAGACTTGCACGCGCACATACGTCTGTGTGTCTGTCTGTCAGTCTGTCTGTCTGTCTGTAGTCTGCTCGAGCGTATGTATTGCTTTTATGCATGTATGTCTGTATGTAAATGTGTGTATATGTATATACATATGTATATACGTACGTAGGTATTATGGAAATATGAATGCATTGCATCCATTATGAAGATGCCGCATCCATGTATGTAGATATTATGCCTGTACGTGTTTAGACACATACGCGTGCATGAATATACATTTATATTTTATCATTACATGTGTTTGACATTCTGATTGTATGTATATCTCTTGCTTTCCCCTTTCCCCGTAGGCTCTTTCAGTACAAATGGTATCCCCATCTTCTGGGAATTCTGTGCTAGAAATTTCCTTTTTTCTGTTACTCTGTTTACTCTGCATCGTTCCTTTGTTTTCTGTTATTTCTTCCTATCATTGACTTGCTGGTCCATTCACCTGTCTGTGTTCGATAAAGTCTTACGTACTTTTTCTTAGGATTGATAATTGGATACGTGTATTTTAAGTGCATTTTTGGCTGTAAAGAAATGTGATATGCGGGAGCCATTTTAGTTAATTTAGTCCTGTTTTATATATGTTTTAGTGTCTTTAGTTATGTTTATATTTGTATTCAGGTTTTTTTGTTAATGTCCCTAGTATGATAATTTGGACGGAGTGTTCAACGCCTTAGATTATGTGCGTGAATTTATTATTCTGTATACTTCAAATTTCTTTTCCTTTTTTCCTGTTGAAGTATTGTGTATGTTTTGAACGGTTGAAGCACTGATATGGCTCTACGCAGTCGGCTGGGCTTTATATAAAAATAACAACATATTTTGCATGCATACATGTAGTGTAGGGGGAAAGCTTGTATTGATAAGAACAAACAAGCCAACTCAAACAGCCAAACAAAAAAGTTAACAAAAAAAAAAAAAAAATTAAAATAAAAATAAACATCCCAGATTGCTGGATGGGACCCACAGCAGCAACACCTTACCACTGACCGAACAATTACTCCCAGTTCCTGACACCACAAGATATCCATTTCACCAAGCAAAGGGGGCTGTCCATGCGCTGCATAACCCATTCAGACTCAGTCTACATTTGTTCACAGGCCGAATGACCAAGTGGGGAGATGACAAACCCCGGGACATGGCCACACAAAGCGTGCCAACTAGGTCCAGCCAGCCACTGGACCAAGAGAGAAAACTAGCGTCTTACTCCGGACCTCTCTCCCTCCATTGGGCAGTCTGCTAACCGCCAGCTGAATGGCTGCCAGCCCTTCTCCTCTTAATATAGCCTGGACACTTAGCAGTCGGAAACTTCCTGCATTCTTCATCATCATGTGCCCTGACGTATGACGTTGGCGATCATGGCCCTCCATACGAATCTATCCCTTGTCGCTGCAAGTACATCTCCCACCCTGTCTGTCCTTAGCCACCCTGCAAGTCCGTCCAATATTTTCTCCCCGGGTCTACCTGGTGTTCTCTTTCCCTCCAGCTTTCCTGTTGTGAGCAGACTTCCTACGTTGCTTTAGGAGAACCACAAGGGATGTGCGTACAACCACAAAAGAATTATCTGTCTGGTCTGAAATGAAAAAGCGATCTTTGAGGAAGACAGTCTTGTGAAAAAAAAGGGGGAGGGGCCAGTAGGGACAAAAAAAAAAAGGTCCTAGGTGACCTTTCCAAACTGCTGTGCTATTTTTGAGATCCATTGTGAGGAAGGTCCAGTATGCTCCTAGCGCAGGGGAGGATCGTTTCACTCTGTATATAAAACTCGTCAACACCTGGTTGTCTGGAATAGCAAGGGGAGAAAGACGTCTATACCCGTGCATGTAGAATGAGCCAACTAACATTAGGGAGCAGCATTTTACAAAGTCTAGACGTCTCCAGATCCCGTAGGTTTCTTGGCACTAGGACTTGGAGTAAATGGTCTGGGGACTGGTGGTGTGTGTGAGGAACCAGAATGAGCAGTGTGGGATCAACGCCACTGCGGTGGCGCTGCAGTAGGGACAGCTAAAAATAGAAGACAAAACGTGTAGAAAACTTTATCTAAATGACTAACAGAGTACTCGGTGGCAGGTAAAAGAGACATTTTTTTTTTGCACGAGGAGTAGAAAAAACAAACAATCCTTTTACAAGACAACGCAAGTGTTTCACCTGTCAGGAGTTACATGTATCGTACAGGTGAAACTGTCTGCTGGGAGTTCCAAACCTGAGAACAACAGGGATGTAACCCCCCCCCCCCCCCCCCCATCCGGTGTGTTACCGGGGAAGTTTTGCATGCAGGCCTTGATAAAACTTTAATGCAGTCATACAGTCAGTCGATCGCGTTGCGTAAATGTTGTCTTTTAACTTAATGGCTGTCCTTTTTCTTTTTCTTCTTGTTTGACGTGGTGTTAGCCCTGATATGGCTCTAGTAGTCGGCTGGGCTATAAGCAATATGAACTGAACTGAACTGATCGCGTTACGTAGATACTGACGTCAGATTGCTATGTTTGAGATGTATAGTGAGCTGTAATGATGATGAAGTCGAAAACTGACGTCAGAGAGCTATAACTGTCAGTGTTTGAGATGTATAGTGAACTGTAAGATGACTGAAGTCGAAAACTGACGTCAGAGAGCTATAACTGTCAGTGTTTGAGATGTATAGTGAACTGTAGAGATGACTGAAGTCGAAAACTGACGTCAGAGAGCTATAACTGTCAGTGTTTGAGATGTATTAACTGTAGAGATGACGAAGTCCGAAAACTGACGTAGAGGCGTATAACTGTCAATGTTTTAAGATGGATATGAACTGTAGAGATGATTG
>JAPXFY010000014.1:6633562-6638562 GCA_030674185.1 Monoplex corrugatus | reverse complement strand
TGACTCAACCTGCCTCCCTCTATTGAATGTCGCGTCTGACTCGATTGGCTGGCTATATTGATACAGCTATGACCTCACCATCTGACGCTTCCAGTTCAGTCCAGCCTGCAAAATGACGATGTCCTGTTCGCTTCCCATCTAAATGCTTCAACCACTTAGTTTCAGCCTAGAGTTTTATAGGTCCGTTTCCCCCTTCCCTCCACTGTCATTTAAAGATCCCATCCACTGTCATTTCAAGACCCCCTCCACTGTCATTTCAAGACCCCCTCCACTGTCATTTCAAGACCCCCTCCATTGTCATTTCAAGACCCCCATCCACTGTCATTTCAAGACCCCCTCCATTGTCATTTCAAGACCCCCTCCATTGTCATTTCAAGACCCCCTCCACTGTCATTTCAAGACCCCCTCCACTGTCATTTCAAGACCCCATCCACTGTCATTTCAAGACCCCATCCACTGTCATTTCAAGACCCCATCCACTGTCATTTCAAGACCCCACCCACTGTCATTTCAAGACCCCATCCACTGTCATTTCAAGACCCCATCCACTGTCATTTCAAGACCCCATCCACTGTCATTTCAAAACCCCATCCACTGTCATTTCAAGACCCCCTCCATTGTCATTTCAAGACCCCCTCCACTGTCATTTCAAGACCCCATCCACTGTCATTTCAAGACCCCATCCACTGTCATTTCAAGACCCCATCCATCCACTGTCATTTCAAGACCCCCTCCACTGTCATTTCAAGACCCCCTCCACTGTCATTTCAAGACCCCTCCACTGTCATTTCAAGACCCCATCCACTGTCATTTCAAGACCCCATCCACTGTCATTTCAAGACCCCATCCACTGTCATTTCAAGACCCCCCCACTGTCATTTCAAGACCCCATCCACTGTCATTTCAAGACCCCACCACTGTCATTTCAAGACCCCATCCACTGTCATTTCAAACCCCATCCACTGTCATTTCAAGACCCCCCCATTGTCATTTCAAGACCCCTACCACTGTCATTTCAAGACCCCATCCACTGTCATTTCAAGACCCCATCCACTGTCATTTCAAGACCCCATCCATCCACTGTCATTTCAAGACCCCCTCCACTGTCATTTCAAGACCCCCCCACTGTCATTTCAAGACCCCATCCATCACTGTCATTTCAAGACCCCCTCCACTGTCATTTCAAGACCCCCTCCATTGTCATTTCAAGACCCATTCCACTGTCATTTCAAGACCCCATCCACTGTCATTTCAAGACCCCATCCACTGTCATTTCAAGACCCCTCCACTGTCATTTCAAGACCAAATCCACTGTCATTTCAAGACCCCATCCACTGTCATTTCAAGACCCATCCAGTCATTTCAAGACCACATCCACTGTCATTTCAAGACCAAATCCACTGTCATTTCAAGACCCCATCCACTGTCATTTCAAGACCACATCCACTGTCATTTCAAGACCCCACCCACTGTCATTTCAAGACCCATCCACTGTCATTTCAACCCATCCCTGTCATTTCAAGACACACCATCCACTGTCATTCAAGACCCCATCCACTGTCATTTCAAGACCCCACCCACTGTCATTTCAAGACCCCATCCACTGTCATTTCAAGACCCCACACCACTGTCATTTCAAGACCCCCCTCCACTGTCATTTCAAGACCCCATCCACTGTCATTTCAAGACCCCATCCACACTGTCATTTCAAGACCCCATCCACTGTCATTTCAAGGCCCCTCCATTGTCATTTCAAGACCCTCCACTGTCATTTCAAGACCCATCCACTGTCATTTCAAGACCCCATCCACTGTCATTTCAAGACCCCATCCACACTGTCATTTCAAGACCCCATCCACTGTCATTTCAAGACCCCATCCACTGTCATTTCAAGACCCCTCCATTGTCATTTCAAGACCCCACTCCACTGTCATTTCAAGACCCCATCCACTGTCATTTCAAGACCACATCCACTGTCATTTCAAGACCCCATCCACTGTCATTTCAAGACCCCATCCACTGTCATTTCAAGCCCCATCCACTGTCATTTCAAGACCACATCCACTGTCATTTCAAGACCACATCCACTGTCATTTCAAGACCCCATCCACTGTCATTTCAAGACCACATCCATTGTCATTTCAAGACCCCATCCACTGTCATTTCAAGACCCATCCACTGTCATTTCAAGACCCCATCCCCACTGTCATTTCAAGACCCATCCACCACTGTCATTTCAAGACCCCATCCACTGTCATTTCAAGACCCCATCCACTGTCATTTCAAACACCCATCCACTGTCATTTCAAGACCCACCCATGTCATTTCAAGACCCCTCCACTGTCATTTCAAGACCACTCCACTGTCATTTCAAGACCCCATCCACTGTCATTTCAAGACCCCATCCACTGTCATTTCAAGACACATCCACTTGTCATTTCAAGACCCCTCCACCGTCATTTCAAGACCCATCCACTGTCATTTCAAGACCCCATCCACTGTCATTTCAAGACCCCACCCACTGTCATTTCAAGACCCATCCACTGTCATTTCAAGACCCCATCCACTGTCATTTCAAGACCCCACCACTGTCATTTCAAGACCCCATCCACTGTCATTTCAAGACCCCATCCACTGTCATTTCAAGACCCCATCCACGTCATTTCAAGACGCCATCCACCGTCATTTCAAGACCCCACACCACTGTCATTTCAAGACCCACCACTGTCATTTCAAGACCCCATCCACTGTCATTTCAAGACCCCACCACTGTCATTTCAAGACCCATCCACTGTCATTTCAAGACCCCACCCACTGTCATTTCAAGACCCCATCCACTGTCATTTCAAGACCCCATCCACTGTCATTTCAAGACCCCATCCATCACTGTCATTTCAAGACCCCATCCACTGTCATTTCAAGACCCCATCCACTGTCATTTCAAGACCATCCACCCACTGTCATTTCAAGACCCCATCCATCTGTCATTTCAAGACCTCCATCCACTGTCATTTCAAGACCCCATCCACTGTCATTTCAAGACCCCTCCACTGTCATTTCAAGACCCCATCCACTGTCATTTCAAGACCTTACAAGGGCTATATGGTTTTGCGTGGGCTCAAGAAGTCCGCCAGGTAGATCGAAATACTTGCAGATTTGGGTAGAGCGCATATGGATTTTGCCATCTGCAGTGAATCTTTGAGAATAAATTCTGAAAGATTGTGAGTTACCTTGACAACGTCGTCAGAGTTTGAATGCTTCTAATGATGATTTGTGGATAAACGTATATTGAACTGAAAAGCTGACCAAAACAGCACCTGGCGTGAAGTTCTCGGCTGTCAAAATAGTACTTTGTATTGCCAGTCTGCTGACTGTTGACCTGGGAAATGGGAAAAATCTCCATCCTTTACCTGCCAGGCGGAGGTAAGCAGGCGACTCGAACCCTGCAGCAGCTGTCTTCTCTCATCCAGACACTGAGATAGAAATCTCACGACAAGAAAAGTGAAAAACGAACAAACAGACAGACAGACAAAATAAAACAAAACTATAACAAAAAACAAACAAACAAACAAACAAACAAATACTCGACTGGTGCAAGGAACATTCCTGAAGGAACCGTCTCTCATATGCACGTGCATGACATCATGTCGGCTCGTGAACGAACTTTTGCGAAGAGTGTTACACGATTTGGTATGACACCTGGACACCTGTCGTCCGTCTTCCGGTTACCTGGCAGCAGGTAATCAGCACTATCCAGGTGAAATTTCTGCTGGCTGCTATGGAACTAACTGGTATCTGGCAGCGAAAAGAGAGGGAATCGTCTTGACTCCGGCAGCGTCAAGGAAAAATCTCGGTAGAGTTTGACTGAAAGTCTTTTGTCTCTGGCGGCTGGGGGGAAAAATCTTGCATCATCAGGTTACAGAATCGGTCGAGGGAAAAAAAAAAAGGCATTGAAATGTTGTCTACGACCCCAGGGTTATGGCACTATCTAGTAGGACCTCAGGACCTGGCCGGCCTGTGGGTTTATGTGCAGCTTAAGGCTGTCCGTGATCGTTCAGCGGGTTGAGGCTTAGGCTTGTACCGTGATCGTTCAGCCGGTGGGTTTATGTGCAGGCTTAAGGCTTGTACCGTGATCGTTCAGCGGTGGGTTTATGTGCAGGCTTAGGCTTACGTGATCGTCGATCTCTCCATCACATGGCACCTGTGACGATAGTGCGTATGGAATTCATTCCGAGTGCGGAGACGTCATCTTGAGAAAATTGAGACACGGAAGACTAACCACATGCTAAATACAATAATTATGATGGACGTGTCAGCAGATATGAATAAACAGCCCGTGCAAGTGTTAACAGAATCTGTTTTCAGAATCTTACAACAACAACAACAATAATAAAAACAACAATAAGCGGACTTAAAAAAAATTTAAATTAATTAAAACAGTTTTTCAGTGTAATCGGTGTTCTTGACGAATCATTAATAACGTGAGCTTTCATCATGTTTGTGTCTTGTAACCTAGAGACAATATCGGTTACTGATGCCAGTGTAGTTAGTTATACGATAGATCTTTTCTGTTTTTCCTCCATCTGTTGTCCTGTTTTCTGCCAGTTTCCTGCTCTGATCCTGTTTCTCTTCCTCTTCTCTTGTCCTTTTCCTTCTCCTATCTATATCTATCTCTCTTCTCTTCATCTCTAGCTCTCTCTCTTCTCTTCTCCTCTTCTCTCCTCTCTAGTCTCTGTCTTCTCTCTCTTCTCTCCTCTGTCTATCTCTCTCTCCTCTCTTCTCTCCCCCCCCCCTTTGTATTCTTCATTCTTTGTCTTCATTTTCCCTCTTTCTTCTCAATGTCTTTCTTCTCCTTTTCTTTTTTTTTCTTTGCTCAGTCTCCTCCTCCTATCCCCTCTTTCCCTTTTCATTCTCATTATAAATATATTATTCCTTCTTCCTTTCCCCTTTGTCATATGTCTTCTTTCTGTTTTGTTCCTTTTTCTTCTAATTCTCTCATT
>JAPXFY010000014.1:6626062-6631062 GCA_030674185.1 Monoplex corrugatus | reverse complement strand
AATTCGAGAAAGAGTTCCACCCCCAGTATATTAACACTATCAACACCCGTTTGACTCATTATCTTCCCTTACCCTAAAAAAGGACCAGGTTTACATTCACAGCTGGGGAGGGCTAACATAAGCCATTGCTTGATGCCCTGCTTATGCTTTGCTGTATTTATGGCTCTTGTTTTATTGAATAAAATTCTGTTTAAACCAGCTGGCTGTTCTTTAAGGAGACCACACGCACCAGCTTTTTTGGTTCCCCCCCCCCCTCCACCTCTTTTTCAGCCAGACTGGAATCCCTGCTTAACGTTTTCCATATCTTGCCAGTTTGTCATGCTAACCCCAGTGAGTAGCATCGTCAATGTCACGATGTGCTGGTTAAAAAAAAAAAAAAGAAGTGTTCGTGCTCACAGCTCTGTTCCTTCCCACAGCGTTCAGTTTCTTCATACTTTGAAATCATTCATTACACCCTATAATTTGTTGAAGCACATGCCTTCCGCCAACATACACACACACACACACACACACACACACACACACACACACACACACACACAGAGAGGGGGGGGAAGAACAGACAGACAGAAGAGAGGGGGGTGAAAGACAAGAGAGAGAGGGGGGAAAGACAGACAACAGACAGAGAGCAGGGGGGGTTGAGAACACAGAAAGAGAGAGGGAGAGACAGACGAGAGAGAGCGAGAGAAGAGAGAGAGAGACGAAAATGTTCTGTAGATATAAACAATTTCTTTTCACGCGAACCACACACCCCCACACCATCCCTCACACACACACACACAACACACCCACCCCCCACTCCCCACACACACACACACACACACACCACACCCACACACACACACACACACACACACACACACACCATCACCACCACACCCCACACACACCACACACACACACACACACACACACACACACACCCTCACCACCCCACTCCACACACACACACACCACACACACACAACACCCACACACCACACACTCCTCTCACACACACACACACACACACACACACACACACACACACACAACACACACACACACACACACACATCTCATCACTTCACACTACTTCTCATCATCACACACACAACAAAAACCAATCTACTCACTCACTCATCTCTCTCTCAGCACAAATCACAACACACAAAACACTAAGTCTCACACTCTCTCACTCTCTCTCACTCACAACTACATCACTCTCTCTCTCTCACACACACACACACACACACACACACTCACTCACTCACTCACTACTCACACTCACTCTCCTCTCACTCTCTCTCCCTCACACACACACACACACACACACACACACACACACCTCCTCACTCCTCTCCTCTCTCATCACACACACACACACACACACACACACACACACACACACCACTCATCACTCTCTCTCTCTCCACACACACACACACTCACACACACTCACTCTCTCTCTCTCCACACACACACACCACACACACACTCACTCACTCTCTCTCTCTCTCCACACACACACACACACACTCACACTACTCACTCTCTCTCTCCCCTCCCACTCTTTCTCTCCCCTCTCTCTCTCTCCCCTGCTAAGGCCGGAATGCACACACTCAGAGAGGCCCAAAAGGGAGTGGTGGCCTTTTCTGCAAGTCACTTGCCACATATTACATATTACATAAATGTCTATGGTCTACCGACACCGACACGCCTGTGCAATGATATCTCCCGCTAACAACAATGTCCTTTCCTGACGAATTCTCACGTTCACATTAAACATGACGAATCCTGGGCCTTTTTCTGTCCGCCAGTTTGTCTGTCAGCGTGTTCGTCCGTCCGTCCGTATGTCTGTCAGCATGTTCGTTCATCCGTCTGTCCGTCCGTATGTCTGTCAGCGTGTTCGTTCATCCGTCTGTCCGCCCGTTTGTCTGTCAGCGTGTTTGTTCATCCGTCTGTCCGTCCGTCGGATGTCTGTCTGTTCGCCAGTATATGTCACCTAGGCAAATTTGTGCGTGATTGTTCGTGTGTGCAATTATGTGTGGGCGGGCATGTTTCCGTGTGTGTTTAGGCTGGAGAAGGCGCACGTGTGTGTTGTGTGTGTGTGTGTGTGTGTGTGTGTGTGTGTGTGTGTGTGTGTGTGTGAGTGATGTGAGTGAGTGAGTGAGTGAGTGAGTGAGTGAGTGAGTGAGTGAGTGAGTGAGTGGTGTGTGTGTGTGTGTGTGTGTGTGTGTGTGTGTGTGTGTGTGTGTGTGTGTATACGCGCGCGTTTGCACATCGTATCCGTTATTGTTATTGTTTAAAGCCCAGCCGACTGCATAGAGCCCTATCAGGATTATAACCATATCAAAACATACACCATACTTCCACAGAAAAAAAAAGGAAAGATAGTTAAGAACACATATCAATGCATTCGCACACATAATCTAAGGAGATGCTCCTGGCGTTGACCATTCCGTCCAATTTATCACACAGGGGATGCAAAAAAAAAACCAACCTGAATACAAATTTAAGCAAATCCCTGGGACACCAAAACATATACAAAACCGGGCATAAATCACTTAAAGTTGCTTCCGCACATCTAGCCTCCCTAGAGCCAAAAATGCATTTATAAATGAACCTAATTATCAATCCCAAGAAAAAGTAAGACTTTATCGAACACATACAGGTGAATGGACCAGCAAGGCAGAAAATGATAGGAAGAAATGACAGCAAAGGAACAAGGCAGAAACAAACAGAGTGAGAGAAAAGAGGAAATTTCTAGCACAGAATTTCCAGAAGGTGGGGATACTATTTATACTGAAAGAACCCCCGGCATCCCCACGGGGGTGAAGGAGGGGGGGTGGCTGCATGCATGCAAACGTATGTGCATCTCTTGTGTATAGACGGTAAGCAGGTAATCATGGTTCTCAAAGGTACCTTCCGCAGTAGCTCAGGTCCTGTACCACAGTAGGTCTCAAAGTACTTGTACATGAGTAGTCTCAAAGTCTGTACCCACATAGTCTCAAGTACTTGTACCCGACAGTAGGTCTCAAGACTTGTCATGACAGTAGGCCAAGGACTGTACCTGACAGTAGGTCTCAAAGGTACTTGTACCTGAATAGTCTCAAGTACTTGTATGACAGTAGGTCTCAAAGGTACTTGTACCTGACAGAGTCTCAAAGGTACTTGTACTGACAGTAGTCTCAAAGGTACTTGTACCTGACAGTAGGTCTCAAAGGTACTTGTACCCGGCAGTAGGTCTTAAAGGTACCCGGTACTAGGTCTCAAAGGTACCTGTACCCGACAGTAGGTCTCAAAAATACCTGTACCGGCAGTAGGTCTCAAAGGTACTTGTACCCAGCAGTAGGTCTCAAAGGTTTTCTTTAGAAAATGGCTTAATGTCTTCCACACTGATCAAATTTTCAACACCTACCCGATAGAGCCAATTCATCATCATCATCAGTCCGTAGTCTGGTTGACCGTTGGGGCACCACTGAAGATTTTGCAACCAACTTCCTCCACGCCTCACGGTCCTCAGCTTTCCGCAGATTGTTCATTCAAGGCCGTCCACTCTCTGATATTGTCTTCCCATCTTTTTCTCTGTCTGCCTCTTCGTCTCCCTCCCCTGAACTGTTCCCTGCAAGACGGTTTTGGCCAGTTCAGATGATCGTGTGACGTGCCCGTACCATCTCAGTTTGCGTCTTTTCACTGAAGTCAGGAGGTCTTCATATGGCCCGATGGTGTTTTCGATTCGCGTTTTCACTTCCTTATTGGTTATATGATCTTTGTACGAGAGATACCAAGGAGTTTGCGGAAGCATCTCATCTCCATTGCCTGTATCCTTCTTTCAATGTGTGCTGTTATGGTCCATGTTTCGCATGCATACAAAAATATTGACATGACCAGGGAACGCATCAGTCTGATCTTGGGGCTGATAGCGATATTCTTGTCGTTCCAGATGACTTTCAGCTCGGTCATTGTAGCTGTGGTCTGGGCAATCCTGGAAAGTACTTCGGGATTTGATCCTTCAATTAAACCGTATCAAAAAACCGTTCCTTCAAAAACTGTGTGCTGCATTATGACAAATCCCGCCTTTCAATATCATTTAGTGTTACGGTTTAAAACTTTGACTCCCTGTCCACCAGCATCCTCTATCGTCCAACTATGCGAGCGAAGCAAAACCTTAACCCTTCTGACTCTCACCCTATCTACCAGCTTCCTGCAAAAAGCTGGTGGATAGGATGAGAGAGTGAAAGGGTTAATTTTTTGCTGTTGGTGGACAGGGTGCTGGAGTCAAAGGGTTAAAACTCTTTTGTTGTGAACGCCCAACCAGATCTTCCGATAACTAAATCTCGGTCACCTGACTCAGTTTTGTTTCTGTGTTTGTTTGTTTTGTTCCTTGTCACACACACACACACGCATGCGCGCGCGCATACACAACACACAACATAACACACTCAACGCGCGCGCGTGTATACACACACACACACATATATACACACGCACACATGTGGGCACGCGCGCACACACACGCACGCACGCACACACACACGCACACACATACACACACAAACACACACACACACACTCACACACACGTACACACTCACAAAGACACACACACACACACACACAACGCACACACACACGCGCGCGCACACACACACACACACACGCGCGCGCGCACACACAAACACACGCGCGCGCGCGGAGGGAGAGACACACTGACACATACTTTCTGTATGAAAGTCACCTGCTCATCCCAGGAAATTATGACGTCATATTCACTGCTGACGGGGGAGGAAGGGGTTGAGGGTTGGGGTGGGGAGAGGGTGGGAAGGGAGGAGTGGAAGGAGGCAGCGAGACAGCGAGAGCAAGCGTAAAAACGATGATACGTAATACGTATGAAGTAATACGAAGAAAGACAAACCGATGAACCATAGGTAAAATGTAAAAGTTATAAGTAAAACTACTTTTGTTTAAACAAACAAAAAACAACAAAACAAAAACAAAAAAAGACTGGTAGACTACTT
>JAPXFY010000014.1:6618562-6621062 GCA_030674185.1 Monoplex corrugatus | reverse complement strand
GACTTTGAAGGCCTCACGTACAGGTTGAAATGTAGAGTGCATATAAACCAAACTGACCTTGAAGGCCTCACGTACAGATTAAAATGTAGAAGGCAGATAAAACCAACTTGACTTTGAAGGCCTCACATACAGGTTGAAATGTAGAGTGCATATAAACCAAACTGACCTTGAAGGCCTCACGTACAGGTTGAAATGTAGAGTGCATATAAACCATACTGACTCTGAAGGCCTCACGTACAGGTAGAAATGTAGAGTGCATATAAACCAAACTGACCTTGAAGGCCTCACGTACAGGTTGAAATGTAGAGTACATATAAACCAAACTGACTCTGAAGGCCTCACGTACAGGTTGAAATGTAGAGTGCATATAAACCAAACTGACCTTGAAGGCCTCACGTACAGGTTGAAATGTAGAGTGCATAAAACCATACTGACTCTGAAGGCCTCACGTACAGGTAGAAATGTAGAGTGCATATAAACCAAACTGACCTTGAAGGCCTCACATACAGGTTGAAATGTAGAGTGCATATAAACCAAACTGACTTTGAAGGCCTCACGTAAAGGTTGGAATGTAGAAGACATATAAACCATTGACTCTGAAGGTATCATGTACATGTTGAAATGTAGAGTGCATATAAACCATACTGACTTTGAAGGCCTCATGTACAGGTTCAAATGTAGAGTGCATATAAACCAAACTGACTCTGAAGGCCTCATGTACAGGTTGAAATGTAGAGTGCATATAAACCAAACTGACTTTGAAGGCCTCATGTACAGGTTGAAATGTAGAGTGCATATAAACCAAACTGACTTTGAAGGCCTCATGTACAGGTTGAAATGTAGAGTGCATATAAACCAATATGACTTTGATGGCCTCATGTACAGGTTGAAATGTAGAGTGCATATAAACTAAACTGACTTTGAAGGCCTCATGTACAGGTTGAAATGTAGAGTGCATATAAACCATTATGACTCTGAAGGCCTCACATACAGGTTGAAATGTAGAGTGCATATAAACCAAACTGACTTGAAGGCCTCACGTACAGGTTAAAATGTAGAGTGCATATAAACCATACTGACTCTGAAGGCCTCACGTACAGGTAGAAATGTAGAGGACATATAAACCAAACTGACTCTGAAGGCCTCACATACAGGTAGAAATGTAGAGTGCATATAAACCAAACTGACTCTGAAGGCCTCATGTACAGGTTGAAATGTAGAGGGCAAGAGTACCTGGTCAGGATCAAGCCATTCCCTACATAAAAAAAACTGCTTTTTAAGACCTCCTGTGCGACAGTATGCTATTTTGCTATCTGCTCTCTCTCTCCCATTAAGCGATACTGTCAGTTTTTCTCAGCGCCCGGATGGCTGTCCAGATGGCTGTCCAGATGGCTGTCCAGATCCAGCCCGAAGATCCGGATGTCCTTAGATATTCATCCGATGTCATTCCTCTCATCTCTTCCTGCTTACACAGAAAACAGTTTCACATTTTTATTGCCGACGGGTTTGACGTCATCACGTCTCAACATCACGTCCTCAGACCGGCCACGTCATTAGATTTCCTTGTCATATCTGATCTCGTCGTCAGAGAGCGTGTTTCCCTGTCAGTGAAATGGGGGTGTTCTCTTTATCTCTTTCCTTGCAGATTTATCCGTGCTGTAAGCACTTGCGGAAAGATGTAAAACATACACGCACGTACGCACGCACACACGCACGCGCGCGCACACACACACACACACACTCACACACACACACTCACACACACACACACACACACACACGTGCGCGCGCGCGTGTGTGCGAACTCTCTCTCTCTCTCTCTCTTCCTTCTCTCTCTCTCTCTTCCTTCTCTCTCTCTCTTCCTTCTCTCTCTCTCTTCCTTCTCTCTCTCTCTCTCTCTCTCTTCCTTCTCTCTCTTCCTTCTCTCTTCCCCAGTGTTGACCCCTCCGTCCAATTTATCGCACAGGGGATTTAAAAAAATACACCTGAATACAAATTTCAGCATACATAAGGACACCAAAACATAAAAACAGCATAAATTACTTAAAATTGTTTCCGAATACCTCATCTTCCGGAGCCAAAATGCACTTAATATATCAATCCTAAGGAAAAGTAGTTAAGACTTTATCGAACACATACAGATAAATGGACAGAAGGCAGAAAATGATAGAAAGAAATGACAAAGCAAGGAACAAGGCAGAAACAAAGAGAGTGACAGAAAAGAGGAAAATTTCTAGCACAGAATTTCCAGAAGGTGGGGATACTATTTATACTGAAAGAGCCTCCGGCATCCCACGGGGGCACCCATCAACTGCAGCCTGCGAAAAGTGCTTGTGTCCCACATATTTTCTGTAGTGTTCTTAATATATCTGCGCCAGAAGTCCTGCACAAAATTCAATTTGATGTAAGCGTGCTAGCCTTCGACGCTCTTGGGGGGGGGGGGGGGGGGGGGATAAAAACTATGCAATGACGTCATAACAAATGACGTCATAAAATTTGA
>JAPXFY010000014.1:6606062-6608562 GCA_030674185.1 Monoplex corrugatus | reverse complement strand
TGTGTCAGAAGTATATTTCTGGCAGATCATGACAATACAATACGAAAAGAAACAGTCTTTTGTCTGTCTGACTGTTAGATGGACAGTTTTATATTTTTCGTTAATGGGAATGTCTTGCATTTTGTTTGTTGCACGTGATTTCGCGTGCTCTATCACGTGTGTGTGTGTGTGTGTGTGTGTGTGTGTGTGTGTGTGTGTGTGTGTGTGTGTGTGTGTGTGTGTGTGTGTGTGTGTGTGTGCGCGCGCGCGCGCGTATGTGCGTATCTGTCTGTCTGTCTGTGCGCGTATGTGCGATACGTATCCGCGTTCTAACATTTACTCGTTCAGTTATGCACCTCTCATTCTCCACCTTCTCCCTCAACCCACTCCCCACCCCCTTCCCTTCGCCTTTGTCCTCATCACCATCTTCCATCCCATCCACTTATTCTAAACATCTAAGGTTTTGTTCTTGTTCAAACCTGTATGCAATACTGACTGGTGTGTCATACCTAAATTCACCAACATACACCTTTTTTGCGCGAAGCATTAAGTGATTAATATGTCTACAACCAGAAGATGAAACTTTCTTCTTCTTTAGGTGTCACAGAAGAGCAATCTGTGCATTATTCAATATTTAACCCAAGCCGTAGTTCAATTTCTTCAGAAACAAATGTCCATATAATTGATGTTTTTACTGCATTTAAAGAGTTAATGCACGTGATGTCCGCTATTTTGATTGGCCAGCTACACAGGAGTGATTCTTTACGAGACAATCAATGATTTCCTGGAATGGTGACTTAGTGACTACTACCTCCTTCCCTAGGTCTGGCGCCAGGTAAGCAGACGTCTTAGAAATTGCTTGGTGGATAGTTTAGCAAAATCACCAAGAGTGTACATTTTTTGTTCGTTCGTTTGTTTGTTTGTTTGTTTGTTTGTTTGTTTTTTTGTTTTTTGTTGTTGCAATATTCAGTTTGAAATGTGGGTTAACCTAGAAGGAAGAAAATAAAAGGAAGAGAAAGACGAAAAGAAAAGAAAAAGAAGTTTGAGAGAGAGAGAGAGACAGAGAGAGAGAGACAGAGAGAGAGGACAGAGAGAGAGAGACAGGACACAGAGAGAGAGAGAGAGTAGAGAGACGGGACAGACAGACAGAGAGACAGAGACAGAGAGACACACAGACACGGAGACGCACAGAGAAAGACAGCGAGGAGATGGGATTGTCAATCTTCTATTATCTGCCAGCTTGCATCATGATGGGTATCGTGAGGGGTGTCAAGCCATAGCGATATTCTCTAGTTAGCCTGTTCTTTCACGTTTCATGAAAAAAAAACACAAAAAACGACATTCAACAACTGTGTATGCACAGCGCAGACTACAGTCCTACGCTCATGAGTTCTGACTTACTTGGGAAGATGAAGGAGAACAGAAAGAAACAAGAGAGGACGAAAGCAACACCAAGATCATCCAGCTATACTCATAATGTCCCCTTTCTTGCTATCGCACTTCAATACACACAATTAAACTGTCACATTCACATTTCAGTGTTATATAGAACCAATACTGTTGTACGGATGCGAGACGTGGACAGTCGCAAGCAAAGCCAGAGCAGGATTGAGGCAGCCGAGATGTGGTTTCTCAGAAGAATGTTGAGAGTTCCATGGACAGCAAAGAAAACAAATGAGACAGTCTTGATGGAGGCAGACACAAGTCGATCACTGATAAGGAAGATTAGGAAAAGACAAGCAACATTTATAGGCCATTTTATGAGGAAGGGGGATTTGGAGCACCTGGTCACAACGGGAAAGCTAGGGGGGAAAGAGAGCACCAGGTAGACCCAGGGAGAGAATGCTGGACGGACTTGCAGAGTGGCTGGGGATGAAGAGGGTGGGGGAGATGCTGGGTGCAACGAGAGATAGAGATGGTTGGAAGTCCATGGTCGCCAACGCCATGCGGCAGGGCACCTGATGATGATGATGATGATGATGATGATTCACATTTGAAAAGACGAATGACAAAAAGTAAAAAGTGAGGGAAAAAAACGAAAAGGAGGAGGAGAACGCCAGAGACAAGAGACACAGAAAGAGGACAGACGACAGAGAGGGTATCAAACTATACTGGTCATTTTCCTTTTAACAGGTTAATGTTACTGTTAGTGTTGTTTAAAGCCCAGCCGACTGCGCAGATCTATACCTGGGCTGTAACCGCTTCAAAACATACAAAACTTCAACAGGAAAAAAAGAAAAGAAAATTAGTTATTACAAATATCAATGCAATTCGCGCACAAACTAAGGACATGCCTCTGGCGTTGACCACTCCGTCCAATTTATCGCACAGGGGATTTAAAAAACACCTGAATACAAATTACAGCATACTTAAGGACACCAAAACATACATAAAAACGGGCATAAATTACCTAAAATTGCTTCTGCATATCTCACCTCCCCAGAGCCAAAAATGCACTCAATACATGTACCCAATTATCAATCCTAAGTAAAAGTACGTAAGATATCATCGAACGCATACA
>JAPXFY010000014.1:6558562-6591062 GCA_030674185.1 Monoplex corrugatus | reverse complement strand
AAAGAGTGCAAGACAGACAGAAAGACAGACTGGCACAAGAGAGTGAAAGACAGACAGTAAGACAGATTGACACAGAGAGTGAAAGACAGACAGAAAGACAGACTGGCATAGAGAGTGAAAGAGACAGAAAGACAGACTGGCATAGAAAGTGAAAGAGACAGAAAGACAGACTGGCACAAAGAATGCAAGACAGACAGAAAGACAGAATGGCACAGACAAGGCCTGAAGAACACCACAAAGGTAGGTGTGGACAGGAGAAGGGAGGAGGAAGGGAAGGGAAGGGAAGGGAATGCAGGGGTGGGGTGGGGGTGGAACAAACAAACAAACAAAAAACACGACAGTCTTCCTCTCTTATCCCTTACCACTGCTGGAATTAGACACAAGCCACTTCTTCGTCGATCCCCACCACCACAGACATCCTCAAAAAACAACCAAATATCTTTCTGCCCCTAAAGTAAACCCCGCATATCTCAATGATAACCAGGACCCGGTCACAACAATTCTGCAATTATTTTAGGCACGACAAGGACGGTATTGTAACGTCTACATTCATTTGTGGATAATGCAACGAAATAATAATAATAAAAAAAAAAAATTCGCCAGGGCAAAAATTATTCCAGAGCTTTCTTGCACTTAGCGACATAGCATAGACGCGACTTTTCTTTTAATTCGCGATTTCTCATTCTTATCAATGATGATGATGATGATGATGATGATGATGATGATGATGATGATGATGATGATGATGACGACGACGACGACGACCACCGTGATAACGGTGACGATGACGATGACGATGATGACGACGACGACGATGATGATGATGATGATGATGACGACGACGACAACGATGACGACGATGATGATGATGACGACGACGACGACGACGACGGTGATGATGACGACGACAACGACGACGACGACGACGATGATGATGATGATGATGACGACGACGATGACGACGGTGATGATGATGGTGACAGTGATGATGATGATGATGACGACGACAATGACGACGACGATATTTCCATTTATTTAGTGCAAACGGTATGGGAATGCAGGACGACAAGGAAACATATATCTACATTTGTGGCAGAAACAACGTGAACAACAATAACTAGATGAATTTTTTTAAAAATAGACAAACAAACCAAACCAAAACAAAACAAAACAAAACACACTTCTGTAGCAAAAAGTTACCCCATTACCTTTTCGCACTTAACGACGAAGCCAACATAACGAAATTTTCTCTTATTCTTCAAGTTCCAATTTATTCATATATTCTTCATTTGTTTATTGTTTCTGCTGTTCCCTCTTCTGGACTGCTCTGTGCCACTGACCCTCCACCGCTCATTTCAGCTCGTCAGCACAACTCCAAACCCACCGACGTTGAGATCACCATGACCGCAGGGCATGACGGTTACAGAACAAGAGACAACCTGTTTCTTGACTCGATTTTGAATAAATTCTGTTGAGCATGAAGCCTAGATCTAAATACAGCTCTTATGACATAATGAAGACTTATTTTTTACGGTTTGACCAGTTCAATCCCTCACCCTATCTATCTGCTGCTGAGACTTAAAACCTTTTCAATCACTCATCCTATCCACCAGCTTCAAAGACTTAACTTTTTCAATCCCTCACTCTATCCAAAATTAACCCTTTCAATCCCTCACCTCAGACGGAGGTAGTGATTAGGTGTATCGAATCTGGGACCTTCCAATTGATGTCCGATGTTTACTCACTTGATTACCGCGCCCGAGAATGTGAGAGAGACAGACAGACAGACAAACAGAGACAGAGGCAGAGGCAGAGAGACTGAGAGACAAAGACAGACAGAGAGAGACAGAGAGACAGAGACAGAGAAAGACAGAGAGACAGACAGACAGAGAAACAGAAGGAGGCAGAGACAGAGACAGACAGAGACACAGGGAAAGAGAGAGAGAGAGACAGACAGACAGACACAGAGAGAGAGAGGCAGAGAGACAAAGACAAAGAAAGATAGACACACACAGAGAGACAGAGACAGACAGACAGACACAGAGAGACAGAGACAGACAGGACAGACAAAGACACAGATCCAGACAGAGCCAGACAGAGCCAGAGACAGAGCCAGAGACAGAGACAGACAGAGACACAGAGAGAGAGAGAGAGAGACAGACAGACAGACACAGAGAGAGACAGAGACAGACAGAGACACAGACAGAGATACAGACAGACAGAGACAGAGACAGACACAGACAGACAGAGACACAGACAGACAGACAGAGACAGAGAGAGAGAGACACACAGATAGACACAGAGACACAGAGAGCCCAGGACATTCCGATTGGAAATCCGACGTTTACCCATTTAACTACAGCGCGTGCGAGCAAGAGAAGAGAGAGAGAGAGAGGGAGAGAGAGAGAGAGAGAGACAGAGACAGAGACAGAGAGAGAGAGACAGAGAGACAGACACACAGAGACAGAGACAGAGAGACAGACACAGTGAGACACAGAGGAGAGAGCTACAGAGAGACGCAACAGATAGAGACAAAGGCAGAGAGACAAAGGGGGAGAGACAAAGACAGAGAGAGAAGGGACAGAGACAAAGGAGAGACAGAGACAGAGAGAGACAGACAAGAGAGACAGAAAACAGACAGACAGACAGAAGGACAGCCCCATTTAACTACTGGGCGTGCGAGCAAGAGACAGACAGATAGAAACAGAGAGAGACAGAGGCAGAGAGACAGAGACACAGAGAGACACAGAGAGACAGAGGCAGAAAGACACAGAGAGAGACAGTGAGAGACAGACAGAGACAGACAGAGACAGAGGCAGAGAGACAGAGACAGTGAGAGACACAGAAAGACAGAGGCAGAGAGACAGAGAGAGAACAGTGAGAGACAGACAGACAGACAGAGACAGAGAGAGACACAGAGAGACAGAGGCAGAGAGACACAGTGAGAGACAGACAGACAGAGACAGAGAGAGACACAGAGAGAGAAGAACGGGGAAAACAATGATGAAAGATGTGCAAAGCAGTTCTTAACAGAAGCCGTGTTCTTTAGATAACAGATATCCCTGACAAGGACAATGATCTTCTGCACAGCACAGCTTCAATCATTCCTGCACTTGGAGCTCGGAGACAAACGTCCTGAATGTTCATAGTAAGAGAATGACGGCCAGGGACCGACTACCACGGACTATGACAACATACGAGGGTGAGTCAAAAAGTAATGCCTTTATCTTCAGTACAGGAACAATTACCGACACAGGAACATGTATCATACATCAAAATGAAGCTGGTCCTCTAGGGATCACATCCCTACTTCTCAACATGGTCACCGTTTCTCTCAACAGCAATGTTCCATCTTCGAATGAGGGCATGTATCCCTGCCTCGTAAAATTCTGTTGACTGTGCTTGGAGCCACGTCTTCACCGCAGTTTTCACTTCCTCGTCACTGACATAATGTTTGCCTCTCAAACCCTCTTTCATGGGTCCGAACAGATGATAGTCTGAAGGCGCTAAGCCTGGTGAGTATGGAGGATGCTGTAAAGTTGTCCACCGAATGAGGCGATTGTCTCCCTTGTCTCCATTAATGACTACCAAGGACTGTGACAATATATCGACATCCCTTAATGACTACCAAGGACTATGACAATATATCGACGTCCCTTAATGACTACCAAGGACTGTGACAATATATCGACATCCCTTAATGACTACCAAGGACTATGATAATATATCGACATCCCTTAATGACTACCAAGGATTATGACAATATATCGACATCACTTAATGACTACCAAGGACTATGACAATATATCGACATCCCTGAATGACTACCAAGGACTATGATAATATATCAACATCCCTGAATGATACCAAGGATTATGACAATATATCGACATCACTTAATGACTACCAAGGACTATGACAATATATCGACATCCCTTAATGACTACCAAGGACTATGACAATATATCAACATCCCTTAATGACTATCAAGGACTATGACAATATACAGACATCACTTAATGACTACCCAAGGACTATGATAATATATCGACATTCCTTAATGACTACCAAGGACTATGACAATAAATCGACATCCCTTAATGACTACCAAGGACTATGACAATATATCGACATCCCTTAATGACTACCAAGGACTATGACAACATACAGACATCCCTTAATGACTACCAAGGACTATGACAATATATCGACATCCCTTAATGACTACCAAGGACTATGACAATATACCGACATCCCTTAATGACTACCAAGGACTATGACAATATATCGACATCCCTTAATGACTACCAAGGACTAGACAATATATCAACATCCCTTAATGACTACCAAGGACTATGACTAATATATCAGACACTACTTGAATGACTACCAAGGACTATGACAATATATCGACATCCCTTAATGACTACAAGGACTATGACAATATATCGACATCCCTTAATGACTACCAAGGTGACTATATGGAACAATTATATCAGGACATCACCCTTAATGACTATCAAGGACTATGACAATATACAGACATCACTTAATGACTAACCAAGGATCTATGACAATATATCGACATCCCTTAATGACTACCAAGGACTATGACAATATATCACATCCCTTAATGACTACCAAGGACTATGACAATATACAGACATCCCTTAATGACTACCAAGGACTATGACAATATATCGACATCCTTAATGACTACCAAGGACTATGACAATATATCGACATCCCTTAATGACTACCAAGGACTATGACAATATATCGACATCCCTTAATGACTACCAAGGACTATGACAATATACAGACATCCCTTAATGACTACCAAGGACTATGACAATATATCAACATTCCTTAATGACTACCAAGGACTATGACAATATATAGACATCCTTTAATGACTACCAAGGACTATGACAATATATCGACATCACTTAATGACTACCAAGGACTATGACAATATATCGACATCCCTTAATGACTACCAAGGACTATGACAATATATGACATCCTTAATGACATCCAACGACTATGACAATATATCCAACATCCCTTACTGACTACCAAGGACTATGACAATATATCGACATCCCATTTTGAATATACAAAGGACTATGACAATATATCGACATCCCTTAATGACTACCAAGGACTATGACAATATATCGACATCCCTTAATGACTACCAAGGACTATGACAATATACAGACATCACTTAATGACTACCAAGGACTATGACAATATATCGACATCCCTTAATGACTACCAAGGACTATGACAATATATCAACATCCCTTAATGACTACAAGGACTATGACAATATATCAGACATCACTTAATGACTACCAAGGACTATGACAATATATCGACATTCCTTAATGACTACCAAGGACTATGACAATATATCGACATCCTTAATGACTACCAAAGGACTATGACAATATATCGACATCCCTTAATGACTACCAAGGACTATGACAATATACAACATCCTTAATGACTACCAAGGACTATGACAAATTATATCGACATCCCTTAATGACTACCAAGGACTATGACAATATATCGACATCCCTTAATGACTACCAAGGACTATGACAATATATCACATCCCTTAATGACTACCAAGGACTATGACAATTATCAACATCCCTTAATGACTACCAAGGACTATGACAATATATCAACATCCCTTAATGACTACCAGGACTATGAAATATATCGACATCCCTTAATGACTACCAAGGACTATGACAATATATCGACATCCCTTAATGACTACCAAGGACTATGACAATATATCAGACATCCCTTAATGACTACCAAGGACTATGACAATATATCAACATCCTTAATGACTACCAAGGACTATGACAATATATCGAATCCCTTAATGACTACCAAGGACTATGACAATATATCGACATCCCTTAATGACTACCAAGGACTATGACAATATATCGACATCCTTAATGACTACCAAGGACTATGACAATATATCAACATCCCTTAATGACTACCAAGGACTATGACAATATATCACATCCTTAATGACTACCAAGGACTATGACATATATCAGACATCCTTAATGACTACCAAGGACTATGACAATATATCAGACATCCCTTAATGACTACCAAGGACTATGACAATATATCAACATCCCTTAATGACTACCAAGGACAGGGACAATATATCGACATCCTTAATGACTACCAAGGACTATGACAATATATCGACATCCCTTAATGACTACCAAGGACTATGATAATATATCAACATCCCTTAATGACTACCAAGGACTATGACAATATATCAGACATCCCTTAATGACTACCAAGGACTATGACAATATATCAACATCCCTTAATGACAACCAAGGACTATGACAAATATATCGACATCCCTTAATGACATACCAAGGACTATGACAATATATCGACATCCCTTAATGACTATCAAGGACTATGACAATATACAAACATCACTTAATGACTACCAAGGACTATGACAATATATCAACATCCCTTAATGACTACCAAGGACTGTGACAATATATCAACATTCCTTAATGACTACCAAGGACTATGACAATATATCGACATCCCTTAATGACTACCAAGGACTATGACAATATATCAACATCCTTAATGACTACCAAGGACTATGACAATATATCAGACATCCCTTAATGACTACCAAGGATTTGACAATATATCAACATCCCTTAATGACTCCAAGGACTATGATAATATATCGACATCCCTTAATGACTACAAGGACTATGACAATATATCAACATCCCTTAATGACTACCAAGGACTATGACAATATATCAACATCCCTAATGACTACCAAGGACTATGACAATATATCAACATCCCTTAATGACTACCAAGGACTATAACAATATATCACATCCCTTAATGACATCCAAGGACTATGATAATATTTTCGACATCCCTTAATGACTACCAAGGACTATGACAATATACAGACATCACTTAATGACTACCAAGGACTATGACAATATATCAACATCCCTTAATGACTACCAAGGACTATGACAATATATCGACATCCTTAATGACTACCAAGGACTATGACAATATACAACATCCTTAATGATACCAAGGACTATGACAATATATCGACATCCCTTAATGACTACCAAGGACTATGACAATATATCGACATCACTTAATGACTACCAAGGACTATAACAATATACGACATCCCTTAATGACTACCAAGGACTATGACAATATATCGACATCCCTTAATGACTACCAAGGACTATGACAATATATCAACATCCCTTAATGACTACCAAGGACTATGACAATATACAGACATCCTTAATGACTACCAAGGACTATGACAATATATCAACATCCCTTAATGACTACCAAGGACAGTGACAATATATCAACATCCCTTAATGACTACCAAGGACTATGACAATATATCAAAATCCCTTAATGACTACCAAGGACTATGACAATATATCAAGATCCCTTAATGACTACCAAGGACTATGATAATATACCAACATCCCTTAATGACTACCAAGGACTATGATAATATACCAACATCCCTTAATGACATCCAAGGACTATGACAATATATCGACATCCCTTAATGACTACCAAGGATATGACAATATATCGACATCCCTTAATGACTACGAAGGACTGACAATATATCGACATCACTTAATGACTGCCAAGGACTATAACAAAATATCGACATCCCTTAATGACTACCAAGGACTATGACAATATATCGACATCCCTTAATGACATCCAAGGACTATGACAATATATCAACATCCCTTAATGACTACCAAGGACTATGACAATATATCGACATCCCTTAATGACATCCAAGGACTGACAATATATCAACATCACTTAATGACTACCAAGGACTATGACAATATATCGACATCACTTAATGACTACCAAGGACTATGACAATATATCGACATCACTTAATGACTACCAAGGACTATGACAATATATCGACATCCCTTTATGACTACCAAGGACTGTGACAATATATCGACATCCCTTAATGACTACCAAGGACTATGACAATATATCAACATCCCTTAATGACTACCAAGGACTATGACAATATATCAACATCTCTTAATGACTACCAAGGACTATGACAATATATCGATATCCCTTAATGACTACCAAGGACTATGACAATATATCGACATCCCTTAATGACTACCAAGGACTATGACAATATATCAACATCACGTTGCAAACTCTTGATTCCAATGCATGGGTAGACTCATAGGCGTCCTTCAGTCTCGGAAGACTATGGAGTTGCGCTCTGGGTGCCTATTCTGGTGCAGCGCCGGGTGTGGCTGGCCAGTCCGACGCGGGAATGACAGTCCCTGTGGCAGAGGGCACAGATGAAGTCTGACGCTGGTCTGTCTGCCTGGGCTGCAGCCTTTCTTCTCGTTCTCTTTTCCTCGTGCCGCTGAGCGAGTGTCTCTTCGAACTTGGAGAGACCTTTCTGCACAGTCTGTCTCCAGGCTGACCGTTCGAGGGCTGTTGCTTCCCAGTTGTCTTTGTCGATATTCAAGGCTTTTAGGTCCCTCTTGCACACGTCTTTGAATCGCAGCTGTGGTCTGCCTGTGGGACGTTTTCCCTGCACCAGTTCTCCGTAGAGGAGGTCTTTGGGGATCCGTCCGTCGTCCATGCGCACGGCATGGCCAAGCCAGCGCATGCGTCTCTGTTTCAGCAGCGTGTACATGCTGGTGCATCCAGCTCTTTCCAGGACAGTGTTGTTCGGGACCTTGTCCTGCCAGGTGATGTTTAGAATGCGTCGGAGGCTACGCATGTGAAAAGCATTGAGCTTTTGCTCTTGTCGGGCACGCAAAGTCCAGGACTCGCTGCCATACAGGAGGGTGCTCACGACGCAGGCTCTGTAGATCTGGATTTTTGTGTGCTCAGTCAGCTTGCTGTTGTTCCATGCTTTCTTCGTCAGTCTGGTCATGGTGGTAGCTGCCTTGCCGATGCGCCTGTTGAGCTCTATGTCAAGTGAGAGGGTGTCTGAGATTGTTGAGCCCAGATAAACAAAGTCATGGACGACATCCAGTTCATGGTCATTGATGCTGATGGCTGGGGGAGAGTCAACATCCTGTCCCATGACCTGTGTTTTCTTCAAGCTTATGGTAAGCCCAAAGTTTTGGCAGGCATCGCTGAAGCGAGTCATGAGCTGCTGTAGGTCCTCAGCTGAGTGGGCGGTTACTGCCGCGTCGTCTGCAAAGATGAAGTCACGCAGGCACCTCAGCTGGACTTTGGTCTTGGCTCTTAGTCTGGAGAGGTTGAAGAGCTTACCGTCTGTCCTGGTTCGGAGGTATATGCCTTCAGCTGCAGGACCGAATGCGTGTTTCAGCATCACAGCAAAAAAGATTCCAAACAGGGTGGGAGCCAGGACGCAACCCTGTTTCACTCCGCTCCGTATGTTGAAGGCAGCTGATGTTGAGCCGTCAAAGACGACGGTGCCTTTCATGTCTTCGTGGAAGGATCTGATGATGCTGAGAAGTTTGGGTGGACATCCAATTTGGGGAAGGATTTTGAAGAGGCCATCCCTACTGACCAGATCGAAGGCCTTTGTGAGGTCTATGAAGGCAACGAAGAGTGGCTGCCTTTGCTCCCTGCATTTCTCCTGAAGTTGTTTGAGGGAGAAGATCATGTCTATAGTGGATCTGTTGGCACGGAACCCGCACTGCGATTCAGGGTAGACTTGCTCTGCGAGTACCTGGAGCCTCTTCAGTACTACTCGTGCGAAGACTTTCCCAACGATACTGAGGAGGGATATGCCGCGATAATTATTGCAATCGCTTCTGTCACCTTTGTTTTTGTACAGTGTGACGACGTTAGCATCCCTCATGTCTTGTGGTACTTCGCCTTCACTCCAACAGAGGCAGAGGATTTCATGCAACTCGGTGATGAGTGTCTCTTTGCAGCACTTCAGTACTTCGGCGGGAATACCGTCTTTCCCTGGTGCCTTGCCAGAGGCAAGAGAGTCCAGGGCTTCGCTGAGCTCATCTATGGTTGGTTCTCTGTCAAGCTCTTCCAGCTCTGGTAGGCACTCTATGGCATTCAGGGCGTCTTCTGAGACTACAGTTTCCCTTGCATATAGCTCAGTGTAGTGTTCTACCCAGCGCTCCATCTGTTGTTCTCTGTCTTGAATCACCTCCCCTGTAGCTGATTTCAAAGGGGCAGTTTTCTTTTGCGTTGGGCCCAATGCCTGCTTGATGCCTTCATACATCGCCTTGATGTTGCCTGTGTCAGCCGCAATCTGAATCTGGGAGCAAAGCTGAAGCCAATAGCCATTGGCGCATTGTCTGGCACACTGCTGGACTTTGCTGCGAGCAGCGCGGAGAACCTGGAGGTTCTGCTCACTGGGATTGCTTTTGTATGCTGTCAAGGCGTTTCTCTTGGCCTCGATGACTGGTGTCATTTCTTCTGAGTGGGCTTCGAACCAATCAGCTGACTTGCTGGTCTTTTTGCCAAATGTAGACATGGCGGCATTGTAGACAGCATCTCTGAAGTGTTCCCATCGGACTTGGGCGTTTGCAGTGGGTGGGCCAGGGAGAGAATCCTCCAACACACGCGCAAACTCCTCCACTTTTCTTTGATCGCGTGTTTTGCTGGTGTCAATGCGAGGTCGGCCCTCCTTCCTCGTACGGTGCAGTCTCTTCGCGCGGAGCTTCACATTGCTGCACACCAAAGAGTGGTCAGTGTCACAATCGGCGCTCTGGTAGCTGCGAGTGATCTTGATGCTAGAAAGGTTGACACGTCTGGTGAGGATCAGGTCGAGCTGGTGCCAGTGTTTGGATCGCGGGTGTCTCCAGGAGACTCGATGCTGAGGCTTCGTGTTGAAGAAGGTGTTACTGACGCACAACCCATAATGACAACAGAGCTCTATCAGGCGCTGGCCATTCTCGTTCATTTTCCCAGTGCCGAACTGACCCAAGCAGGTGGGCCAGGAATTGTAATCGACACCCACTCTGGCGTTGAAATCGCCGGCGATGAACAGTAGTTCTCTGTCAGGAATTCTCCTTATAGCAGCACTGAGGTCGTCATAAAACTTGTCTTTTGCTTCTGCTGTGGATGCCAAAGTTGGTGCGTAGGCACTGATTAGACTGACTGGTCCTGAGGTAGTTTGGAGTCGGAGAGACAGGATTCGCTCTGTTCCTTCTGCTGGTGGGGTTATGGATCCCAATAATCTGTTTCTAACTGCGAATCCCACGCCGTGTTCTCTGACCTCGTCTGATGGTTTGCCCTGCCAGAACAGGGTGAAGTCTCTCTCCCTCACAGATCCTGTTTCTGGGAGCCTGGTTTCTTGAAGGGCGACGATGTCCATCTGCAGTCTGCTCAGTTCTCTGTCGATGACGGCTGTCTTGCGAGCATCATTTACTTCTTGCAGATCGTCAGAAAAGCCTGGTGTCATTGTCCTTACGTTCCATGTGCCCAATTTCAGGGCGGGAGTTTTCGTTTTTCTGTTGCCTGGTGCACAGTTGTCGATCCGCTTGTCGGTTTTCACCCTAAACCCCACGCACCCAGTGAGGCTAACGGACCGTGGCGGGGCAGCACCTTACTGGCTGGGGGCTGCCCAGCTTAAGGCGGGCGGTAGCTGCCCAGTGAGATGCGATGACCTCTCCCACCGTCGGAAGCAGCCCCTGGCGTCTGACTCTACGCCAATTGAGTATGCAGACTTAAAACCGGTAAACTGCTACTTCCCGTGTTTAGTCGACGCTACAAAGCGAAGCTGGAGTGACCTCTCCAGAGCGCAAGGCCTGGGTAAGTAAGTGTGGAGGGCAAGCTGTTACCCATGCAGCAGACCCCCCCTCTCCACGTCGCTGGAATGGTCCATTGGAAAGGCAAGCGCCGATACACATGGTTCCAGTGCCGTCGCAGGAGTTGCCAGAACGTTGCTGTATACAGCCTCGGACTGCCTTGGGGACTCCGGCTCCGGATTTTTCCTCAGGGTTGACTCCCGAAGCCTTTCCTATGAGTGGGTATGGCCGCAAGGCAGCGGAGGTTTGAAATCAGAGTTTTCCTTCTCTTAGATGAGCTGTCTTCCCAGACTGATGAGCCCCATCTACCCAAAGCACTGGGTAGACTAACCCTCAAAAAAACAGCTTGAAACAAATACAAATTCCTTCCCCTTTTCTTTCCAAATGTGGTTAGCATAACGGACTAAAGACTGGAAAGTCACGGGTTCTAATATCTTCAGTTCTGCCAAAACCAGTGTAGGATTCTTCGGCCCCGAACTAGTTTCTGCTCACAGCTGACTGTGCAATGGACTCATTAGAAAGACTGGGACCGCACAGTCGAGTCTCATCCTCTTCATACTCACAGCTGAGTGTGCTATGGAATCACGGGAAAGCTGGGACCACACAGTCGAGTCTCATCCTCTTCACAGATGCGTCACTGAGGGTGTTGCTCAAATGTCTTAACAATTACTGCAGGTATACTGTAGAACCACACAGTCAAGTCTCATCCTCTTCACAGATGCGTCACTGAGGGTGTTGCTCAAATGTCCTAACAATTACTGCAGGTATACTGTAGGACCACACAGTCAGGTCTCATCCTCTTCACAGATGCGTCACTGAGGGTGTTGTTCAAATGTCCTAACAATTACTGCAGGTATACTGTAGGACCACACAGTCAGGTCTCATCCTCTTCACAGATGCGTCACTGAGGGTGTTGTTCAAATGTCCTAACAATTACTGCAGGTTTACTGTAGGACCACACAGTCAAGTCTCATTCTTTTCACAGATGCGTCACTGAGGGTGTTGCTCAAATGTCTTAACAAATACTGCAGGTATATTGCAGGACCACACAGTCAAGTGTCATTCTTTTCACAGATGCGTCACTGAGGGTGTTGCTCAAATGCCATAATCATACTGCAGGTGTCTGTATCTCACGGGCCTGGCTAAACACCAGGACATAGTATGACAGGAAGCATACAGTACAGCCCTGCCACGCAGTTTCAGTCCGGAATGGAGCTCCACAGGATCATGGCTTTCACCTTCAGCGTCAGGTGCCATCATGGTATTGTGGAATCTGGTCTCAGACTCTGTGATCTCTGATGTGTCTTACACCATGGGATGGAAAGAAGAAAAAAGAAGAAGAAAAATCTAAAACGAAACGAAAACAGAATCAATAAAATAATCAATGCAGAATGACAAAACCAAATAAAAAGCAATGCAAACAGAAAATGAAATGACATAAAATAAACCCAGGATGAAATGAATGAGAAGAAAACAAATAAGCAACAAAAAAAAATCAATCAAAATAAAATGAAATAAAACGATAGCAAACAAGACGCAAAGAAACGTGAAAGAGACATCTTAAATGGACTCTTCGGTTCAAAACATCACGACGTTGACAAAATAGAATAATAATAATAAAAAAAATAAATAAAGCCAATTCAAGCAAACTTCGATAAAAGGTAATAAAAGCAAACACAAAGTAAAATGTAAACGAAGAAACATGAAAAGGACCTCCCCAGAAAATCACATTCATGGCCCAGTTCCGCACATTACATCAACGCAATTTCTCCATCACAAACTTTCAAAATTGATTCAATGTTTTCCGACAAAAAACTTGCGCGCAACCACGCACATTATATGGGTGAGATAGCTAGCTAGCTAGCCAGCTCTCTCTCTCTCTCTCTCTCTCTCTCTCTCTCTCTCTCTCTCTCTCTCTCTCTCTCTCTCTCGAGCGTTCTCTCTCTCTCTCTCGAGCGTTCTCTCTCTCTCTCTCAAGCGTTCTCTCTCTCACTATCTAGCGTTCTCTCTCTCTCTCTCCCTCTCTCTCTCTCCCTCTCTCTCTCTCTATTTATCTATCTAGCGGTCCCTCCTCTCTCTCTCTCTCCTCTCTCTCTCTCTCCTCTCTCTCTCTCTCTCTCTCTCTCTCTCTCTCTGACCATTCCCGAAACTCAAAATCTCCATCAACCAACACATACACATTTTTCCTGGGCCACGTCGATAACGCAGGAATCGTGTGTTCGAAATCCAGGTGGTCGGCGACATTAAAAAGAAAACAGAGAGAGAGAAAGAGAAAGAGAGAGAGAGAGCGAGAGAATATTATCCCAGTGCGAAGACTCCTTGATGAACAAACTCCAAACTGGAATTTCTCTACCTCACATGAACATGTACACATCCTGCAGCGCATTCAAAACAATGCTGCACGCCTTGTACTCAAAAAGAAAAAAGCTGACCACATATCTCCTCTCCTGGCACAACTTCACTGGCTCCCTGTATCAAAGCGCATACAGTACAAACTAGACACCATGTGCTACAAAAGCCTCAATAACGCAGCCCCCGATTACCTGTCAAGCCTACTTGAGATCTATCTTCCCTCACGTACCCTCCGCTCTGCCTCCGATCCTCTGACTTTCGCTTTCCACGCACTAAGCTCAATACCTATGGTCCACGAGCCTTCTGTTTCTGGTCCACTTTCCTGGAACAAACTTCCTCTCTCAGTCCGTCAGCAACCTACTTTTGTCTCCTTCAAGTCCGCTCTCAAAACTCACCTTTTCTCCTCTGCATAAAATCCTGACCTCACTCAATCCCCTCTGCAGCCTGTCTCCACTCGGAGGGGAATCACATTGTAATATATAATTGTATATAATATGCTCTCTATAATTTTCCATTGCTTTTATTCTTTCTCCCCATTTATAGCCGTGTGCGTGTGCGTGTGCGTGTGTGTGTGTGTGTGTGTGTGTGTGTGTGTGTGCGTGCGTGCGTGCGTGCGTGCGTGCGTGCGTGCGTGCGTGTGTGCGTGCGTGCGTGTGTGTCTGTTTTAGCGCTTAGATTTGATTTTATCAAGATTTTGCGCTATATAAAATATTGTATATTATTATATTATTATTATTATTATGTCAAGTTGTGGCCCAACATACAATCCCGTTTTTGTACAAGAACTGGTCAGACACTCATACAGTCGGGCATTCCGTCATCAATTATCATTTCTACCCCCATCACTGCTTTCATTTTGTAAATGTCACTTTTTGTGCTTGATGTTCTATCTTCTTTTCCTTCGTTTAACTTTGTTCTATATTGTGCTTGTTCTATCTTCTTTTCCTTCGTTTAACTTTGTTCTATATTGTGCTTGTTCTATCTTCTTTTCCTTCGTTTAACTTTGTTCTATATTATGCTTTGATGTTCTATCTTCTTTTCCTTCGTTTAACTTTGTTCTATATTATGCTTTGATGTTCTATCTTCTTTTCCTTCGTTTAACTTTGTTCTATATTATGCTTTGATGTTCTATCTTCTTTTCCTTCCTTTAACTATCATTGTTCTATATTGTGCTTGGTGTTCTTTCTTCTTTTCCTTCGTTTAACTTTGTTCTATATTGTGCTTTGATGTTCTATCTTCTTTTCCTTCGTTTAACTTTGTTCTATATTATACTTTGATGTTCTATCTTCTTTTCCTTCCTTTAACTATCATTGTTCTATATTGTGCTTGGTGTTCTTTCTTCTTTTCCTTCGTTTAACTTTGTTCTATATTATGCTTTGATGTTCTATCTTCTTTTCCTTCGTTTAACTTTGTTCTATATTATGCTTTGATGTTCTATCTTCTTTTCCTTCCTTTAACTATCATTGTTCTATATTGTGCTTGGTGTTCTTTCTTCTTTTCCTTCGTTTAACTTTGTTCTATATTATGCTTTGATGTTCTATCTTCTTTTCCTTCGTTTAACTTTGTTCTATATTATGCTTTGATGTTCTATCTTCTTTTCCTTCCTTTAACTATCATTGTTCTATATTGTGCTTGGTGTTCTTTCTTCTTTTCCTTCGTTTAACTTTGTTCTATATTGTGCTTTGATGTTCTATCTTCTTCTCCTTCCTTTAACTATCATTGTTCTATATTGTGCTTGATGTTCTGTCTTCTTTTCCTTCGTTTAACTATCATTGTTCTATACTGTGCTTGATGTTCTATCTTCTTTCCCTTCGTTTAACTATCATTGTTCTATATTGTGCTTGATGTTCTGTCTTCTTTTTCTTCGTTTAACTATCATTGTTCTATATTGTGCTTGATGTTCTATCTTCTTTTCCTTCGTTTAACTGTCATTGTTCTATATTCTATCAAGTATGTTTCTCTTCATTTTTAGATCGATTCGTTTTGTTGTTTGTGGTTTATGTGTAGAATGTCAAGGAATACCTGGCCTGATCTTTAAGACAGATGAAGAAAAAGGTAAGGACTGAATACGCATTTATGCATTACCCATGAAGCTCTTTCCCCTATACGTATACGTGCACTTACGCACGCGCGCATACACACAGACACACACACACAGACACACACTAACTCTCTCTCTCTCATATATATATATATATATATATATATATATATATATATATATATATATATATGTGTGTGTGTGTGTGTGTGTGTGTGTGTGTATGTGTGTGTGTGTATATATATATGTGGTGTGTGTGTATGTATATATATATCTATGTAGTGTAGTGTAGTGTGTGTGTGTGAGTGTGTGTGTGTGAGTGTGTGTGTGTGTGTGTGTGTGTGTGTGTGTGTGTGTGTGTGTGTGTGTGTGTGTGCAGTGTGTAGTGTGTGTGCGTGTGTGTGTGTGTATTTTATATATATTTACTCATACACATACACACACTACAAACAAAAAAAACACACACATACTACACCACACACACACACACACACACAAACACGCACACACACACACACACAAACACGCACACAAACACACACACACACACACACACACACACACACACACACACACACACACACACACACACACACACATATAACCCCAAGCCAATCTTTCAGTCACCTCAAACCCTGCCCTCCCTACACACCCACACCCACACCCATACCCCGCACGCAGGCACGCTTTTATCTTCCCGCGCGCGCCAATTTCAATATGTTGTGGATGAGTTGTCGCTGAGGCATCAAATAATCTTGGCAATGAGCGGCCTTCTACGCCGCAGGGGTCATTTCTTTTGGGACCGGTTCTGTCTTCCGCGCTCTGTTTGTTTGTTTCTGTCATCTTCCCGCCCGCTGTTTGGTCTGTTTACTATTACTTTCTTCTTCCCCCCCCCCCCCCCTATTAACCCTTCGACACCCCGTAACCTGTCCACCAGCATCCTCCATTGCCCACCACGCTAGCAAACCAAAAACTTAACCTTTTTGATTCTCTCGCCCTATCCGCCAGCTTCCCGCACTCTGTCCACCAGCATCCTGCATTGCCAACCACGCTAGCAAAGCAAAAACTTAACCCTTCGACTTCCTGCAGGAAGCTGGCGGATAGGGTGATGGAGTTAAAGGGTTCAGTTTTTAGAGTTAATGGATAGGGTGCAGGAGTCAAAGGGTTAAGTTTTTTGAAGTTGGTGAATAGGGTGAAAGAGTAAAAGGGATAAGTTTTTTTGCAGTTGGTGGATACGGTGCAGGAGTTAAAGGGTTAAGTTTTTACAGTTGTGGATAGGGTGCAGGAGTCAAAGGATTCAGTTTTTTTGTAGTCGGTGGATAGGGTGCAGGAGTCAAAGGGTTAAGTTTTTGCAGTTGGATAGGGTGCAAAAGTCAAAGGATTAAATTTTTGCAGTTGGTAGATAGGGTGCACGAGTCAAAGGTTAAGTTTTTGCAGTTGATGGATAGGGTGCAGGAGACAAAGGGTTAAGTTTTTGCAGTTGGTGGATAGGGTGCAAGAGTCAAAGGATTAAGGTAACGTCACTTTTAAAACACAAAACGGCTCAAGACACAGTTTTTCGTTTTCTGTCTGACCTCGCCTTAAGCCTCTCCACCCAAACCCCACTCTATCAACAGATGGACAGGCGTGGTACTGAAGTACGTGAGACTACAGACAGACTTCCAATCAGAAGATCCTGGCTTCGACCTAGCATGGATTTCTCCGACCTGTTAGGTAAAGGCTGCAGGTTTTTCCCTATCTCCCAGGTCAACATGTGTGCAGACCTGCTCGCTTCGAAATCCCCTTCGCGTTTACACACACACACGCAGAATATCGAAGTATGCTTGTTAAAGATCCTGTAAATCATGTTGAGGACTGAGGACCGTGAGGAGTGGAGGAAGCTGGTTGCAAAATCTTCAGTGGTGCCCCAACGGTCAACCAGACTACGGGACTGATGATGATGATAACAACAACAACAACAACAACATCATTTTATTTATATAGCGCAAAATCTTGATAAAATCAAATCTAAGCGCTGAAGCAGACACACACGTACGCACGCACACACACACACACACACGCACGCACGCACGCACACACACACACACACACGCGCGCGCGCGCGCGCGCACACGGCTATAAATGGGGAGAAAGAATAAAAGCAATGGAAAATTATAGAGAGCATATTATATACAATTATATATGTGATTCCCCTCCGAGTGGAGACAGGCTGTAGAGGGGGTTGAGTGAGGTCAGGATTTTATGCAGAGGAGAAAAGGTGAGTTTTGAGAGCGGACTTGAAGAAGACAAAAGTAGCTTGCTGACGGACTGAGAGAGGAAGTTTGTTCCAGGAGAGCGGACCAGAAACAGAGAAGGCTCGTGGACCATAGGTATTGAGCTTAGTGCGTGGAAAGCGAAAAGTCAGAGGATCGGAGGCAGAGCGGAGGGTACGTGAGGGAAGATAGATCTCAAGTAGCTTGACAGGTAATCGGGGGCTGCGTTATTGAGGCTTTTGTAGCACATGGTGTCTAGTTTGTACTGTATGCGCTTTGATACAGGGAGCCAGTGAAGTTGTGCCAGGAGAGGAGATATGTGGTCAGCTTTTTTCTTTTTGAGTACAAGGCGTGCAGCATTGTTTTGAATGCGCTGTAGGATGTGAATGGTGGAGGCAGGAAGACCAGACAGGAGTGAATTGCAATAGTCAATGCGAGACATTATGAAGGAGAGAACGAGTTTTGCAGTTGTTTCGACAGAGAGATACTTCCTGATCAGGCTTATACGATGGAGGTGATAGTAGCAAGATCTGGCAGTTTGAGAAACAAAGTTTTTCATGGAGAGGGTAGAGTCAATGCAGACACCAAGGTTTTTAGCTGAATCAGAAATTGGGACTGATGTGTTACATAATGGGAGAGAAAGAGGAGGCAGCTGAGAAAGTTTCTGACGGGTGCCAATGAGGATAAAGTTATGTCAGTTTATATATGGCTCATGGAAGCACAAAAACACCCAACATGTACGCCCACCATAAATGCAGACTGACCAGTAGGCGCGGTGTTGTGGTTAGGGCAACGTATTACCGACTGGAAGGTTGAGGGTTCGAATCCCCATCAGTCGCCTCAAAAATCTCCGTGGGATTTTTCAGCTCCAACCGGCTCCTACCTTGAGTTGAGCATACTATGGGCTCACCGGGACCACACAGTCGAGTCTCATCCACTTCATGGACGCGTCATTGAGGGTGTTGCTCAAATCTTCTGACCAACACCGCAGATGTCTGTACCTTTCAGGCCTGGTTGACGCCAGGATATATTATGATAGTAAGCGCGTAGAGTACAGCCCTGTCACGCAGTCTCAAATCCTAGATGGACCTCTATAGCATCGTGATTGTCATCCTCATCGTCGTCATCATATTCATCGCATTGTAAGAATTGTACCAGCTTCTGTAATGGTGTAGTAAACGGGGAAGAAAGAGGAGAAAGGAAATTTCCCTCTGTCTGAGGATCCTTAAACCACACACACACACACACACACACACACACACAAACAGACACACACACACACACACAAACACACACACACACACACAGACCCGCCCACACACACACACACACAAGAAAGAAAGAAAATATGCAACACCATAGTGGAATGTTGTTAGCTTGCCTAACATCTTGCAATCCCAGAGCAAAAGTGACCGCCCACGCTCAAGCAAACAGCAACCACCCACCCACACACACACACACACACACACACACACACACACACACACACACACACACACACACACACACACCACACACACACACACACACACACACACACACACACACACACACACACACACACACACACACACACACACACAACACACAAAAACAGAACATAAACACGTACACATGATGTCTTCTCTGCTACGCAGTTAGCACAGCTCAAAAATACTTGATGATTTCCTAACAGTCATCTTCTTCTGCGTGACGGAACATCAAGGAAGTTTTGCCGTTTTTTCCCGCCTAAATGTTCTTGAGTTTTGCTCTTTCTTGTATATGCCACAAAGGCCAGTGAGCCGAATGTTCCTGCCTGTCTTGTCTTGTTATATTAAATATGTGATCGGATTGTTTTTGCTTTTTGTTTTTCTCGTTTCTAACAGCTTGTATTCTCCGCGCTCAACCTAAGTCTCTACAACACACACACACACACACACACACACACACACACACACACACACACACCACACACGCACACACACATCCACACACAAAGAGGCACACACACACACTCTTTCTCTCTCTCTCTCACACACAACACACACACACACACGCACACACACTCCACACACAGAGAACGCACACACAATCTCTCTCTCTCTCTCACTCACTCCTCTCACCCACCCGCACACACACACAACACACACACACACACACACACCACACACACACACACACACACACACACACACACACAAGAACGCACACACAATCTCTCTGTCTCTCTGTCTCTCACTCACACACATACGCACGCACGCACACACACACACACACACACACACACACACACACACACACACACACACACACACACACACACACACACACACACACACACACACACCACACGAAGAACGCACACACAATCTCTCTCTCTTTCACTCACTCACTCACCTCACTCACACATACACACAACACACACACACACACACACACACACACACACACACAAAAACACACACACGAAGAACGCACACACAATCTCTCTCTCTCTCTCTCTTTCACTCACTCACCTCACTCACACACACACACACACACACACACACACACACACACACACAGAACGCACACACAATCTCTCTCTCCCTCTCTCACTTACTCACTCTCTCACCCACCCGCCCGCCCGCCCACACACACACACACACACACACACACACACACACACACACACACACACACACACACACACACACACACACCCCACACACACACACACACACACACACACACACACACACACCCCCCCAAATCCAGCAAAGCTTGATGAAAATAATGATCACCTTGTCTGAATGGGGGCAGACAGACAATCAGCGGAATCCTGGTAACATCCCCTAATTACTGCCTAACACACAATCACCCACTGTCAGGCCAACTTGTAACAACCATTCCTGTCTTGTTGCCTCATCTTGGCTTATAGAAAATAAATGTGTTCTGAGTGACCGGCATAAGAGTTTGAAGTTTGCTCTAGAGATACTCATCAGACTTACTGCTACTTTGGTTTAAAGCGAAGCTGACTACGTAGAGCCATACCTGGGATATATACCGTTTCAAAACATGCACAATACTTCAACAGGAAAAATAGAGGAAAAGAAAATTAAGTACACATATCAATGCATTCGCACACACAGTCTAAAGAGATGCCCCTGGCGTTGAAAACTCCGTCCAATTTATCGCACAGGGGATTTAAAAAAAAAGTACCTGAATACAAATTTAAATATAACTAAGGACACACACACACACACACAGAGAGAGAGAGAGTGAGAGAGAGAGAGAGAGAGAGAGGGGGGGGATTAAAAAAACATACCTGAATACAAATTTAAACATAACTAAAGACACTAAATCATACATAAAAACTTACCTAAATTACCAAAAATTGCTTCCGCATATCTCATCTCACCTCCCTAGAGTTAAAAATGCACTTAATACATGTATCCAATTATCAATCCTAAGAGAAAGTATGTAAGACTTTCACGAACACATACAGGTGAATGGACCAGCAAGGCAGTAAATGATAGGAAGGAATAACAGAAAGCAAAGGAGGAAGACAGAAACAAAGAGAGTGACAGAAAAGAGGAAATTTCTAACAGTTTCCAGAAAGTGGGGATACTATTTATACCAAAAGAGCCCCTGGCTTCTCCACGGGGGTTACTCATCGGACTTGAACAATCCCATATGCGCTGCACCCAAATCTGCCAGCAATTATCTGGCGGTGTACCTGAGCCTGTGCAAAACACTATGCGCTGCATGGTCATTGAATACGTATGGGAGAGAGGGATCTATTACACACTACAATGACATCATCAGAAAGATGGAAATATGTTAAGACAGACAGCAAAACAGTCGAAACTTTTGGTTAACAAATTCGGCAATGAATAATGTTTGAAATAATACTACTTCAGCAGTGAAATGATGTGGCAAATGCTCTCTAATTTTCCATTGCTTTTATTCTTTCTCCCCATTTATAGCCGTGTGTGTGTGTGTGTGTGTGTGTGTATGTGTGTGTGTGTGTGTGTGTGTGTGCGTGCGTGCGTGCGTGCGTGCGTGCGTGCGTGCGTGCGTGCGTGTGTGTGCGTGTGTGTGTGTCTGTTTCAGAGCTTAGATTTGATTTTATCAAGATTTTGCGCTATATAAATATTGTAATTATTATTATTATTAGTATTGCGGCAATTAATTGATCTGTTATATACTGTCCAGCATTACATGATACGTAAATGTATTAAACCAGCTACTAACGCGTAAATGTGTTAACCTTTTAACCCTCGCACCCGATCGACCAACTGCAAAAACTTAACCCTTTGACTCCCTCACCTTATCCACCAGAGAGTGAAATAAAATAGGAAATTTCTAGCACAGAATTTCCAGAAGGCAGGAATACTATTTATAATGAAAGAGCCCCCAGCAACCCCATGGAGGAAAATCGAGCCGTTTAATGGTGTGTGCATGTACTAAATTAGCTGTTAAATTAAGTGCAAATGTACTACTCCAGTGGTTAATGGTGCGTTAAATGTACCAATCCTGCTGTTGTACGATGCATGGATGCCCTACCCGATTTGTTTCTGGGTGCATGCATGTACTGATCCAGCTGTTGTGTTACGTGTGATGCACTAAATGTAGGTGACCACAAAGGTACATGTAAACTCCTTGAGTGTGATGATCCTTACAACAACAACAACAACAAAAGAAAGAAAGAAGAAGAAGAAGATGCGTATATGTACTACTCCAGGTTATGAAGGGGTGCGTAATTTACGGCTCTGGATGGTAAGTGATGCGTAAATGTACTACCCTAGATGTCAACTTATGCGTAAATATACTACCCTGGCGTAAATATACAAATCCAACTGTCAAATGAGGCGCAAATACTAATTCAACTGAGTGAGGCAAAATGTATTAATCCAGCAGTTCCATCATGAGTAAATGTATTAGCCTATCTGTTGATTTAAACTCCACCGACCCAGCTGTCAATGATGCGTAAATGTACTATTTCAGCAGTAAAATGAGTTAAAGGTATTAATTTACCGATTACATTATGCATAAATGTGACCTCCCACCACGAAATCAGTCTTAACTCACAGTCAGTCGAACAGCACTAGGAGCTGAAAAGGTGACTGAGGGTCTATCTGGAGTGTTTTGACTTTTTCTCAAATTAATTTCTGTAGACTGTAATCTATCCCCCACAGACATTTTTTTCTTGAAAAAAATATTATTAATCAATTAAAAATGATATTTTAATGCACCGATCGCGGCAGAAAGAATGCAATTTCCTACCAAAAGTATCTATTTTTATCTCTTATTATGAATCGTAACCTGTACAGTACCTGCACATGTAATATACTGATGAAAAGCTCTTTGGTGCACCTGTCAGATAATGTCAGCGAAAATTAGAAATAAACTGGTCAAAGCCACCAAGTAAAGAAAGTTAAGGAAAATGTGTAGGAGAGCACAAAAACTTTAGAGGCCATTTTCTCAAAATGGCCGTCATACAACTTAATGATTTTAAACATACATAACCTCTACATTTTTTTGGTACAAGCTTTGTTCAAGTACCAAAATAATCAGCAGAATGTACACTTTCCAGTGATATGTATATCTCAAAATGCCCAAAATGCTAGTTAAGACTGATTTCGTGGTGGGAGGTCACAAATGTACAAATCCTGTTTTTCCATGAAACAAAAATATACTAAACCAGCTGTTTAAGAAGGCGTAGATGTACTAATCCAGCTGTCTGTTAATGCCTAGATGTACAAACCCAGCAGTTAGATGAGTAAACTACTGTTGCTGTTAAATCTGGCTTAACCGTACAAATGCCGTTGTTGAGTTCTGCATCATCATCATGTGCCCTGCCGCATGGTGTTGGCGATCATGGCCCTCCACACGAATCTGTTTTGTTGCTGCAGGTATGTCTGTCACTTTGTCTTCTTTCACTCTGCAAAGCCGTCCTATGTTTTCTCCCTGGGTCCATCTGATGGTCTTTCTTTTCCCTCCAGCTTTCTTGTTATTACTAGGTGCTCAAATGTCACTTGCCTCATAAAAAGTCCTATAAATTCTGCTTGTCTTTTCCTAATCTTCTTCAGTAATGTTCTTGTGTTCGTCTCTTTCAAGATCGTCTCTTTGCTGTCTATAGAACACTTAACATGCTTCTTAGAAACCACATTTCAGCTGCCTTAATCTTGTTCTGACGTTGCAGTTGACTGTTCACGTTTCGCATCCGTACAACATTATCGGTTCTATACAACACTAAAGAACGCTCTTCCTGATGTTAATTGATAGGCATTTGTTGGTAAAAACGCTTTTCTCTTTAAGAACGCTTTTCTCTTTCTTGAATGCTGTTTTAGCCCAGCCGATTTTGCTGGCTGTTTCTAATGTGCATCTGTCGTCTGGTGAGGTGACTGTTCCCAGATATTAACTTATCAATCTGTCTCAAAATTGTGCCATTTGCTGTTATTTTGTATGAGGGGATTTCTGGCTTTTTACTGATTACCATGTCTTCAGTCTTCTAGGTATTTAGCTCCAGCCCTTTTATTTTTGTTTTCTATCATATTCACAAAGTTTGGTAGGTCTTTTTCAGTTTTCTGAAATCAGAACGGTGTCATCTACATAACGAAATACAAATAATTATGTATGCATGTAATAAACCAGCAGTTAGATCAGTCATAAATTTACTCATAAGTTGTCAATGATGAGAAAACGTACTAATTCAGCAGTTAGGCAAATCTTAAATTGACTGATCCAGTTGGAACATGACGCAGTTGGAACATTTTGCAAAATGATGTTTAAACATTCCAATGCAGCAAATAATTGATGCGTAAATACGAACATTTTTTTAAAAGTTAAATACGTTAAGCCAGCTGTTAAACGATGCATAAATGCAGTAATCCAGCTGTTAAACCGAAAGAACGCTCCATTTTGAATTCTCACTGGGTTATGTTAACTACTGCATGCAACGTTTGGCAGCTGACGTGAAAAGTTTCCAAACGATGTGTTAAACGTTGGGATCTGTAGGAGGAGGGGTGGTGGTGTTCAGTTCGGAGTATTGGTGTGGAAACCGTCACGTTCACATAAGTTCAAAACCATTTCATGTTATTCCCATTTGAGGACAAGTTTTACTCTGAGCCTTATCCTGCACCGAAAAAAATAGAAAATAAAGACAGAAAGAAACAAACTGCAACTAAAATCTCAATTTCACCGAGATAGGTCCTCCCTGCTTTCTGAGCCCATATATCTCAATCTAAAACCGATACTGTTATACGGTTGTGAGGCGTGGACAGTCAACACGCAAAGCCAGAACAAGACTGAGGCAGCCGGGATGTGGTTTCTAAGAAGAATGTTGAGAGTTCCATGGACAGCAAAGAAAACAAACCAGACAGTCTTGATAAAGGCAGACACAAGAAGATCATAGATAAAAAAAAAAAAAGAATTAGGAAAAGACAACATTTATAGGCCATTTTATGAGGAAAGGGGAAATAGAGCACCTGGTCAGAACAGGAAAGCTGGAGGGAAAGAGAACACCGGGTAGACCCAAGGAGAAAACATTACACGTGCCGGGTGGCTGAGAACAGAAAGGGTGGAAGATGTGCTTGCAGCGACAAGGGATAGATGCATATGGAGAGCCATGATCACCAACGCCATGCGGTAAGGCACATGATGATGATATCTCGATCTTTAGCCGGCGACTCGCGTTCTCGCTTGTGAGAATAGTTCTGATTGATCTCAATGTGCCGTATGAAAGTAAAAGGCAGGAAGCCAGTATCTACAAGACTGAAAAAAGTATGCCAGGCTAACCAGCAACTTAAGGGAATCTGGCTTCCAAAGCGAAGTCCTCGCCGCTGGAGCAAAAAGGTTAACAGGCATATCTGCCAATGACCTCATAAAACAAACTCTCATTTTCCTCAGAGGAGAGGAATGGACTTCTAAAGGCAATGGAAGACGCAGATGAAAAGAGTTTCAGCTGGATGTGGTCGAGGAGGAACTAAAGTGAATTTTTAAGGCTTCGCATGCGTTAGACAGTTCAGTGATTAAGTCATCAGTCATCAATGACTTGGCTTGCAGCTGACGCGCCCAAAGACCTCCAACTGACCTGGAGGGGGGTGGGGGGTGGGAGATGGCGACAGCGGAGGGCATTCAGAAATCATGACCTTGTCATTGTTGTTATTTTGTTTTAAGCCCAGCCGACTGCATAGAGCCATATCAGGGCTATAACCGTTTCAATACATACACAATATTTCAACAGTAAAAGAAAATTAAGTACACATACCAATGCATTCGCGCACATAATCTACGGAGATGCCTCTAGCGTTGACCACTCCGTCCAATATATCGCACGGAGGATTTAAAAAATATACCTGACTACAAATTTAAACACAACTAAGGACACTAAAACATGTGAAAACAGGCCTAATTACCTAAAATTGCTTCCGCATATTTCACTTCTCAAGAGCCAAAAAATGCACTAAGTACATGTACCCAATTATCACTCCATACGAGAAAGTACGTAAGACTGTATCGAACATATACAGGTGAATGGACCAGCAAGGCAAAATATGATAGAAAAAATGACAGAAAGCAAAGGAGGAAGACGAAATGAAAGAGAGTGACAGAAAAGAGGAAATTTCTACCACAGAATTTCCAGAAGGTGGGGATACTATTTATACTGAAAGAGCCCCGGCATCCCATAAGGGGTAAATCAAGACCTGGATGCGGTCCGGCCCCAACAGAGTGTGAGGAGTTAAGGGGCGAAACATTGAACTTTGTTTCTTGGGGAGGGGGGGGGGTGGATGGAAGGTGGGGCTTCTCTTCTAAGGACCTTCCGCTACCCAGCTCTCCCGAGTTTCTTACTACTCCATCCAAAAACTCTTATCAGAAAGTCATTGACAGCGGAGGAAAACGGAGAGAAAAAAAGAGGGGGAGGAGGAAGAAGAGAGGGGTATGAGAGGGTTCCGCCTTTGGCAGCCGAAGATGAAAGCTATGACGCCTCTATGGCGGCTTCTTCCGCTCTTCTGAGCATCTTGGCAAAAATGGAGAGGGCTAGAGATTATGCATAAAACCACTTTGATTAGGAGACATCCACTTAAAAGAAGTGGACAGAATTGAAAAGAAAAGGAAGAAAGAAAAAAAGTGAAGAAAGGAAATACAGAAAGGAAAAAGAAAAGGAAACAAATTAAAAAAAAACAAAGAAAGAAAGAAAAATAAAGAATAAAACAAAAACAGATCAAAGAAGAAGACAAAAACGAAGAAAAAATAATGTCAATAATACAAGCAAAATAAACAGTTATAAAAAGTTCCATATTTTAAAAAAACCCACATGAAAAGGACAAGAAAATGGGATCCCAGATGAAAATGAAACTGCTGTAAATTCAAGAAGATTGTCAAATAATAAAACCGAAAAAAATCTTCATTTCCATTAAGTATTTTTCTTCATTTGTTTGATATTATTGACAAAATAATTTGTTTGATATTAATGACAAAATAACAGACGAGGTTATACAGTGAGGGCAGTCCCATTTTCTGACCTGTAGTCCGTTATCACTTGCACGGTTTTCAGTCACAGTGTTACATTTGGGTACTTTCTTTATGGCATTAAGAAGACAAGTCATTTATTGGGGCGAAGGTTTGAAAGATCACACTCAGTTTCTCAAGATGAACATGAACACACACACACACACACACACACACACACACACACATGCGCGCACGCACGCACGCACACACGCACGCACGTACACAGAGAAAGAGAGAGTGAATACATGCGTGCGTGCGTGCGTGCGTGTTAGTGTGTGCGTGTCTATGCATACATATGTATACATACATGTATATATGTACATATATATATATATGTGTGTATATATATATATGTATGTGTATATGTAAACGTGTATATACATACATGTATGCATATATATATATATATATATATATATATATATAAGAAAGAGAGAGAGAGAAAGACAGACAGACAGACAGACAAACAGACAGAGAGAACAGACAGAGAGAAAGAATTGCCGTCACTTTGATTTCACTCACCATTTGGATTTTACACTGTGTTACTGCGTTTCCCCCTCTTTGAGCTTCGATTAACACGTCATGTTTCACCTTAACTCTCTTACTGCCCTTTATGCCACCGTCATCTAGGGCAGCAATGAAACTCCGCCACTCTTGTGTGTTCCTGTCTTACGTCTTCCCTCTGGTGTCCAGTGAAGGGCAGTTCGGGTAATGTTATCCTGCTCCTTTATGATGATGCGTCCAGTCCATCTCTATGGTCTTTTCATGATGACAGTGTCCTCACTGTAGCTACTGATCACACTGGTCGAGTTGTTGGTTGAAGATGATAATGGGCGAGGTGATTTTCATGATTCTACGGAGGTTCAGTGTGGAAAAGGCTGATAGGAGGTTTCTCGTGTGAATGGTTGGCACAGCTTGGTAAGGTCGCTCGCTGTCATCCTCCAGCATTCCAAGCTGTATAGTCCAGCATTCCAAGCTGTATAGTCCAGTATTCCAAGCTGTACAGTCCAGTATTCCAAGCTGTATAGTCCAGCATTCCAAGCTGTATAGTCCAGTATTCCAAGCTGTACAGTCCAGTATTCCAAGCTGTATAGTCCAGCTGTATAGTCCAGCATTCCAAGCTGTATAGTCCAGCATTCCAAGCTGTATAGTCCAGCATTCCAAGCTGTACAGTCCAGCATCCCAAGCTGTATAGTCCAGTATTCCAAGCTGTATAGTCCAGCATTCCAAGCTGTATAGTCCAGCATTCTAAGCTGTATAGTCCAGCATTCTAAGCTGTACAGTCCAGCATCCCAAGCTGTATAGTCCAGCATTCCAAGCTGTATAGTCCAGCATTCCAAGCTGTATAGTCCCGCATTCCAAGCTGTATAGTCCAGCATTCCAAGCTGTATAGTCCAGCATCCCAAGCTGTATAGTCCAGCATTCCAAGCTGTATAGTCCAGCATTCAAGCTGTATAGTCCAGCATTCCAAGCTGTATAGTCCAGCATTCCAAGCTGTATAGTCCAGCATTCCCAGCTGTATAGTCCAGCATTCACAGCTGTAGTCCAGCATTCAAGCTGTACAGTCCAGCATTCCAGTGTATTTCAGATTCCAGCTGTTAGTCCACTGTCGTAGCTGATAGCCAGCATTCCGAGTGTATGGTCCAGCATTGTAAGCTGTAAGTCCAGCATTCAAGCTGTATGTCCAGCATTCCAAGCTGTAGAGTCCAGCATTCCAAGCTGTACAGTCCAGCATTCCAACTGTATAGTCCAGCATCCCAAGCTGTATAGTCCAGATTCCAAGCTGTATAGTCCAGATCCAAGTTTCCAAGCTGTATAGTCCAGCATCCAAGCTGTAAGTCCAGCATCCAAGCTGTATAGTCCAGCATTCCAAGCTGTATAGTCCAGCATTCCAAGCTGTACAGTCCACATTCCAAGCTGTATAGTCCAGCTATTCCAAGCTGTATAGTCCAGCATTCAAGCTGTATAGTCCAGCATTCTAAGCTGTATAGTCCAGCTTTCTAAGCTGTATAGTCCAGCATTCCAGCTGTATAGTCCAGCATTCCAAGCTGTATAGTCCAGCATTTCCAAGCTGTATAGTCCAACATTCCAAGCTGTATAGTCCAACATTCCAAGCTGTATAGTCCAACATTCCAAGCTGTATAGTCCAACATCCCAAGCTGTATAGTCCAACATTCCAAGCTGTATAGTCCAGCATTCCAAGCTGTATAGTCCAACATTCCAAGCTGTATAGTCCAACATTCCAAGCTGTATAGTCCAACATTCCAAGCTGTATAGTAGGGTGCAGAGGACACAGTTCTGGTGAAGTCTCAGCTTGGTGTTTGTTGTCCGGCGTTATTTGACAGCTCTGGTACAGCCTCAACTTGGTGTTGACGATGTACTCGGTGGATTTACACCGTTATTCAACGTCTTCAAAGTGTTTCTGGCCTTTCTGAGACGGGTCTTGATATAGCTCAAATACTGCGATGATTGACATGCTATGTTCAGTTCAATCCATATTGCTCATAGCCCACCCAACTACTAGAGCCATAACAGGGCTAATAACACCACGTCAAAAACAACCCGCTGAGGTGAAAGACAACAGTTAAAAACCATGCTCACCGTTAACCTTGCCAGTCTAAAATTCAATTAATTATAAATAGCCGTAAAATCATGTCAGGTTAAATCTATTGAGCTCTTGTAAAAACTGGAAAATTGTGTGGTGCTTTTGTCTCACATCGTACAAGTCCCAGCAATATTTGACAGCTGTAGCACAGCCTGAACTTGGAGTTGACGATTACCTGGTGGACTGACACACGTTATTCAGCAGTTTCAAAGTGTTTCTGACCTTGCTGAGACGGGTCTTGATATAGCTCCAATACTGCGATGATTGACATGCCATATAAAAGTTACAGGAAACTTTGTAAGAACCGTCCAAACTACAGTTTTGATCTGCTTTTTTTATCGGCAGAGAATATACACGAGATCTGTAATCGATTTCTTGGATTAGCGTTGTTATTGTTTAAAGCCCAACCGACTGCGTAGAGCCATATCAGGGCTATAATCACTTCGAAACATACAAAACTTGAACAGAAAAAAAAGAAAATTAAGTATACATATCAATGCATTCGTGCACATAATCTAAAGACATGCCCCTGGCGTTGACCACTCCGTCCAATTTATCAAACACGAGATTTAAAAAGCACATCTGAATACAAATTTAAGCATACCTAAAGACACCAAAACATATATAAAAACAGGCATAAAATTACTTAAAATTGCTTCCACATATCTCACCTCCCTAGAGCCAAAATGCACTTTATACCTGTACCCAGTTATCAATCCCAAGAAAAAGTACCTAAGACTTTATCGAACACATACAGGTGAATGGACCAGCAAGGCAGAAAATGATAGGAAGAAATGACAGAAAGCAAAGGAACAAGGAATAAGTAAAGAGAGTGACAGAAAAGAGGCAATTTGTAGCACCGATTTTTTCATCAGGTGGGGATACTATTTACACTGCCTCCCCCCCCCCCTCCGGGCATCCCCACAGGGGTTGGATTAGCGTGGCAATGTATGAATAATCTATTTCATGGATTAGTGTCACAATGTACGAATAATATATTTCTTGGATTAGTGTCACAATGGAAGATGGTATGATTGACGTTATCTCCTCTGTCCCTTATTGCACATGTTTGGCAGCCGGTTTATTTACATGGCAATTAAAGCAAAACGTGCCAATAAAGCACAGTGCTGAGGATGCACTGATGAGTCCAAATGTAAGGCTGAGGTTAACCCTTTCACTTCCAATGGCGACAATTGTTGACTGCACTGAACATGTTAAATGCAGTTCTGCATTAAGTAGTGTGAGAAATTCAGTTCGGTTATTTTGTCCGGCTCAAAAAACATGAGGGATGCTCACTTGCTGTTTTTCTCTTAAATTTCGGTTCTTTGTTTCTTGGTCTTTGTATACGCTTGGCGAAGGCCAGTTGGCTGAAATTTTGGGCCTGTGTTGTTGCACAGTCTATACATCTTTGGTGGGCATGCATGATGGGTATTTTCATGTCTCCATAAGTAGCTATAACACTGACAAGACTCACAGGATCTTTAACGTGCATATTTGATGTCCTGCGTGCGAATACACACGTACGGGGTTTAAGCACCGGCAAATATACACACATGTTGACCTAGGTGATAAGGAAAACATTAACCTCTTATCCACTCAGCACAGATGTCTAGGCAGATCGATCCCAGACTGTCCGACCAGAAGTCCCGACTTTACATCCTGACTCATCATCATCATCATCATCAAGTACCCTGCCACATGGCGTTGGCGATCATGCCCTCCATTTATCCCTTGTCACTACAAGTACATCTTCCACCCTCTCTGTCCTCAGCCACCCTGCAATTCCGTCCAATATTTTCTCCCTGGGTCTGTCCGGTGCTCTCTTTCCCTCCAGCTTTCCTGTTCTGACTAGGTGCTCTAATTCCCCTTTCCTCATAAAATGGCCTATAAATGTTGCTTGTATTATCCTAATCATCCTTATCAATAA
>JAPXFY010000014.1:6551062-6556062 GCA_030674185.1 Monoplex corrugatus | reverse complement strand
ATGTGACCTTGAAGAAGCACCAAATGACTTCTCAAAGTCAAGTGACCCTGAAGAAGCACCAAATGACTTCTCAAAAGTCAAGTGACCCTGAAGAAGCACCAAATGACTTCTCAAAGTCAATGTGACCTTGAAGAAGCACCAAATGACTTCTCAAAGTCAATGTGACCTTGAAGAAGCACCAGATTTCTCAAAGTCAATGTGACCTTAAAGAGGCAGATGAAATACAAGTGGAAAAACTCATAACAGTGGTACCAGAATGTAAATATTAACAGAAGCTCCCGAAGAAGCGCCGTTCACACAAGGTCCTCAAACAGCGTCCAATGACCATGACCGCAGGGCATCAAGGGGTAGATAATCAGGAACACCTTTCTGATAATGCTACAATGAGAATGGGGATGCTAGAGATGATTTTGTGGAATTGCAGTTTCGGACTAAGACTGCATAACTGGACTGTACTGTTCGTTTACTTTCAGGGTAAGTTATTAACTAAGTAACATAACATCTTGAGAGTCATGTTCTGAGCTTGCAATTCTGTGCCTTGAGGATGCGTCTATGCTAGCTGAATGGGCAGCGCAAGTTGTGTTGGATTTGAGAAATTCTACATGGAGATAACTCCGTGACTCTGTCAACTAGATTTGCAGTTGACTTAGTTACATAATTCAAATCGCCCCGTGACGTCACCTAATACCCTTTGGGACTTGTCAGCGTTATTCTGGCTTTTGCAATCAGACCGTGATGAGAGTTTACTGTGCTTTTATTACGCCAATAGATGCTATGGTTGGCAAGCAGCGTACATACAGTTACTACTAGTATTCAAGCGCCAGAACCTGCATAATCATCTTGTCATCCATCAGAGATCATGCACTCATCCACCATAGATCATCGAATCATTATCACACATCACCTCATCATTCACAGCATCTATCTCAGATCAATCATCCATCACAGATCATCTCTCGATAATCATCATCACAGATCATCTATCCAGATCAATCATCCCCTCACAGATCATCTATCCAGATCAATCATCACACATCATCCAACTGTTGTCACAAATCATCCCATCTTCCATCACGGATTATCTTCACGACCAATTTACTATTACACATCATCCAATCATCCACCACAGATCATTCCAGCACAGATCATCCAGCACAGATTATCCAAATCATCCATCACAGATCATCCATCACAATCATCCAATCATCCATCACAGATCATCCAATCATAAGACAGTCCAATCATCACACACATTTAAAATCCGTCAACATCATCCAAATATCATAACAGATCATCCATAACAGACATCCATCACAGATCTCATCACAGATCATCCATCACAGATCATCCATCACAGATATCATCCATAACAGATCATCCAATCATCCTCACAGTCATCCAAACATCCATCACAGATCATCCAAATCATCCATCACAGATCATCCAACATCAATCACAGATCATCCAAACATCCATCACAGATCATCATACATCTTCACAGATCATCCATCACAGATCATCCAAATCATCCATCACAGATATCATCACACATCTATTTACAGATCATCCATCACAGATCATTTCCCAAACATCCATCACAGTATCCATCCAAATCATCCATCACAGATCATCTAACACAATCATCACAATCAAACATCCATCACAGATCATCCAAACATCCATCACAGATCATCCATCATCATACAGATCATCCAAACATCCATCACAGATCATCCAATACATCATATCCACAAGATCATCCAAACATCCATCACAGATCATCCAGACATCCCTCACAGATCATCCACATCCATCACAGATCATCCAGACATTCCATCAAGATCATCCAAACATCCATCACAGATCATCCAAACATTCACAGATCATCCAAACATCCATCACAGATCATCCAAACATTCATCACAGATCATCCAAACATCCATCACAGAAACATCCAAAACATTTCCACAGATCATCCAAACATCCATCACAGATCATCCAATCATCCATCACAGATCATCCAAACATCCATCACAGATCATCCAAACATCCATCACAGATCATCCAAACATCCATCACAGATCATCCAATCATCCATCACAGAATCATCCAATCATCCATCACAGATCATCCATACATCCATTCACAGATCATCCAATCATCCTCACAGATCATCCAATCACCCATCACAGATCTCCAAACATCCATCACAGATCATCCAATCATCCCTCACAGATCAATCCATCAAGATCATCCAAATAATCCATCACAGATCATCCAATCATCCATCACAGACCATCCAAACATCCATCACAGACATCCATACAAATATCATCACAGATCATCCAATCATCCATCACAGATTCATCCAATATCCATCACAGACCATCCAAACATCCATCACAGATCATCCAATCATCCATCACAGGCATCCAAACATCCATCACAGATCATCCATCACAGATATCCACAACATATCATCCATCACAGATCATCCATCACAGATATACAATACAGATCATCCAATCATCCATCACAGATCATCCAATCACCATGACAGATCATCCACACATCATCAAGATCATCCATCACAGAAACATCCAATCATCCATCACAGGCCATCCAAACATCCATCACAGATCATCATCACAAATCATCCAATCACATCAAGATTATCCAATCATCCATCACAGATCATCCAATCATCCATCACAGATCATCCAAACATCCATCACAGATCATCCAAACATCCATCACAGATCATCCAATCATCCTCACAGATCATCCAAAATCATCCATCACAGATCATCCAATCATCCATCACAGATCATCCAAACATCCATCACAGATCATCCAATCATCCCTCACAGATCAACCAATCATCCATCACAGATCATCCAAACATCCATCACAGACCATCCAAACATCCATCACAGATCATCCAAACATCCATCACAGATTCATCCAAACATCCATCACAGATGTACAAACATTCATCACAGATGTACAAACATCCATCACAGATGTACAAACATCTATCACAGATCATCCAAACATCCATCACAGACCATCCAAACATCCATCACAGATGTACAAACATCTATCACAGACCATCCAAACATCCATCACAGACCATCCAAACATCCATCACAGATCATCCAAACATCCATCACAGACCATCCAAACATCCATCACAGACCATCCAAACATCCATCACAGACCATCCAAACATCCATCACAGATGTACAAACATCCATCACAGATCATCCAAACATCTATCACAGATCATCCAAACATCCATCACAGACCATCCAAACATCCATCACAGACCATCCAAACATCCATCACAGATGTACAAACATCCATCACAGATGTACAAACATCTATCACAGATCATCCAAACATCCATCACAGATGTACAAACATCCATCACAGATCATCCAAACATCCATCACAGATCATCCAAACATCCATCACAGATGTACAAACATCCATCACAGATCATCCAAACATCCATCATAGATCATCCAAACATCCATCACAGATCATCCATCACAGATCATCCAAACATCCATCACAGATCATCCATTTACTATTACAAATCATCCAGACATCCATCACAGATCATCCAGACATCCATCACAGATCATCCAGACATCCATCACAGATCATCCAAACATCCATCACAGATCATCCATTTACTATTACAAATCATCCAGACATCCATCACAGATCATCCAGACATCCATCACAGATCATCCAGACATCCATCACAGATCATCCAAACATCCATCACAGATCATCCAGACATCCATCACAGATCATCCAGACATCCATCACAGATCATCCAGACATCCATCACAGATCATCGAAATATCCATCACAGATCATCCAAACATCCATCACAGATGTACAAACATCCATCACAGATCATCCATTTACTATTACAAATCATCCAGACATCCCTCACAGATCATCCAGACATCCATCACAGATCATCCAGACATCCCTTACAGATCATCCAGACATCCATCACAGATCATCCAGACATCCATCACAGATCATCCAAATATCCATCACAGATCATCCAAATATCCATCACAGATCATCCAAATATCCATCACAGATCGTACAATCAATCATCTGCCTTGGAATTTTTTTTTTTAAAACCCTACTGTCTGCCAAATGGGTCACACGACCAGACGGACCTAGGGACCCTCACGTCAGCGGCTACAGACGAAAGCACTTTACATGATCACAGCCACCCTACAACCGTTCCATGACCACGACGATGAATCCCAAAATGAAAGTACATGTACACCACAAGTTATTATCGTGATTGCCGTCAGGACTTTGAAGGGAGAACTGCAACTTTTTCCATTTAATCTTTTCTTGGTTGGATTGGAGAGTGGATGCTACTTTTTCTTGGTGAAGATGAGCGCGAGGGTCACATGGTCACCTGGGCAGACTGACCTCAAAACGCATTATTCGTCTGCTGTTACAGATAGAGCCGATCTGTCACCATCTCACCCATCACTCAAACCGCATTGTTACTGCAAGGATTAGTCGATAAATGAATGCCTTGAGCTACAGATTACTATTATTATTATTATTATTATTATTATCATTATTATCATTATTATTATCATTATTATTATTATCATTATTATTATTATTATTGTTGTTGTAGCGTTCCATTTTTTCGGCTACGTCTATGCACTTTGGTTTTTATTCGCCACAGTAAGCAGGCGGAATATCAGTGCACACTCTGCATACTGTCTTCGGTAGGTGTTCCTGGTGGATATTTCCATGTTTTCCTTAAGCCATCGAACACTGGTATAACTTACAGTTTCTTTAACGTGCATACTTGATGTTCTGTGTGTGTCGACACACAAAGGGAATTTAGGCAAGTAACACGCCTGCATACATGTTTATCTCATCATCATCATCATGTGCCCTGCCGCATGGCGTTGGCGATCACGGCCCTCCATACGAATCTA
>JAPXFY010000014.1:6521062-6546062 GCA_030674185.1 Monoplex corrugatus | reverse complement strand
GAGAGAGGGAGAGGGAAGACAGAGGGAGACAGAGAGAGGGAGAGGGAAGACAGAGGGAGACAGAGAGAGGGAGAGGGAAGACAGAGGGAGACAGAGAGAGGGAGAGGGAAGACAGAGGGAGACAGGGAGAGACAGGGAGAGACAGAGAGAGGGAGACGGAGACAGAGAGAGGGAGAGGGACGAGAGAGGGAGACAGACAGAAAGAGGGAGGGAGAGGGAGACAGAGGGAGACAGAGAGGGAGACCGAGACAAGAGAGGGAGAGGAGACAGAGAGAGGGAGACAGAGGGAGGGAGATAGACAGAAAGAGGGAGAGGGAGACAGAGGAGACAGAGAAAGGGAGACAGAGACAGAAAGACGGAGACAGAGGGAGAGGGAGACAGAGACAGAAAGAGGGAGATGAGAGAGAGGGAGACAGAGAGGGGCAGACAGAGACAGAGGGAGAGGGAAGAGAGGGAAACAGAGAGAGGGAGACAGAGACAGAGGGAGAGGGAAGAGAGAGGGAGACAGAGAGAGGGAAACAGAGAGAGGGAGACAGAGACAGGGAAACAGACACAGACAAACAGGAGAGGGAGAGACAGAGAGAGAGAGAGAGAAAACGAGAGAGAGGGAGACAGAGAGTCGGAGAGGGAAGAGAGACGGAGACAGAGACAGAAAGAGGCAGAGGGAGGGAGAGAGGCCGAATGACGCTACCGGCCCAGACCAGCCGCTAAAACACACAAGTGTGGCACTGCAGATAACACAGCTACAATTAGCTTAATGGCTGAGATATGTCATTTTAATCATAAGATTATAATGTATGAAGAAAACAGTCTCCTACTCAGTCCTTTCTTTTCTGGTGAGTGTGATTCAGCGAGAGAAGGAGACAGTCTAATGGAAAGGAAGCACGCACTAAAACTCACAGGTAGATAAACCGAGGCACTGAGAGAGAGAGAGAGAGAGAGAGAGAAGACAGACAGACAGACGGACAGAGAGAGGCAGAGACAGACAGACTGACAGACACAGAGAAACCGAGGCACAGAGAGAGAGAGAAGACAGAAAGAGAGACAGACACAAGATAGACACAGAGAGAGAGGAGGAGAAGTCAGAGAGAGACAGAGAGAAAAGACACAAGAGAGAAGAGAGAGAGAGAGGGAGGGAGAAGTCAGAGAGAGACAGAGACAGAGAAAAGACACAAGAGAGGAGAGAGAGAGAGAGAGAGAGAGAGAGAGAGAGAGAGAGAGAGAGAAGGCACAGACAAGGGAGGAAAAGACAAGAGCAAGAAAGAGATAAGACAGAAGACAGACAGACAGACAGAGCAATAAGAAACAAAGAGACGAACGCACTGAGGTTTTGAGCAGGCAGAAAAACTGGTTGATACCCTGCTATGGAGACGTGCTTCCCCACCCCATCCCTTCCTACACCCTGGGCACAGCAGCCCACATTTCATGTGGAGAAATTCCGTGGTAATAATTATGAATCAATGAATAAATGAATACATAGCTCAAACTAAACCCAATCTAACAATTAGTTGATTGTTGACAGTGGGATTGTCATGTCTGTCTACCAGTAAGTTTTTTTTTTTCATTAAGGAATGTGGTAAACATTACCATAGCGGAAAAAGGTGACTTAGCGGAAGACAACTTTGCTATTTAATCTAGTCCTTTTGGTCGTGGTTCGTAAGAGACAGAGAGAGAGAGAGAGAGGAGAGAGAATGACAACAAGAGAGAGACAGAGAGAGAAGAGAAGAGAGAGAGAGCAGAGAGAGAGAATGACAATCACAATCACAATCACAATAATATTGCCAATGACAACACCACTTTCTCTTCCAATGGTAAAAGTCATTAGCTAAAAGCCGTTTTTCAAATTTATCGTTGCTAATTTACACATTTCCCTATACTGAAAATACTGACAAAAGAAAAACAGCAATAAATCAGTAATAAACCATATACATAGTAAAGACAGAAACTAAACAGTAAGAAAGGAAGAATAAGAAGAACAACAACACATTTTCAATTTAGAAGATCGTAGCATAAACAGAATAATTTTCTCTACGTTCAGTCCTCACCCGTAGAGGTTGCTGATACACGTGAACTGTAATACCCATGTACACGTTCACTGTAACACCCATGTACACGTGCACTGTAATACCCATGTACACGTGCACTGTAATACCCATGTACACGTGCACTGTAATACCCATGCACACGTGTACTGTAATACCCATGTACACGTGCACTGTAATACCCATGTACACGTGCACTGTAATACCCATGTACACGTGCACTGTAATACCCATGTACACGTTCACTGTAACACCCATGTACACGTGCACTGTAATACCCATGTACACGTGCACTGTAATACCCATGCACACGTGTACTGTAATACCCATGTACACGTGCACTGTAATACCCATGTACACGTGCACTGTAATACCCATGTACACGTGCACTGTAATACCCATGTACACGTTCACTGTAACACCCATGTACACGTGCACTGTAATACCCATGTACACGTGCACTGTAATACCCATGTACACGTGCACTGTAATACCCATGTACACGTGCACTGTAACACCCATGTACACATACACTATAATACCCATGTACACGTGCACTGTAATACCCATGTACACGTGCACTGTAACACCCATGTACACGTGCACTGTAACACCCATGTACACGTGCACTGTAATACCCATGTACACGTGCACTGTAATACCCATGTACACGTGCACTGTAACACCCATGTACACGTGCACTGTAATACCCATGTACACGTGCACTGTAACACCCATGTACACGTGCACTGTAATACCCATGTACACGTGCACTGTAACACCCATGTACACGTGCACTGTAATACCCATGTACACGTGCACTGTAATACCCATGTACACGTGCACTGTAATACCCATGTACACGTGCACTGTAATACCCATGTACACGTGCACTGTAATACCCATGCACACGTGTACTGTAATACCCATGCACACGTGCACTGTAATACCCATGCACACGTGCACTGTAATACCCATGCACACGTGCACTGTAATACCCATGTACACGTGCACTGTAATACCCATGTACACGTGCACTGTAATACCCATGTACACGTGCACTGTAATACCCATGTACACGTGCACTGTAATACCCATGTACACGTGCATTGTAATACCCATGTACACGTGCACTATGATACCCATGTACACGTGTACTGTAATATCCATGTACACGTGCACTGTAATACCTATGCACACGTGCACTGTAATACCCATGTACACGTGCACTGTGATACCCATGTACACGTGCACTGTAATACCCATGTACACGTGCATTGTAATACCCATGTACACGTGCACTGTAATACCCATGTACACGTGCACTGTAATACCCATGTACACGTGCACTGTAATACCCATGTACACGAGCACTATGATACCCATGTACACGTGCACTGTAATATCCATGTACACGTGCACTGTAATACCCATGCACACGTGCACTGTAATACCCATGTACACGTGCACTGTAATACCCATGCACACGTGCACTGTAATACCCATGTACACGTGCACTGTGATACCCATGTACACGTGCACTGTAATATCCATGTACACGTGCACTGTAAAACCCATGCAGAATCTATACTGATACTTATGAACTCCAATAGCACAAAGTCATAAAAATGTACTGCAACAAGAACATTTTATTTTCTAAGATAGTGGCATAAGCAATACATTTTTTTACTTACACTATCACTCACCCAAAAAAGGTCTACACTAATTAAAAAAAAACAAATAAATAAATAAAAATTTAAAAAAACATGACACATAAAAACATTTAAGAGAGACAGAGAGAGAGAGGAAGAGAGAGAGAGAGAGAGAGAGAGAGAGAGAGAAAGGGAGAGAAACAGACAGACAGACATTGAGACAGACACACAAACACACACACACACACACAGAAAGATAAACAGACAGAAAGATAAACAGAGAGACAGTCAATGTTGACGTGACCAGACTGAACTCTAAACACGCACGTTTGATATTATAGACAACACAGCCGCAATCAGCGAAATGGCAGGATTGGAGGGCAGTTGGTATCTTTGGGCTTCAAATGAAATATATTACCCCATCTGCCCATGACCTCACAAAACAGCCCTCGATTGCAGGAAAGGAGAGGACCAGGGCCCTCAAGGCAATACCAGAAGCAGTTGAAAAGAATTCCATCTGGAACTGGTCGAGGAAGAACAAACGTGAACTTAATGAGGCTCAAAATTCCCCTATATACTGCAGGTGTTAGATGGTTAAATGATTAAGACATCCGGTGTTAGATGGTTAAATGATTAAGACATTCGGTGTTAGATGGTTAAATGATTAAGACATTCGGTGTTAGATGGTTAAATGATTAAGACATCCGGTGTTAGATGGTTAGATGATTAAGACATCTGGTGTTAGATGGTTAAATGATTGAGACATCCAGTGTTAGATAGTTAAATAATTAAGACATCTGGTGTTAGATGGTTAAATGATTAAGACATCCGGTGTTAGATGGTTAGACTATTAAGCATCCGGTGTTAGTTGGTTAGATGATTAAGACATCCGGTGTTTGATGGTTAGATGATTAAGACATCCGGTGTTAGATAGTTAGATTATTAAGCATCCGGTGTTAGTTGGTTAGATGATTAAGACATCCGGTGTGAGATGGTTAAATGATTAAGACATCTGGTATTAGATGGTTAGATGATTAAGACATCCAGTGTTAGATGGTTAGACTATTAAGACATCCGGTGTTAGATGGTTAGACTATTAAGACATCCGGTGTTAGATGGTTAGACTATTAAGACATCCGGTGTTAGATGTTTACGTGATTAAGACATCCGGTGTTAGATGGTTAAATGATTAAGACATCCGGTGTTAGATGGTTAGACTATTAAGACATCCGGTGTTAGATGGTTAGATGATTAAGACATCCGGTGTTAGATGGTTAAATGGTTAAGACATCCGGTGTTAGATGGTTAGATGATTAAGACATCCGGTGTTAGATGGTTAGACTATTAAGACATCCGTGTTAGATGGTTAAATGGTTAAGACATCCGGTGTTAGATGGTTAGATGATTAAGACTTCCGGTGTTAGATAGTTAGATGATTAAGACATCCGGTGTTAGATGGTTAGATGATTAAGACATCCGGTGTTAGATGGTTAGATGATTAAGACATCCAGTGTTAGATAGATGATTAAGTCATCCGGTGTTAGATAGATGATTAAGACATCCGGTGGTAGATAGTTAGATGATTAAGACATCCGGTGTTAGATAGTTAGATGATTAAGACATCCGGTGTTAGATAGTTAGATGATTAAGACATCCAGTGTTAGATAGTTAGATGATTAAGACATCCGGTGTTAGATGGTTAATCTATTAAGACATCCAGTGTTAGATAGATGATTAAGACATTCGGTGTTAGATAGTTAGATGATTAAGACATCCGGTGTTAGATAGTTAGATGATTAAGACATCCAGTGTTAGATAGATGATTTAAGACATCCAGTGTTAGATAGTTAGATGATTAAGACATCCGGTGTTAGATGGTTAAATGATTAAGACATCCGGTGTTAGATAGTTAGATGATTAAGACATTCGGTGTTAGATAGTTAGATGATTAAGACATCCGGTGTTAGTTAGATGATTAAGACATCCAGTGTTAGATAGATGATTAAGACATCCAGTGTTAGATAGTTAGATGATTAAGACATTATTATTATTATTAAGGGCATTTAGAGCGCCTAATCTTTCTGGAAAGCCCTAAGCGCTTACAAACTGTACAATACACATTACATCGAACATAGAAACATAGGCCTAATATAATTTTCATCATACATGGCGGACCTCTGTCACTCCATCCCACAAGCACATACACACCGTTAATAATATCAAATATTAGTACCTACTCTCTGGCACACACACACATATCCTCCTCCCACCCCGAGACATATCTATAGGCGCACAGCAATAACATACACAGAAGCACGCTAGCGCGCAGACAGCATAGCTCTTTTAGGTTAATAAATTTCAGAGAGGAAAGAGATGCGTTTTCAAGCCAGATTTAAATGACTGAAGACTTGTTTTGTGCCTCAGCGGGTAGGGAAGTGAATTCCATGAGGAAGGGGCTTGAAAAGAAAAGGATCGCTCACCATATGATTTTGTTCGAAAAGTTGGGATTCGAAATAAGCGGGTATCGGCTGAGGTACGAAGATGACGAGATGGAACGTATAGTTGAAGATATTCAGACAGGTAAGAGGGAATAGAATTGTCGAAGTATCTGAAGCACTGAACAGCAATTTTATGTTGGATCCTTTTCAACACAGGTAACCAATGCAAGTCTTGGAGAAGAGGAGAGACATGCTGAAATTTGGAAGACCGAAATACTAGCCGAGCGGCATGGTTCTGTACTTTCTGAAGTTTGTCAAGGAGCTGTTTTGGGGAACCAGACAGAAGGGAATTACAATAGTCAAGACGAGAAAGAACGAAAGCACAAACTAATATTTTAGTAGCTTCGAGAGTAAGGAGATGACGGATGGAACCTATTCTACGAAGTTCAAGGTAACAGACACGACAGATGTTTGAGACATGCTGCTGAAAGTTGAGTGTTGTCGATGGTGACACCTAGATACTTAACTTTTTGGGAGAGGGTGATGTCTGTCCCATTCAGTGATATGGAAGATGGAATTAAGTCACAGTTGAGAAGTTTTTTAGGAGTAATGAAAATCATTTCAGTTTTGTCTTGGTTTAGTTGTAATTTGTTGCAAGTCATCCAGTCTTTCACGTCGGAAATGCAGGCTTTAGTGGTTTGTACGATGTTGTTTACATTAGAGAGGGGACCAGAATTGTAAATTTGATTGTCATCTGAGAAGCTATGATGTGATACAGAATGGCGGAGAATAATATTTGCGAGAGGCTGCGTGTACAAAACAAAGAGAACTGGACCCAGGACGGATCCTTGAGGAACGCCATATCTGAGGGCTGAGGGAGGTGAGGGCAAGCCATTTACAGATACAGTCTGTGTGCGGTCAGAGAGATATGACTGAAACCAGGAGAGAGCGGAGCCAGAAATTCCGTAGCAGTTGTGGAGGCGCCAAAGCAGTATCTCATGGTCTATAGTGTCGAAGGCAGCAGACAAATCTAAGAGAGAGAGAAGAGAAGTGTCACCATCATCAAGGGATGTCAGAAGATCGTTCACAATTTTCAATAAAGCAGTTTCAGTGCTATGTCCTGATCTATATGCTGACTGATTGGGATATAATAAATGGTTTGATTCAAGATGTTCTAGAAGTTGGTGTAAAATAAGTTTTTCAGTTACCTTGGAAAGAAAGGGAGATTGGAGACAGGCCGGTAGTTTTTGAGAATATCTGGATCAAGAGAAGGTTTCTTTAGGAGAGGTTTGACAATAGCTGATTTGAATGAGCTTGGGAAGATGCCTGACACCAGTGAATGATTGATGACAGATGTAAAGAATGGGAGTAGCGTATCCAAACATTGTGTCAAAACAGAAGCCGGGAGGGGGTCTAATTCACTGGTTTTGATAGCAGAGTCCTTGATAGTTTTCTTCACAAAAGACTCAGAGACAGGCTGAAAGGATGTCAGTGGACAGCCAGAGAAGGTTGGTTCAGGCATTGAAAGAGGAGGGGTATTTTGCGAATCGAGACTATCACGAATGTCAAAAAGTTTCCCATTAAAGAAGTTAGAGAATGCTAGAGGAAGGTCAGCAGGTGGAACATGAGAAGGTATAGGGCTGTTTTTAGTTTTACAGAGAAGAGTGTTAGTAATGTTGAAGAGCTGTTTAAAAGTTGTGGCAGACGTAATTTTAGCATTATAGAATGAAACCTTTGCACTATGGACAAGTTTATCAAATGCTTTCTTTGCAGACTGGAAGGATTGTTTATGCACAGTTGATTTGTGTTTGATCATCCGTCTCTCAGCACGTCTTCTCTCACGCTTGGCAGCCTGGAGCTGAGGTCCAGCGGCAGCATACCAGGGTGAAGGGGGACGATGAGAGACCTTCCTTTGGGTGGTTGGAGCATGCTGATCGAGGCAATTGCGGAGGACAGCGTCAAGATCGTCGGCAGAAGTTGGCTGAGAATTGAGGAGTTGGGAATGGAGGTTGCTGTTGAACGATGGAAAGTCGATGGTTGACAGGTTTCTGGCCATGACGTAGATTTGACGTGGAGGAGGTTTTGATAGTTGAAGTTGGCTCAGGATGCAGTAGTGGTCAGAAGGGAGAGTTTGAATGACATCAGTGGACTGGAGGATATTGTCACTGTCTCTGTGTACAAGCCAGTCTAGTGTATGTCCTTTAATGTGGGTTGGAGTTTGGATGGCTTGAGTTAGGTCGAAGGTGTTGAGTAACTCGGTAGTCTTTGCAGTCAGATTGTTGGAGGGTACGTCGTAGTGGATGTTGAAGTCGCCGGTCAGAATTAAAGATCCTTTCAGATTGTTGCAGTATTCTAAGAGGTCATGAAATTGGTCAACAAAATCAGAGTCAGACAGATGGTTCTTTCTGTTTGGTGGTGGTCTATAGAGGCAGAAAATGTGGGCGCAAGATTGAGGAAAAGACAGAGTCAGTTGTACAAGTTCAAATGAGGAGTGGTGGAAGGGAAAGCCGGACACAGTAGAAACATATGGCAGAAGGGGAGAAGCAATGACGAGAGCGATGCCACCTCCACGGGATGACATCCGGTGTTAGATGGTTAAACTATTAAGACATCCAGTGTTAGATAGTTAGATGATTAAGACATCCGGTGTTAGATGGTTAAATGATTAAGACATCCGGGGTTAGATAGATGATTAAGACATTCGGTGTTAGATAGTTAGATGATTAAGACATCCGGTGTTAGATAGTTAGATGATTAAGACATCCAGTGTTAGATAGATGATTAAGACATCCGGTGTTAGATGGTTAGATGATTAAGACATCCGGTGTTAGATGGTTAGATGATTAAGACATCCGGTGTTAGATAGTTAGATGATTAAGACATCCGGTGTTAGATAGATGATTAAGACATCCGGTGTTAGATAGTTAGATGATTAAGACATCCGGTGTTAGATGGTTAGATGATTAAGACATCCGGTGTTAGATGGTTAGATGATTAAGACATCCAGTGTTAGATAGTTAAATGATTAAGACATCCGGTGTTAGATGGTTAGATGATTAAGACATCCGGTGTTAGATGGTTAGATGATTAAGACATCCGGTGTGAGATGGTTAGATGATTAAGACATCCGGTGTTTGTTAGATAGATGATTAAGACATCCGGTGTTAGATGGTTAAATGATTAAGACACCCGGTGTTAGATGGTTAAATGATTAAGACATCCGGTGTGAGATGGTTAGATGATTAAGACATCCGGTGTTAGATAGTTAGATGATTAAGACATCCGTGTTAGATGGTTAAATGATTAAGACATCCGGTGTGAGATGGTTAGATGATTAAGACATCCGGTGTTAGATGGTTAGATGATTAAGACATCCGGTGTTAGATGGTTAGATGATTAAGACATCCGGTGTTACATGATTAAGACATCCGGTGTTAGATGGTTAAATGATTAAGACATCCGGTGTTAGATGGTTAAACGATTAAGACATCCGGTGTTAGATGGTTAAATGATTAAGACATCCGGTGTTAGATGGTGAAATGATTAAGACATCCGGTGTTAGATGGTGAAATGATTAAGACATCCGGTGTTAGATGGTGAAATGATTAAGACATCCGGTGTTAGATGGTTAGATGATTAAGACATCCGGTGTTAGATGGTTAGATGATTAAGACATCTGGTGTTAGATGGTTAAATGATTAAGACATCTGGTGTTAGATGGTTAAATGATTAAGACATCCGGTGTTAGATGGTTAAATGATTAAGACATCCGGTGTTAGATAGATAGATGATTAAGACATCCGGTGTTAGATGGTTAGATGATTAAGACATCCGGTGTTAGATGGTTAGATGATTAAGACATCCGGTGTTAGATAGTTAGATGATTAAGACATCCGGTGTTAGATAGATGATTAAGACATCCAGTGTTAGATGGTTAAATGATTAAGACATCTGGTGTTAGATAGTTAGATGATTAAGACATCCGGTGTTAGATGGTTAAATGATTAAGACATCCGGTGTTAGATAGTTAAATGATTAAGACATCCGGTGTTAGATAGTTAAATGATTAAGACATCCGGTGTTAGATGGTTAGATGATTAAGACATCCGGTGTTAGATGGTTAAATGATTAAGACATCCGGTGTTAGATGGTTAGATGATTAAGACATCCGGTGTTAGATGGTTAGATGATTAAGACATCCGGTGTTAGATAGTTAGATGATTAAGACATCCGGTGTTAGATGGTTAAATGATTAAGACATCCAGTGTTAGATAGTTAAATGATTAAGACATCCGGTGTTAGATAGTTAAATGATTAAGACATCCGGTGTTAGATGGTTAAATGATTAAGACATCCGGTGTTAGATAGTTAAATGATTAAGACATCCAGTGTTAGATAGATGATTAAGACATCCGGTGTTAGATGATTAAGACATCCGGTGTTAGATGATTAAGACATCGGGTGTTAGATGGTTAGATGATTTACTTTCCTTGTATTGTTGTTTAAAGCCCAGCCGACTGCGCAGAGCCATATCAGGGCTATAACCGCTTCAAAACACAAAACTTCAACAGGGAAAAAAAAGAAAGAAAAGAAAATTAAGTACACATATCAATGCATACGCGCACATAATCTAAGGACATGCCCCCGGTGTAGGGCCATTCCGTCCGATTTATCGCACAGGGGAGATTTAAAAAACACACCTGAATACAAATATAAGCATACGTAAGGACACCAAAACATTTAAAAACAGGCATAAATTACCTAAAATTGCTTCCGCATATCTCACCTCCTTAGAGCTAAAAATGCACTTAATACATGTACTTAATTATCAATCCGAAGGAAAAAATACGTAAGACTTTATCAAAAAAAAAAAAACACAGGTGAATGGACCATTAAGGCAGAAAATAAGTAGAAATGACAGAAAGCAAGGCAAAAATGCAATTAATAATACATGTACCTAATTATCAATCCTAAGAAAAATTATGTACGACTTTATCGAACACATACAGATGAATCGACCAGCAAGGCAGAAAAATGATAGGAAGAACTGACAGAAAGTAAATAAGGCAGAAACAAAGTGAGTGACAGAGAGAAAGGGGGAGGGAGAGAGAGGGGGGAGGGAGAGAGAGACGGAGAGGGAGAGAGAGAGAAGGAGGGAGGAAGACATAATGGAGAAATGAGAAAAAGCTAGAGACCGAGAGGAACAGACGAATAACAGACCCCCCCCCCCCCCCCACCCCAAATCACACATTCACACGCACACATATACGTGCGCATGCACACACTGAGTCGAGACGAAAGTTCACGACATCACTCGGAGTCCGTTGTTCTTAAGAGTAATAATAATAATAACAACAACAATAATAATAATAATAATGATAATAATAATAACGATAATAATAATAATAACGAGGATGACGATGATGATAGTAACAATAATAATGTGCGTCTGCTGTTTTTACGTTTTTAGAGAGCAACATGTTCATATGTATTCGGCCATAGCAAACAGAACTATTTCAATGATCTTCCCAACTGAACTATTCCACAGAATCATTTCCCTTTATTTTCTGTCTCCCTCTCCCTCCCCTTGCCCACCCCTCCCACTCCTCAAAACATAAGTAAAATTGCACGACAAAAGCTGGTTGCCGCCATGCTATCACGCAGAGGAGAGATTCTACCACAAGTTCTGCCATTTTAACAGACTAGTAGATATGACGAATGTATAATTATGAGTTTTGCTCGATCCACTGTGTATAAATCTTGTTCAGTTTTGTCAATGACATTGTAATAATGTTCAACAATCATTGTCTTTATTTGTGTTTTGTCAAAAACGAATTCAAAACAAGTTTTGGGAGAAAAAAACAATTTCTGCCATTTCGGGCATACTGGTGGTTTTCTCTCCGGCCCGTTCTGTGATACTTGAAACGCCACAATCGAACATACAGTTTCACGCAACAAACGCCCGGGAAACTGAGTCTGGAGTTTGGAGAAGACAGGAAGGAAGGAAGGAAGGAAGGAAGGGAGAAGGGCAAGTAACACATCAAAACAAAATCATATGCAGCTGTTATAAATCGTAACTGATAAAAAGATTTCAGAAAGACCAGGATTAGCTACATAATAGCCATAAGGAATGACACTGACAACTTCCGATAGGCTGCATTACGCTACTTTGAAGGTCTGCACTCTTGGGGAAAACAGTTCTACCCACGTCACTTTGTTCAGGTGAGCATGACTCAGAGACAGAGACAGACACAAGAGAGAGAGAGAGAGAGAGACAGACAGACAGACAAACAGACAGACAGAGACTGAAAGAGAAAGAGGAGAGAGGAGGAGGAGAGAGAGAGAGACAGACAGACAGAGAGAGAGAGAGAAGGCACAGACAGAAGGGAAAGAGGCAGATAGCAAGAAAGAGACAAAACAGACAGATGGATAGACAGACAGAGAGACAGAGACAGAAAGACACAAGAGAGAGACAGACAGAGAAGGGAGGAAAGAGACCGATAGCAAGAAAGATCGAGACAGACAGACAGAGAGATAGAGAGATAGACAGACAGACAAGCAGGCAGGCAGGCAGGCAGGCAGACAGACAGATAGATAGATAGATAGATAGATAGAGGGACAGAGACAGACAGGCAGACAGTTGAAGAGACAAAGACAGAAAGAAACATATTTTATTTTCGAGGGTCGTGGCATATGCACATTGGATGAGTTTTGACGTTCACCCCTCGCCCATAGAGGGTCTACACTAATATAAAATATAACTTTGAGGGTCTGTACTAATACAATGTATAACTTTGAGGGTCTACACTAATACAACACATAACAAGGAAGTCTACACAAAAACAAATGTAAGACGAAGTAAGAGACAGACAGAAAGAGAGGTAGGCAGAAAAACCGACAGAACGAGAGAGAGAGAGAGCACAGGACAGAAAGAGACAGAGAGGAGCATGGAAGAGAGGGCACAAAGCGAAATAACGAAATGAACAGAGGACTTAAAGCGAAAATAAAGGAATTGATGACACAAAGCGAAAATAAAGGAACAGAGATCACAAAGCGAAATTAAAGAAGGAATTGATGACACAAAGCGAAATTAGAGAAGGAATTGATGACACAAAGCGAAATTAAAGAAGGAATTGATGACACAAAGCGAAAATAAAGAAGGAATTGATGACACAAAGCGAAATTAGAGAAGGAATTGATGACACAAAGCGAAATTAGAGAAGGAATTGATGACACAAAGCGAAATTAGAGAAGGAATTGATGACACAAAGCGAAATTAAAGAAGGAATTGATGACACAAAGCGAAATTAAAGAAGGAATTGATGACACAAAGCGAAATTAGAGAAGGAATTGATGACACAAAGCGAAATTAGAGAAGGAATTGATGACACAAAGCGAAAATAGAGAAGGAATTGATGACACAAAGCGAAATTAGAGAAGGAATTGATGACACAAAGCGAAAATAAAGAAGGAATTGATGACACAAAGCGAAATTAGAGAAGGAATTGATGACACAAAGCGAAATTAGAGAAGGAATTGATGACACAAAGCGAAATTAAAGAAGGAATTGATGACACAAAGCGAAAATAAAGAAGGAATTGATGACACAAAGCGAAATTAGAGAAGGAATTGATGACACAAAGCGAAAATAAAGAAGGAATTGATGACACAAAGCGAAAATAAAGAAGGAATTGATGACACAAAGCGAAAATAAAGAAGGAATTGATGACACAAAGCGAAATTAGAGAAGGAATTGATGACACAAAGCGAAATTAGAGAAGGAATTGATGACACAAAGCGAAAATAAAGAAGGAATTGATGACACAAAGCGAAATTAGAGAAGGAATTGATGACACAAAGCGAAATTAGAGAAGGAATTGATGACACAAAGCGAAAATAAAGAAGGAATTGATGACACAAAGCGAAAATGAAGAAGGAATTGATGACACAAAGCGAAATTAAAGAAGGAATTGATGATACAAAGCGAAAATAAGTCAGGAATAGAGGGCACAAAGCGAAAATAAGTCAGGAATAGAGGGCACAAAGCGAAAATAAGTCAGGAATAGAGGGCACAAAGCGAAAATAAGTCAGGAATAGAGGGCACAAAGCGAAAATAAGTCAGGAATAGAGGGCACAAAGCGAAAATAAGTCAGGAAGAGAGGGCACAAAGCGAAAATAAGTCAGGAACACAGGGCACAAAGCGAAAACAAGTCAGGAACACAGGGCACAAAGCGAAAACAAGTCAGGAACACAGGGCACAAAGCGAAAACAAGTCAGGAACACAGGGCACAAAGCGAAAATAAGTCAGGAACACAGGGCACAAAGCGAAAATAAGTCAGGAACACAGGGCACAAAGCGAAAATAAGTCAGGGACAGAGGGCACAAAGCGAAAATAAGTCAGGAACACAGGGCACAAAGCGAAAATAAGTCAGGGACAGAGGGCACAAAGCGAAAATAAGTCAGGGACAGAGGGCACAAAGCGAAAATAAGTCAGGAACACAGGGCACAAAGCGAAAATAAGTCAGGAACACAGGGCACAAAGCGAAAATAAGTCAGGGACAGAGGGCACAAAGCGAAAATAAGTCAGGAACACAGGGCACAAAGCGAAAATAAGTCAGGAACACAGGGCACAAAGCGAAAATAAGTCAGGGACAGAGGGCACAATGCGAAAATAAGTCAGGGACAGAGGGCACAAAGCGAAAATAAGTCAGGGACAGAGGGCACAATGCGAAAATAAGTCAGGAACACAGGGCACAAAGCGAAAATAAGTCAGGGACAGAGGGCACAAAGCGAAAATAAGTCAGGGACAGAGGGCACAAAGCGAAAATAAGTCAGGGACAGAGGGCACAAAGCGAAAATAAGTCAGGGACAGAGGGCACAAAGCGAAAATAAGTCAGGGACAGAGGGCACAAAGCGAAAATAAGTCAGGGACAGAGGGCACAAAGCGAAAATAAGTCAGGGACAGAGGGCACAAAGCGAAAATAAGTCAGGGACAGAGGGCACAAAGCGAAAATAAGTCAGGGACAGAGGGCACAAAGCGAAAATAAGTCAGGGACAGAGGGCACAAAGCGAAAATAAGTCAGGGACAGAGGGCACAAAGCCAAATTGCATTTTATTGTTACAAACAGTTCTGGACGCCTGCTGAGAAGAACGGAAGGTATTCAATGTCTCAGACCTGTCTAAATGATTCTGTTTATCAGACCCATGACAGCTGCATTTTCATTGTTATTTTTTATTGTTATTGTTATTGTTATTGCTATTTAAAGCCCAGCCGACTGCGTAGAGCCATATCATGGTTATAACCGTTTCAAAACATACGAAACTTCAACTGGAAAAAGAAAGAAAAGAAAACCAAGCACACATATCAATGCATTCGCGCACATAACCCAAGGACATGCCCCTGGCGTTGACCACTCCGTACAATTCATCGCACAGGAGATTTAAAAAAAACACACCTGAATACAAATTTAAGCATACCTAAGGACACCAAAACATCTACAAAAACGGGCCTAAATTACCTAAAATTGCTTCCGCATATCTCACCTCCCTAGAGCCAAAAATGCACTCAATACATGTACCCAATTACCAATCCTAAGAGAAAAGTACATAAAACTTTATCGAACACATACAGGTGAATGGATCAGCAAGGCAGAAAATGATAGGAAGAAATAACAGAAAGCAGAGAAACAAGGCAGAAACAAAGAGAGTGAGAGAGAAAAAAGGAAATTTTTAGCACAGAATTTCCAGAAGGTGGGGATACTATTTATACTGAAAGAGCCACCGGCATCCCCACGGGGGCAGCATTTTGATTCTCTCCGAAGCAGAACCCGCAACCTTATCCACACCGTCCGCAGGCAACGTGCTGGAAGAATGATGATAAACATGATGGAGCTGGGGAGAATATAAGAAGGGGGAGGGGAGGGGGAGGAGGGGGTTAAATATCAGCAGACGAGGCTTGAAATAGGGATAACTGACAAGCCAGCCTGCATAAACACAACGCCTATTTGCCTCCTCTTCATATCTGCTGCCACTGTATCTTTTTTTTTTATCTGCCCCTTGCGCCCCGCTTTCGGATGGCCAAGCTATAGTATCACTTCCCCTTTCACACGATACGTCCAGATAAGTTTTTCTGAGGGGGAACATTTCCATTCCCCTACATTTCATTGGCATTTTTTTTCAGAAAAATAATCTCAATTGATTTGAGACAAACTGACAACAGTTATGGTGATTCCTCTTACAAAATGTTTGAATTGTTTTTACAATCAACATAAAAGACTTCTGTATTTCTTAAACCAATCACATAAATCTTAAAGTCTCTTAAAGCTAGCGCTTGCTCTCTCTCTCTCTCTCTCTCTCTCTCTCTCTCTCTCTCTCTCTCTCTCTCTCAATACATATACATTTACATATGTATGTATGTGTGTGTGTGTATATATATATTATATACATATTTATATGTATATATATGTATGTACACACACACACACACACATGTATATATATATATATACAGGAACAGAATGAGGTATATATATATAATAATACATGTGTGTGTGTGTGTGTGTGTGTGTGTGTGTGTGTGTGTGTGTGTGTGTGTGTGTGTGTGTGTGTGTGTGTGTGTAGTGTGTGTGTGTGTGTGTGTGTGTGTGTGTGTGTGTGTGTGTGTGTGTGTGTGTGAGTTGAATGAAGCAAACACAAAAAGAACTTTAATGAAGAAGATTAGGAAAAGACTAGCAACACTTATAGGGCGTTTTTATGAGGCAAGAGACAGTTGAGCACACAGTCACAACAGGAAAGCCAGACTGGAAAAGAGCACGCAGTAGACACAGGGTAAATATTAGTTTTGCAGAGTGGATAGGGGCAGAAAGGGTAGACGATGTACTTGCAGCAACAAAAGATGAGATTCGTATGCAGGACCATGATCGCCAACGCCATGCGGCAAGGCACATCATGATGATGATGATGATGATGATGATGATGATGATGATGATGATGATGATGACGACGACGACGACGACGACGATGACGACGACGATGATGATGATGATGGAGATGAATCTTACTTGTTCTTATAAAGCCGTCTGACTCCAGATCTGATCATTATCTCGAGTTCAATCCCAGCCAACGGTATTACACATAGGCCTGTTCGCTGCCCATCTTCATGTTTCCATCGTACTGGTGGTGTCAACTTAATGTTTTACAGCTCCAATCTCTCCCTCCCCGTTTCAAGACCTTGCCAACGAACCCTGAATTTTTTTCAATTTCAATTTCTCAAGATGACGTCTCCGCGTTCGGAATGAATTCCATATGCACTGTCGTCACAGGTGCCATGTGATGGGAGAAAATCAAGAATGATCACGGCACACGTCTTAAGCCTGCATGTAAACCCATGAGCTCGCCAGGTCCTGAGACCCTACCTAGATAGTTCCATAATCCTGGGGGTCGTAGGGGAATGAGGTGGCAGAGACCTCAACTTTTCCCCGGGGCCAGTACCACAAGGGCGGCGCCCATCCCCTCTCCCTCTCTTCAAATTCATATTCATATTAAATTTCTTTTTTTAACCAAGACTTCAGAAAGGCAAGAAGGCTGATTGGACCTCAAGGGGTGAGACCTGGGAAATCAACCTATATCTACAATGTTTTATACCAAGGCAGCCGGGCAATGCCCTGCTCTTCACAATTTTCAACTGCCGTGGGATCTTTAGGGTGCGCAGCCAGACGGCACACGGGTCCGACTCGTTTTTCGTCCACTTCCGAAGGACTAGACGTTCAGTTCGATTTTCTGGTCGAACTGAGGAGAAAAATCGAGACCTTGCCGGCGCACACTGTTTTGCACAAACTCAAGGCGTCTGCAAGATAATTGCTTCCAGATTTGGGTGAAGCGCGTAATATAGTCCAAGTGTGAAACTCAAAACACCAAACTCCAAACTTCTGCAATGTTGATAGTGACCAAAACAAATACAGGAGAGAAAAACTTTCTCTAGTTTATTCAGTCTTCTAAAGGCTAGGTTGTAAGTTCTTCTCAACTTTCTTGTGTACCCAAATAGTTGAAATTGGAAGCCTGAAGCAAGCTGTCCCATCTTCTAAACCATTTAACCTTTTGACTCCCGAACCCTATCTACCAACCGCAAAAACTTAACCCTTTGACTCCGTCACCCCTTTCTACCAGCTTCCTGCCGAGGGAGTCAAAGGGTTAAGTTTTTGCTTTGTTAGAATCGTTGACAATGCAGGATGCTGGTGGACAGGGTTCGGGAGTCAAAGGGTTAACAAATCACGGAGGTTGGGACCATTTTTCACAATGCCACGTGTCGGTTCTCCCGTAACCTGACAGGTCTTATGGAAGAAAGGTGATAGAGACCTAAACTTCTCTTGAGGCCAGCATTTTGAGGTCGATTCCCATCTCCTCTCCCTCATAGCTTTACCTTCATCAACTCTGAGCCAGGTAGGATGGCCATTCACGTCACGGTGGACCTTGACAGGTAAGAAAGTTCGAGTGATTAGGACACTGGACTTACAACTGGATGGTCTGGGTTCAATTCCGCTTAAGTACCGCCTGGTTGGCCACAGACTGGATAGTTTTTCCCCGATCTCCCAGGTCACTGTACGTGCAGACCTGATTTTTATTTTTATTGTTGCTTATCAGGGCTATAACCGTTTCAGTACACACACAATACTTCAACAGAAAAAAAAAAAAAGAAAATTAAGTACACATGTCAATGCATTCGTGCACATATTCTAAGGAGATGCCCCTGGCGTTGACCACTCCGTCCGATTTATCGCACAGGGGGTTTAAAAACATACCTGAATACAAATTGAAACATAACTAAGGACACTAAAACATAAAATTAATATGAACGGGCCTGAATTACCTAAAATTGCTTCTGCATATCTTGTTTACCTATAGTCAAAAAATGCACTTAATATACGTACCCAATTATCAATCCTAAGAGAAAGTACGTAAGACTTTATCGAACACATACAGGTGAATGGATCAGCAAGGCAGAAAATGATAGGAAGAAATGAAAGAAAGCAAAGGAACAAGGCAGAAACAAAGAGAGGGACAGAAAAAAGACATTTCTGGCACAGAATTCCCAGAAGGTGAGGATACTATTTATACTGAAAGAGCCCCCGGCATCCCCACGGGGGAATGCGCACACCTGATAGTGCCTGAATTTACTAGATGTGTACACGCACTCAGAACATTAAACACCCAGGTAACTGTCTTGTAAGCCACGTCTGTGTTCGGTGGGTTACAGAGACACGAAAATATTCAGTACGCTCACCCCCGAAAACGGAATACAACTATCTTAAAAAAGTAAATAAAAAAGAACGACTATTCACGTAAAAAGATAATTCCTATATACACACGATTATGTGACCACCACACCATCAACAAAAGAAAGGGAATGATTACATGAAAAACAGAATCCATCTAGCATAATGATAGATGCCTGGACGGAACGTTACCAGCGTCAATAATTCCTGCACACTTCACGTATGTTTATGCAAAATTGAGATCGTACTGTTTGTAAGTGATACACGGTATTTTGAAAAATGAACGAATTATGCATTGATAAACAACAAAAAAGAGAAAGAAAGAAAGAAAGGAAGGAAGGATGAAACGAAGGAAGGAAGGACAAAACGAAGGAAGGAAGGAAGAAAGAAAGAACGAAAGAAAGGAAGGAAGAAGGAAAGAAAAAGAAAGAAAGAAAGGAAGAAAGAAAGGAAGGAAGAAAGAAAGGAAGAAGGAAAGAAAGAAAGGAAGAAAGGAAGGAAGAAAGAAAGGAAGGAAGAAAGAAAGGAAGAAAGAAAGAAAGAAAAGAAAGAAAGAAAGGAAGAAAGAAAGAAAAGAAAGAAAAGAAAGAAGAAAGAAAGAAAGAAAAGAAAGGAAGAAAGGAAGAAAAAGAAAGAGAAAGAAAGGAAGGAAGAAAGAAAGAAAGGAAGAAAGGAAGAAAGGAAGAAAGAAAGGAAGAAAGAAAGAAATGAAAAAAGAAAGAAAGAAAGAAAGAAAGGAAAGAAAGGAAGAAAGGAAGAAAGAAAGAAAGAAAGGAAGAAAGAAAGAAAGAAAGAAAAAAAGAAAGAAAGAAAGAAAGAAAGGAAGGAAGGAAGAAAGAAAGAAAGAAAGGAAGAAAGAAAGGAAGGAAGGAAGGAAGAAAGAAAGGAAGAAAGAAAGGAAGAAAGAAAGAAAGAAAGAAAGAAAGAAAGGAAAGAAAGAAAGAAAGAAAGAAAGAAAAAGGAAGGAAGAAAGAAAGAAAGAAAGAAAAAGAAAGAAAGAAAGAAAGAAAGGAAGAAAGAAAGAAAGAAAGAAAGGAAAGAAAGAAAGAAGAAAGAAAGAAATGAAGAAAGGAGAGAAAGAAAGAAAGGAAAGAAGATGAAGAAAGAAAGAAAGAAAGAAAGAGAAAGAAAGAAGAAAAAAGAAAGAAAGAAAGAAAGGAAGAAGAAGAAAGGAAGAAAGAAAGGAAGAAAGAAAGGAAGGAAGAAAGAAAAGAAAGGAAGAAAAGAAAGAAAGAAAGAAAAAGAAAGAAGAAAGAAAGAAAGAAAGAAAAGAAAGAAAGAAAAAGAAAGAAAGAAAGAAAAGAAAAGAAAGAAAGGAAAGAAAGAAGAAAGAAAGAAAGGAAGAAAGAAAGAAAGAAAGAAAAGAAGAAAGAAAGAAAGAGAAGAAAGAAAGAAGAAAGGAAAGAAAGAAAGAAAGAAGAAAGAAAGAAAGAAAGAAGAAAGAAAGAAAGGAAGAAAGAAAGGAAGAAGAGAAAGGAAGAAAGAAAGAAAAGAAAGAAGAAAGAAAGAAAGAAAGAAAGAAAGAAGAAGAAAGAAAGAAATGAAGAAAGAAAGGAAGAAAGAAAGAAAGAAAGGAAGAAAGGAAAGAAAGAAAGGAAGAAAGAAAGAAGAAAGAAAGAAAGAAAGAAAGAAAGAAAGAAAGGAAGAAAGAAAGAAAGAAGAAAGAAAAGAAAGAAAAGAAAGAAAGGAAGAAAGAAAGAAAGGAAGAAAGAAAGAAAAGAAAGAAAGAAGAAGAAAGAAAAAAGGAAGAAAGAAAGAAGAAAGAAAGAAAGAAAGGAAGAAAGAAAGGAAGAAGAAAGAAAGAAAGAAAGGAAGAAAGAAAGGAAGAAAGAAAGAAAGAAAAAAGAAAGAAAAAGAAAAGGAAGAAAGAAAGAAAAAGAAAGAAGAAAGAAAGAAAGAAAAAGAAAGAAGAAAGAAAGAAAAGAAAGGAAGAAAGGAAGAAAGAAAGAAAGAAGAAAGAAAGGAAGAAAGAAAGAAAGAAAAGAAGAAAGAAAGAAAGAAAGAAAGAAAGAAGAAAGGAAAGAAAGAAAGAAAGAAAGAAAGAAAGAAGAAAAAAAGAAAGAAAGAAAGAGAAGAAAGAAGAAAGAAAGAAAGAAGAAAGAAAGAAAGAAGAAAGAAGAAAGAAGAAAGAAAGAAAGAAAGAAAGAAAGAAAGGAAGAAAGAAAGAAGAAAGAAAGAAAAAGAAACAAGGAAGAAAGAAAGAAAGAAAGAAGAAAGAAAGAAAAAAGAAGAAAGAAAGAAAGAAAAAGAAAGAAAGAAAGAAAGAAAGAAGAAAGAAAGAAAGAAAGAAGAAAGAAGAACAGAACAGAAAGAAGAACAGAAAAAAGTCACAGAAATCGGTCAATGTAAAGGCAAGTACTATACGTAAAATATATGTCAGTGTCCCTGATGGCGAAGACTACGAACAAAAACAAGAAGAAATTCCGGTCAGACTGAAAGCTACACACACAAAGTTTTTCCTTTTTTAAAAATTTTCCCCCCGTCCACATCGAGCCAGATTCGAACGTGGGCAATCCGAATGCTAAAGAGGAGCTCTAGCTCCTCGCAACCATGCCTCCCTTATGAGGTCCACCCACTTTTTACACGTGTTTAGTGAAAATAGTACCATTAACCCAATGGCACTATCAGAAGAGTAATGGCATTGCCAAAGTGACACCCTGACATGTCATCTCCCTATCTTGGGCCCACAGATGTTGCATTACGAAGAAGAAGAAGAAGGAGGGAAGGGGAGAGAGAAAGAGAGAGAGAAGAGAGGGAGTGAGAGAGAGATAGAAGACAGACAGACATAGAGAAGGAAAGGGGGTAGCAGGAGAAAACCTCCCTCTCTCTCTCTCTCTCTCTCTCTCTCTCTCTCTCTCTCTCTCTCTCTCTCTCTCTCTCTCTCTGTCTCTCTCAAGAATCCCGGTAGCTCTTGAAGAATTTCTTAATTTGTGTTCTTTCTGAGTCCTTGTACTAGACGTTTTCGCATTACTGCGTGCGTGTATGTGTGTGTGCGTGCGTGCACGTGTGTGTGTTGTATGTGTGTCTGTCGCTGTGTGCGTGTGTGTGTATTATATATACATACACATACATACATACATATATACATATATATATATATATGTGTGTGTGTGTGTGTGTGTGTGTGTGTGTGTGTGTGTGTGTGTGTGTGTGTGTGTGTGTGTGTGTGTGATGTGTGTGTGTGTATGAGTATAACCCAAGGTGAACTAAGAAGTTTTGAGAAAGTGTGTTTGCTGAAAAGCTATTTCAAAGTATATTGTGAGGAAGGGAGGGTCAAACAAGAGCAAAAACTGGAGACTTTCAGTATGGTTTTACCATTTTATATTCCCATCCTGTCCCAGATATTTTTTTTTAAAAACTGCTTTAAAACTTGAACACAACACAGAAGCCATTCTCCTGGGAGAAACGTACTCATCAGCGTACGACACATAGAACAAAATAAACAAGGGAGCTCATGCACAAAGTGAAGGAAGGGAAAGGAAGAAAACATGAAAGAAGTCTCTGGAGCTTCCCAGCAAACACACTTTCTCAAAAGTTCTTAGTTAACATTCGTTTCTGAACTCTATCTATTTGACAGGCAAGTCGCCGTAGTCAAGTGGGTAAGACATCAGCTTGCGATCGGAAGGTCTGGGGTTCGATCCTGGCTGCGTATATACCTTTGGCCTGGTGAGTAAAGGATGCATAATTTTCCGATCTCCAAGGCCAACTGGAACGGTCATTTCATCAGACGGCAGATGCACATCGGAAATAGCAGGCAGAATCGGCCAAGCCAAAACAACATTCAAAAAGATGACAAGCATTCTTACCAACAAATGCCTAGCAATTAACATCGGAAAGAGAGTCCTTGAATGTTATATAGAACCAATACTGTTGTACGGATGCGAGGCGTGGACAGTCAACATGCAAAGCCAGAACAAGATTGAGGCAGCCGAGATGTGGTTTCTCAGAAGAATGTTGAGAGTTCCATGTACAGCAAAGAAAACAAACGAGACAGTCTTGATGGAGGCAGACACAAGTAGATCACTCATAAGGAAGATTAGGAAAAGACAGGCAACATTTATAGGCCATTTTATGAGGAAAGGGGAATTGGAGCACCTGGTCTTAACAAGAAAGCTGGTGGGAAAGAGAGCACCGGTAGACCCAGGGAGAGAATGCTGGACGGACTTGCAGAGTGGCTGGGGATCAGGAGGGTGGGGGAGATGCTAGGGGCAACGAGAGATAGAGATGGTTGGAAGTCCATGGTCGCCAACGCCATGCGGCAGGGCACCTGATGATGATGATGATGAAGGCCAACTGGAGTACAAACCTCTTAGTTCCTGAACCCTCGTCCGCTTGCATATGCACGAAGAACATGCTATTTTTGTTCAAAGCACACCTGACTACGCAGAGCCACCGTTTCAAAACATACACAACACTTCAACAGGAAAAAATATGGAAAAGAAAATTAAGTTCACATATCAATGCATCCGCGCACAGAATCTAAGGAGATGCCCCTGGCGTTGACCACTCTGTCCAATTTATCGCACAGAGGATTTAAAACACACCTGAATACAAATTTAAACATGGCTAAGGACACTAAAACATATATAAAAACAGGCCTAAATTACCTAAAATTGATTCCTCATATCTCACTTCCTTGAGCCAGAAATGCGCTTAATACAAGTACCCAATGATCAATCCTAAGAGAAAAGTACTTAAGACTTTATCGAACACATACAGGTGAATGGACCAACAAGACAGAAAATAATAGGACGAAATAACAGAAAGCAAAGAAGGAAGAAAGAAACAAAGACAGTGACAGAAAAAAGGAAATTTCTGGCACAGAATTTCCAGAAGGTGAGGACACTATTTATACTGAAAGAGCCCCCGGCATCCCCATGGGAGAATTAATAGTGTCCGAACCCCCTTCCGCTTGTACACACGCGAAGAACATCAAATACACTTGTTCCAGATCTTGTAAATCATGTCAGTGACTGGCTTATAGAAACGTGAAAACACCCCTCAAGCACGCCTACCACAGACGGGGGGAGTATGCAGAATGCGCCACAACATATCGCCTGCATAGTGTGCAGGCAAATCCAACTGCACGCATACAGCGAGAAAAGTCGGAATGGAAAAAAAAAGTTCAGTTTGTTTGTTGTGTGTGCATTATCAGCTCATATTCCAAACAGAAAATTAGGTGACAGGGACTCTTCCCTTTCCTGGTGTTAAGTTCTGTCAGTGTGAGTGAAAAACTCATCGTTGTGAGTCGTTGGTGATAGTGATGGATGAGGTGGTGTGAAAGGTTGCTTCCCTTTACCTTGTTTCTGGAAACCTGACGGAAATGCCAACAAAAACAAAGTGTCGGAAATGATCGTCAAGTAAGTTAACAAAACATAACACACTACACTACACACACACACTACATACACACACACACACACACACACACACACATACACCACGCACGCACGCACACACACACACACACACACACACTACACACACACACACACACACACACGCACGCACGCACCACACAACACACACTCTCTCTCTCACATACACACATACACGCGCACACACGCACGCACACAAACACACACACACACACACCT
>JAPXFY010000014.1:6516062-6518562 GCA_030674185.1 Monoplex corrugatus | reverse complement strand
TTGCCATTGACATTTTTGTCCTTGTGTGCTCTATAATTTTCCATTGTTTTTATTCTTTCTCCCCATTTATAGCCGTGTGTGTGTGTGGGGGGGGGGGGGTGCGTGTGTGTGCGTGCGTGCGTGCGTGCGTGTGTGTGCGTGCGTGCGTGTGTGTGTGTTTCAGCACTTAGATTTGATTTTATCAAGATTTTGCGCTATATAAATATTGTAATTATTATTATTATATTAAAACAAAGTCATTAAATTATACGGCGACGTTTTCGCGAAACAAAGATTTATAAATATAGTCATGGCTGACATTACATCCATTTGAATTTTTTTTTCTAATGATGAAGAAAAAAATTGAAGGAAAAAAGTTCAACAAAGTGTTGAACAAAAAGTTGAAGAAACAGTTGACCACCCGACGTAATTAGTCATATAAGTAAGAGGAAGACCCAAATCCGGTAAATAAACATAAGAACAGTATAAAGTGATATCTTCACTGGAGATAAACTTACATTAATTTAAAAAGTTGAACAAAAAGTTGAAGAAACAGTTGACCACCCGACGTAATTAGTCATATAAGTAAGAGGAAGACCCAAATCCGGCAAATAAACATAAGAACAGTATAAAGTGATATCTTCACTGGAGATAAACTTACATTAATTTAAAAAGTTGAACAAAAAGTTGAAGAAACAGTTGACCACCCGACGTAATTAGTCATATAAGTAAGAGGAAGACCCAAATCCGGTAAATAAACAGAGAGAGAGAGAGAGAGAGAGAGAGAGAGAGAGAGAGAGAGAGAGAGAGGTTAACTCAAATAAACAAGTGATCTTGACCATGTAGTGAACGTTGTTTTTTTTAAACCCGCCATTAAGGCAGCCATGCTCTATTTTCGGGTAAGTGTTTGTGGGTATTTTGGTTTCCATAAGCCACCGAATACTGACATGACTTACAGGATCTTTAACGTGCGTTATTTGACGTTCTGTATGCTTACACGCACGAAAGGAGTATAGGCACCAGCAGATCCGCACATACGTTGACCTGAAAGATGGGAAAAAACTCCATCCTTTATCCACCAGACGGCACTGAAGCGGATTCGAACCCTGACCTTCCACTCTGACTATCATGGTCCTCTGTGGAATCAATCTGCATGTTGACTTCGAGCGTAAGAATAAAATACAAAACGAATTTCATTTTTCTCTTTTCCTCTTCACAAACCGGACAGGTACGAGTAAGTATGTCGATTACTACACAGTCTATAAAAAGAATAATGAACAGAAACCCCAAGTCTAAATCTAGTCATAAAATATTCAAGATGTCTTTGAAAACAAAGTGTCGGAAATTATCGTCAAGTGAGTCTACAAAACACATACACCACACTACCTACACACCACACACACACACACACACACACACACGCACGCACGCACGCACACGCGGCGCGCGCGCCACAACACACACACACATGCACACATACACACGCACACACACATATACACACGCACAAACATACACAACACACACAAACACAAACACGCAAACACACATGCACACACAACACACACACACAGCACAACAAGCACACACACACACACACACACACAGCACGCACGCGCACACACACACACACACGCACGCAGCGCACACACACATACACACACACGCACGCACGACACATCACCACACACGCACACACACACATCACACACACACACCGCACACACACATACACACACTCTCTCTCTCTCTCTCTCTCTCTCTCTCTCTCTCTCTCCTTTATATTAATAGTACGTCGGAAATCACAGCCTAAAATACAAATATTTATATGATTCAATTCTGTTACTATCCCTACCTTGACATGACCATTTCACTCCTGCCACCTACTGTCCAAAGTCTTGAGCGAACAGTACGGAATCTGAATCTAGTCATAGTATGTTTAATATACCTGTCAATTTCTATAGATAAAAATATGTCGGAATGCAAGGTGAAAGGCTAAACTGCCTATACAAATCAAACCTCTGAACTTTAAACACGAATAACACCAAAGGAAATAAGAGGGAAACAGGGCGAATTTTAAACATTAACTAAGCAACATAACTCTTGACAGTCACGGAGTTATCTCCCATGTAGAATTTCTCCAACCCAACACAGTTTGCGCTACCCATTCAGCTAGCATGGACGCAGCCACAAAGCATAAAGTGGTAATTCATGAGGAATGTTCTGTGCTTACAACTCTGAACACGAGTGTTCCATTGATGCCACCTATAATCAGTAAGTCTTGAGCGAACTGCGCGGAGTCGTCATCATACACTCACGATATCCATTTCCACGATTATATATGTCGGAATGCAATGTGAAGGGTTAAACTATACATATAAATCAAACTATACATATAAATCAAATCTCTAAATGTTCCATTTTATCCCCAGCATTCAAATTATATGACATATATTACTTCAACAGCTAAAAAAGTAAAAGAAAATTAAGTACACATATCAATGCATTCGCACACATAATC
>JAPXFY010000014.1:6496062-6503562 GCA_030674185.1 Monoplex corrugatus | reverse complement strand
TTCTAAGAAGAATGTTGAGAGTTCCATGGACAGCAAAGAAAACAAATGAGACAGTCTTGATGGAGGCAGACACAAGAAGATCATTCATGAGGAAGATTAGGAAAAGACAGGCAACATTTATAGGCCATTTTATGAGGAAAGGGGAAATGGATCACCTGGTCACAACAGGCAAGCAGGAGGGAAAGAGCACCAGGTAGACCCAGGGAGTAGATATTGGACGGACTTGCAGAGTGGCTGAAGACAAAGAGTGTGGAAGAGGTGCTTGAGGCAACAAGGGATAGAAACCGATGGAGACTATGATCGCCAAAGCCATGTGGCAAGGCACCTGATGATGATGATGATGATGATGATGATGTGTAAATACGAAAGCGGTACACACCCACAACCAGCGGCAGATGTAAACACAAGGAAAACAAAACCTACACATTCCCTCCTACCCACCCACCCCCCATCTCCTGCATCGCCCCTGTATCACCATCACATCACCTCCATTATCAGAGGGCCATGCACATAACACTAGCGTCGTGGGTTCAATCCTTGAGCGGACTGGCTGATTCTGCTGATAGAGCCGCAGACTCATGAATCAATTCTCTCGAGTTCAATCCCAGCTTACAACATTAAAAACTGGCCTGTTTGCTGCAGATCTTAATTCTTCCCATATCTGACTCTTATGATGTGCTTTTTTAACCGTACATTTTTAGAATTAGTCATAATCTTTGATATTGTGTTCGACAAAGAGGGAGGGGGAGAGAGAGATGAGGGGAGGGAGAGAGTGAGAGAGGGGTGAGAGAGAATGAGAGAGAGAGAGAGTAAGAGCATGTGTGAACATTTGTTTATGCGTTCTTGTTCCTGTATGTATTTTAATGCGAATGACAAAACAATTTCCCATTGTGATGTTCTGGGCTAAATAAAATCTTGTATCTTGTATTCTGGTTGTGTCACCGCAGTGTTTCATAGGTCTCTCCCTCCCTCCCTCCTTCCCTCCCCACAGTTTCAAGACCTTGCCAGTGTATAGGGTTTTGCACATGCTCAGAGAGTCTGCCAGACAATAGCTGGCAGATCTGGATCGAGCGCTTATGGAGCTGTCCGTGTGCGATGAATCCCTCCTGAAAAATCCTTTACTCTAACTCCACTACTCCCACACCGCCCATTTCGGCTCCACAACACACTTCCTGACCCACTGAAACTCCAGCCACCATAACAGCCCAGCGTTAAGGGCCACAGACAGAGACCATGTTTTATCGAGCCATGATGAGGAGAAGAGGAACGATATCGATAATGCTACGGACTTCCATTCTGGATTGTCACTGCGTGGCAGGTTCTACCTACGCATATTTCTTGATAAATTTTGCTCGCACACGCACATGCTCCCGTTTGCGCTCGCGCGCGCGCATACACACACACACACACACACACACACACACACACACACACACACACCCCACACACACACACACACACACACACACACACACACTCACCAACACACTCAATTCAATCTTTTTCTTGTTTGTTTGTTTGTTTTTCGTCTAAAAACGCGGATGTGAACAGACGTTAAAAGACAACGAACAAACAAGAACACACACACACACACACACACACACACACACACACACTCAGTCTCACACACACTCACTCACTCACACACACACACACACACACACACACACACACACACCCCACACACACACACACACACACACACACAAATACACACACACACACACACACACACACACACACACACACACACACACACACACACACACACACAAGCAAGAGAGAGATGTGCAGACAGAGTGAAAAACAGACAGACAGGCAGAGATATTGGCCAGGCAAAGTTCAAGCAAGTTCATATTGCTTATAACCCAGCCCACAACTAAAGCCATATCAGGGCTAACACCAAGTCAAATACAGATAGAGAGAGACAGAGACAGAGAGAAAGAGAGACAGACAGACAGACAGACAGACAGACAGGCAGACAGACAGACAGAGTATGCACCATCTCGGCTCCACGGCACACTTCCTGACCCACTGAAACTCGAGCCAATATAAGAGCCCAGCGTAAAGGGCCACAGTCTCTGGAACAATAATTCACAGTGCCATGATCAGAAGAAACAGGGATGATAGTGATAATGCTACGGACTTCCATTTTGGATTGTCACTGCGTGGCAGGTTCTACCCTACGCATATTTCTTGATAAATTTTGTTCGCACACGGACATGCTCCCGTTCGCGCGTGCGCGCGCGCGCACACACACACACACACGCACAAACAAACACACACACACACACGTGTATACATTTGTATATACATATTCATATATACACACGCATGTATACATATGTATACATACATACATATACAAGACACAGACAGAGACACATCGAGACAAAGCGAAAGAGAGAAAGAGAGAGAGAGAGAGAGCGACATCGGAGAGGAGAGGGAGAGAGAGAGAGAGAGAGAGAGAGAGCGAAGCGAGAGGAGAGAGAGAGAAAGCGACAGCGAGAGAGGTAGAGAGAGAGAGAGAGCGACAGCGAGAGAGCGACAGCGAGAGAGGAGAGAGAGGAGAGAGAGAGAGCGACAGCGAGAGAGAGAGAGCGACAGCGAGAGAGAGAGAGAGAGAGAGCGACAGCGAGAGAGAGAGAGAGAGAGAGAGAGAGAGAGCGACAGCGAGAGAGAGAGAGAGAGAGCGACAGCGAGAGAGAAAGAGAGAGAGCGACAGCGAGGAGAGAGAGAGAGAGAGAGAGAGCGACGGAGAGAGAGAGAGCGACAGCGAGAGAGAGAGAGCGACAGCGAGAGAGAGAGAGAGCGACAGCGAGAGAGAGAGAGAGCGACAGCGAGAGAGGAGAGAGAGAGAGCGACAGGAGAGAGAGAGAGCGACAGCGAGGAGAGAGAGAGAGAGCGACAGCGAGAGAGAGAGAGCGACAGAGGAGAGAGAGAGAGAGAGAGAGAGGAGAGAGAGAGCGACAGCGAGAGAGAGAGAGAGAGAGACGACAGCGAGAGAGGAGAGAGAGAGAGAGAGCGACAGCGAGAGAGAGAGAGCGACAGCGAGAGAGAGAGAGAGAGCGACAGCGAGAGAGAGAGAGAGAGCGACAGCGAGAGAGAGAGAGAGAGCGACAGCGAGAGAGAGAGAGAGAGAGAGAAAGCGACAGCGAGAGAGAGAGAGAGAGCGACAGCGAGAGAGAGAGAGAGAGCGACAGCGAGAGAGGAGAGAGAGAGCGACGAGAGAGAGCGACGAGAGAGAGCGACGAGAGAGAGAGAGAGAGAGAGAGCGACAGCGAGAGAGAGAGAGAGAGAGAGAGAGAGCGACAGCGAGAGAGAGAGAGAGAGCGACAGCGAGAGAGAGAGAGAGAGAGCGACAGCGAGAGAGGAGAGAGAGAGCGCGAGAGAAACAGACAGGGCGAGAGAGCGAGCGAGAGCGAGAACGACAGACACAGAGACAGAAAGACATAGAGACAGACAGATACAGAGACAGAAAGACATAGAGAGAGACAGACACAGACAGACAGGAAGACATAGAGAGAGACAGACAGACAGAAAGACATAGAGACAGATACAGACACAGACAGAAAGACATAGAGAGAGACAGACACAGAGACAGACAGAAAGACATAGAGACAGAGACAGACAGAAAGACGTAGAGACAGATACAGACACAGACAGAAAGACATAGAGATAGATACAGAGACAGACAGAAAGACACAGTGAGAGACAGAGACAGACAGAAAGACATAGAGACAGATACAGACACAGACAGAAAGACATAGAAAGAGACAGATACAGAGACAGACAGAAAGACAGACAGACAGACAGACAGAAAGACAGACAGACACAGAGACAGACAGAAAGACAGAGACAGATACACAGACAGAAAGACATAGAGAGAGACAGAGACAGACAGAAAGACATAGAGAGAGACAGACAGACAGAAAGACAGAGACAGAAACAGACAGAAAGACATAGAGACAGATACAGACACAGACAGAAAGACATAGAGAGACAGACACAGAGACAGACACAGAGACAGACACAGAGACAGACAGAAATAGAGAGACAGACACAGACAGACAGAAAGACATAGAGAGAGACAGACAGACAGAAAGACATAGAGAGAGACAGACAGACAGAAAGACATAGAGAGAGACAGACAGACAGAAAGACATAGAGAGAGACAGACAGAAAGACATAGAGAGAGACAGACAGACAGAAAGACATAGAGAGACAGACACAGAGGCAGACAGAAAGACATAGAGACAGATACAGAGACAGACAGAAAGACATAGAGAGAGAGAGACAGACAGAAAGACAGAGAGAGAGACAGAGACAGACAGAAAGACAGAGACAGAAAGACAGAGAGACAGACACAAAGACAGACAGAAAGACATAGAGAGAGACAGATACAGACAGACAGAAAGACATAGAGAGAGACAGATACAGAAACAGACAGAAAGACAGACAGAGACAGACAGAAAGACATAGAGAGACAGAGACAGAGAGAAAGACATAGAGAAAGACAGACAGACAGAAAGACATAGAGAGAGACAGATACAGAGACAGACAGAAAGACATAGAGAGAGACAGATACAGAGACAGACAGAAAGACAGAGAGACAGAGACAGACAGAAAGACATAGAGAGACAGATACAGAGACAGACAGAAAGACACAGACAGATACAGAGACAGACAGAAAGACAGAGAGAGACAGAGACAGACAGAAAGACATAGAGAGAGACAGATACAGAGACAGACAGAAAGACATAGAGAGAGACAGATACAGAGACAGACAGAAAGACAGAGAGACAGAGACAGACAGAAAGACATAGAGAGAAAGAGACAGACAGACAGAGACAGACACGAAGAGATACAGAGACAGAGTACGAACACGTTTCGTTTACAAAGTTTCTCCCGTAATCACTGCGATACCAAACTTTGTGAATTCTAAGACAGAAACAATTAAACGGTCAGACTTCCAAATGGAAGATCTGAGGTTAGATCCTGCCTGGGTATCTCCCGCCCGATAGTTGAAGGGTTAGTGGGGGAGATGGTTTCCGATCTTCCAGCTCAACATGTTTGTGGGCAAAACCTGCCAGGTCCTGTAGTAAAACCTCATACATGTGCACACGCACGCTGAACTTCCTCTTGTGCACGTTATCGATCCGGTAAATCCTGTGTCAGAATAATTGGTTCAAGGAAACAGGGAACCCACACAGTGTGCCCAGCCACCCACCCACAACGGGATATGCAGACTGCGCAGCAATATACTACCCGCACAGTGTTGGGTTAAGCAACGTGCATACAGGCTTCCGAAAAAAATCGGAACACAGACACAGACACACACAAGCATATACACAAGCACACGCACACAAGCACACACACGCATGCGAGCGGCACACACGCACGCACGCACACGCACACACACACACACACACACACACACACTCACACACACAAACACACACACACACACACACACAAACACACACACACACACATATATATATATATACACACACACGCACACACTCTCTCTCACACACTACTATACTGAACGTCGTGAATTCTACACTCGAAAGACAGACAATTGCGCGCGCAAGTCCGTCCAGCATTCTCTCCCTGGGTCTACCTAGTGCTCTCTTTCCCTCAAGCTTTCCCGTTGTGACCAGGTGCTCCAAATCCCCTTTCCTCATAAAATGGCCTATAAATGTTGCTTGTCTTTTCCTAATCTTCCTTATGAGTGATCTACTTGTGTCTGCCTCCATCAAGACTGTCTCGTTTGTTTTCTTTGCTGTCCATGGAACTCTCAACATTCTTCTGAGAAACCACATCTCGGCTGCCTCGATCCTGCTCTGGCTTTGCTTGCTGACTGTCCACGCCTCGCATCCGTACAACAGTATTGGTTCTATATAACATTCAAGGACTCTCTTTCCGATCTTAATTGATAGGCATTTGTTGGTAAGAATGCTTGTCATCTTCTTGAATGCTGTTTTGGCTTGGCCGATTCTGCCAGCTATTTCCGATGTGCATCTGCCGTCTGATGAAATGACCGTTCCCAGGTATTTGAACTTATTAACCTGTGTCAAGGTTGTGCCATTTGCCGTTATTTTGCATGAGAGATTTCATGTTTTTTTTACTGATCACCATGACTTCAGTCTTCCTGCTGTTTAGTTCCAACCCCTTACCTTTGCTTTCTGTTTCTAGTATATAAAAACCATGGACAGGAGAAAGAGAAAAAAAAAACATACATAAACAATACTAACACACGTGTTCAAACAAACCAAACAAACAGTTGGCTGTAACAGCTGGCCACCAGTTTCTGCCACATCTTTTTCGAGGTGGCAGTAAATGAGAGCTGTCTGCTTGTACAATTATTATCATCAATATTGTTATTATAAATGCTGTTGTTATAGTATTATTATCATCCTTATTATCATTATTGTTTTTGTTATCAATAATGTTATTATAAATGCTGCTGTTATGCTGTTGTTATCATCCCTATTATCATTATCATTGTTTTTATTATCGTTACCATCATTTCTATTAGTATCATCATTATCATTGACTTATTATTATCATCATTATTTTTTTTTTATTATTATTATCATTATTATCATTATTATATCATTCTCATTATTATTATCACCATTAGTAGTAGCAGTAGTAGTACAGTAGTAGTATCCTTATCAATATTATCTTCTTGCTCTTCTTTTTCTTCTGATCATTACTATTACTATTATCATCATCATTGCAATCATCGTCATCATTATTATCAGTAGTAGTAGTAGCAGCAGCAGCAGCAGCAGCAATAATAGTATCATTATTATTATTATTATTATTATTATTATTATTATTATTATTATCATCATCATCATCATCATTATTATTATCATTATTATTATTATTATAACTACTACATTTTTTGCTATCTCGTTTCTTGTTTCATATGCCAGATTAACGGCCAAAGTGCTAGCATTATGATGCCGAAAGGAATGAGTATCATGATGCAGTGGGGTTCCATTCAGGATTGGGACAGCACAATATCATTCTTTGGTTGTCTGTCTGTTCGTGAGCCCTGAAACAGCACAGCATTATTCTCTGGTTGCTTGGTTGGTTGCTTGGTTGGTTGGTTGGTCGGTTGGTCGGTCGGTCGGTCGGTCGGTTGGTTGGTTGGGAGCTGTGAGACAGCACAATAGTATTCTTTGGTTGGTTGGTTGTTCGTGAGCTGTGAGACAGTTCAATATCATTCTTTGATTGGTTATTCGTCAGTTCTGAGACAGCACAATAGTATTCTTTGGTTGGTTGGTTGTTCGTGAGCTGTGAGACAGTTCAATATCATTCTTTGGTTCGTTATTTGTCAGTTCTGAGACAGCACAATATTTTTCTTTGGTTGGTTGTCAATTCGTGAGCTATTTCTTTTCTTTTACTTCCACCTGGCTTGTTTAACTTGCGTGTTAACTATTTACTTTCCTTCCTCATGGCTTGCTTCCTTGTTTTGCTATT
>JAPXFY010000014.1:6488562-6491062 GCA_030674185.1 Monoplex corrugatus | reverse complement strand
TGAAAAGTCAGAGTTTTGTCAGCAGACACAATTATTATTTTATGGATGGTTTTTCTCCCTGATCAGTCGTTTTCGGGTGTTTTCCCCCTTTCTTTCCCACCTAAGTTATTTTAGCAGTGAATATCTGTAATATCAGTTTGGAATGATATACCCTCTGGCTGTGGTTGCTTCAGTTTTCTCAGTGCTTGCTGATGCAGGATGTTTTGTTCTGTTTTGGTTTGGTTTGGTTGTTTTTCTTTTTGTCCTGTGGTTTGTTTTCGTTCTTGGTCAATCGCGTTTTGTTAATAAGGCACGACCGATAACTTTCTATCGTCATTTGTTGTGTGCTTTCTTTCCATTTGTTGTTCGGTTTATGTTCACATTTCGACGTCACCAACGTTTCCTTTTTGTCCCCTTGTGGAGTCATCAATTCTGTGGAGTTTTTCTCCAGGTGTTGTGAATCTGACCGATGACACTTCAAGGGCGATCACTTTCAGCTGTTTTGCACTTTGTAGACAGGGGAGACAATGAACACAATCTTTCCTGCTTATGTGCGACACAAACACGCTATCCATGTTGCTTTCTGGTCTTGCACAACCACTTCACGAGATTCCATTTGTTTTTTTTGTGTAGTGCTAATTGGTGATGGTTGTGGTGTTTGTTTTTCTTTTACTTGTTCAAGGAACAAGTAGAACCATTAAATATCGTCTTCGTTTTCTTCACAAGAACTTCGTGGGGGCGACTGGGACTCACTCGCTGGCTCCAACATGAGCTGGTGGGTGAGAGAGAATCCCTCCAATTCTCTCCTTCCCGCCCGCTTTCTCTCTCTCTCTCTCTCTCTGTCTCTCTATCTCTCACGTCGTGTGAGCCTCGTGTCGCTACCTGTTACCTCACAATTTCCTCCCGTTCCCACCGCGAGGTGAGCGTGCGAACCATGGTCGTTCTGCATCGGCTTGATCTCGCGTTTGGTATCAAGGCATAAATGTCATGGTCCCCTCTCCCCCCCCCCTCCCCCACCAGTGGTAATTTTACGATGATGACGTCCACTCTCTCCACTTGCTGTACAGTACAGTACATGTACAAAGTCGCTTGTTGTCCTCTTTGTTCTGTGGATCTTCCTTTCTATTTCACGTGAAATCGGTCGTTTTGTCTCCACTGGATCCTCAGTTTTGAACAGAAGCCAATCACACTTTTTCTGTTTGTTATGTTTGTGCGTACACACAGTGATGCTTGTTTGTTTTTGTTCGTTTTGTCTCGCATTCTTGCTGCTAGTCATGCGGAACTTGTTAATGTTTTTGTAAGGCATGAACTTTTAGAGAAATAGCTATGCCATTATATTGTTAGTTAATCTGCAAGAAGGGACAGATGCCTATGGAAGGCCGTGATCGCCAACGCCATGTGGCCAGGCACTTGATGATGAGCTATGCCATGATATTGTTAATCTGTATCCCCAAGAAATCTGTACCCCCGAGAACACTGTTGTAACCACTATGTACGAGGCATGAACTTTTAAAGAAATAGCTATGCCATAATATTGTTAGTTAATCTGTACCCCCAAGAACTGTTGTAACCACTATGTACAAGGCATGAACTTTTAAAGAAATAGCTATGCCATAATATTGTTAGTTAATCTGTACCCCCCCAAAGAACACTGTTATACCTACTCATAGTGTTCTGTGTTGTATGTTGTTAGATATCGTTTCTATGAATGTTGACGTACGTTCACATACCTTAAATCGGAAGTCATTCTGGTTGTTGTTAGTGTTGGCGCTGCTTCTCTTCCTTTATTTATTTATTTTTTAAAGCTGTCCTATCTTCTGACACTGAAGATATCACTCTGACAGACAAAATCGTTCAAAACAAACATTCTCTACTGATTTCTGAAAACGAAAACACTGCAACGAACTTATCGCTATGCATCACTTCAGAAACACATGACAGCAACTGAAGCCAGTTCTCAACCCAGCAGTTGCGCTCAAGAAGTCGGCCAGATCGCCGATGAAAGCTACGCAGTAAGTAGCGTTTTTGTAACTGAGAGCCAGGTTCAACCAGGTAGCCATTATGAAATGAAATTCTTTCTAATACTTTATTTTCATGTGCTCGCCATCATCTCCTATCATTGCAGTTCAGTCAAGTTCCTTTTATAATCGGAATTAAAGTCACTCAATGTCAGTGTTCAAACAAATAGCAACCAGAAACACGTAGAGAGAATGAGAATATTCACGTATCCGATTCATTGGTTTAAGTCCTAAATCTATAAAATTTTGTTCTTCGTCTTTTTTTGTAGACCAGACAAAATAATACTTGAAAGTTTTTGCCTGTCATCTTTATGTACAATATCTTCACATTATTCAAAATATTTGTTAAAAATCTGTAAATGAAGACTGATACTCAATTTTGCCATAGTCAAACTGAAGGTGATTCTGCCTAACGCTCTCCACTGGTAGTCATCTTCACTTCGTTCCCGCCGACTATGGCAACACAGTTCAGCCAATAGTGTCGTTCCGTCCTGTGTCTTTAA
>JAPXFY010000014.1:6466062-6483562 GCA_030674185.1 Monoplex corrugatus | reverse complement strand
TACATTGGTTTTCTTGTTCTTCTGGTTTGTGTTTGCTTGGGCGCGGGCAGTCAAACTTGTTTTGAATCTTGTAATATACCCCAAGACTGCATTTTATCTGTATAAGTGTCTTGTACTATGTCTTGTTTTTATTTACTGCATTTTAAAACTGTTTTATCCATTGTTTGGTGTCTGTGATCTGTCTGTGACCGTGCGTTCGCGCTTGACAAAGGCTAGTTGGCCGAAAATTTGCGCTTGTTTTGTTTTGTCTCGTTGGATACGCGCTTACATTGGTTTTCTTGTTCTTCTGGTTTGTGTTTGCTTGGGCGCGGGCAGTCAATCTTGTTTTGGATCACCGTTAACTCTGCAAATCTAAAAATGCGATTGGCAGACTTCCTGAGCCTGCGCAAAACCATATGCGCTGGCAAGATCTTGAAATGAGAAGTGGGGATGGCTGTGAGAGAGATGCATGGTACACTAAGATGACACCACCAGAAAGGTGTAAACAGCGAACAGGCCAGGTGTTAACGTCACGTGGCGTGCTGGGATTGAACTCGAGACACCGGATCTTGAGACCACGGGTCTATCAAAAGAACGAATTAGCCCGTTTATACAGACACAAACACGCGTCGGAGTCTACCAAAGACACAGAAATGCAGGGCACACTCGGCGAAACCAAACAACGGCTCGCACAAAGGGAACCAACCCAGTCTTCAAGAACAATCTAGCCACAGCCTCTAACAGTTTTACCACAAAGGCGTCAGGTTTACAAAATCCAAAACAAGGTTGACTGTCCGCGTTCAAGCAAACAGCAACCAGAAAGAAAGAAAAAACACGAAAGAAGTATAAGAACGCGTATTTAATACTACAAGACAAGACAGGCGCAAATTTTCGGCCAACTGGCCTTTATCAAGCGTAAGATTACAAACAAACAAACACCAGATACAAAAACTGAGGAGAAAAAGACTGAAACTTCCCTGCTGCTGGGTCCATACATCTCATTTTGTATCTGGTGTTTGTTTGTAATCTTAAGCTTGACAAAGGCCAGTTGGCCGAAAATTTGCGCCTGTCTTGTCTTGTTGTATTAAATACGCGTTCTCATTCTTCTTTCGTGTTTTTTTTTTTTTCTGGTTCTGGTCAGGTTTGCAAGGCTCACAGACAGATCCGTGAAGGGTCACGGAAAGGGAACCATCGTCAGAATCTGTCACCAGCCACTACCACACACACAGGGCACTCTTCTATATTCACCCAATCTGTATGCATGCTTCAGACGGCGTCTGCTACTGTTGTTGTTGTTTAAAGCCCAGCCGACTGTGCAGAGCCATATCAGGGCTATAACCGTTTCAAAACAAAACTTCAACAGGAAAAAAAAAAAAGAAAAGAAAATTAAATACACGTATCAATACATTCGCGCACATAATCTAAGAACATGCCCCCGGCGTTCACCACTCCATCCAGTTTATCGCACAGAGGATTTTAAAAAAACACACCTGAATACAAATTTAAGCATACCTAGGGACACCAAAACATATCTAGAAACGGGCAGACATTACGTAAAATTGCTTTCGCATATCCCACCTCCCTGGAGCTTTATATGAACTTAATACATGTACCCAATTATCAATCCTAAGAAGAAGTACATAAGACTTTATCGAACACATACAGGTGAATGTACCAGCAAGGCAGAAAATGATAGGAAGAAATGACAGAAAGCAAACGAACAAGGCAGAAACAAAGAGAGTGACAGAAAGAGGAAATTTCTAGCACAAAATTTCCAGAAGGTGAGGATACTATTTATACTGAAAGAGCCCCCGACATCCCCACGGGGGATCAGACGGCGTCTTGATTAAAAAAAAATTAAATACGTTTGAGAGAAAACTTATGTCTTCCCGTTCTATATTTGAAGAAACGAAGACGTGTCCATGACGACAGGATTCCGTAATGGTCAGCAAGGATATATTCTGGTCGCGTGCAATCCTGTCCTTTTCCCCTACAACTCTGTACAACAAGCACGCGCCTCTGCCTTACCGGTCTATCCAAACTATTCTTAACTTCATTCTCAACCCACCATGCCAGCACACACTCCTGTTTGTTTTCTCAGCAAGGTGCGAAAAATAGGGACAGAGCAAGATGCAGGAAAAAAATGGGTGCAGAACAGGGTAAACACGTACTGTCAATAAAATCCTGTCCGCTACTGTTTGGGGTTGGGAGTTTTTTTCAAGAGGGATTCGTAGCAGTCGGACAATTCCATATGCGCTCCATCCAACAATTGCCTGACAGACTCCCCCTGAGTCTGTACGAAATCCTACGCGCTAGCACGGTCTTTGAAATGGAGAGGGAGGAGAGGGAACAATGCGACACTACGCCGATACTACCATAATAATGGTGAGATGGACAGCAAACAGGTCAGTTTTTAATGATGCGGGATGGGAGTGAAATCGAGATCTAACACTTTGAGTCCACTGCTCTATCAAAACAACCAACCAGCTCCCGGGAATTGAACCTACAACCTCTCTGTTATGAGCATGACATTCCAGCAACTGAGTTGATGGGCTGCTAAAAATGTTTGCTTCATTAAAACTTCGTCTCACCACTGTGCGTCATTAAAACTACGTCCTTCAATTGTTCTTCATTAAAACTTCGTCTTACCAAATGTGCGTCATTAAAACTTCGTCATTCAATTGTTCTTCATTAAAACTTCGTCTTACCACTGTGCGTCATTAAAACTACGTCCTTCAATTGTTCTTCATTAAAACTACGTCCTTCAATTGTTCTTCATTAAAACTACGTCCTTCAATTGTGCGTCATTAAAACTACGTCCTTCCATTGTGCTTTATTAAAACTACGTCCTTCCATTGTGCTTTATTAAAACTACGTCCTTCCATTGTGCTTTATTAAAACTACGTCCTTCCATTGTGCTTTATTAAAACTACGTCCTTCAATTGTTCTTCATTAAAACTACGTCCTTCCATTGTGCTTTATTAAAACTACGTCCTTCCATTGTGCTTTATTAAAACTACGTCCTTCCATTGTGCGTCATTAAAACTACGTCCTTCCATAGAGCGTCATTAAAACTACGTCCTTCCATTGTGCTTTATTAAAACTACGTCCTTCCATTGTGCGTCATTAAAACTACGTCCTTCCATAGAGCGTCATTAAAACTACGTCCTTCAATTGTGCTTTATTAAAACTACGTCTTTCCATTGTGCTTTATTAAAACTACGTCCTTCCATTGTGCTTTATTAAAACTACGTCATTCCATTGTGTGTCATTAAAACTACGTCATTCCATTGTGTGTCATTAAAACTACGTCCTTCAATTGTGTGTCATTAAAACTACATCCTTCCATTGTGCTTTATTAAAACTACGTCCTTCAATTGTGCTTTATTAAAACTACGTCCTTCCATTGTGCGTCATTAAAACTACGTCCTTCAATTGTGCTTCATTAAAACTACGTCCTTCAATTGTGCTTTATTAAAACTACGTCCTTCAATTGTGCTTTATTAAAACTACGTCCTTCAATTGTGCTTCATTAAATTGTCATTCCATTTGGCGTCAATAATTACGTCATTCCATTGTGTGTCATTAAAAAAAATACGTCCTTTCACTGTGCGTCATTAAAACTACGTTATTCCACTGCTTCATTAAGACTACGTCCTTCCATTTTGTTTTATTAAACTACGTTCTTCCACTGTGCGTCATTAAAATTACGTCATTCCATTTTGCTTCATTAAAACTACGTTCTTCAATTTTGCTTCATTAAAACTACGTCATTCCATTTCGAGCCATTAAAACTATGTCCTTCAATTTTGCTTCATTAAAACTTGTCGTTCCTACCTCCTACACAGTAAGGAAAAAGATTCAACAAAACAAACAAGCGTTTCGCAACCTTTTAAAAGATAAACCGTGGGATTGGTCTGGGTCGATTAACATCGTATCCCCGTGTGCGTGTGCACGTGTGTGCGTGTGCGTGTAAGTGCGTGGAGTGTGCACGTGTTTTCGCAGACAAACGTTTTTCTTTCAACCATTTCATAGACAAGCATCACGGGATACAGCCGCACAATTGCAAACGAATCATTGTTTACTTTTCTACAAGCGCACCAATTATAACACAATTACTACATCAGAATCAATACAGTAACGCTAATTTTCAGTATAAAGGAATAAAATGCCCGTAAAACAAAATGAGAAAAACAAAACAAAACTAATCTATAATGCTTTTTAGTGGTGAAAAAGAAACAATCTCAGTGTCATTTTTTCATTATCAAGCTGTGGAATTACTTTTATGAAATGTTTCTGGGATTTCCCCACTGTTTCTGACGGTGTTACTGTTCAATGAAAAACCGAGTATAATAAATTGTCTCATCGAATATCAGCTTCGTAAGACAGGATACGTTGTCCATATGAGAGAATAGTGCATCTCAATTCAATTCAATTAATATTGCTTATAGCCCAGCCGACCACTAGAGCCATATATACTGCATCTCAAAAGTATTTCTGTATGGAGAGCTTAAGCAGTAACACCGTGATCAAGGAAGACTACTAAAGCGACAAAGGATATCCTGACGGCCAACTTCATCAGCCAGCTGTGGCATCAACATTGCCAACAGGGAAGACAAGAAGACACTGCCGGCCAGAAGAGTGAGCTGCTGACAGCAGTGCACACAGGGTGCAATCACCTCTGAACAGCGCAGAACAGCTGCCGTTTACCAGAGCAGGAATCGGCGAAAGTAAAACCACAAATCTGCAAGACCGGCAGACGAATACGTGCCTCCAGCATCAGTCTTGTATTTCATATAAAGACCCACAACAAGCGATAGGGACCAGTATGCCTAAACATCCGTGTGATCGACATGAGAGTCTATTACGTAGTCATCAGATTCTCATTTTTCCAAAGTGTTCATTCCAAGTTTATAGTCATCATCGGAGTTTAATACTGTCCAAGTTTTCTTTCAAAGTTTTGACATTTGTTTTGGTCGTTTTGCGAATTACTTCATAGAAGTCTCAGTCTTTTTCCCATAATTTTTGTATTTGGTGTTTGTTCGTTTCGTGACCTTACAGTTACGCTGACAAAGGCCAGCTGGCCGAAAATTTGCGCCTGTCTTGTCTGGTTGTATTAAATACGCGTTCTGATTCTATTTTCTTGTTTTTTCTGGTTCCTACTTCATCTTCATCAAGCTGGACCCCCCTACCTCCCTCAATCTACCCACCCCACAAATCACTTAATTGTAAACAGACGTTACATTGAAGGATACATTCGCCTTCCTGTTCAAAGTTCAAAATTTGTTCAAGATAGATTCATCACACTCGACCAATTCCATACGCGGTCCACCTGAATCTGCAAGTAAGTATCTAGCAAACTCCTCGAGCCTGCGGAAAGTACTATGCCCTGGTAAAGTCTTGAAATGAGGGGAGGGAGAAGGGAAGGGAAAGACACCCATCAAACACTGAGCTGACACCACCAGAATGACTGGAGCATAAACATGGGCAGCGAACAGGCCAGTTTTCATGTTACAGGCCAGGATTTAAATAATGTAACCCAACAATGAATTATCGAGTCCATGGCTTTATCGACAGGCCCAGCTGCTTAAAAAAAAAACAGAAACGAGAAACAAACAAATATCACTTTTGTAGAAACGTAGATTTGACAACACACGTCAAAACGGCAACAACGTCGACGACAATTTAATTATAAAAACTTGATAAACATACATGCAGCGTTCCGTCCAAGGATTGGGTTAATTAACAGCTGTGGTTAACAGGAAAAGCACACAGATGGTTTTTAAACCAAAGTTTTGTGGACAGCACTATCTTGACAACCCCCATCAAAACAGTGACACCATTGGCTGGTAATTCCATGACAAAATCTGATTAAAGATAGCCAGCTTCCTTTCAAGAACTTGGTTAAGAGCGGATGTTAATTGCAATCGGACAAATTGTTTTAAAACGTTGGCTTTGGAAATTGAAGACTTAATATGAAGTGTTATTTTTTAAGTGAAGGGGGAAGCAGAGACACACAGAGAGAGAGAGAGAGAGAGAGAAGAGAGAGAGAAAGAGAGAGAGAGAGCGAGATTGAGATGGAAGGAGACAGAGTATGACAGAGAGAGAGGAGGGGGGGGGGTGACAGAAACAGAAAAAGTTCCCAATCTGTGCCACCCACACATTCGTGGTGCTGGCCCTGGGAAAAGTTGAGGTCTCTGCCACCTCACTCCCCTACGACCCCAGGGTTATGGCACTCACTAGGTAAAGGACCTGAGGACCTGGCTGGCCGCCAGCTCGTGGATTCATGTGCAGGCTTAAGGCTTGTGCTGTGATCATTCTTGATCTGCTCCATCACATGGCACCTGTGACGTTAGTGCATATGAAATTCATTCCGAGCGCGGAGACGTCATCCGAGAAACTGAAACTGAAACATGTGTCTGTAAGCCACCATATACTACCATGAGGTACAGGATCTTTAATGTGCTTATTTAATTTTCCTCGGGCGTAGGCACGCGAAGGATACTGAATCACTGGTAAGTCTGCAAGCATGTTAACCTGGGAAGTCGCAAAATATCTCCACCCTTCAGGCGGGGGGTACTCTGTTAGGATTAACCCTTTGACTCTGCAGCCTGTCCAACATCATCCTTCTTTGTCAGCCATGCAGGAAGCTGGTGGATAGGGTGAGGGAGTCAAAGGTTAAGTTTTTGCAGTTGTTAGATAGGGTGCAGGTGGCAAAGGGTTAAACTCTGGCGAATGAAGGAAAATCAAAAGACGGGGAGGTAATGTAGTTCGGACTGGAGCTGCCGACAGTAAGTCAGATCTTTCCTGTAATGGAGTGAGACAGACAGCCACACGTTTTTCCACATCCCATGTCAAAATAAAGATTATAACATACATACAAACGTACATACATATACACATACATACATACATACATACATACATACATACATACATACATACATACATACATATACATACATACATTCATTAATACATACATTTAATACATACATTATACATACATTACATACATTCATACATACATACATACATACATACATACATTCATACATACATACCGGGTACATACATAGATACATATATGTACATACATACATACATGCATGTACATACATACATACATACATGTACATACACATACATACATGTACATGTACATACATACATACATACACACACATACATATATACATACATACATATATACATTCATACATACATACCGGGTACATACATACATACATATATACACATATGCATACATACTTGCAAGTATGCATGGATACCTACCTACCTATCTACCTATCTACCTACCTACCTACTTATCTATCTATCTATCTGTCTATATATCTGTATCTATCTTTCTCTCTCTCTCTCTCTCTCTCTCTCTCTCTCTCTATATATATATATATATATATATATATATATATATATACACACACAAACATATACACACACACATATATCTATATATATCTGTGTGTCTGTGTGTGCGCGCGCGCGCGTGTTAACAAGAAACACCCGAGGTTGCTGGACGGGACCCAGTTTATCTACACCTCACCACTCTCTGGACAATCACCTCCCAAGTTCCTGACGTCACACCACAGCCATTTCATCAAGCAAAGTGGGGCTGGTCATGCGCTGCATGACCCATTCAGACCCAGCTATCAGTTACCTCCTTTACAAACCGAATGGCAAGGTGGGGAGATGACAAACTTCCAGACATAGCAACACACCGTGCCCCGCTGCTGGAGAATAACACCCCCCCCCCCTCTCTCTTGCCTTTATGTATGTGTGTATATGTGCACACACACACACACACACACACACACACCACACACACACACACACACACACACACACCACACACACACACACCACACACACACACACACACACACACACACACACACACTCACACACACACACACACACACACACACACACACACACTCACACACACACACTCGCACACACACACACACCACACACCATATATATATATATATATATATATACACACACACACACACACACACACATATAAATATACCTATAGAGAGAACACACACACACACACACACACACACACAACACACACACACACACACACACACACACACCCCACACACACACACAGAGACAGACAGACAGAGACGGAAATAGAGACAGAGACAGAGACACAAAGAAACAGAGAGAGAGAGGGAGGGAGGGACGTGTGTGTGTGTGTGTGTGTGTGTGTGTGTGTGTTGTGTGTGTGTGTGTGTGAATGTGTGTGTGTATGTATGTATGTATGTATGTATGTATGTATGTATGTATGTATGTATGTATGTATGTATGTATGTTGTTGTGTGTGTGTGTGTGTGTGTGTGTGTGTGTGTGTGCGCGCTGACTGGCTGCTGGGTTTTAAATAAGCGAACACCAGAACACACACACACAAAAACAGAAATCCTGTTTTTATGACTGGTCAGTACATAAAGCTGCGTCCTCCAAGGACAACAGTGTAAAATCACTTGGAATAAATCGGTGTTTTGTGTAAAAACATCGCTTGTCCAATTTTCTTTTTTTTTCAATTTCCAGAAACATGCATTAACCATAACTCTATACGTCAGAACATTGAAGTTGAACTGATTAACCTTACACTGGTTATTGTAATGCAGACACATCGATCTTGTAAATCAACTACAGCTGTAATAGTGGTTTTCTTTTTCTTTATTTCCTTTGAACTGGACCACGTTAACAGTATATTCAGCGTGTGTTTTTACTCACTTTTAAAGTGTATTTAGGCTACAGTTTTACTCACTTTCAAAGTGTATTTAGGCTACAGTTTTACTCACTTTTAAAGTGCATTTAGGCTACAGTTTTACTCACTTTTAAAGTGCATTTAGGCTACAGTTTTACTCACTTTCAAAGTGTATTTAGGCTACAGTTTTACTCACTTTTAAAGTGTATTTAGGCTACAGTTTTACTCACTTTTAAAGTGTATTTAGGCTACAGTTTTACTCACTTTTAAAGTGTATTTAGGCTACAGTTTTACTCACTTTTAAAGTGCTTATAGGCTACAGTTTTACTCGCTTTTAAAGTGCATTTAAGCTACAGTTTTACTCGCTTTTAAAGTGCATTTAAGCTACAGTTTTACTCGCTTTTAAAGTGCATTTAAGCTACAGTTTTCTTCACTTTTAAAGTGCATGTTTCCACTTCAATCTTTGGTGAAAAAAATGTGCACATTTGATCACTGTAAAGCTCGGTAAGTGATTTACTCGGTCCTTACTTCCCTCAAGAGCAAAAGGATGACGACGCTTTGTCCACAAACACAGCAGGCTTCCAATTTCCCGGGCCTGTATAATCAATTATCAAGGTATGACAGGCCCTTGATGCATCAATACAGCAGGCTGCTGTTTTCCCAGAAACTTGTGACAAGACAGTTTTAAACAGCGACACAAGAGGAACACCTGTCTTTAACCTGCCTCTTCTCTCATCAGCCCTGGAGGTGGAGAGAGAGACAGACAGACAGAGAGAGAGGGAGTGAGAGAGACAGACACAGAGACAGAACAGAGACAGACAGACACGAGAGACGGACAGAAAGAGAGAGAGAGAGAGAGAGAGAGAGAAGAGAGAGAGAGAAGAGAGAGAGAAGAAACAGACACAGAGAGAGACAGGCAGACAAAAGACAGACACAGTGACAGAGACAGACAGGCAGACCCAGAGAAAGACAGACCCAGAAAAAGACAGAGACAGACACAGAGAGAATTGAGAGAGACAGAGCAGACAGACAGACAGACACAGAGAGAGACAAGACATTCAGACAGACCCAAACAGAGAGAGATAGAGACAGACAGACACAGAGACAGACAGACAGACAGAGAGGCAGAGAGAGAGAGAGAAACAGACACACAGAGAGACAGACAGACAGAGAGAGAGAGAAACAGAGAGAAACAGACAGACACAGAGAGAGACAGACAGACAGAAGAGAAACAGACACAGAGAGACAACAGACACAGAGACAGACAGACAGACACACAGGCAGAGACAAGAACACAGACAGACAGAGACAGACAGAAGAGAAGGGTAAAGACTATGACGGCAAGAGACAGAGAAAGAACACATCGCGCCCTCTCCCATACCGCACACAAGCAACTGCTGGAATATTTTGCTCACAGAAAGCAGGTTTTCATACCATTCTTTCTTCTTGTTGACAATGGCCTCATTTTCATATACACATGAAAACTGTCGCCGTGATGCAGAGGTCAGCACAACGGACTAACAAGTCGAAGGTTCTGGGTTCGAATCTCATCATTATCAAAATCATTTAGGCCTCAACCGGCTCTGACCACGTTATTGCTACTGTTTATGTTTAAAGTCCAGCCGACTGCATAGAGCCATATCAGGGCTATAACCGTTTCAAATCATAGTTCCAACAGGTAAAAAAGTTAAAGGAAGTTAAGTACGCATATCAATGCACTCGTGTACATAATCTAAGGAGATGCCTCTGGCGTTGACCACTCCGCCCAATTTATCACACAGGGGATTTAAAAAACAAACCTGAATACAAATATAAACATAGCTAAGGACACTAAAACATGTATAAAAACGGGCATAAATTACATGTAATTGCTTCCACATATCTCAATTCCCTAGAGCCAAAAATGCACTTAATACATGTGCCCAACTGTCAATCCTAAGTACGTAAGACTTTATCGAACACATACAGGTGAATGGACCAGCAAGGCACAAAATGACAGGAAGAAATGACAGAAAGCAAAGGAACAAAGCAGAAACAAAGAGGGTGACAGAAAAGAGGAAATTTATAGCACAGAATTTCCAGAAGGTGGGTATACTACTTATACTGAAAGAGCCCCCGGCATCCCCACCGGGTTCTGAGTGTGCTGTGGGCTTACTGTGAAGACTGGGGCCATACACTCGTGTCTCATCCACTTCATGGATGACCCAGAGAACATCTCTAGTGTCTGGTTGATACCAGGATATATTGTGACAGTAAGTGTAGAGGACAGCCTTGTCACGAAATCTTAATCCTAGATGGAATTCCACAACAATGTGATGCCCTTCCCCACTGCCACTAGTAACATTATCACAGCAATGTTAGATTATAAATAGTCCTAGCAACTGTGATCACTGAAGTGGCATAGAAAATGGACAGAAATAAAGAAAGAAAGAAAAAAAGTGATTATAAATAAAATTGCCAAAGTGTAATAATTCTTTGAAAAAGAAAAAGAAAAAGAAAAAACTCAGGAAAATAAACAATGCAGATTTTGCTGTGAGTGTTGTCTCACGGAAGAAGCCGACATTTAAAAATAAACAGGGGAACACACACACACACACACACACACACACACACACACACACACACACACACACACACACCACACACACACACACACAGTTAATGTTAATTGCTAGTGTTAAGATCTTGTTCCATTTTTATATTTACCCGCTTACTCATGTCTCATTCTCATTCTCCCCTCTGCCCCCAATCCAACTCGCCCATCTCCCATCCTCCATTTTTTTCCCCCGTCTAATATCACTCATAGTGAACAGACGTTAATAATCAACACACACACGAACACACACACACACGACACACACACACACACACACACACACACACACACACACACACACACACACACACGCACACACAACAAAAACAAAACAAAAGCTAAAATACATCAGTTCTTGTGTTTGGTAAGCTGTGTTCTGGGTTTCAATGACGATTTTTCTTTCTTTCTTTTTTTTTTTTTTTTTTTTTTTTTCGTTTTTCCCTTTTGTTAATAAGAACACTGACTTGTAATCCAGTCCTTTTAAACGATATCGTTTTTGTGTGAACGTTATAATTTACAAATCTAGTCTATGCTATTAACAGTACAAAGCATGTTTCAATAGTTCTGATTTACGTTGCAAAGTGGACTCTTGTTTGTTTGTCTGTTTCTTTGCTTGCTTGCTTCTTGCTTGCTTGTTTTGCTTTGCTTTGCTTGTTTTTGTCAGAGCAGCTATTCCCATAGCTCTCTTCAATGCATCTTTTATTCCGATCTTGTAGAGAGGAAAGAAATGTTTACTTTTTATTAACGTTGTTTTCTCCCTTTACTCCATGAAGAGAAAATGGAGTGCCACAGTTCTCTCAGTTGTGTGGGGGAAAAAAACAACAAAAACAACAAAAAAGAAACGTGTGGTTCCTCTGTCCATTCTGAAATGTTGCCAATCCTTTTCCCCCCTCTTTTCCCTTCTGCCACTTTCTCCCAACAGGTCCCTGGAGGATTCACTCAGCAAGGTCACTGGATCTTGTTAAGTGGCCATACGAGACGTAGTTAAAATCGTCCATCCATACTTGTACTTGTATTTATCTGTATCTGATAAGATGAATCAATCGGATCGATTTCATATGGTTCCATCTATGCCCCTTGTTATGGTGTTTGGGTGCACTTGTTGACTGGTGTGATTATGATATGGTACGCACTATCTTGCGACAGCACCTCATTTGCATGGTTTGGATTCGTCTTTCAAATTACGCTGTGATGGTCCGTGTTTCTCATGCATACAAGAAGATGGAATATTCCAGTATATGTAAGACCTTGATCTTGACTTTCATGGTGTTCTTGTCCTTCCGTACAGGTTTCAACCCGGAACGTGTTAATGTTGTCTTTGCTGCCCTCTAAAGGATTTCTGGTTTGGATCCATCATCGCTAATGATGGATTCTAGGTAAGCGATTTTTTAATAGTTTCTACTTCAGTCCATGAATAGTTGTCAGTAATGAGAGAGTTGTGATATGGCTGGCCTTCAGCTTGGTCGTCTCGACGCTGACTTCCATGCCATATCTTGTCGATGTTTTATCTAATGTTATCTGGCGTGCTGTTCTCTTCCTTGACTTCGAGAGATTCCTTTTGGAACTTTGTTCCTGATGATCGGCTGATTATCTTATTACATGTTTTTAATCTTTTTACAAGATCAGCGAGTTCTGGCTCACCGCCTGTCAGGCCATCAAAGTCGTTTACAAAGCAAAGGTTTGTGATGGTTCTTCTTCCAATGCTGACTGTACCGACGTGATCTTGAAAAACGTCACTCCTAATGCGTTCGAGGAATATGATGAAAAATGTGGGAGATAGAAGGCAGCACTGAGGAACTCCAACCGACTTATGGAAACATTTTCCAAAAGCAGCCTGCGGATGTACCACATTGTTTGCTTTTGAGTATACTTCGCCGGGCGGTGTTGATCAGCTTTTGCTCATTGTTGAATTTCTTCGTTGTGGCCCACAGTGCCACTTGCCAGACTCTGTCAAACGCCTTCTTGAAGTCTATGAAGATGTGGTAGAACTCTTCGGTGTTGGAGATGTTTTTCACAACAAAAGTTACGCTGGTTACAGGATCCAGCCATCTCCCCCCACATAAAATTCATCATGACCGGTATCAAAAAACAAAAAAAAATAAACAAAAAAAAACCAACTTGAAGACTAAATGTATAAACATAACCAAGTACTACCAAAGGAAATAAGAGGGAAGCAGGGAGAATTTTAAATATCAACAAAGTAACATAACTCTTGAGAGTCACGGAGTTATCTCCCATGTAGAATTTCTCAAACCCAACACAGTTTGCTCAACCCATTCAGCTAGCATAGACGCAGCCACAAAGCATAAAGTGGTAAGCTCAGAACATTCCTTAAAGGACCACTTTATGCTTTGTGGCTGAAGGAATGTTCTGAGCTTACCACTTTATGCTTTGTGGCTGAAGGAATGTTCTGAGCTTACCACTTTATGTTTTGTGGCTGCGTCTATGCTAGCTGAATGGGTAGCGCAAACTGTGTTGGGTTTGAGAAATTCTACATGGGAGATAACTCCGTGACTCTCAAGAGTTATGTTACTTAGTTGATAACCAACTACTCTAAAGCGTATACATGTATAAACTAACCTAAATTACCTAAGCTTGCTTCTCAACATCAAATTTCCTTACAGCCAAACCTTGCAATTAATACATGTACACAATTATCAATTCTAGTAGATAGTATGAAGGCTTTATAAAACAACACATACAGGTGAATGGAGCAGCAACGCAGCAAATGATAGGAAGAGATGACAGAAAGCAAAGAGGCAAGGCAGAAACAAGACTGTCAGGAAAAAAGGTAATTTCTGCAACATGACAGTTGAGGCAACGCAACCCTGATGCTTTTCTTTTTTTCTAAATGCATGTATTCACGTTTTTCTATAAAAATGAAAATCTGCACAGCTTTTTGCCAGGGACAAATTTGCCGCTGTGGTATCTTTAACGTGCGCTAAATGAGTGCTGTTAATGTATCTTTGATTTATTGACACGCCCGAAAGTCGAGCACCTAGACCTTCGAGCACCTAGACCAGCACGTAAAAAAAATATCAATAGTAAACGGGAAGAGGTAGAAACACAATCCCTGTTCCATTATGATTTGAACCCGGGAGCTCGCGTCCTGGGAATTTGTCGTTACTACTAGGCCAAACATTCCAATTCGGTTAATTGTATTTATGTTTAGTCAGTTGTTTTTTTTTTTTTTTTTTTTTGTTTTTTAAAGAATCGACTATTTTGGTCTTCTGTTTTTCGTTATGAAGAAAAGTATTCGTCAATGACGTTTAAATTATGCTGATTGTGTAAAGAATATTATAAAGTAATAATTTGTTTTTGTGGCGACTGTTCGCCAATTTCAACGAACTAAACACTTCCCTAAATCTCCCTCCTCTCTCTCTCTCTCTCTCTCTCTCTCTCTCTCTCTCTCTCTCTCTCTCTCTCTTTTCTCTTTTCTCTTCTCTTTCTCTCTTTCTTTCCTCCCCCCTCCCTCCCTCTCCTCTCTCTCTCTTCTCTTTTCAATGAGCAGTTATCTAACCATTTTCTAGCAGTCTGCCAGATAATCAGCCGAACATCAGGGACACAGTTCCAAAAGGAATTTCACGAAGTCAAGGGAGAGAACACCACTCCAAATAACTGCACCATCCGGCAGTCGTCAATTAGTGCAGCCTACCTCCGCCACTCCTTCTTCCATCCGCCACCCCTTATTCCCCCCTCCACCCAATGTTCCACTCCTCCTCCACACACACACACACACACACACACACACACACACACACACACATATATATACATACACACATACACACACACACACGCACACACGCACGCACACACACACATATACACACACATACATACACACATACACATACACGCACACATACATACACACACACACACACACACACGTACACACACACACACACACACACACACACACACACACACACACACACACACACACACACACACACACACAACCCGCGCATGTTTTCGCTCTGCTCAGTTCTTGTTCTCAAAGCGTCTAATTGCACGATTCTCTCCATCCGATTTTCGTGCTGCTGCAAAGATTCATCGAACAATTTCTTAGCATACTTCGTTTATTCCATATTTCATATTACATTTAATACATGTTTATGCTCTTATAATTATTATAAATCGTTCTTGTGTAGCGTTATTGTATTGTTATTGTATAGCAGCCGAGATGTGGTTTCTAAGAAGGATGTTGAGAGTTCCATGGACAGCAAAGAAAACAAACGAGACAGTCTTGATGGAGGCAGACACAAGTAGATCACTCATAAGGAAGATCAGGAAAAGACAGGCAACATTTGTAGGCCATTTTATGAGGAAGGGGGATTTGGAGCACCTGGTCACAACGGGAAAGCTGGAGGGAAGGAGAGCACCAGGTAGATCCAGGGAGAGAATGCTGGACGGACTTGCAGAGTGGCTGGGGATGAGGAGGGTGGGGGAGATGTTAGGGGCAACGAGAGATAGAGATGGATGGAAGTCCATGGTCGCCAACGCCATGCGGCAGGGCACATGATGATGATGATGATGATGATGATGATGATGATGATGATAGCGTTATTCTCAAAACTCATTTGGACTCACTAGGCATTACACATAATTGGACTTTTAGCGGAGCACGGAGAACTCCAGCTTGTTAGGCAAGTTGATTACACTCCTCAATGTTGTTGCACAGTCTGCATCTTCAGTGGACGTGCATGTGTACTTTCATGCTTCCATATGCCACCAGGCACTGATATGACTTCATCATTATCATCATCATGTGCCCTGCCGCAAGGCGTTGGCGATCATGCCCTCCATATGTATCTATCCGTTGTCGCCGCAAGCACATCTTCCACCCTCTCTGTCCTCAGCCACACCTGCACGTCCGTCCAGTATTTTCTCCCTGGGTCGACCTGGTGCTCTCTTTCCTTCCAGCTTTCCTGTTGTGACCAGATGCTGTAATTCCCCTTTCTTCATGAAATGGCCTATAAATGTTGCTCGTCTTTCCCTAATCTTCCTTATCAATGATCATCGTATGTCTGCCTCTGTCAAGACTCGTTTCTTTTTTTTTTTTTCTTTTTTTTTGTCCATGGAACACCCAACATAACTTTCAGGATCTTTAATGTGCATAGTTGCTGTTCTGCGAGTATGTCACGATGTAAAAATGTATGTGGGTGACTGGCAGTGTCTTGCAGTTTATGCAGGTTCGTGAAGATCTAGCAGTCGATTGTTCTTCTCAGAGACAAGATACACCAGTCCAGGTTAAACGAAAATGATCCTTTATTTGAAGAACGAATGAAACACAACAGGAACTGGGTAGAAACTTTACACATCCAATGCACCACTCCTAGTTTGCAGAATTCTTCTTCTTCAGTCCTCGAATCTACACACAGCAACTCCGCGAATCTACAGCAACTTCTCTATCTCTGACAGCAGGCTTACACTTCAACTCTTCCGATCACTCTCGCTCTCTCTCTCTCTCTCTCTACCCACAGTCACGCTTTATTTATAACATCATGGAAGGTTCCACAATATCAATATTCTCGGCTTTTCCCTAGATTTTCAGCCAATCATAGCCACATTCTCGAACCTTCCCTTTCTGGAATATTCTGTAGTTCTAGCCAATCATCGTACAGATTAAACTTCTAGCCAATCATTGTACAGATTAAATTTGTTTACAATTTCCGGAACATTCTAGAAAGATCTAAGGTATTCTACGTTTTTCTTGTCATTTCTAGATTGTTCCAAAGGATTCTACATATTTCCATACAACGAAATCGAACTTAAACATATATTTTCAGTGTTAGCATAAACCAAAACAAATATTCTCGATTCATTATCCAGTGAATCACAAAACAATCTTCAAGAACGAACAGCGGACAGTAGCTAAATCGACAGACACATTTTGACGTCACACTTCTCTTATCGCATTGGCACTTTCACATTGAGTTTCTCTTTTTTTTTTAAATGTAACAGAGCACATGTAAAAGGAATGGAGTTTAGGCACCCACTCCCTCACCTTTCAGCATCATCGAGCTCAATGGTAAGCCGCTGCTGGAGACATCGGCTGATAGGCAATTTCATTACACACTCGACGTTCACTTCAAAATACACTTAAGACTCCATCGACATCACATTCCCTTGTTATTGTTAGTGTTGTTTAAAGCCCAGCCGGCTGCGTA
>JAPXFY010000014.1:6438562-6446062 GCA_030674185.1 Monoplex corrugatus | reverse complement strand
ACAACAACCAATGGATGTCTAAGAACTTACACACACACACACACACACAACAACAACAACAACAACAACCACCAACGGATGTCTAAGAACTTACACACACACACACACACACACACACACACACACACACACACACACACACACACACACACACACACAATAACCCCTTACCTCAAGAGTAACTCTTGGGAGATTTATATCTGCAGGTCTAGTCTGCAAGAATACCGTTGATATGGTGACAGATCAATATAAGCTGGCTTGTTCTCCTGATCGCCCACGTGCCGAAATGTTCTGAAAAGAAAAATGGGTCCAGTGCATTTTTATAAACTGTCCAATGAATTATGTAACAGACAAGACTCTGTGTGTATATTTTGTGTGTGGTGTGTGTGTGTGTGTGTGTGTGTGTGTGTGTGTGTGTGTGTGTGTGTGTGTGTGTGTGTGTGTGTGTGTGTGTGTGTGTGTGTTCGTTCGTTCTTTGATTTAACGTCTTTTCACTATAAGTGATATTAGACGGTGTGTGTGTGTGTGTGTGTGTGTGTGTGTGTGTGTGTGTTTTGTGTTTGTGTTTGTGTGTGTGTGTGTGGCGCGGGTGTGTGTGTGCACGCACATATGTTCTGGGGGTTTTCCGATCCCGCCGGCTCCCACACAGAGTCCAGTCTGCTATAGGCTGTTGGGGGGTCTAGGACCACGTAGCTGAGATCCACTTTATAAATGCGCCATTGTGAGTGTTGCTTATATTTTTATCTTGTAAATGTGTGAGACGCTACGAGTCTAAAGAATTTGGAGAACTGAGCTATTCATGATCTATTATTGTTATCATTATTATTATCATTAGTAGAAGTAGTAGTAGTAGTAATAGTAGTAGTAGTAGTAGTAGTAGTGTTGTCATATTCACAACTATCAATCTTATTATTAATAGAGTCGTACACAATATATTTGTATTATTACTAGTATTACTGTTATGATTATTATATTTATATAATTATATATTTTATCATCATCATAACGATTAATGCTATCATTTTGTGACAAACCGTTAATGTCTGTATCTCTCGGGCCTGACTGACATGCACAAAATATTTTGAAAGCAAAAGTAGGGTAGAGCCCTTTCACGCAGTCTCCATCTGAAATGGAAAGCATTATCACTATCTCATCATCATCAGGTGCCTTGCCACATGGCGTTGGCGATCATGGCCTTCCATCTGTTTCTATCTCTTGTTGCCTCAGGCATCTCTTCCACCCTCCTTGTCTTCAGCCACTCTGCAAGTCCGTCTAGTATCTTCTCCCTGGGTCTACCTGGTGCTCTCTTTCCCTCCAGCTTTCCCGTTGTGACCAGGAGATCCAAATCCCCCTTCCTCATAAAATGGCTTATAAATGTTGCCTGTCTTTTCCTAATCTTCCTTATGAATGATCTACTTGTGTCTGCCTCCATCAACACTGTCCATCACTATCAATCATCCGCATTCTCTGTATCATAGCACTGTGAAACACAGCCTCTGATTCTGTGGCCCATATGTATTGCTTTCATGGAGCCTACAGTCTCGGTGGTTTGGGTGTGTGTTGAAGAGCTGAAATGAAACAGAGCGGGGACACTGACACAGGATCTCTACAGAAAATGGGACAGAAAAAAAGTTTTGAAACTGTCAAACGGATGGGAACATCAAACAGTCAAAAATATACGCCTCAAGAAAAATGGAGCAAAACAAAGACAAAAAATGAGATGAGGCACAAAAATAGAATACATAAATAATTGATGAAATATACACTCGTAAAATATCTTGTTTTAAAGAACAAAAAATGCGGATTTTCCCTTCACATCACACACTACTACTATCAGTCTTATTGGTGTTTAAAGGCCAGCAGACTCCTCAGACCATATCTTCTTCTTCTTCTTCTTCTTTCTTGGAGCATCCATCATCGCTTTGATGGTTCTGATATCAGGACTATAGTAAAACCATCTTAAAACACATCTAGATCTAAAAACCTTGATGAGCCTGGAAAAAATAAAACCGGTAAAGAAAATTGATACACATTTCAATGCAGTCATCCAAATAATCTAAGGATATGCCCCTGGTGCTGTCCATTCCGCGTAATTCATCGCCAGCGAGATTAAGAAAAAGCGAACTTGAAAAAAAATGCATAAACATAACGCTAAAATATGATTGATATATTTACCCAAGCATTAATCACAACACAGCATGTACAGCTTTACGGAAAAAACAGGTGAATGAAGCAGCAATGCAGAAAATGAAAAAAGTAAGACACGACAGAAAACTAACAAGCAAGGCAGAAATAAAGAGAGAGAAAAAAAAATTCTACTACACAATTTCCAAGATGGTGGGGGATATCTATACTGAAAAAGCCCTCAGCATCTCCAAACCAAAGGGGGGGGGGGGGCAGTTTTCAGTAGACCTCATGTGTATATCATAATAAAAAGATACTGTCACTAAGAAGAAGATAGTCGAGCAGTCGCTCCATTTTTACTTACTTTTTTGCTTCCAACGTAAATATTTTCACACTCCTTTTCTGCACAAAATCTTTGTAAAACGATTTTCCTTCCGCTGACTCGACACGACTTTCAAAGCTGAAGGACCAGTAACGTAGTCATACGACTGTCAGTCTTCCTCTCGATTCATCCATGTCAGTTGAATGTAATGGAAATATAGTCACTATAATAAGTATAACAGTGGATCCAAACACTGGCAGTTTCAGTTAAAGCGAAAATACATCAATCACTGACTCAGTCAATGGGCGTTGTTGATACCACAAACTTCACACCATCAATAGTCAGTTCCACACAAATACAGTCTGTATTACCACTGACCAAACAAGATAAGGGCCAGTTCATGCTAATGACGCAAGCTGCTGACGCCATTAGCTGCAGGTAACCGATTGGAAATTAAATGCCGCACGAATTTCCTCTCTCCCGTCATGAGGGCTCGTGGTAAGTGTTCACTTTCAGTCCGACCAAAAACAACTAGTTACCGCCGATTATCGAAATTTGCAGCATGCACATATTTTTCTGGGTTGTTGGACCAAGGAGCGACACTAGCGACAACGCTGACGCCAAACGACCATCAGACCATGTCTAATATGAAAAAGATTTCGTTGTGTTGACAAGACGACATCCGACCGGCAACAACTGGGCAGCGTTAACATGAATGTAGTAGTCAAACTTAACACACACTTAATTCTTTGTGTCACAGTTCCGAGTTCGTGTACTACCTGCCTACCATCCCACTCAGTGTCACGAAAAGCTTGTTCACAACATTCACGTTTCTTTTCTCCAATTCAGAATCATCTTGTCGAATTGCAGCTTTAGACATGACAGGTCGTAGTGATACATTTAGTTTTACACGGCATACAAAAAATTGAAACAAAAGAGTACATATTCCTCATGACCGAAAGAGACTTAAACTGCACGGTACAGACTGAATTAACCCTGAATTAAACTGCACCATTTTCTTCGTACCGGGAAGCGAAGCTCCCTTATAACAGCACTATTGCTATATAAAGATACAACATTCCATGTACAACATTCTGTCCTCCCTCCACGCTTCAACGACACAGGCACTTTCTCCTTGGGCGTAAGTCTCGAAGGTGTTCACAGGCTTTTTTTTTTTTTAAGGCCCACGATGTAAACGTTTTTCACGTGCAAAATTAATGTCTGTCTTTCGTTAACCCTTTCACTCCTTCAACTGCCCGTGAGCATCTCGTGTATGTCAGGCAAAGACAACAAAGCAAAACCTTAACCCTTTCACTCCCTCACCCTATCGACCGACTTCCTGCAGGAAGCTGTAGGATAGGGTGAGGGAGACAGCTGGTGGATAGGGTGAGGGTGTGAAATGGTTAAGTTTTTTGCAACTGGCAGATAGGGTCTGGGAATGAAAGGGTTAACAGATTTATGGTGTTTTAGATCTGGGGGCTCTGAATTCCTGTCCCCGCACGCCACAATTCTTGACTGAACAAGGTGGCGAAGTAGTCAGGACAACGGATTACTGACAGGGAGGTCGGGTGTTCAAATCTCTATCAGTCTACAAAATATTAGGGGGGGGGGGGGGAGGGGATTGTTACTGTATTTTGTCGGTTTTTGTTGTTGTTGTTGTTGTTTGTTTTTCTGTTTTTTGTTTGCTTTTTGGTTTTTTGGGGTTTTTTTGGGGGGGGCATTGTTTTTTGTTTTGTTTTTCTTTTTGGGGGCAAGAGGTCGCGCGTTCAAACCCCAACCAGTCTACAAAATGTTGGGTTTTTTGTTGTTGTTATTGTTTTTATTTTGTTTTGTTTTATTTTGGTTTTGGTTTTTTTATTTTGTTTTCTGTTGTTTTTTGTCTTTCTTTCTTTATTTCTTTCTTTTTTTGTTTTTGTTTGATTGTTTGTTTGTTTTTGCAAGAGGTCGCGTGTTCAAATCCCTATCACTCTACAGAATGTTCGAGGCTTTTTTGTGGTTTTTTCCTGACCAGCCCCAAGTCAGAGCAGAGCGTGGTACGGGCTTCATTGAGAAGGTTGTGGAACCACACAGTCAAGTCTCGTTCACTCCATAGATGTGTCATTGAGAGTGTTGTTAAAATTTCCTGACCCAACACTGCAGGTGTCTGTATCTCTTGGACTGAATGATGTTGAGGTATGTTGTGAAAGGGAATGTAGACTTCATCCCTGTTACGAAGTATGTCGCAGGCATTACCTTTTGACTCACACACACATATATATATATATGTACACAACACAAGCAATACACATACGCGCACGACGTAGCAGAGAAGATTACAACTTGGGTCATGGGTCATTAGTTGAATAGGCTTCAATGTACCTTAGCTCAGCATCTTGTGTGTGTGTGTGTGTGTGTGTGTGTGTGTGTGTGTGTGTGTGTGCCCCCCCCCCCCCCGATTACCTGTCAAACCTACTTGAGATCTATGTTCCCTCACGTACCCTCCGCTCTGCCTCCGATCCTCTGACTTTTCGCTTTCCACGCACTAAGCTCAATACCTATGGTCCACGAGCCTTCTCTGTTTCTGGTCCACTTTCCTGGAACAAACTTCCTCTCTCAGTCCGTCAGCAACCTATTTTTGTCTCCTTCAAGTCCGCTCTCAAAACTCACCTTTTCTCCTCTGCATAAAATCCTGACCTCACTCAATCCCCTCTGCAGCCTGTCTCCACTCGGAGGGGAATCACATTGTAATATATAATTGTATATAATATGCTCTCTATAATTTTCCATTGCTTTTATTCTTTCTCCCTATTTATAGCCGTGTGCGTGTGCGTGTGTGTGTGTGTGTGTGTGTGTGTGTGTGTGTGTGTGTGTGTGTGTGTGTGTGTGCGTGCGTGCGTGCGTGCGTGTGTGTGCGTGCGTGCGTGTGTTTCTGTTTTAGCGCTTAGATTTGATTTTATCAAGATTTTGCGCTATATAATTAAAATATTGTTGTTGTTGTTGTTGTTGTTGTTGTGTGTGTGTGTGTGTGATAGAGAGAGAGACAGACACACAGACAGACAGAGGGAGGATGACGGCTTGGGTTAGAGGTTACACGTTCTACTCCCCTCCTGTCTTCCCACTCCCAGTTTGCGTGTGCGTTGTGCCCTGGAGATTTGGTCGTCGTTGTTGACTGCTTCGGTGAATGATGAGAGTGCGCGCCTTGGTTTGATGCTTGAATCAAGATTTGGCGTCTTATGAATGTTATTATTATTATTATCATTATTATTATTGTTATTGTTGTTGTTATTATTATTATTATTATTATTATTATTATTATTATTATTATTATTATTATTGTTATTATTATTATTATTATTATCATTATTATTATTAATCATTATTATTATTATTGTTGTTGTTGTTGTTTTGTTGTTGTTGTCATAACTATTATTGTTGTTGTTGTTGTTGTCATTACTGTTGTTTTTGTCGTTGTCGTTGCTGTTGTCGTCGTTGTCATTATATCATCATCATCATCATCATCATCATCACCACCACCACCACCACCATCATCATCAATATCATCATCAGCCTCATTATTATTATCATCATTATTATTGTTAATTCTACTACTACTACTACTATTATATTGTCACTACTATTGTTGTTATCATCATCATCATCATCATTGATATTATTATTATTATCATTATTATTGTTATTATCATTATTACTATTATTGTTGTTATTGTTGTTGTTATCATTATCATTATTACTATTATTATTATTATCATTATTATTGTTATTATCATTATTACTATTATTGTTGTTATTGTTGTTGTTATCATTATCATTATTACTATTATTATTATCATCATTATTATTATTATTATTATCATTATTATTGTTATTATCATTATTACTATTATTGTTGTTATTGTTGTTGTTATCATTATTACTATTATTATTATCATCATTATTATTATTATTATCATCATTATTATTATTATTATTATGGCCAGCTCACGTGACGACCCCAGTTTCAGTTTTCTATGCCCCTTGTGTGCCTGATGTGGATTCGAGGATTCGAGTGAGGGTCTTGGGTGTCATTGGTTCATGGGGACTGCTGTCGGAGGGCCGGCCGTCAGTGTGGCTGTCTCCTTACTGACGGAATGGGGGGGAGAAGGGGGGAAACGTTGTACTGTTTCTTATTTGGTATGGCTCTGCAACTGAGCGACTGCCGTCGTTAGTATGGGGCTTCACTTGGTTGTCTTTATGCCCCGTTTACACGACGTGCAACTAGCGTGCAACTAATCGGTTGCACTACCATGCAACCTATTCACAACCCCAGACGACTCCAGGCAATCGGTTGTCTGGAGTTGTCAGTTTTTCGGTAAAATCCCATTTTTAGTTGTACGTGTAGTTGCACGGCCGAAAATAATATTGTCCTAGAGCGATAATGTTTTCGTAGTTGCATCAGTTGCAGGGCCCCAAACGGTTGTGTGGAGTTGGGAACACTTTTACACGAGTTGCCTGGAGTTGGCTGGGGTTGTAGGCAGGAAGTAGTTTCGCGCCACGCGTGCCTCCGTGACACACGCAGCGCGAGCCTCAAGAAACGGCGGGAACAGGGGAGGAGCCTAACGGTTGCACGTTTCCTTTTACACGAATGCAACTCCACACAACTTTGCGGTTGCACGGCTCCTCGTGCAACTGGTAAAACCCAGTGGTTGCACGTTAGTTGCATCCCGTGTAAACGTAGCATTAGTGAGACGATTTAAAACAGACAGTGTTGAACTCCACCAAAGTGATCCAGCGATAGCGCAGGGTCCCCTCCGGTGAGTGGCCACACGGCGGCTTGATGTTTCTGTCTCCTGTCAGCTTCTTCGCATTGAGACTTTGAAGAATTCAGGGTTCGTGGTGTGGGATTTAACGCCATTCAGACGGCGCGGATGTTGGGACAGATAAAAACAAAAAACAAAAACAAATAAAACAAAACAAAAAGAAGAAAAACAAGAAAAAAGGAAAGAAAGAAAGAAAGAAAAGAAAAAGAAGAAAAAAACATTATGCAATCTTTGCATGTGATTTCTATTGGTCTGTTG
>JAPXFY010000014.1:6416062-6428562 GCA_030674185.1 Monoplex corrugatus | reverse complement strand
TCCACTTCCGACAAACGCTGAACTTTAAGAAACTGATAAACATAATTATATTGAGGGGAAAAGTGAAGTATGATGGTCGCAAACAACTTTTCATCTTACTATATATGATTTGTATTTGATTTCATTCCATGCTCTGAAAATACAGTTTCTTCGCCCTAGATGTCCGTTCTTGAAGAACGAGCCTGGCTATCTCACCTGTCGGCGTCACCGGGTTCAGTGTTGGCCGCTGCACTCTTTGACACCACCACCTCCCTCCAAGCCACTCTGTCTTGACTTTTGTGGACAACTTCTTGAATATTTAGGTCAATGATGATGGTTATTTCTCGATGTATGAGACTGGAATTTTTTTTTACTGTACAGAATGACACAAAAAGAAAAAAAAAGTCTGGCTGTAAGTGACGTAAATACTGATTATCATCATCATCATCATCATCATCATCATCATCATCATCATCATCATCATCATCATCATCATCATATCATCATCATCATCATCAGGTGCCCTGCCGCATGGCGTTGGCGATCATGGACTTCCATCTTCTCTATCTCTCGTTGCCCCAGCATCTCCCCCACCCTCCTCGTCCCAGCCCTCTGCAAGTCCGTCCAGCATTTCTCCCTGGGTCTACCTGGTGCATCTCTTTCCCTCCAGCTTTCCCGTTGTGACCAGGTGCTCCAAATCCCCCTTCCTCATAAAATGGCCTATAAATGTTGCCTGTCTTTTCCTAACTTTAAGAAAAAAGACTGACTGTAAGTGACGTAAATATGATTATTACGTGCGTGAAAACATGGCAGCTATCTTGGGCCTTCAGATCAAAGCGGGAAGACAAAATCACAAAATGATGTTGTTTTGAGGAGACGCTGCACTGTTTGAAGTGGTGTTATATCCCCAACTTTTTACGAAAAGTTCACATTTAAGCGGCAGTGCTTTTTTCATTTGTTTTTCTTGTTAAGGAAGATAATCTCACTTGGACCGGGTGAGGCTGTTTAATTCTCTGCAACAGATGGATGTAGGAATGTTTCTTAAGTCTGGGTAAACGTAGATCACGTTCTGTTTTATCTTTTGATTGTATTCATACTTCACTGACATTTTGTTTTAGCTGGTAAGATATATACATAAATATGTATACATCTCTCTCTCTCTCTCTCTGTCTCTCTCTCTCTCTGTCTCTCTCTCTAGTATAAGTTATATCATGCATGCATGACATACATACAGATATATATATCAATGTATATACCGGTACATACACGCATATGTACATATATGGAGATATATATATATATATATATATATATACATATATAATATAATTATATATACATATATATGTGTGTGTGTGCATGTGCATGCGTGCGTGTGTCAGTGTGTTTATTTGTGTGAGTATGTGTGTGTGTGTGTGTGTGTGTGTGTATGTGAGACGCAACGATAAAAAAAAAAAGAATTACACAGTTCTAGATCTGTTTTAGGTCTCACCTGCACAGAGATTTGCAGGAAGAAATGCTTGCGTCAGAAAGAATTTTTTTAATCAATTTTTGTATTAAAAAGAGAGCGCAAGAGTTTCGTCAGATTGAACGTGCAAATGGCGCAGGCAGAATCAGGCAAGGGGAAGGAAAGCAGAGACTCGGAAGAAGTGAGGAGACGGACATCTGTTTGAGTCAATAGTCTGTTGTTGTTGTTCCATTGACTGATACAGATCAAGGGAGAGGCACCTGATCCTATCCTGACTTCGTCCAGTGTGAGCAGCAGGGAAGTTTCAGTCTTTTTCTCCTAATTTTTGTATCTGGTGTTTGTTTGTGTGTGTTCTTACGCTTGACAAAGGCCAGTCGTCCGAAAATTTGCGCCTGTCTTGTCTTGTATTAAATACGCGTTCTTATCTTTTTTTTCTGTATTTTTTCTGGTTCCTGTTAGCTTGAACGCGGGCAGTCACACTTGTTTTGGATTTTATACGGTCTGCCTCCTGCTAAACCCCACTCAAACGTCACAGGGTAAGTTCATTTGATTGTGGTGTTTTGCTTTCCAGAATTCCGTCAGGAACCTGGATCATGCGAGATCACTGAACGCCTTGACTAGCTGTCTTGGTTTTCTTGTTGTTTAATTTCTTACGGAGATTTCTCTTCACAATGACACCGGTGAGAATTCTTGGTTGGTTCTTTTACATATGCATATACGCTAATTAATGCTGCACAAGCAAAATTTCAGGTAATTATCAGGTCATTAATCTATCATCTCATCTGAATCACTGTTGCTCAGATCAATTCCCAAAGTCTAGTTTAGAGAGAGAAAAAAGACAGAAAAAGAAAGACGGAATATGTGTGTGTGTGTGTGTGTTGGTGTGTGTATGTGTGTGTGTGTATGTGTGTGTGTGTGTGTGTGTGTGTGTGTGTGTGTGTGTGTGTGTGTGTGTGTGTGGTGAGTGAGTGAGGAGAGAGAGAGGAGAGACAGATAGACATACAGACAGACAGACAGACGGAATGTGGAGAGAGAAACTCTGCATGAGAGAGACAGACAGAGGCAAAGAGCCAAACACACAGAGACAGACAGAGTGAGAGACACACACAGAAAGAGAAACAGGGCCACTGAGAGAACATGTGTGTGTGGGGGGGGGGGGGGGGGCGAATGGGAGAGAAAACAAAACAAACAAGGATAAATACACACACCTGCAAAAACACACCTGCAACATCTTAAAATCAGTCAAACGTGGGGAGCTTCGTTCTTCAGTCAAGCACGCAGTGGAAGCATTTCCACAACAAGCCTCGAAAATATTCTTCACCAGTTGTGCTCTAACACTAACCAGTCCACTTTCTCATTTGTTCTCGTTGTTGTTTTGAAAATAACACTACGAAGTTGTACTTAAACACTAACCAGTCCGCTTTCTCGTTTGTTTCCATTAGTTGTTTTGAAAATAACACAACAAAGTTGTACTTTAATACTAACCAACAGACTTTCTCGTTTGTTCTCATTGTTGTTTTGAAAATAACACAACCAAGTTGTACTTTAACACTAACCAGTCCGCTTTCTCGTTTGTTCTTATTGGTTATACGAAATCCAAAACAAGTGTGACTGCCCGCGTTCAAGCAAACAGGAACCAGAAAAAAATTCGAAAGAAGAATAAGAACGCGTATATTAAATAAGACAAGACAGGCGCAAATTTTCGGCCAACTGGCCTTTGTCAAGCGTAAGATTACAAACAAACAAACACCAGATACAAAAATTAGGGGAAAAAATGACTGAAACTTCCCTGCTGCTGGGTCCAGTGTGAGAAAAGGAATAAACTGACTTGTCTTGTTGTATTAATATACGCGTTCTTATTCTTCTTTCGTGTTTTTTTCTTCTGGTTCTCATTGGTTGTTTTGAAAAAACACAACCAATTTGTACTTTAACACTAACCAGTCTGCTTTCTCGGTTATTCTCATTAGTTGTGTTGAAAATAACACAACGAATTGTACTTTAACACTAAAACCAGTCCGCTTTCTCGTTTGTTCTCATTGTTGTTTTGAAAATAACACAACCAAGTTGTACTTTAACAGTAACCAGTCCACTTTCTCGTTGTTCCCATTGTTGTTTTGAAAATAACACAACCAAATTGTACTTTAACACTAACCAGTCCGCTTTCTTGTTTCCATTGTTGTTTTAAAAATAACACAAATGTCCTAAGAAACAGAGTAGCAGGTTTGATATAACAAACATCACTGGCAGTAGAATTAACCTTTTCACCTCCACGCCCTATTTTAACAAGCATCATTAACTCGCAGAAGCCCTCATTCACTCCCTCACCCTGTTTCAAGTAAACACCACTGGTACAAGCCTTAATTAATCCTGTCATTCCCTGGAACCTATTTTTACTAAAAATCACTCGCAGAAGCGTAAACTCTTTCACTTTCTCACCTTATCTTGATAAACATGATTGGCAGAAGCCTTAACCTTTTCACCCCCTCGCCCTCTTTTGATAATCATTCGCGAAAGCCTTAACTCTTTCGCTTCCACACCCTCCTCTGACAAGCATCACTCGCAGAAATCTTAACCGTTTCACTTCCACTCTTTATCTTAACAAACATTATTCACAGAAGCCTTAACCCTTTAACACCTTCATCCTATTTTGATAAACATCACTCACAGAAGACGTAACCCTTTAACACCCTCGTCCTATTCTGATAGACATCACTCACAGAAGCCTTAACCCTTTAACACCCTCATCCTATTCTGATAAACATCCGCACAAAGCCTTAACCCTTTAACACCCTCATCCTATTCTGATAAACATCACTCACAGAAGCATTAACCCTTTAACACCCTCATCCTATTCTGATAAACATCACTCACAGAAGACTTAATTAACCCTTTCACTCACCCATCCTGTTTTAATAAACATCACTCACAGATACCTTAACCCTTTAAACTCCCTTATTCATCGATAAGCGCGTTGGTCGAGTGGTTAGGACACTGGTTTTTCCACTGAAAGGTCTGGGTTTGAACCTGTTTGGGTACACCACCTGATGGGTAAAAGGTGGAGATTTTTTCCAAGTTTCCCAGGTCAACAAATCTGCAGATCTCTTAGTACCTAAACCACCTTCGTGTGTGTATGCAGGAGGTGTATCAAATAATCAAATACGCACGTTAAAGATCATGTAATCGGTGTCCAGTGGCTTACGGAAACATCAAAACACCCTGAAGGTACAACCCTGAAAATGGAGTTTGACTGCCTTAATGGACAGCAAAGAAAACAAACGAGACAGTCTTGATGGAGGCAGACACAAGTAGATCACTCATAAGGAAGATTAGGAAAAGACAGGCAACATTTATAGGCCATTTTATGAGGAAGGGGGATTTGTAGCACCTGGTCACAACGGGAAAGCTGGAGGGAAAGAGAGCACCGGGTAGACCCAGGGAAAAAATGCTGGACGGACTTGCAGAGTGGCTGGGGACGAGGAGGGTGGGGGAGATGCTAGGGGCAACGAAAGATAGAGACAGATGGAAGTCCATGATCGCTAACGCCATGCAGCAGGGCACCTGATGATGACGAATGGGTCCGAATGGGTCATGGGATGCATGGACAGCCCTCGCCCCCCCCCTCCTCTCTTTTCTTGAAGAAATGACTGTCGAGTGGCGTCAGAAGCTTGGGAGGTGAGTGTTCAGAGAGTGGCGAGGCATTGGTGCTCCTGGTCCCATCCGCAACCTCGTTGTGTTTCTTATTAACAACAACGGCTACACACATAAAAATCCACGCAAGTTGCTCTGAGCACAGAGAATGACAATGACAATGTCAATGACAATGATACTTTACTTTCCAACGGTAAAAGCTATTGGCTGGAAGCCATTTTTCAAACTTGCCGTTGCAGTCTGGAAAAAGAGTTCGGATTTTGGAATTTGTTCAAGAGGGATTCATCGCACTTGGACAAGCCCATATGTGCTCTATCCAAATCTACCAGCAAGTATCTGGCAGATTCCCAGAGCCCAAGCAAAACACTATGCACTGGCAAGGTCTCGAAATGGGAAGGGAGGGTAGAGAGGGATGTGTGAAACAATAAGTTGACACCACAATGATAGAAAACATTTAAGATGGCCACTTTCTAATGCTGCGGGATGGGACTGAACTCGAGAAACCAAAACTGAAACAGCATGTGGGAGTTGCAGCCCTTGAACAAACAAAATCAAACAAGGGGAAAAAAAAAAAAAAGGTGAGCACAAAACAAACAAAAAAAAAAAAAAAAAAAAAAAAAAAAAAAAATCTGCCCATGTGCGATGATCTTAAAAACAACAACAACAAACAAACAAAAACAAACAAAAACACAAACAAACAAATAAATAAACAAACAAACAAATAAACAAACAAACAAACAAAAACACAAACAACCAAACAAACAAACAAGCAAATAAACAAACAAACAAACCCTCCCTCACACTATCCGTCAGCTTCCTGCAAGGTGAGACGGTGAAGGGGTCACTACGCTGAACGGTAAGGGCACATGTACCGAACCACTTAACGTCGTAAAGTTTTCAGTTCATTAAGTTTCATACATGACCGGACAGCCCGCTAAGTACAGAGCTAATTACAGTGAAAGAAGTGCAGGTACAGCTTACGTAAAATCTATTACACGAAGAAGTGGCGACCGCTGGACCTTGCAAAAGACAGCAAAATAATGACTTGGTGTGGAGAAGGCACGAGTGAAGAAATCTATGAAAAACAAGCATAATCCAAAACAAGTGTGACTGCCCGCGCCCAAGCAAACAGGAACCAGAAGAACAAGAAAACCAATGTAAGCGCGTATCCAACAAAACAAAACAAAACAAGCGCAAATTTTCGGCCAACCAGCCTTTGTCAAGCGCGAACGCACGGTCACAAACAGATCACAAACACCAAACAATGGATAATAAAAACAGGACTAAAAACTTCCCTGCCGCCTCGTCCAGTGGGTAAGAAGGGGACCAAATGGAAGCATAAGTTTTTGATTAGTTTGTAAGATCTATCAATTGCACTACCTGATAAAGTTGACAGGCTTTTCTTTCAAAGAATGAATAAGTGACTGAGTGAATGAATGAGGGTATGTGTGAGTAAATCATTAATCGAGTTTTTTCTAGTTAGTTAACTACTTATGAGTAAATAATTAATCAAGTGAGTTTCTAATTAATTAGCTACTTATGAGTAAATAATTCATTGAGTGAGCTTTCTAGTTAGTTAGTTATGAATAAATAATTAATCGATTGAGTTTTCTAGTTAGCTACTTATGAGTGAATAATTAATCGAGTGAGTCTTCTAGTTAATAATTAATAATAATTAATAATAATAATAATTACAAAATTTATATAGCGCAAAATCTCGATAAAAATCAAATCTAAGCGCTGAACATACACTTACGCAAGAGCGCACACACACACTTCAACATGGCTATAAATGGGGAAAAAGAATAAAAGCAATGGAAAATTATAGAGAGCATATTATATACAAATATATACTCCTAATCATAATTTAAGGGCCACTTCTTCCTTCCTCTCTAATTTTAAGTTGAAATAATTGACAGTGTTTAGAATTGATTCTATGTTTTATTTCATCATTTCCACACCTGTTTTGGAAAAAGAAATTAGCACAATGACCCATTAGTGAACAGCACATGCATTTAAAGGAACATCCCCCCCTTTTCAAAAAACAGAAAGTGTCAGATTTGGCCAATCTGTTTTCAATATCGCGTGTGTCCGCCCCGAGCCTGGATGCATGCTTCACAGCACCGATGCATCGACCCCACAAGGGTACGGAGTGTGTCCTGAGGGATGGCCGCCCACTCGATCTGCAGGATGTCGACCAGCCTGGCCAGGGTGCCCGGTGGGGGGTGGTTGTCCCTGATGCGCCTCCCGAGCACATCCCAGAGGTGTTCAATTGGGTTCAGGTCAGGTGAGCACGCTGGCCAGGCCATACGGACGACTTCATGCTGCTCCAGGAAGTCGGTCACAAGGCGTGCTCGATGCGCAGGTGCATTGTCGTCCTGGAAGATGGCGCCTTGACCAAGGTCCACAAGCGCAGGCAGTGCCATGGCCGCCAGAACCTCGTCCCGGTACCGGACCCCGTTCAGGATGCCGTCAATGGGGAGCAGGGGGGTCCGGGTACCACGGCTCATGCCACCCCACACCATCACCGACCCGCCGCCGTACCGGTTATGCTCTTGGACAGTGGCGTCAGCGAACCTCTCCCTTTGACGTCGCCACACCCGAGCCCGGCCATCGTTAAAGGTCAGGGTGAACCTGGACTCATCCGAAAACAAGACCCGGGCCCACTGTTGCCTTGTCCAGGTCACGTGCTCCCTGGCCCAGGTCATGCGGCGCACTCTGTTGACCGGTGACAGCACGGGTCGGACGGCCGGTCTCCGTGACCTCAAGTTTGCCTCATGTAGCCGTCTTCTCACCGTGCTGCAGCTGATGTTAGCACCTGTTGCGTCCCTCAGCTGACCCCTCAAGGTCACCGCAGTGGATGCCCTTTCCCTCAGGACGGAGAGGGCAAGGTAGCGGTCTTGCTGTCTTGTCGTTACTCTGGGTCGACCCGTGTGACGCCTTTCCTGGACTGCTCCAGTCTCATTGAAGCGCTCCAGCAGTCTCTGGATTGTGGAATGCGACACTTCAAGTCGTCTAGCAACTTCCCGCTGCGCTAGGCCTTCATCAAGCAGAGCGAGGGCTCTCCCCCGCTGCTCATCCGTCATCCGTCGTCTTGCAAGCATGGTTAAAACGAACCAAGAACGGGTCCTTTTTATCCTCGTCTGCGGGCAACTTTGGCTGGAGTAGTGTTCAAAAAGGGCTTGCCTTGCACGTGCAAAGCGAATTTTGTCGCTACCTTGCCTGCGTCGTCAGAGAGACCCTGCTGAAGATTCGACAATTTCGTGTGGAAATTGTCTTCCTTGGGCCGCCCATTGCAAATCGGCAAATCCCCAAACACGTGCCAAAAGGAAACTGCAATGTTGTCTGAGCTCTTATCCATTCAGTTACGGCAACGAATTGGAGAAAAGAGTAAGAGAAAATAGGTTATTTCTCCTTTCAAAAATTGACTCAAAAACGTTCCTGGCCCTTCAATAATGACGTGTAGTATATATTACAATGTGATTCCCCTCCGAGTGGAGACAGGCTACAGAGGGGGGATGAGTGAGGTCAGGATTTTATGCAGAGGAGAAAAGGTGAGTTTTGAGAGCGGACTTGAAGGAGACAAAAGTAGGTTGCTGACAGACAGAGAGAGGAAGTTTGTTCCAGGAAAGTGGACCAGAAACAGAGAAGGCTCGTGGACCATAGGTATTGAGCTTGGTGCGTGGAAAGCGAAAAGTCAGAGGATCGGAGGCAGAGCGGAGGGTAGGCCTACGTGAGGGAACATAGATCTCAAGTAGCTACTTATGAGTGAATAATTAATCGAGTGAGTCTTCTAGTTAGCTACTTATGAGTAAATAATTAATCGAGTGAGTTTTCTAGTTAGCTACTTATGAGTAAATAATTAATCGAGTGAGTCTTCTAGTTAGCTACTTATGAGTAAATAATTAATTGAGTGAGTTTTCTAGTTAACTAGCTATTTATGAGTAAATAATTGATCGAGTGAGTTTTCTAGTTAGCTAGCTATTTATGAGTAAATAATTGATTGAGTAAGTTTTCTAGTTAGCTAGCTACTTATGAGTAAATAATTGATCGAGTGAGCTTTCTAGTTAGCTAGCTATTTATGAGTAAATAATTGATCGAATGAGTTTTCTAGTTAGTTAGCTACTTATGAGTAAATAATTAATCGAGAGAGTTTTATAGTTGGCTACTTATGAGTAAATAATCAATTGAGTGAGTTTTCTAATTAGCTACTTATGAGTAAATAATCAATTGAGTGAGTTTTCTAATTAGCTACTTATGAGTAAATAATTAATCGAGTGAGTTTTCTAGTTAGCTACTTATGTGTAAATAATTAATCGAGTGAATTTTCTAGTTAGCTACTTATGAGTAAATAATCAATTGAGTGAGTTTTCTAATTAGCTACTTATGAGTAAATAATTAATCGAGTGAGTTTTCTAGTTAGCTACTTATGTGTAAATAATTAATCGAGTGAATTTTCTAGTTAGCTACTTATGAGTAAATAATTAATTGAGTGAACTTTCTAGTTAGCTAGCTACTTATGAGTAAATAATTGATCAAGTGAGTTTTCTAGTTAGCTAGCTACTTATGAGTAAATAATTAAACGAGTGAGTTTTCTAGTTAGCTACTTATGAGTAAATAATTAATCGAGTGAGTTTTCTAGTTAGTTAGCTACTTATGAGTAAATAATTAATCGAGTGAGTTTTCTAGTTACCTAGCTACTTATGAGTAAATAATTAATCGAGTGAGCTTTCTAGTTAGCTACTTATGAGTAAATAATTAATCGAGTGAGTTTTCTAGTTAGCTACTTATGAGTGAATAATTAATCGAGTGAGTTTTCTAGTTAGCTACTTATAAGTAAATAATTAATCGAGTGAGCTTTCTAGTTAGTTAGCTACTTATGAGTGAATAATTAATCGAGTGAGTCTTCTAGTTAGCTACTTATGAGTAAATAATTAATTGAGTGAGTTTTCTAGTTAACTAGCTATTTATGAGTAAATAATTGATCGAGTGAGTTTTCTAGTTAGCTAGCTATTTATGAGTAAATAATTGATTGAGTGAGTTTTCTAGTTAGCTAGCTGCTTAGAGTAAATAATTAATCGAGTGAGCTTTCTAGTTAGCTAGCTATTTATGAGTAAATAATTGATCGAATGAGTTTTCTAGTTAGCTAGCTACTTATGAGTAAATAATTAATCGAGAGAGTTTTATAGTTGGCTACTTATGAGTAAATAATCAATTGAGTGAGTTTTCTAATTAGCTACTTATGAGTAAATAATTAATCAGTGAGTTTTCTAGTTAGCTACTTATGAGTAAATAATTAATCGAGTGAATTTTCTAGTTAGCTACTTATGAGTAAATAATTAATTGAGTGAGCTTTCTAGTTAGCTAGCTACTTATGCGTAAATAATTGATCAAGTGAGTTTTCTAGTTAGCTAGCTACTTATGAGTAAATAATTAAACGAGTGAGTTTTCTAGTTAGCTACTTATGAGTAAATAATTAATCGAGTGAGTTTTCTAGTTAGTTAGCTACTTATGAGTAAATAATTAATCGAGAGAGTTTTATAGTTGGCTACTTATGAGTAAAGAATCAATTGAGTGAGTTTTCTAATTAGCTACTTATGAGTAAATAATTAATCGAGTGAGTTTTCTAGTTAGCTACTTATGAGTAAATAATTAATCGAGTGAATTTTCTAGTTAGTTACTTATGAGTAAATAATTAATTGAGTGAGCTTTCAAGTTAGCTAGCTACTTATGAGTAAATAATTGATCAAGTGAGTTTTCTAGTTAGCTAGCTACTTATGAGTAAATAATTAAACGAGTGAGTTTTCTAGTTAGCTACTTATGAGTAAATAATTAATCGAGTGAGTTTTCTAGTTAGTTAGCTACTTATGAGTAAATAATTAATCGAGTGAGTTTTCTAGTTAGCTACTTATGAGTAAATAATTAATCGAGTGAGTCTTCTAGTTAGCTACTTATGAGTAAATAATTAATCGAGTGAGTTTTCTAGTTAACTAGCTATTTATGAGTAAATAATTGATCGAGTGAGTTTTCTAGTTAGCTAGCTATTTATGAGTAAATAATTGATTGAGTGAGTTTTCTAGTTAGCTAGCTACTTATGAGTAAATAATTAATCGAGTGAGCTTTCTAGTTAGCTAGCTATTTATGAGTAAATAATTGATCGAATGAGTTTTCTAGTTAGTTAGCTACTTATGAGTAAATAATTAATCGAGAGAGTTTTATAGTTGGCTACTTATGAGTAAATAATCAATTGAGTGAGTTTTCTAATTAGCTACTTATGAGTAAATAATCAATTGAGTGAGTTTTCTAATTAGCTACTTATGAGTAAATAATTAATCGAGTGAGTTTTCTAGTTAGCTACTTATGTGTAAATAATTAATCGAGTGAATTTTCTAGTTAGCTACTTATGAGTAAATAATTAATTGAGTGAACTTTCTAGTTAGCTAGCTACTTATGAGTAAATAATTGATCAAGTGAGTTTTCTAGTTAGCTAGCTACTTATGAGTAAATAATTAAACGAGTGAGTTTTCTAGTTAGCTACTTATGAGTAAATAATTAATCGAGTGAGTTTTCTAGTTAGTTAGCTACTTATGAGTAAATAATTAATCGAGTGAGTTTCTAGTTACCTAGCTACTTATGAGTAAATAATTAATCGAGTGAGCTTTCTAGTTAGCTACTTATGAGTAAATAATTAATCGAGTGAGTTTTCTAGTTAGCTACTTATGAGTGAATAATTAATCGAGTGAGTTTTCTAGTTAGCTACTTATGAGTAAATAATTAATCGAGTGAGCTTTCTAGTTAGCTAGCTACTTATGAGTGAATAATTAATCGAGTGAGCTTTCTAGTTAGCTAGCTACTTATGAGTGAATAATTAATCGAGTGAGTTTTCTAGTTAGTTAGCTACTTATCATCAGTCAGTCAGCCTGTCTTTTACTTTGTTGTTTTCAGCTTAACGTCCATGTAATATTGATTATATTTTGACATGGTGGTTCCTGTCAAAACTGTTTATCCTACGGTTCCCTGAAGACTACTGATGATAATGACAGAATCTCCTGACGATCCGAGGAAAGAACAGGCATGGTGGTCCTCGTTCACTTGTATGGGTCGTCTAGGTCTGGTGTGGGCCTTCATACCAGATAGGAGACCAATCCAGGAGGGACATGTTCTTCCATAGGCGTTACAGGGTACGGAATCTTGCAACCCTGGGTCCTGCTTCCGCCGATCTCTCTTCTGTTGAACAGCAAACTGTGGGGCACTTATATGCAGGCCGTTGTGTTTTCTTTATTTCTTTTTTAGTAGATAGTTGTGATCTTGTATCTGAAGGTGATTGTACCCTGCATGCACTACTGTCGCCAGTTTGTTCTATGGCTGCCAGGTGAAAGAAGAAAGAAGAAGAAGAAGAAAAAGG
>JAPXFY010000014.1:6406062-6408562 GCA_030674185.1 Monoplex corrugatus | reverse complement strand
TAGACAGACAGATAGATAGATAGATAGATAGATAGACAGATAGATAGATAGATAGAGAGAGAGAGAGAGAATGAGGAGAAACAGAGTCAGACAGAATGAGAGAGAGAGTGAGAGAGAGAGAGAGAGAGAGAGAGAAACGAGAAACAAGAAACAGAGTCAGATGGAATGAGAGAGAGAAAGATAGATAGATAGAGAGAGAGAGAGAGAGAGAGAGAGAGAGAGAGAGAGAGAGAGAGAGAAACGAGAAACAAGAAACAGAGTCAGACGGAATGAGAGAGAGAAAGATAGATAGATAGATAGATAGATAGATAGATAGATATATAGAGAGAGAGAGAGAAAAGAGAAATGAGAAACAGAGTCAGGCAGAATATGAAAGAGAAAGAGAGACATACAGAGACAGAGGTAGGGATGAGAGAGGGACAGAGAGAGATAGACAGACAGACAGAGATTGAGAGAGAGAGAGAGAGAAAGGGAGAGACAGAGAGAGAGAGAGAGAGAGACAGACAGACAGACAGAGACAGACAGACTAGAGAGAAAGAGAGACAGACAGACAGACATACAGACAGGCAGACAGCCAGCCAGCCAGCCAGACAGAAAACGCTGCATGCACTATTTTCATCCATCAGATAAAAGGTTTACAACAATGTCACCTCGCACTTTAAAGGAGCAGACAAAAGGTGTTTGTTTCGTATCTACCCCCCAAAAAAACACCCACACCCACAAACACAATAACAACAACGACAACAACAAAGAAACTTTTAGAGCTGGTTTGCAAATATAAACAAGTGGCTAATTTCAGAATATCTTACCTAATATTAGCATTGGCTGAATCTCATTGGACACACGCCTAATCGACTGCTCGTGTCCATGCAATAACATTGTTTTAAACAGCTGAAGAACGAAGACATAAAAGAAGAGATAAGGAAACAGAGGGAGAAAAAAATCCCTAACACCCAGACATTGCAATACGGTTATCTGGAAATCGAAACGATGCCGAAAACCGAAACAGAATTCCTGGCGAACCCCCCCCCCCCCCCAAAACAAAACAAATCAAACGTAAAACTGGTTACGCAACACCAGAATTAGGTGACAATCACAACCATTGTCCACCTCCCTTCTTGACCTCACCTCCACCCCACCATCACACACACACACACACACACACCACACACACACACACACATGCACACACACACACACACACACACACACACACACACACACACACACACACACACACACACACACACACACACACACACACAGATGAACAGAGAGAAACATACAGAGAGACAGACAGACAGAAAGACAGACAGACAGACAAACAGACAGACAGTCAGACAAACAAATATTCGTCTGTATTCGTCTAAAAGCACATAATGTGAATTGACGTTAAAAGATATAACGAACGAACACACACACACACACACACACACACACACACACACACACACACACACACACACACACACACACACACACACACACACACATACACACACACACGCACACACACACACACACACACACCTCGACGCTGTTTTTCCCAGTCCCTTCCAATTGTGCACTTAAGTTTCCAATCTTCAATCTTAGTGTTTTCAGCTTCCAGTCAAGGTCTCCGTTCGAAGCAGTAAGAAACAGACACAGCAAGAAAGAAGCAGAGCTTTTCTGACGCGAAGAAGAATGTAAACAACAACAACTACCACGACAATAACAACAGCGACGACAACAAAACAGCAATAATGTAAACGAGAAAAACAACGATGACAAGAACAACAGAGCAACAACAAGAAAACAATAACATTATCAAGAACGACAACGACGACGACAACAACAAAAACAACAACAACGAGAAAACGAAGAACAAGCAGAAGGACAAAGCGGTCAACCTGTTGTGACGATCTCTCTTTTTCATTTAAAAACAAAAAAACAAAAAAATTAACACCAAACTCCAGATTTTGTACTTCTCGGGATCACTGACATTTTGAATAAGCCGCGGATGAAATAAAACCTTGACGCAAGATGTTGACGACAGTAATCTGTTACAACTGTGAAAACGCACCTTAAATATTGTTACATGTTCCTGAGTATTTGCTGTTCACACACACACACCTCCCTCAAAAGATGCTGATTTTCAGGGATTTGTTTTGTCTGTGTGATCTTGACCCTGAAATCATGTCCTTCAAAACTGCAAAATATTGAGTCCACAGAGGTGCGAACTGTTAACTATACTGTGATATGAGGGTCCGTCTAAAATCAACTGAAAAAAACATCCTTAAAACATTAATGCCATATACATCCTAAGAACTATCATAGAGAGGTCAATTGAGATGAATAAGGATTTGCATTTATGCTTTGTTGACTATACCAAGGCTTTCGATCGGGTATGACATGATGAATTGATCAACCAACTGGAGAGACTCAATGTCGATGGAAAAGATCTACGAATAATCAGGAATATGTACTGGGAACAAACAGCTGCAATGAGAATAGAAAACAA
>JAPXFY010000014.1:6386062-6388562 GCA_030674185.1 Monoplex corrugatus | reverse complement strand
ACCATGAATATTTTCATATCCTCTCCTCTCCTCCCCGTGCTCCTATGTCTGTCATTCATTCATTCATTCATTCAGTCAGTCAGTCAGTCAGTCAATCAGTCAGTCAGTCGGTCAGTCAGTCAGTCAGTTTGTGTCTGTCTGCTTATTTTATAAAAAAAAATCCCTTCTTCCTAACCTCATTTTTATCACCCATCTCATGTGTCTTTTAATAACATATGATATGGTGTACCTGAGCTTTGTTGTTTCGAATTTCTTCAACCCAGTTGTTGTTGTAATTGTTGTTGTGGTGGTGGTGGTGGTGGTGGTGGTGGTGATAGTGGTGAGTGGTGATGGTGATAGTAGTGGTGGTGGTGGTGGTGTTTGTGTGTGTGTGTATGTGTGTGTGAGTGTGTGTGTGTGTGTGTGTGTGTGTGTGTGTGTGTGTGTGTGTGTGTGTGGTGTGTGTGTGTGTGTGTGTGTGTGTGTGTGTGTGTGTGTGTGTGTGTAATGTTCCGATTGTTCTCGGATCCGTGTATACATGCTGGTTTGCCCACACTATGCAGGCAATACATCATTGCTGCACAGTCATATACTTCGTCTTTGGTGGGCTGGCATACCTGGTGTTTACGTGTTTACATAAACCGTCGGAAACTGACATGACTTACAGGATCTTTAACGTGCATATTTAATGTTCCGCGTGCGCATACACATGAGGGGCGGGGGTGGCTGGGCACTAACATATCTCCAACACATGTTGACCTGAGACATTGGTAATTGGTGTCTTATCCCCCTTGAATATCACGCCCGTCTGCTATCCATTTAATCTGCTTTCTCATGTTGTTAGTTTGTCCAACTTGATAGGAAGGTGACCATCCCCAAGGAAGCGGGTCGCATGTGGCGGATGGTAGATGGCCTTCAGATACAGAAGTGAGCTCCGAAATAAGTCAGGTTTGAACGACGAACAGTCCCGGACCAGTTGGTGTTGGTTTCTATCAAGATGAAGCGGGTGACTTTTGACAAGGCCACGCCTAGAACACACCATATACGTCCTGTGATGAAGGATAAGGGCCGCCTAGCCCTAGCCCCCTGTGCTCACAGGGCAAGTCTTCCGGCCATGAGCTTAGGGCAAGGTAACCCCTACAAAATACCTAGGCGGTTTAGACGCCTTCTAACAACCACCTTGGTATTATACGAGGTAGGGAAAATGTAGACATCGTCACCCACATCAGATCAGAATATCCCCCGTGGCGACGCCGGGGGCTCTTTCAGTGTAAATAGCATCCCCACCTTCTGGACATTCTGTGCTAGATATTTCCTCTTTTCTGTCACTTTCTTTGTTTCTGCCTTGTTTCTTTGCTTTCTGTCATTTCCTCCTATCATTTTCTGCCTTGCTGATCCATTCACCTGTATGTATTCGATAAAGTCTTGCGTACTTTTTCTTAGGATTGATAACCGGGTCAAGTGCATTTTTGGCTTTAGGGAGGGAGATATGCAGAAGCAATTTTACGTAATTTATGCCTGTTTTTATACATATGTTTTGGTGTCCAAAGGTATACTTAAATTTTTATTCGGGTGTGTGTTTTTTTTAAATCCCCTGTGCTATAAATTGGACGGAGTGGTCAACGCCAGGGGCATGTCTTTAGATTATGTGCATGAATGCATTAATGTGTACCTAATTTTCTTTTTTTTTCCAAGCAGTTATAGCTCTGATATGGCTCTATGCAGTCGGCTGGGCCTTAAACAATAACAATAACAATAAGATCAGAATAACACTCACCCACCGCTCCGCTCTGCCCTTGTGATCCTTCATGGCAGCCGGCAGTAACTGGGGATAAAAAACCGGTCAAATTCATTGTGGCCTGACCATGTTGACGTCAAACAAAAGAAGAAGAAGAAAATGCCTTAGTTTCGTTTTGTTTTGATTTGATTGTTTCTTGCGTTAATAGTTTGTCTTAAAGAGTTAATAGTTTGTCTTAAAGAGTTAATAGTTTGTCTTAAAGAGTGTGATTCCCACAGGGGGACGACAAAGTGGTTTTGAATTGAACTGTCTGAACTCTTAAAGTTCATTGGTCTGTAATCAAAGTTAGCTGGGTCAACAGACAAATTGTGTGTTGGGTGTCTTGGCCTCTTCTCTCACGGATTTGGGTGAAGGGGAAACAAGAGTTTCGTAATTAGGCGAAAGTTTTTTTGCAAAGTTGAACAACATATTCTGTTAAGGTCTTTGTTTTCCACATTCATGTGTGTCTTTCTTGCCGTCTGTTTGTTTGTTTATGCGTTTGTTTTTCGTGTGTTATGTGTCTGTATGTTGTTTCTTTGTATTATCTGTTTACTTTGTTTCATTTGATCTACTAAAGCAAACAAACAAACCAACTAACCAACCAACCTACCAACCAACCAACCAACCAACCAACCTACCAACCAACCAACCAACCAACCAACCAACCAACCAACCAACCAACCAACCAACCAACCAACCACAACCAACCAACCAACCAACCAACAAACAAACAAACAAACAAAA
>JAPXFY010000014.1:6373562-6381062 GCA_030674185.1 Monoplex corrugatus | reverse complement strand
TGTGGCAAGGCACTTGATGATGATGATGATGACTGGATGGTAGCGACTGTCAACCTGCCGCTGTCTCCTACAGACTCCCAATTGTAATTCTGCAAGCAAAGCAATCTAAACTACGCACAAAAAGTTAAGGATCACTTGCACAAAAATTCATAACTTTCAAAATAAGAAAGCCAATGCGTTGAAGTTTGGCAAACATTTAATTCCATGCTTTAGTGATAACGATACACAATTGCCTTCAATTTCGAGCAATTGTTTGGTGTGTACATTTGATCAAAGTGGGTACGTATCGAAATTTGATTTCCCAAAGTCATTGAAATCACAAGACAGGGCATTCTGATGCTCCCAAAAGTTCAGTAATGCGTGTAACCGCCATGGCTGTTCTGGCACTCGACGCAGCGAGTCCTCATCGAGTTGACCAGGTTGATGAAGATCCTCTGTGGAAGCGCCTGCCACTCAGCCTGCAGCATCTGGTAGAGGTGTTGGGCATCCCTGGGAGGGGGGTGGTTGCTCCTCACTTTGCGATCCAGCTCATCCCAGAGGTTCTCAATCGGGTTGAGATCGGGACTGCATGCTGGCCACTCCATTCTGTTGACTCCAGACTGCTGCAGGAAGTCGTTGACCACCCTTGCCCTGTGGGGGTGAGCATTGTCATCCTGGTAGACAGCCGTCGGTCCCATCTGCTGCAGTGTAGGCACAGCCAGCGGTCGAAGGATCTCATCCCGCACTGCTGTTCCAACCCTTCCCTTTAGTTGCTGAGCCGAACGCGCTGACCTATGCGTGACCCGACCATGATGCCTGCCTTCCCTGGGCAGATTGTTTATATATCGCCTGTCAGCAGCCATAGCTGACATCTGGCGTTTAACTGGGGGAAATGGGTATGACTTTAAATGCTACATTTTTTAAAGCGCTTTGGCCAAACTAGAGTGTATTGTAGATAGCTGGATGGCCAGAACCACGAGCTTTAAAATGATACCAAACACGAATGTGTTTGACTGGCAAAGCAGACTGCAGTGTTAGTTCAAATACATGCACAACCACAAGTACGGAGACGGATAATTTCCGATTTCACAAAATTTTGCTGTTTTAAACCGCCGTTAATGCAGTCCTGACAGTTTCCATGCACACAGAACAACATGCCACACAAACTACAGCATGCCAGCGTGCACCTCCACTTACTTGAAAGTTTTCGACCTGAACCTGAGAGGAGAGGTGCGCGTTTTAATTACTCCACTGAATTGGGGTCAAGAGGTTGGTCATCACACACTGCCGGGTGCGTGTTGAATGCAGGTTGAAGTTTTAACACAGTAATGAATAGTGTACACTGAACTGCATCAAAGTTAACCCACATTGGTGCCGCCTTCTCCACATCAGACAGACTGGTTTTCATTATTGTTTTCGATGGAACAGACGACATCTTCAGTTTTCTCAGCCATGCATAGCACTTTGAGTACATACTGACAGAGAATGGGAGCCCTGGGCTTTGTTTGTTTTTTGTTGTTGTTTTTTTTTTTTTGGTTTTCATTATTGTTTTCGATGGAACAGACGACATCTTCAGTTTTCTCAGCCATGCATAGCACTTTGAGTACATACTGACAGAGAATGGGAGCCCTGGGCTTTGTTTGTTTTTTGTTGTTGTTTTTTTTTTTTGCTGGAACGCCCACCACATGCTCGACACAAAGACTGAAGTCTCTCATTGTGCAAAATTGCAGTGTGTTCATAAACAACAGCCATTGTTCAATTATACACACAACACTTAACACTAATACGTAAGGAAAGAACTACGATCAAAACAATAAAACTGTTCAGTTCTCTCACAACAGTGCTCTGAGTACAAGACTGAATGATGTGATGTTCAAAGCAGATTATAGTGAGTAACTTATCCTTAGACTTTCACTTAACTTCATATACATCAATACTTCAGCATCACATATATATTTGGAAACCAGTCTCCAAGTCAACGACAAAAAACCCCAAAAAAAATGGATGAAATAAAACGAGAACAAAAGGATGAGAAAACGATAAAAAAAAAAAAAAAAGGGGGGGGGGGGGAACAAAAAATCAGCATCAGTGGAATTAGAAGTTTTAACACGTGAACAATAGATCTACACGTTTTAACAAAAAAGCACAGCAGCTGAACACATAGTCACTGCAAAAGTTTGTAGATTACAAACTTCAGCCAACGGTACAAATTCTAATTCTTAGACGTAACGCGGGCACTTAGAACAAACTTGTAAATCACAAAAAATCAACATCCAGATATTTTAGGTTCCGTGTCTACAGACAGGAGAAGATCGGGTAAAATGATCAAGTTTTAATACAGACAAAGAAGGGATTCGTCCGCAGCTACTGTCGTGACCCCGTCTCGACCCTGCATCCCACCCCCTTCCCCCACTCTGGAATGCCAGGCTTTGCAGGCCTACAGCTGCCGTCCGCAGTAAACTAAAGAGAACGATTTGGCCAGTTTTGCACAGCCGTGCCCGGTATCGGAGGCCAGTCAGGTTACCCTGTACATGATACAAGGGTGTTCTATGGTGAAGGCTGAAGGCCCCCCCAGACCATTACAGAACCTCCACCAAAGGCCACCTTTTCTTGGACAGTGGTGTCAATAAAGCGTTGCCCTGGGCGCCTCCAGACCCTCAGTCGGCCGTCGTTGTGGTTCATGGTGAAGCGTGATTCATCACTGAACAGGACCTGGGACCATTGCTGACGTGTCCACCTCACGTGACGTCTGCAGAAGGCGCGGCGTGCTGCCCTATGGGCTGGAGTTAAGCGTGGCCGTACAGCTGGGCGACGAGAACGGAGGTTAAACCCATGAAGGCGGTTCCGTATGGTCTGCTGGCTGATGTTGATGTTAGTAGCCACCCTCAGCTGCCTTCGAATGATGCTGGAAGAGGCTGTTCTTGTCTGCAGGGCTTGTCGTTCAATGAGACGATCTTCACGTGGGTTTGTCTTCTTCGGTCGACCAGATCTGCGTCTTTCATGGACCCTCCCAGTGGCTGTGAAGCGTTGAATCAGTCTGACAATGACTGAGATGGACACCTGAAGTCGCCTGGCCACTTCTCGCTTGGGAACACCATCTTGGAACCATGCAACAGCTCGTCCCCTCTCAAACTCACTCAATTTTCGTCGTGGAGGCATTGTCAGATCAGGCCTACTACTGGTGGAATGTCTTCTTATAAAGCCAAGCAAGAGACAGCATCTCACACATAAACAGCAGTGCTTGCACGTGCATAATGGTTTTTCCATCTGGCTTGTGCAATGTGTTCAGGCAGAACGGTCCAAAACAAGGTCCTTTTTCGCAAGTTTCCGCTTTTCCGTTTGCGGCCAAGCTCAGTAGTAGAGAATCCCGTGCAATTTTCGCACTAACACAACATCGCCCACTTACAGCTGAACAAGAATTCATAACAATTTGGCTGGACTGAGAAATATATAACAGTAGCGAACTGAGTTTATTACGCACCTGTTTTCTCATAGTGATCCTTAACTTTTTGTGCGTAGCTTAGTACAGTTGTGTTTACGCTTGGACAAAAACACGGACACCAGATATACTCTCTCTCTGTGTCTGTCTCTCTGTCTCTCTCTGTCTCTGTCTCTGTCTGTCTCTGTCTCTCTCTCTCTCTCTCCCTCTCTCTCTCTCTCAGCTAACAATCAGATTAGTCCCTAATATATTGTTACAGCAATTAAACTACTCTGTATGAAAACTGGAAATGTCATTCTTTGAACTTTGATATTACTAATACCTAAGTTCGTATTGTTGAAAATACTGATGTTGATTTATGTATAATGTATGGTCAGTGTAGACCGTCTTTGCTGGAGGGCTGGACGTCAATAAGCAGAGTCATTATTGATTGTTTTACACCCTCCTAATCAAAATTGTTTTTGTGTCACACCTGTCTATCTTGCTAGATAACTGTCTAATCCATTTGATCAATCTAATCTAATCTAATCTCTCTATCTATCTATCTATCTATCTATATATCTATCTATCTATCTAGCTATCTGTCTGTCTATCTATATATCTATCTATCTCTCTATCTATCTATCTATCTATCTATCTATCTATCTATCTGTCCGTCCGTATGTCTGTCTGTCTATCTGACTACCTATCTATCTGTCTGTCTGTATGTCTTGTGTCTTCTGTCTGTCTGTCTGTCTATTTATTCATCTATATATCACATCAATCACTGATACGTTATTATAGAAATTAAACTACTGGGTATGACTTAAAATCTAATTCTGTAAATTTTTATAACTTAAAATATAATTCGTTGAACTTTCGTATTACTAGTAGCAAATGCTTGTATTGTTGAAATATTGATGCTGATTCATATATAATTGATATGTAGTGTAGACCCTCGTGAACAAAACTTAAATAAACATTCCTTGACCTTGACCCTGATCAAGAACCAAGAACACAAAATTAATCCATCTGTGAGATGGGTTGTTTTAGAAGAGCCATCGACAAAACCCGATATGATCAATAACACCAAGCTCAGAGATAATATTATGGTCGGAACAAAGCAGCTCCACCATCATATTCATCAACTGAGAATTGAGTAGTCTGGTCATCTGACTAGAATGCAACGCCACTGGCCGGCTCGACAAGCATGTAACAAAAAGATATCTGGGTTTAAAGCGAGAGGCACACCAAGGAAGACCTGGATTCATTATCATCATGTGCCTTGCCGCATGACGCTGGCGATCATGGTCCTCCATAGAAATCTATCTCTTGTTACTTGAAGTACATTTCCCACCCTTTTTGTCCTCATTCACTCCGCAAAACCGTCCAGTTTCTTCTCCCTGGGTCTACCTGATGCTCTTATTCCCTTCAGCTTTCCTGTTGTGACTAGGTACTCAAATTTCTCTTGCCTCCTGAAATGTCCTGTAAATTTGCTTGTCCTTTCCTAATCTCCTTCATTGATGTTCTTTTTGTCTTTGCCTCCTTCAAGACTGTCCAGTTTGTTTTCGTTACTGTCCATAGAACTCTTAACATTCTTCTTAGAAACCACATCTCAGCTGCCTCAATCTTGTTCTGACTTTGCTCGTAATTGTCCGGGCTTGGCATCCGTACAACAGTGTCGGTTCTATCAAACACTGAAGAACTCTCTTCCATACATTAATTGATAGGCATTTTGTTGGTAAGAATGCTTTTCGTTTTCTTGAATGCTATTTTAGCTTGGCCGATTATGCTGGACATTTCTAACATGTGTCTACCATCTGGTGAGATGACTGTTCCCAGATATTCAAACTCATCAACCTTTCTCAATGTTGTGCCATTTGCTGTTATTTTACATGAGAGGATTCATCATCATCATCAGGTGCCCTGCCGCATGGAGTTGGCGATCATGGACTTCCATCTGTTTCTATCTCTTGTTGCCCCAAGCATCTCCTCCACTCCCCTCGTCTTCAGCCACTCCGCAAGTCCGTCTAGCATTTTCTCCCTGGGTTTACCTGGTGCTCTCTTTCCCTCCAGCTTTGCCGTTGTGACCAGATGTTCCAAATCCCCCTTCCTCATAAAATGGCCTATAAATGTTGCCTGTCTTTTCCTAATCTTCCTTATGAATGATCTACTTGTGTCTGCCTTCATCAAGACTGTCTCGTTTGTTTTCTTTGCTGTCCATGGAACTCTCAACATTCTTCTTAGAAACCACATCCCACATACTCATGGATGAATAAGGGGTTGGAACTAAACAGCAGGAAGACTGAAGTCATTGTGATCAGTAAAAAACATGAAATCCCCTCATGCAAAATAACAGCAAATGGCACAACCTTGACACAGGTTGACAAGTTTAAATACCTGGGAACGATCATTTCAACAGACAGCAGATGCACATCAGAAATAACTGGCAGAATTGGCCAAGCCAAAACAGCATTCAAGAAGATGAAAAACATTCTTACCAACAAATGCCTATCAATTGACATCAGGAAGAGAGTTCTTGAATGTTATATAGAACCAATACTGTTGTACGGTTGCGAGGCGTGGACAGTCAACAAGCAAAGCCAGAACAAGATTGAGGCATAATGGCTACCTGGTTGAACCTGGCTCTCAGTTACAAAAAAGGCTACTTACTGCGTAGCTTTCATCGGCGATCCAGCCGACTTCTTCAGCGCAACTGCTGGGTTGAGAACTGGCTTCAGTGCGCACCGCCGTGAGGCAGCCGAGATGTGGTTTCTAAGAAGAATGAGAGGATTAATGGAGTAAAAAAGATATGAAATCACACGGAATTTCTGCACTTCAGGCTTAAGCTTTCGAGATCCCTGATAACCATCATTGCTATCTCCCCGCAATGGTACAAAAAGTTGTCCGTAGCCCTGAGGTCGTAGGGCAATGAAGTGGTAAAGAACTCAACTTTTCTTGTGGAGCCAGCATTATGAGGGCCATGCCCGTCTCCTCTCCCTCGTTGCTGGCGTAATTCGTACTCGAGAAAAATCATGCAGGCAGATTGGAATGCGACTGTTCTACCTCTGCGCCAACCAGAATGTCGATAGAACAAGAAGACATAAAAAATACGAAAAGAAGAGAAAAAAGTAAAAGTAAGTAAAATCTGTTGCTGTTCTCTGTCTCTCTCTGTCTGTCTGTCTGTCTGTCTGTCTGTCTGTCTGTCTGTCTGTCTGTCTGGGTGTGTGTATGTTTGTCTGTCTGTCTGTCTCTCTTTGTCTGGGTGAGCGTGTCTGTCTGTCTCTGTGTGTCTCTGTGTCTCTCTGTCTGTCTCTCTCTCTCTCTGTCTGGGTGTGTGTGTGTCTGTCTGTCTCTCTCTTTGTGTATGTCTGTCTGTCTGTCTCTCTATCTCTTTGTCTGGGTGTGTGTGTGTCTGTCTCTTTGTGTGTCTCTGCCTGCCTGTCTGTCTGTCTGTCTGTCTGCCTGCCTGTCTGTCTGTCTGTCTGTCTGTCTGTCTGTCTCTCTGTCTGTCTGTCCGTCTGTCTCTCTCTCTCCCTTTCTCTCTCTCTCTCCCCCCTGTCCTTTTTCTTGCTTTTTTCCCCCTCTTCTTCTTTTCCATTTTTTCCCAACACATTATTCCCCTTGTTTCCAACAGACATCTTTTTATCCCAACTCAATTACTGCGATTGTCTTCTTGCCAAAGTTCTACGGACTCCAAATTAAAATGTCTCAACGAACAATGCTGACGGTACGAGATACAGTCTCCCTTCAAACACAGTTATATTATAGTCTGTCTGTCTGTCTGCCTGCCTGATGACTACCTGTCTGTCTGTCTGTGTCTGTCTGTCTGTCTGTCTGTCTGTCTGCCTGCCTGCCTGATGACAATCTGTCTGTCTCTGCCTATCTGTTTGTCTGTCTGTCTGCCTGCCTGCCTGCCTGATGACTACCTGTCTGTCTGTCTGCCTGCCTGTCTGTCTGTCTGCCTGCCTGCCTGCCTGCCTGATGACTACCTGTCTGTCTGTCTCTGCCTGCCTGTCTGTCTGTCTGCCTGCCTGCCTGCCTGATGACTATCTGTCTGTCTGTCTGTCTGCCTGCCTGCCTGATGACTACCTGTCTGTCTG
>JAPXFY010000014.1:6348562-6361062 GCA_030674185.1 Monoplex corrugatus | reverse complement strand
GGAAGAGAGAGAGAGACAGACAGACAGACAGACATACAGACAGACACACAGACAGACACAGAAAGTGAGAGAGAGAGAGAGAGAGAGAGAGAAAGAAAGAAAGAAAGAAAGATCGAGACAGATAGAGATAGAGAGAGAGAGACAGACAGACAGACAGACAGACAGACAGACAGACAGACATCCAAAGCCAACAACAATTCAGTGGGTGAGAGTGAGTGGAGGATATTTCCGACTTAAGTCAGCTAGCGCAAGAAAAAAAAGGAAGGGAAGCAACTTGTTTGGTATGCGCCTGATGGTTCTGTGTGGATTATTACGTTGTGCGGGTCTTCCTGTCAAGACGTCCTTGGTCATTTTGGATTCTGAATGGCTCGCTTGACATTTTGATGGTCGTAATATGCTTGCAGTTTGCGTAGATCGGGCGGAGGAGAAATGGACAGTGAAAGGGAAAAGAGAATAATTATGGACTGATAGACAGAGAGACAAAAGCATGTGATATTTTTTGTTTCTTTTGCATTCGTGGTTGCGACTTCCACGCGAAATGAAATAATACGAGTGAGCGTTTATATATATATATATATATACACATATATATATATACATATATATCCTTGCACACGCGTGCATGTGTGTGTATGTGTCTGTGTGTATGTGTGTGTGTGTTTTGTGTGTGTGTTTATGTGTGTGTGTGTGTGTGTGTGTGTGTATGTGTGTGTGTGTGTGTGAGTGTGAGTGTGTGTGTGTATGTGTGTGTGTGTGTGTGTGTTTTGTGTGTGTGTGTTTATGTATGTGTGTATGTGTGTGTATGTGTGTGTATGTGTGTGTGTATGTGTGTGTGTATGTGTGTGTACGTGTGTGTGTATGTGTGTGTACGCGTGTGTATGTATGTGTGTGTACAGCGTGTGTATGTATGTGTGTGTGTGTGTGTGTGTGTGTTTATGTGTGTGTGTGTGTGTTTGTGTTATATATATATATATACATATGTACATTAACCAGTGAGATCGGAAAAAGCTCTACCCTGTACCCACTAGGCAGTACACAAGCACGTTTGAGCCCAGACCTTCCTAGTGTCCTAACCATTCGACTATCACATCCGTCACATAGAAAGCACGAGGAAGCAAGGGAGAGAGAGAGAGAGAGAGAGAGAGAGAGGAGAGAGAGAGAGAGAGACAGAGACAGAGACAGAGACAGACAGACAGACAGAGAGACAGAGAGACATAGAGAGAGACAGAGACAGAGACAGAGAGACAGACAGAGAGAAAGAGAGAGAGAGACAGAGAGAAAGAGAGAGAGAGAGAAAAGAAAGAGAGAGAGAGAAAGAAAGCGTGAGAGAGAGAGAAAGAGAGAAGAGAGAGAGGAGAGAAAGAGAGAGAGAGAAAGAAAGAGAGAGTGAGAGAGAGAGAAAGAAAAAGAGAAGAGAGGGAGGGAGGGAGAGAGAGAGAGAGAGGGAGGGAGGGACAGACAGAAAGGCAGACAGAGACGGAAAGAGAGAGACCAGAAAATCGAACTGATCGTCCAGTCCTTTGGAAGGAGACGAAAAACAAATTGGACCCGTGTGCCTTCTGGCCTATGCATGCTAAAGATCTCATGGCAGTTGAAAATCGTGAAGAGCAGATCTTTCGCCCAGCTGTCCTCATATAGAATAAAACATTGGAGACAGAGGTTGATTTCCCAGGTCCCTCCCTCTGAATGTCAATTAGCGTGTTTGCCTTTCTAAAGTCTCTGTAAAAAAGTTGGGTGGCGCTGCAGTGCGGCGACGCGCTGTCCAAGGGAAGTAGAGTTCGAGACTAACATGGTATGTCCACCGTGACAACAAAAATGAACATGAATATAAAATGAGACAGGTTTAGAATTCAGAAAAAGAAATCAGATAACAAGATTAAACACTGGACTGAGAAATAAAGCAAAGAAAGAGACAGAGACAGAGACACAGAGAGACAGAGAGACAGTGACGCAGACAGACATACAGACAGTCAGACAGATAGCGAGAGAGAGAGAGAGAGAGTGACAGAGGGAGAAAGAGAAACAGAAAGATAGAGAAGGGGTATTGGGTCTTCAAAACTCCAACACCACCAGAATGATTAAAGCCATAAGATGGGTCAGTTTTTGTGTTGATGGGTGAGACTGAGCTCGAGATATGTTATCTTGAACCATCCATGGCTAAACATTTGCCATGACAAGGATTCAAACCTAGTTGTCGCGGCCACAATGCAAGGTCTTACCCACCAGAAAATAAAATAAAAGAAGAGAAAATTGAGTAAAAAAAATTTGCCATGACCAGGATTCGAACCTGGGTTATCGCGGCCACAACGCGAGTTCCTAAACACTAGACTATCACGGCCACACACACAAACCTCCAATGTATGATAGAGTTCACGAACATCGACAGCTGGATGTTCTCTTGACTCGCTTATAAGAATATTGCTGCAGGCTTCCACCATGGACGTCAGCACATCTGCCCTTCCAGTATGGACATCCCTTTGGCATTTCTGAGCACGCTCAGAGCTGTCTACCGCCATTTTGATAAAAGTCAACAAATTAAAAAAGGAAAAAGAAAGGGGTTGCGTAAAAGAAAGACAGGGAGAAAGCAAGAGAGAGAGAGAAAGAGGGAGAGAGAGACAGAGAGAGAGAGAGTGAAAGAGAGAGAGTGAGTGAGAGAATGAGAGAAATACAGAAAGACAAACAAATAAATTTGCAGACGAGGAGAGAGAGACCAAGAGATAAAGACCTGAGTCACAGAGATTTAAAAGTAATGAACAAACAAACAAAGTAATAGATCTAAACAAAATGAAAGAAAAAAAAGAGAAAAAGGAAGGGTAAAGTATGAAAAAAATTTGCCGTGACCAGGATTCGAACCTGGGTTATCGCGGCCACAACGCGAGGTCCTAACCACTAGACTATCACGGCCACACACACAAAACCTCCAATGTATGATCAAGTTCACGAACACTGACAGCTGGATGTTCTCTTGACTCGTGATAAGAAAAGTGTTGCAGGCTTTCACCATGGACGTCAGCTTTTGAAGTCTGATCACGCTCACATCTGTCCCTCCAGTATAGACATTCCTTTGGCATTTCTGAGCACGCTCAGAGCTGTCTACCACCATTTTGCCAAAAGGAAACAACTTTGAAAGGAAAAAGACGGGGCTGCGTAAAAGACAGAGATAGGGGAGGGGGGACAGACAGAGAGACAGACAGAAAGACAGAGAGAGAGAGGGAAAAAGAGTGAGAGTGAGAGAGAGAGAGGGGGAGAGAGAGACAGTGAGTCAGAGAAATACAGAAAGACAGATTTGCAGACTAGGTGAGAGACACCAAGAGATAAAGTCACAGAGATTTAAAACCAATGAACAAACAAAGAAAAAAAATGAAAGAAAAAGAGAGAAAAAGGAAGGCAAAAGTATAAAATAAAAAATTGCCGTGACCAGGATTCGAACCTGGGTTATCGCGGCCACAACGCGAGGTCCTAACCACTAGACTATCACGGCCACACACGCAAACCTCCAATGTATGATAAACACTGACAGCTGGATGTTCTCTCCTCTCGTGAATAAGAAAAGTGCTGCGGGCTTTCACCCTGGACGTCAGCTTTTGAAGTCTGATCACGCTCACATCTGCCCCTCCAGTATGGACATCCCTTTGGTATTTCTGAGCACGCTCAGAGTTGTCTACCACCATTATGCTAAGAGCCAACTACTTCAGAGCAAGTATGGATGGTGGATTTCAGCTGGTGGAGGAAAAAGAAGGTTAAAGAATCAATGTTTTAGTATTTCTATGGTGTCCCTGTATGGATTATTATGTTATCTGGATCATTTCTGCCAAGATCCTCTGGGACGCTGGTCATTTAGATTCTAAATGACTCCATTTATCAGCTGTATGTCTCTGGGCCTCTCCCTGACCTTCCCATCATGATCCAGAAAACCCAATCTTGTGTAGCTGACCTGAAGGATTGGATGACTGAAAACAAACTGAAATTAAATGAAGAGAAATCCGAATTGATCTTGATCACCCCACCCAAACTCCAAAATCACCCCTCTCTTCCAACCTCTGTCACACTTGTTGACTCATATATCCCTCTCTCCCATTTTGCCCGTAACCTTGGTGTAACTCTTGATCAAACCCTGTCCTTCCACCAGCATGTGAGCAACGTCTGTCGGACTTGCTTTCTTGAACTCCGCCGAATTGCTTCTATCCGCCACCTCCTCTCAGAAGACACGACAAAGGCTCTTGTCTGTGCATTTGTTCTATCCTGTCTCGATTACTGTAATGCTCTTTTTTCTGGTTCCCCCTCTCATCTCATTAACAAACTTCAGAAAGTTCAAAATCATGCTGCCCGTCTCATCTTCCGCTCTTCAAAATTTAACCATGTTACGCCATTGCTCTGTTCTCTCCACTGGCTCCCTGTTCAGCAAAGAATATCCTACAAGATTGCCTGCCTCTGCTTCAAATCTATTGAGTCTTCCTGTCCTGAGTATCTCACCCATCTGTTACATCTCTACACGCCATCTCGAGCTTTGCGGTCCTCATCTGATACCCGTCTCTATAGTATCCCCATAGTCCGCACTAAAAGGTTTGGGCAGCGTTCTTTTTCCTATCAAGCTCCAACCATCTGGAATCAGTTACCTCGCTCTCTTAGATACTCACCCTCTCTGTCCACATTCAAACGCTCCCTCAAAACTCACCTGTTTCCCAAAACTGGTAATCTCTGCCCCCTTCCCCCCATGTAATGTAATGGTGACATTATAGTGTCTTGGTGTCAATGTGTCATTGTATTTGCATGTCATGCTGTGTGTGTGTTTGTGTGTGTGTGTGTGTGTGTGTTTGTGTGTGTGTGGGTGCTTCTGTGGGCGTGTGTGTGTGTGCTTGTGATTCTGGTTATATGTTTTGCCATTGTAAACGCCTAGGGCATTAATTTGATTAGGCGTACTAAATGTTCATAATAATAATAATAATAATTTATAACTACATCCGTACAACATTTTTGGAGTGTGTACGGATTTTTTTTACTTATTTCTTTTTTTTTTTTTATATTTCATTTATTTTTTTGAATTTTTTTTTAGCTTTCCAAATTTTCTCCGTTGCACAGCCAGTGTCCATGCACAATGATTCCCTTCTCTGTGCAGGCGAAATGCTGCTGCACAGCCTGCTGCTCTGCCTTTGGTGCGTGTGCATGCTGAGTGTTTTTCATATGTTCATAAACCACCAGACACTGACATGGCTTAGACCATCTTCAACGCACGTATTTGATCATCTGCGTGCGTATCCACACAGGCATTAACAGGTCTGCACATAAGTTGACCTGGGACATTAGAAAAATCTTCTTATATCCAGCAGGCGGGAAGTACTAGGGAAAAATACTTACTTATTCACATCATGCTCTCTAAATGTCACGAGTGTGTGTGTGTGTGTGTGTGTGTGTGTGTGTGTGCGTGCGTGCGCGTGTGCGTGCGCGTGTGCGTGTGCGTGTGCGTGTGTGTGTGAGGGAGAGAGAGAGACAGAGACAGAGAGAGAGGGGAGACAGAGACAGAGACAGAGACGGAGACAGAGAGAGAGAGAAAGGCGAACAAATAGACTTGCAGACGCTGCGAGAGCGACCGAGAGATAAAGACCAAGAGTTAGAGAGAAGTAAAACAAACAAAAAACAAAAAAACAAAGAAAACAAAAAGAAAGGAAAAGAGAAAAAAGAAAGGAAAATTTATGAAAAAAAATTGCCGTGACCAGGATTCGAACCTGGGTTATCGCGGCCACAACGCGAGGTCCTAACCACTAGACTATCACGGCCACACACCACAACCTCCAATGTATGATCAAGTTCACGAACACTGACAGCTGGATGTTCTCTTGACTCGTGGATAAGAAAAGTGCTGCAGGCTTCCACCATGGACGTCAGCTTTTGAATTCTGATCACGCTCACATCTGCACTCCAGTATGGACATCCCTTTGGTATTTCTGAGCACGCTCAGAGCTGTCTGCCGCTATTTTACCAACAGCCAAGAAGTTACGTGTCGGGTGGATGTGGGATTTCAGCTGATGGAGGAAAAAAAAAAAGAGGAAATAGAAACAAAGACAACGTTTTTAGCATTTCCCTGGTGTTTGTCTATGGATGATTATGTTATCTGGATCTTTTCTGCGAAGATTCTCTGGGATGCTAGTCATTTGGATTCTAAATGACTCCATTTATATCTACATCTGTGTAACATTTTTGAAGTGTGTAGGGATTTTTGTATTTATTTATTTATTTTCTTTTTCATATATTTAAAAAAAAATTTTACCTTTCCAAATTTTCTCTGTTGCACAGCCAGTGTCCATGTACAATGATTCCATTCTCTGTGCAGGCGGAACGCTGCTGCACAGCCTGATACTCTGCCTTCAGTGGCTGTGCATGCTGAGTGTTTTTCATGTGTCCATAAACCACCAGACACTGACATGGCTTAGTTAGACCATCTTCTAATCACATAATCATTTGATGCTCTGCACGTATATCCACACAGGCATTAACAGGTTTGAACATAAGTTGACCTGGGACAATGGATAAATCTCAGGTGGGAAGTACCAGGGAAAATTTCTTATTTATTCACACAATGCTCTCTAAAGTTAGTGTTTGTGTATGTGTGTGTGTGTGTGTGAGAGAGAGAGAGAGAGAGAGATAAAGACAGAGACAGAGAGACAGACAGACAGAAAGAGAGGGGGAAGGCAGACAGAGAGAGCAACAGAAGAGAGAGAGAGAGAGAGAGAGAGAGAGACAGAGACAGACAGAATGGCATACAGACAGAAAGAGGGGGAAGGAGACAGAGAGAGCGACAGAAGAGAGAGAGAGAGAGAGAGAAAGAAAGAGAGAGAGAAAGAGAGAGAGAGACAGAGACAGAGAGACAGACAGAGAGAGAGGGGGAGGGAGACAGAGAGAGCGACAGAAAAGAGAGAGAGAGAGAGCGACAGAAAAGAGAGAGAGAGAGAGAGAGAGAGAGAAAGAGATGAGAGAGACAGAGAGACAGAGGGAAAGAGAAAGAGAGGCAAGTAAATAAATTTGCAGACTCAGTGACAGAGACAGAGAGAAGTAAAATAAACAAAACAAAGAAAACAAAAAGAAAGAAATTTTTTTTGTTTTGCAGGCTGGGATTGATATCGAAATATCAGATCATGAGTCCATGGCTCTATAATAAAAAAAAAAAGGAAGGGGCTGCGTAAAAGAGAGAGAGATGGAGGAGAGTGAAAAAGAAAGACAGAGAAAGAGAGAGAGAAAGAAGGAGAGAAAGAGAGAGAGAGAGAGAGACAGACAGACAGACAGAGAGAAAGAGAATGAGAGAAATAGAGACAGAAATGCAAACAAATACAAGTGGAGACTCGTTGAGAGAGACCAAAAGTTAAAGATCCAGAGTCAGAGAGGCTTAAAACAAACAAACAAACAAACAAACAAACAAACAAACAAACAAACACACACACAAACACACACACAAACAAACACACAAACAAACAAACACACAAACAAACACACAAAGGAAACAAAAAGAGGAACAAAACGGAAAAAGTATGAAAAAAATTTGCCGTGACCATGATTCGAACCTGGGTTATCGCGGCCACAACGCGAGTTCCTAACCACTAGACTATCACGGCCACACACACAAACCTCCAATGTATGATCAAGTTCACGAACACTGACAGCTGGATATTCTCTTGACTCGTGGATAAGAAAAGTGCTGCAGGCTTCTATCATGGACGTCAGCTTTTGAAGTCTGAGCACGCTCACATCTGCCCCTCCAGTATGGTCATCCTTTGGTATTTCTGAGCACGCTCAGAGCTATCTACCACCATTATGATAAGAGCCAACAACATAAAAAGAAAATGGACGGGGCTGCATAAAAGGGAGAGGAGTGGAGGACAGAGAGAGAGAGAAAGAGAGACAGACAGACAGACAGACAGACAGACACAGGGAGAGCCCGAGGCACAGAGAGAGAGAAAAAGAGAGAGACAGAGTGAGGGAAAGAGAGAGAGAGACAGAGAGAGAGAGAGACAGAGAGAGAGAGAATGAGAGAAATACAGAGAGAAAGACAAACAAATAAATCTGCAGACTAGGTGAGAGAGACCAAGAGATAAAGACCCAGAGTCACAGAGATTTAAAACTAATGAACAAACAAACAAAGAAATAAAAAAAATGAAAGAAAAAGAAAAAAAAATGGAAGGGAAAGGTATGAAAAAAAAATTGCCGTGACCAGGATTCGAACCTGGGTTATCGCGGCCACAACGCGAGGTCCTAACCACTAGACTATCACGGCCACACACACACAAACCTCCAATGTATGATCAAGTTCACGAACACTGACAGCTGGATGTTCTCTTGACTCGTGGATAAGAAAAGTGCTGCAGGCTTCCATCATGGACGTCAGCTTTTGAAGTCTGAGCACGCTCACATCTGCCCCTCTAGTATGGACATCCCTTTGGCATTTCTGAGCACGCTCAGAGCTGTCTACCGCCATTATGCTAAGAGCCAACAAGTTAAAAAGAAAATGGACGGGGCTGCGTAAAAGGAAGAGGAAGGGGGGGGGGGGGCAGAGAGAGAGAGAGAGAGAGAGAGAGACAGACAGACAGACAGACAGACACAGGGAGAGCCCGAGGCACAGAGAGAGAGAGAGAGAGAGAGAGAGAGAGAGAGAGAGTGAGGGAAAGAGACAGACAGACAGAGAGAGAGACAGAGAGAGACTGAGAATGAGAAAGAGAGACAGAGACAAAGAGAGAGAGAGACATACAGAGAGAAAGACAAACAAAGAAATCTGCAGACTAGGTGAGAGAGACCAAGAGATAAAGACCCAGAGTCACAGAGATTTAAAACTAATGAACAAACAAACAAAGAAAAAAATGAAAGAAAAAGAAAAAAAAAGGAAGGGAAAGGTATAAAAAAAAAATTGCCGTGACCAGGATTCGAACCTGGGTTATCGCGGCCACAACGCGAGGTCCTAACCACTAGACTATCACGGCCACACACACACAAACCTCCAATGTATGATCAAATTCACGAACACTGACAGCTGGATGTTCTCTTGACTCGTGGATAAGAAAAGTGCTGCAGGCTTTCATCATGGACGTCAACTTTCGAAGTTCGATCACGCTCACATCTGCCCCTCCAGTATGGACATTCCTTTGGTATTTCTGAGCACGCTCAGAGCTGTCTACCGACATTATGCCAAGAGCCAACGCATTAAGAGAAGGATGGGTGGAGAATGTCAGCTGGTGGAGGAAAAAGAAGAAAAAGGAAACAAAGACGATGTTTTTACTATTTCCCTGGTGTTTGTGTACAGTTTATTATGTTATCTGGATCTTCTCTGTGAGACTTCATTTATATTTACATCTGTGCCACATTTTTTGTTTATTTAATTTTATTTTATTTGTTTTATTTGATTTTATATTGATTTTATTCCATTTTATTTCATTTATTTCATTTTATTTTATTTTATTTATTTTATTTCATTTTATTTTATTTATTTCGCTTATATTTTTTCTTTTTTTAGCTATCCAGTTTTTCTCTGTTGGATGCCTGGTGTCCATGCACAATGATTTCCTTCTCTGTGCAGGCGGTATGCTGCTGTACAGCCTGATACTCAGCCCTCGCTGGGTGTGCATGCTGACTGTTTTTCATGTGTCCATAAAACACCAGACACTGACATGGCTCAGACATCTTGTACTCACGTATTTGATCATCTGTACGTGTATCCACACAGGCGTTAACAGGTGTGCACATACGTTGAGCAGGGACATTGGACAAATCGCCTCCCTTTATCCAGCAGGTGGTAAGCACCAGGGAGAAATTCTGATAACACACCGTGCTCTCTAAAGTTTGTGTGTGTGTGTGTGTGTGTGTGTGTGTGTGTGTGTGTGTGTGTGTGTGTGTGTGTGTGTGTGTGTGTGTGTGTGTGTGTGTGTGTGTGTGTGTGTGTTGACAGAGAGAGACAGAGAGAGAGAAATAGAGAAAGAAAAAGAGAGAGGGGGGAGGAGATAGAGTGACAGAAAAGAGAGAGAGACAGAGAAAGAGAGAGAGAGAGAAAGGAAAAAATAGATTTGCAGACTCTGTGAGAGAGACTGAGAGATAAAGACCCAGAGTTAGAGAGAAGTAAAACAAAAAAACAAAACAAAACAAAAACAACCAAAAAGAAAACAAACAGAAAGAAAAAAAGAGAAAATGGAAGGGAAAAGTATGAAAAAAATCTTTGCCGTGACCAGGATTTGAACCTGGGTTATCGCGGCCACAAAGCGAGGTCCTAACCACTAGACTATCACGGCCACACACCCACAAACCTCCAATGTATGATCAAGTTCACGAACACTGACAGCTGGATGTTCTCTTGGCTCGTGAATAAGAAAAGTGCTGCAGGCTTCCATCATGGACGTCAGCTTTTGAAGTCTGAGCACGCTCACATCTGCCCCTCCAGTATGGACATCCCTTTGGCATTTCTGAGCACGCTCACATCTGCCCCTCCAGTATGGACATCCCTTTGGCATTTCTGAGCACGCTCAGAATTGTCTACCGCTATTTTGCCAAGAGCCAACAAGTTAAGAGTAAAATGGGTGGGGGATTTCAGCTGGTGATGGAACAATTTTGTTTTACTATTTCCCTGGTGTTTGTGTACGGATTGTTATGTTATCTGGATCTTTTCTGTGAAGACGTTCTGGGACTTTGGTCATTTAAGTTCTAAATGACTCCATTTGCATCTACATCTACATGCGTGTAACATTTTTGGAGTGTCTACAGAATATTGTTTCAACTTTACGATATTTCTCTGTCCATGCATAATGATTTCCCTACTTGTTCAGACGGAATGCTCCTGCACAGCCTGCTACTCTGCCTTCGGTGGCTGTGCATGCTGAGTGTTTTTCATGTGTCCATAAACCACTGCACACTGTCATGGCTTACACCATCTTCTACACACATAATTATTTTGTCTTCTGCACGTGTATCCACACAGGCGTTAACAAGTCTGCACATAAGTTGACCTGAGACAATGGATAAATCTCAGGCGGGAAGTACCAGGGAAAAATTCTTGTATATTCACACAATGATCTCTAAAGTTAGTGTCAATGTATGTGTGTTTGAGAGAGAGAGAGAGAGAGAGAGAGAGAGAGAGAGAGAGAAAGAGAGAGAAAGAGAGGAGAGAGAGAGAAGGAGAGGGGGAGAAAAAATAGGTATTGGGTCTCATCAAACTCCAACACCATCAGAATGACTGAAGCATTAAGATGGGCAGCACTTAAGCCAGTTTTTGTGTTGTGGGGTGGGACTGAATTCAAGATATGTTATCTTGAATCTTCCACGGCTCAAAAATTGCCCTGACAAGGAATCAATCCTAGTTCTTGTGGCCACAACGCCAGGTCTCAACCACTAGACCATCATGGCTGTGCACACATACTTTTGGATACAAAAAAGAAAGAAAGAAAGAAACAAACAAACCAAAGTGAAAGAAAAGAAAATTGTGTAAATAAAAAGTTTGCCGTGACCAGGATTCGAACCTGGGTTATCGCGGCCACAACGCGAGGTCCTAACCACTAGACTATCACGGTCACACACACAAACCTCCAATGTATGATCAAGTTCACGAACACTGACAGCTGGATGTTCTCTTGATTCACGAATAAGACAAGTGCTGCAGGCTTCCATCATGGACGTCAGCTCTTGAATTCTGATCACGCTCACATCTGCCCCTCCAGTATGGAAATCTCTCTGGCATTTCTGAGCACACTCAGAGCTGTCTGCCACCAGTTTGCAAAGAGTCAACAGCTTAAGAAAGGACAGGGCTGCATAACACAGAGAGAGAGAGAGAGAGAGGGTGGGGGAACAGACAGACAGGCAGACAGACAGACACAGAGAGACAATGAGAGAGAGAGAGAGAGGGAAAGAGAGAAAGAGGAAGAAAGGAAGACAGAGAAAGAGAGCGAGAGAGAGAGACAGACAGACAGACACAGAGAGAGAGGGAGAGAGAGAGAAAGAATGAGAGAAATACAGAGAGAAAGACAATGTATTTGCAGACTAGGTGAGAGAGACCAAGAGATAAAGACCCAGAGATTTAAAACTAATGAACAAACAAACAAAGAAATATATAAAATGAAAGAAAAAGAGAAAGAAAAAAAATGGAAGGGAAAAGTATGAAAAAAATCTGCCGTGACCAGGATTCGAACCTGGGTTATCGCGGCCACAACGCGAGGTCCTAACCACTAGACTATCACGGCCACACACACAAACCTCCAATGTATGATCAAGTTCACGAACACTGACAGCTGGATGTTCTCTTGACTCGTGGATAAGAAAAGTGCTGCAGGCTTCCATCATGGACGTCAGCTTTTGAATTCTGATCACGCTCACATCTGCCCCTCCAGTATGGACATCCCTTTGGCATTTCTGAGCACGCTCAGAGCTATCTACCGCCATTATGCTAAGAGCCAACATCTTAAAAAGAAAAAGGATGGGGCTGCATAAAAGGGAACGGGAGGGGCAAAGAGACAGAGAGAGAGATAGATAGAGAGAGAGAG
>JAPXFY010000014.1:6343562-6346062 GCA_030674185.1 Monoplex corrugatus | reverse complement strand
CATAAAACACCACACACTCACATGGCTTAGACATCTTGTACTCACATATTTCATCATCTGCGCGAGTATCCACACAGGCGTTAGCAGGTCTGCATGTAAGTTGACCTGGGACATTGAACAAATCGCCTCCCTTTATCCAGCAGGTGGGAAGTACCAGGGAGAAATTCTGACATATTCACACCATGCTCTTAAAAGTTTGTGTGTGTGTGTGTGTGTGTGTGTGTGAGAGAGAGAGAGAGAGAGAGAGAGAGAGAGAGAGAGAGAGAGAGAGACAGAGAGACAGAGAGAGAAAGAGAGAAAGACAAAGAGAGAGAGAGAGGGGGAGGAGATAGAGCGACAGAAAAGAGAGGGAGACAGAGAAAGAAAGAGAGAGAGAAGCAAACAAATAGATTTGCAGACTCTGTGAGAGAGATTGAGAGATAAAGACCCAGAGTTAGAGAGAAGTATAATAAACAAAGAAACAAAACAAAAAGAAAGAAAAACAGAAAAAAGAAAGGAAAATGTATAAAAAAAACATTGCCGTGACCAGGATTCGAACCTGGGTTATCGCGGCCACAACGCGAGGTCCTAACCACTAGACTATCACGGCCACACACGCAAACCTCCAATGTATGATCAAGTTCACGAACACTGACAGCTGGATGTTTCCTTGACTCGCGAATAAGACAAGTGTTTTTGAAGTCCGAGCACGCTCACATCTGCCCATCCAGTATGGAAATCCCTTTGGTATTTCTGAGCACGCTCAGAGCTGTCTACAGCCATTATGCCAAGAGCCAACAACTTAAGAGTAGGATTGGTGGGAGAATTCAGCTTGTGGAGGAAAAGAAGGAAAAAGAAACAAAGACAATGATTTTAGCATTTCCTTGTTTTTAGCAGGGACCTTAGAAGCTCAGGGATTGACCCAGGATCTTGGGAGACTCTGGCGGAAGACAGGGCAGCGTGGCGGACAGCCGTTCAACAAGGCGTTGTGAATGCGGAGAGAAGAAGAGCAGAAAGCGCAGATGAGAAAAGGGCTCTTCGCAAGGAACGTTCCAGAAACCAGACAATAGCGACTCAATTTGTATGTGGCAGATGTGACCGAGATTGCCACTCAAGAATCGGCCTGCACAGCCACAGCAGAAAGTGCACGTCATGACCACAACGCCTCCTGGTGCAGCCTATCATCTCCTCAGATGTAAAAAGGCCGACGGGTGTTTGTGTACGGATTATTATGTTATCTGTATCTTCTCTGTGAAGATGTTCTGGGACGTTGGTGATATAAATTCTAAATGACTCCATTTATATCTACATCTGTGCAACATTTTTGGAATGTGTACGGATTTTTTTTTTCTTTTATGTTTTATTTATTTTTTCTTTATATAGCTTTCCAAATTTTCTCCGTTGCACAGCCAGTGTCCATGCACAATGATTCCCTTCTCTGTACAGGCGAAATGCTGCTGCACAGCCTGATACTCAGCCCTCGCTGGGTGTGCATGCTGAGTGTTTTTCATGTGACTATAAACCACCGCACACTGACATGGCTTAGACGACCTTCTGTTTACATATTTGATCATCTGCGCACCTATCCACACAGGCATTAACAGGTCTGCACATAAGTCGACCTGGGACATTGAACAACTCGCCTCCCTTTAACCAGCAGGTGGTAGGTACCAGGGAGAAATTCTGACATTCACACAATGCTCTCTAAAGTTTGTGTGTGTGTGTGTGTGTGTGTGTGTGTGTGTGTGTGTGTGTGTGTGCGTGCGTGCGTGCGTGCGTACGTGCGTGTGTGTGTGTGTGTGTGTGTGAGTAAGTGAGTGTGTGTAAGTGTGTGAGTGTGTGTATATGTATGTGTGTGTGTGTGTGTGCGTGTGCGTGTGAGTGTGTGTGTATATGTCTGTTTGAGTAAGTGAGTGTGTGTGCGTGTGTGTGTGTGTGTGTGTGTGAGAGAGAGAGAGAGAGAGAGAGAGAGAGAGACAGAGACAGAGACGGAGACACAGAGAGTGGCAGACAAATAGATTTGCAGACTCTGTGAGAGAGACCAAGAGACAAAGACCCAGAGTTAGAGAGAAGTAAAACAAACAAACAAACGAAGAAAACAAAAAGAAAGAAAAAGAGGAAAAAGAAAGGAAAATGTATTTAAAAAATATTTGCCGTGACCAGGATTCGAACCTGGGTTATCGCGGCCACAACGCGAGGTCCTAACCACTAGACTATCACGGCCACACACGCAAACCTCCAATGTATGATCAAGTTCACGAACACTGACAGCTGGATGTTCTCTTGACTCGTGGATAAGAAAAGTGCTGCAGGCTTCCATCATGGACGTCAGCTTTTGAAGTCCAATCACGCTCACATCTGCCCCTCCAATATGGACATCCTTTTGGTATTTCTGAGCACGCTCTGAGCTGTCTACTGCGATTATGCTAACAGCCAACAACTTAAAAAGAAAAATGGGGCTACGTAAAAGATAGAAAGAGAGATGTGGACGGGGGTACCGGACAGAGAGAAAGAGAAAGAG
>JAPXFY010000014.1:6336062-6338562 GCA_030674185.1 Monoplex corrugatus | reverse complement strand
AGAGGAGAGGAGTGAGGGAGGAGAGAGGAGAGGAGAGAGGAGAGGGGAGGGAGGAGGGAGGGAGAGAGAGGAGAGGGAGAGGAGAGAGGGGAGGGAAGGAGGAGGAGAGAGAGAGAGAGAGAAGGAAAGAAGAGGAGGAGGGGGAGAAGAGAGGGAGGAGGAGAGAGGGGAGAGAGAGAAGAAGAGGGAGAGAGAGGAAGGGAGGAGGGGGAGGATGGAGGGAAGGAGAGGGGAGAGAGAGAGAGAAAGAGAGGGAGAGAGAGAGGGAGAAGAGAGGAAGAGAGAGAGTGAGAGGGAAGGAGAGAAGAGAGAGAGAGAAGAGAGGGAGAGAGAGAGGAGGGGAGGAGAAGAGAGAGAGGAGAGAGAGAGGAGAGAGAGAGAGGGGAGAGGAGAGGGCGAGGGAGAGAGAGGAGAGAGGAGAGAGAGAGTAGAGAGAGGATGGGAGAGAGGAGAAGGGAAAGAGAGAGAGGGAGAGAGAGGAGAGAGGGAGAGAAGAAGAGAGAGAGAGGAGAGAGAGAAGAGAGGGAGAGAGGAGAGAGAGGGGAGAGAGGAGGAGAGAGAGAGAGAGAGAAGAGAGAGGGAGAGAGAGAGGAGGAGGAGAGAGAGGAAGAGGAGAGAGAGGGAGGAGAAGAGGAGAGAGAGAGAAGAGGAGGAGGAGAGAGGAGAGAGAAGAGAGAGGAGGAGGAGAGAGAGAGAGAGAGAGAAGAGGAGAGAGAGAGAGAGAGAGGAAGAGGAGAGAGAGAAGAGAGGGGAGGATGAGAGGGAGGAAGAAGGAGGAGAGAGAGATAGAGGAGAGAGGAGAGGAAGAGGGAGAGAGAGAGAGGAGGGGGGAGAAGGAGAAGAGAGAGAGAGAGGAGAGAGAGAGGGGGAGGAGAGAGAGAGAGAGAGAGACGAGAGAGGAGAGGAGAGAAGAGAGAGAGGGAGAAAGAGAGAGAGGGAGAGAGAGAGAGGAGAAGGAAGAGAGGAGGGAGAAGGGAGGAGGAGAGGAGAGAGGAGAGAGGAGAAGAGGGAGAGAAGAGAGGGGAGGGAAGAAGAGAGAGAGAGAGAGAGAAGAGAGGAGAGGAGAGAGGAGAGAGGAGGGGAGGTGAGAGGAGAGGAGAGAGAGAGAGAGAAGGGAGGAGAGAGAGAGAGAGAGAAGAGAGAGAGAGAAGAGGACGAGGGAGGAGAAGAGAGAGAAGCGAGGGGAGAGAGAGAGAGGAGAGGAGAGGAGAGGAGAGGAAGAGGAGAGAGAGGATGAGAGAGAGAGAGAGAGAAGAGAGAGGAGAGAGAGGAGAGAGAGAGGAGAGAGAGGGAGAGAGACGGAGAGAGGGAGAGAGAGAGGAGAGAGGAGAGGGAGAGAGAGGAGGAGAGAGAGGAAGAGAAGGAGGAGAGGAGAGGAGGAGAGAGGAGAGAGAAAGGAGAAGAGGAGAGGAGAAGAGAAGGAGAGAGAGAGGAGGAAGAGAGAGGAGAGAGAGAGGAGAGGAGAGAGAGAGAGAGAGGAGAGGAGGGAGAGGAGAGAGAAGAGAGAGAGGGGAAGAGGAGAGAGAGAGGAGAAGAGAGGAGGAGGGAGAGGAAGGAGAAGAGAGAGAGGAGAGGAGGAGGAGAGGAGAGAGAGGGAGGAGAGAGGAGGAGAAGAGAGAGGAGGAGGAGGAAGAGAAGAGAGGAAGAGAGAGAGAGAGGAGGAAGAGAGAGAGAGAGGGGAGAGAAGAAGAGGAGGAGGAGAGAGGAGAGGAGAGAGAGAGGAGAGAGAGAGAGAGAGGAGAGAAGAGAGAGAGAGAGAGAGAGAGAGGGAGAGAGCGGGAAAGAGAGAGAGAGAGAGAGGGAGAGAGCGGGAAAGAGAGAGAGCGGGAAAGAGAGAGAGAGAGAGAAAAGAGCGGGAAAGAGAGAGAGCGGGAAAGAGATAGAGCGGGAAAGAGAGAGAGAGATAGAGGGAGAGAGTGGGAAAGAGAGAGAGAGAGAGCGAGAGGGAGAGAGCGGGAAAGAGAGAGAGAGAGAGGGAGAGAGCGGGAAAGAGAGAGAGAGAGGGAGAGAGCGGGAAAGAGAGAGAGAGAGGGAGAGAGTGGGAAAGAGAGAGAGAGAGAGAGAGAGCGGGAAAGAGAGAGAGCGGGAAAGAGAGAGAGAGAGAGAGAGCGGGAAAGAGAGAGAGAGAGAGAGAGAGAGCGGGAAAGAGAGAGAGAGAGAGAGAGAGCGGGAAAGAGAGAGAGAGAGAGAGCGGGAAAGAGAGAGAGCGGGAAAGAGAGAGAGCGGGAAAGAGAGAGAGAGAGAGAGAGAGAGGGAGAGAGCGGGAAAGAGAGAGAGAGAGAGAGAGCGGGAAAGAGAGAGAGAGAGAGAGAGCGGGAAAGAGAGAGAGCGGGAAAGAGAGAGAGCGGGAAAAGAGAGAGAGAGAGAGAGAGAGAGAGAGAGAGAGAGAGAGAGCAAAATACAGAAAGAAAAGCAAACAAATAGATTTGCAGACTCAGAGAGACCAAGAGATAAAGACCCAGAGTCGGAGAGAATTAAAACTAATAAACAAAGAAAGAAA
>JAPXFY010000014.1:6323562-6326062 GCA_030674185.1 Monoplex corrugatus | reverse complement strand
TCGTCTTCATCGTCATCATCATAATCATAATCATCATCATCATCATCATCATCATCATCATCATCATCATCATCATCATCATCATCATTCATCTTCATCATCACCATCACCATCATCATCATCATCATCATCACCACCACCACCACCACCACCACCATCACCTCCTCCTCCACCACCACCACCACCACCACCACACCATCATCATCATCATCATCATCATCACCATCAATACAATACTTTATTTGTATAGCGCAAAATAAGATAAAATCAAATCTAAGCGCTAAAACAGACACACACGCACGCACGCACACACACACACACACACACACACACACACACACACACACACACACACACACACACACACACACACGCACACGCACACGCACACGCACACGCACACTGCTAAAATGGGGAGAAAGAATAAAAGCAATGGAAAGTTATAGAGAGCATATTATATACAATTATATATTACAATGTGATTCCCCTCCGAGTGGAGACAGGCTGCAGAGGGGATTGAGTGAGGTCAGGATTTTATGCAGAGGAGAAAAGGTGAGTTTTGAGAGCGGACTTGAAGGAGACAAAAGTAGGTTGCTGACGGACAGAGACAGGCAGTTTGTTCCAGGAAAGTGGACCAGAAACAGAGAAGGCTCGTGGACCATAGGTATTGAGCTTAGTGCGTGGAAACCATCACCATCACCATCACCATCATCACCATAATCATCAACTTTAACCCACTGACTCTTTCACCCTACCCATCATCTTCCTGCATTATCAGACACAACATCAAAGCAAGAACTAAATCCTTTCAGTCCCTCACCCTACGCTCAAATTTCCTTCTCGTGGATAGGACGAGGGACTGAAAGGATTCAGTTCTCGAAGCTGGTGGACAGGGTGAGGGAGTGAAAGGGTGAAGTACTTTTCTTGGAATTCAGCAGACTCGATAAAATACCGAGACGTGCATGGTGTTGGGGATGCTCCTGTCACGGTACACCTTTCCTTGACGTCACGCCAATAGCCGGGACCGAAGAGGTGAGAAGGGAGATAATGCTATAGGACTCTGGAGAGTCATTTTGATCAGTGGCTCTATTGTGTCTGCTTAACCCACAGACTGCTGCTTTTTTTCTTTTTCTTCTCCTTTTCTTTTTCTTCTTCTTTTCTTTTTCTTCTCCTTTTCTTTTTCTTCTTCTTTTCTTTTTCTTCTTCTTTTTCTTTTTCTTTTTCTTTTTCTTTTTCTTTTTCTTTTTCTTCTTCTTTTCTTTTTCTTTTTCTTCTTCTTTTCTTTTTCTTCATCTTTTCTTTTTCTTCTTCTTTTTCTTTTCTTCTTCTTTTTCTTTTTCTTTTTCTTCTTCTTTTCTTTTTCTTCATCTTTTCTTTTTCTTCTTCTTTTTCTTTTTCTTCTTCTTTTTCCCCTCTTTCTTTTTTTCTTCTTTTTGTTTTGTTTTGTTCGTTTTCTTTTCTGCAGTTGGATACAGGAAGTGTGTTGCAAGATGACAATTATAATTGTAGAAGAAAAGTGGGTAGATTAATGGTATTGCTTTCTGAGAGAGAATTTAAAAGTGTGCGAACGACTGAAGACGCGGCTGCGCGCAAGAATGGACAGCCATGGTACGTACGCACGCGAGCGCGCGCATGTACGCGCACACAGATGTACACACGCATTCGTGGGATTCGTGAATGTCTAAAACAGCGAACCAATGATGAGACACAGCGCAAGAAGGCACTGACCTCATAAACGAATTAGGTTATTTTTGTACAGATCTCCTGTTGCTGTGTCTTGGTTTGGTAGGATGAATTTTAATCACATTTCGGTCAAATATTTGATGGATCAAAAGCCGAAAGCTGGGTCAAGTAAACACATCATTCAAAAAACAAAACAAAAATCAAAACAAAACGAGACGTAAAAGAAAACAAATAAAATCAAAACAGTTAAATGATCGGAACTTGTGTGTGTGGGCCAGTTTTCGTTGTTAATGTTGCTGCTGTTGTTTCATCAACTCAAAAGCTGGGTCAAGAAAAAACATTTAAAACAAAACAAACCAAAACTGGTCAAATGACTGAAAGTTTTTGTATGTGGGATGAAGATGTTGTTGTTATTTTGGTTTTTATTATCTGAAGATGTTGTTATTTTGGTTTTTATTATCTGAAGATGTTGTTGTTATTTTGGTTTTTATTATCTGAAGATGTTGTTGTTATTTTGGTTTTTATTATCTGAAGATGTTGTTATTTTGGTTTTTATTATCTGAAGATGTTGTTATTTTGGTTTTTATTATCTGAAGATGTTGTTATTTTGATTTTTATTATCTGAAGATGTTGTTATTTTGGTTTTTATTATCTGAAGATGTTGTTATTTTGATTTTTATTATCTGAAGATGTTGTTATTTTGGTTTTTATTATCTGAAGATGTTGTTATTTTGGTTTTTATTATCTGAAGATGTTGTTGTTATTTTGGTTTTTATTATCTGAAGATGTTGTTATTTTTGGTTTTTATTATCTGAAG
>JAPXFY010000014.1:6308562-6318562 GCA_030674185.1 Monoplex corrugatus | reverse complement strand
ACAATCAGCAGAAAGTACACTTTCCAGTGATATGTATATCTGAAAATACCCAAAATGCTAGTTAAGACTGATTTCGTGCTGGGAGATCATGAATGCCATTTTCAACACTCTTCCTCTCACTCCTTCCAGGAGTAGGGTCCTTTTTAACATTGTTCTAAGTCTAATGATGACCAGAATGAAGCCATCAGCGACAAAGACCAAAATATCACCAGTCGCCATGGTGTAGTGGTTAACGCAACGGACTACCGACTGGAAGGTTGTTGGGTTCGAATCCCCATCAGTACCTTCAAAAATATATCATTGTGGGGTTTTTCAGCTCTAACCAGCTCCTACTCAGAGTTGGGTGTGCTATGGGCTCATTGGGAGGACTGAAACCACACAGTTGAGTCTCATCCACTTCGTGGATGCGTCATTGAGGGTGTTGCTCAAATCTTCTGACCAACACCGCAGGTGTTTGTATCTCTCGGGCCTGGTTGACGCCAGGATATATTACGATAGTAAGCGTAGAGTACAACCCTGTCACGCAGTCTCAATCCTAGATGGAACTCCATAGCATCATGGTTATCATCCACATCGACATCATCATCATCGCATAATGAAAACTGTGTCAGCTTCTGTGGCCATTAATTTAAAGTGGCGTAGAAAATGGGACGAAAAAGAAAAAGAAAAAGGTGAGCACAAAGGTAACCTTCCTGAGTGCAATGATCCTTACTAAAAAAAAAAAAAAAGAGAGAGAGAAACAAAAGTATCACAAAAGTATCAACTTGCCCAAGGCTTGGAAACGCTAGTGAAACAGAAAGAGGCACTGGGGTCATCACGAAAGCTGGACATGAATGGCCACTGAGTTTAAGGCAATTTCAAGATGATATGATGACAAACGATAGACTTCACACGCATGGATTGACGAGGTTCGTAAGGTCTAGTTTGGTTGAAAACTGCATGACAGGACTGTTAGGCATGTTACGTCTTTGCTGTATGATTTTATTGGAGCATACTAAAGTAACATTTATAGGCCATTTTATGAGGAAAGGGGAATTGGGGCACCTGGTCACAACAGGATAGCTGGAGGGAAAGAGAGCACCAGGTAGAATATTGGACGGACTTGCCGAGTGGCTGAAGACAAAGAGGGTGAAAGAGGTGCTTGCTGCAACAAGGGATCGCCAACGCCATGTGGCAAGGCACCTGATGATGATGATGATGATATTTAGGTATGCCCCAAGTGCCTGAGGTCTTGTTTCATGACGAAGAATAGAAAACCGCTGAAGGAAAGATCAATTGTGGAGGAGTTTTTCAGCTCTCTCTCTCTCTGTCTCTCTCTCTCTCTGTTTCTCTCTCTCTCTCTCTTTCTCTCTCTCTCTCTGTCTCTCTCTTTCTCTCTCTCTCTCTCTCTCTCTGTTTCTCTCTCTCACTGTCTCTCTCTCTTTCCCTCCCCCTCCCTCTCTCTCTATCTGAAAAACAGTAGTCACTAGTTGTAAGACCAGTAGGACCTAATGCTACTCTTCTTGAGTGATAAAGTGTTTTTTTGCTTCTTTCTATCTCTCTCTCTCTCTCTCACACACACACACACACACACACACATACACACACACACACACACACACACACACACACACACATACACACACACACACACACACACACATATATATATATATATATATATATATTAACTCATCTAAGCCCACATTTTACTCCCTATTGTTTTGTTCAACATCTTAAAACCACACGGACATGGATACTTTGTTTTCTTCTTTCGTCTGCCAACTATTTGATCAGGCCACATGTAGCGATGAATATGGCAAGGATTTGTTTTTGTTTGTTTGTTTCTCTGTTTTCTTTCTTTCTTCTTTTGTTCGTTCGTTTGTTTTTCTGCCGGTTGCCACGGAGCTTGATGGGTGCTGCTAATTTAGGAGGCAGTGTCTGCGCATTTAACGATAGTTCAATAGAGCATCACATCATTGCCGGTAGTAAAGTAACAACCTTGTTGATGTCTGTATAATACCCTGACATGTCTTTAGGTTGCCTGTGCTGCAAGTTTTTTTTATTCATGATGGTACAGGTTAATGATGACACGGGTTAATAAGTTCAAATACCTGGGAACGGTCATTTCATCAGACGGCAGATGCACATCGAAAATTGCCGGCAGAATCGGCCAAGCCAAAACAGCATTCAAGAAGATGAAAAGCATTCTTACCAACAAATGCCTATCAATTAACATCAGAAAGAGAGTCCTTCAATGTTATATAGAACCAATACTGCTGTACTGATGCGAGGCGTGGACAGTCAGCAAGCAAAGCCAGAGCAAGATTGAGGCAGCCGAGATGTGGTTTCTAAGAAGAATGTTGAGAGTTTCATGGACAGCAAAGAAAACAAACGAGACAGTCTTGATGGAGGCAGACACAGGTAGATCACTCATAAGGAAGATTAGGAAAAGACAGGCAACATTTATAGACCATTTTATGAGGAAGGGGGATTTGGAGCACCCGGTCACAACGGGAAAGCTGGAGGGAAAGAGAGCACCAAGTAGACCCAGGGAGAGAATGCTGGACGGACTTGCAGAGTGGCTGGGGATGAGGAGGGTGGGGGAGATGCTAGGGGCAACGAGAGATAGAGATGGATGGAAGTCCATGGTCGCCAACGCCATGCGGCAGGGCACCTGATGATGATGATGATGATGATGATGGTAGTATGATCAACACACATGTGTGGGAGGGGGGGGGGGGAGTTTCAGTTTCAGTTTCAGTTTCAATTTCTCAAGATGACGTCTCTGCGCTTGGAATGAATTCCATATGCACTAAACGTCACTGGTGCCATGTGATGGAGAAGATCCACAATGTTCACGGCACAAGCCTGAGGCCTGCACATAAATCCGTGAGCTGGCCAGGTCCTGAGGTCTTACCTAGATAGTTTCATAACCCTGGGTTGTAGGGGAGTGAAGTGGCAGAGACCTCAACTTTTCCTTGGGCCAGCACCACGAGGGCGGTGCCCATCCCATCTCCCTGGCATCAAATTCATCTTCATATTCACTTGTTTTTAACCAAGACTTCAGAAAGGCAAGAAGGCTAATTGGTCTTCAAGGGTGGACCCAGGAAATCAACATATCTCTCCAATGTTTTATACCAAGGCAACCGGGCAATGCCCTGCTCTTCACGATTTTCAACTGCCGTGTGATCTTTAGCGTACACGGCCAGAAGGCACACGGGTCCGACTGGTTTTTCATCCCCTTTCGAAGGACTAGACGTTCAGTTCGATTTTCCGGTCAAACTGAGGAGAAAAGTCGAGGCCTCTACTGGGAGCGAACCCTGGAACCTCATGTTTAGTAACTGGCAGGCGAACGTCTGAACCATTCTACCACTCTTCTCCTTATGAATAGGAAGGGGACAGGGAGGATGCTGTCAAGTTCTATATACTTCTTTTTTCAACAAGGCGAAGTGGTTAGCGCAACGGACTTCTGACTACGAAACCGCAGGTACAAACCTTTATAAATCCCAAAATCACTGTGGGATTTTTCAGCCCTGGCTGGCTCCTACGCAGAGTTGAACGTGCTGTGGGCTCGTTGGGAAGTCTGGAACCACAGGGTCAAGTCTTAAATGCTTTACGTCTCATTGAGGGTGTTGCAAAACTTTCCTAACCAACACTATTGGTGTCTATATGTCTTGAGCCAAGATGTTATTGTAATTGTTTGTATTGTTTAAAGTCTAGCTATTTGCATAGAGCCGTATCAGGGCTATAACCATTTCAAAACATACATGCTTCAAAAAGAAAAAAAAAAGAAAAAAGAAAATAATAAGTACACATATCAATGCATTCGCGCACATAATCTAAGGACATGCCCCTGGCACTGACCACTCCATCCAATTTATCAGACTTGGGATTTAAAAAGTATACCTGAATACAAATTTAAACATGACTAAGGACGCTAAAACATATATAAAAACAGGCCTAAATTACCTAAAATTGCCCCCGCATATCATATTTCCCTAGAACCAAAAAGGCACTGAATACATGTACCCAGTTATCAATCCCAAGAGAAAGTATGTGAGACTTAATGTCAGAATATATTAATTAAGTCAGAGTAGAGTACAGCCCGATCATACATGGAGCAACAGAAGATATGCTAGCTGGTCTATGTGCTAGTTATTTATACCACTGGAAAAAAAAAGATTCATTTCATTTCAATCTGAAATGACACTTCACAGCCTTATCACTATCACCCCCACACTGATCATTATAACATTGTGAAAATGTGCCCTGATTCTGTTGCTCTTTACGTCCTCAGGATTGATGGATTTGAAAGGTGTGTTGGATGGCAGAACTGAGTGGCGTGGTATTGTGACAAAAGAGCAACGGAGAAGACAGGGCAGCCAAAAATAACTTATGCTGATTGAAGACACATTATAACACTGTAAGACCTTTACAAGTTTCCACGGCAGTGATATTTTTGTGTATGATAATGTGGGAGCGGGCTGAGCTATTTTCAAAGCCCCTGAAGCCTTGTATGATGGTCAGGAGGAAAACGCGTTGAAGAGGTGCGTGGGGATGGGGTAGGGTGGATTCTGGGTCATTCTAATGTGGATGAATTCATTTCCTCCTCTCCCGTTTCTTCTCGTACCTTTCGCCTAATTTCTACATCATTTTAGAGGCCACAGAATCAGGCACAACCTTTCAGAATACTATAATACTGATGACGATGGGAATTATAATCATGATGCTATGAAGTTCTGTTCTGGACTCACACTGCATTACAGGGTTATATTCTACGCTTACTTTTACAATATATCCTGGGGCAAACCAGGCATGAGAGATACAGACACATATGGTGTTGGTCAGAAAATCTGGTCAGGATGTTTGTGCAACACCCTCCATGACGTATCTATGAAGTAGATGAGACTCGACTGTGCGGCTCCCAGTCTTCCCACTGAGCCCACAGCATACTTATTTCTGGGTAGGAACCACTTTGAACCGAAAAAATCCCAAAGTGGTATTTTGGTTGCCTCTTCTGGAATCTGTCCCTTGTCTTCCTATACCTGTGGTGGCCCTGTTGGATGCCTGGAGGACTTGGAGGAGGGACGACAGTTCTTGCCGAGGGACACTCGCCTGTTCGGGGTGTTTCGGCTGCCTCCCTCTCCCTCCCTTTCTCCCTCTCTCTCTCTCTCCCTCTCTCTCTCCCTCTTTCCCTCTCTCACTCCTTCCCTCCCTCCCTCTCTCCCTCCCTCCTTTTCAATTTCTCTTCCTCTCTCCCTCCCTTTGGCCCAGCGCGGGCCTCTCTCCCTTCCTCCCTCCCTATCTCCCTCCCTCACTCACTCTCTTGTGCCGTGACGTTTTTTTTTCCAGTCTTCTTTCTTTTGTCTGTGAGTGTGCCATGACGTTTTTTTTATTCTTTCGTCTGTGACGTGTGCCATGACGTTTTTTCATTCTTTCGTCTGTGACGTGTGCCGTGACGTTTTTTTTATTCTTTTGTCTGTGACGTGTGCCGTGACATTTTTTCATTCTTTCGTCTGTGACGTGTGCCGTGACGTTTTTTTTATTCTTTTGTCTGTGACGTGTACCGTGACGTTTTTTCATTCTTTCGTATGTGACGTGTGCCGTGACGTTTTTTTTATTCTTTTGTCTGTGACGTGTGCCGTGACGTTTTTTTTATTCTTTTGTCTGTGACGTGTGCCATGACGTTTTTTCATTCTTTCGTCTGTGACGTGTGCCGTGACGTTTTTTTTATTCTTTTGTCTGTGACGTGTGCCGTGACGTTTTTTTTATTCTTTTGTCTGTGACGTGTGCCGTGACGTTTTTTCATTCTTTCGTCTGTGACGTGTGCCATGACGTTTTTTTTTATTCTTTTGTCTGTGACGTGTGCCGTGACGTTTTTTCATTCTTTCGTCTGTGACGTGTGCCGTGACGTTTTTTCATTGTTCGTTCTTTAAGCTGTGACGTGTGCCGTGACGTCAACTGTTGGCATTGTTGTGACGTATGCCGTGACGTTTTTTTCATTGTTCTTTCTTTTAGCTGTGACGTGTGCTTAGGGTCTGTAAGTGTGCAGTGACGTTTTTTCATTCTTTTGTCTGTGACGTGTGCCGTGACGTTTTTTCATTGTTCTTTCTTTTAGCTGTGACGTGTACCGTGACGTCAACTGTTGACATCGTTAGAAAATAAACATGGCTAATGAGGAAGGAGCATCAGAGCTCCTAAAGCTTAAGGATGGTGTTTTTGTGTTTTTATTTGATCATATATATATAAAGTGATATTTTGAGAGGATTGATGGAATTTGAACCCACAACCTTCCAGTTGTTAGTCTGTTGTGCTAACCACTCCACCACAGTGATCAGTTTCTCCCATTCGTCTCCTTTACCAACCCCTCCCCTCATGTCACCCCTCTCCATCCAACCCAACCTTCATTCACAATGATCCACAAAAATAGAAATGTGCAGAGTTCATTCAAGGAGACCATGTTTGTGCATTTAACACTGGCAAGCAGCGCATCTTCTCATAACGAGTAGTGACGCAGCAGCCTTGTTGATATCTGTTTAATATCCTGACTTGACCTCAGGTTGCTCGTGCTGCAAGAATAACATGCAGCTATTTTCGTGTGTGTGGCATTTAATTAGCCAGGGCTTCATGTCTAGAAATCATCTGAGGACGTTGCCGCTCAAAGGCGTCTTTTTCTTTCCCTCCTAAAGAATATGGGGCAGGCCAGGTTTTAAAGGAGCTATCTACCGTTGGCTAAATGACGAATGTTCAGAAAATTGCTTGAATTTTGTTGAACAAAAACTATATTGCATTGTATTGTATTGTATTGTATTGTATTGTATTGTATTGCATTGCATTGTATTGTATCGTATTGCATTGTATTGTATCGTATTGTATTGTGTTGTATAGTATTGTATTGTATCGTATTGTATTGTATTGTATTCACAAAGTGCATGCTACATACATGATGTCAAATTTAACCTCTTCTTCTTTTACAGACATACAGGTTTGTACCATCACAGGTGTCACGGTCGAAAGTGAGCTGGAAAGGTTGAGATAGAGAAATGTCATGTAACATCAAGGTATCTTTCTCGCCGTCAAACCAGGCTTTCTTTGGTCTGCTTCTCACTAACTTTATCATCTCATTAAAATACCAGCACCCAAGGCGTAGTGGAGAGGGGCAGAACAATTTCTGTCTGAGGCTGGGGTCAAACCTGGAACTTTCTGTTACCTCAGTGCTCGAATATCATGAGCATTATTCTCTTTAACAATATCTACAATGGCACAATGATCAAGAAAATTAATGTACATCAGGATGACAACGATGATGGTATTATGATCAATCTTGGACGAAAAAGAAAATGAATTACACTGCTGACAAGGCTGCAAACCTTTTTATGCATCCACCATACATACATCTCTGTGGATCAACTCTCAGGAGCATACTAACATAACGCTCTGAGCCGCCATGGTTCTGTTTGATGACTGACACAAGCAAACCAAACTGGGTCAAAATTAATGACAAGCTTTTCTCCCGAAAAAGATTCAGTCTTGGGTCCCCATTCCCAACCCCATCTTTTTTTTTTAACCCTTTGACTCCTGCACCATGTCCACCAGCATCCTGCATTGTCAACCATGCTAGCAGAGCAAGAACGTAACCCTTTGACTCCCTCACCATATCCACTAGCTCCCTGCAGGAAGCTGGTGGGTAAGGTGAGGAAGTCAGGGGTTAAAGTTTCTGCAGTTGATGGACAGAGTGCTGGAGTCAAAGGGTTAAACAGCCTGACAGGCATGGTAGTCAAATGGGTAAATGCTGGACTTTGAGTCAGAAGGCCCAAGTTCAATTCTATCTCATTACCTCCTGCCTGGAGAGTACAAGACGGAGATTTTCCCAATCTTCCAGGTCAATATGGCTGCAGACCTGCAAATAAAATGTTTTTGTGTGTATTTGCATGCAGAGAAGAAAATAAAGATGACAAACATTCTTACCAACAAATGCCTATCAATTAACATCAGGAAGAGAGTTCTTGAATGTTATATAGAACCAATACTGTTGTACGGTTGTGAGGCATGGACACTCAACAAGCAAAGCCAGAGCAAGATTGAGGCAGCCGAAATGTGGTTTCTAAGAAGAATGTTGAGAGTTCCATGGACAGCAAAGAAAACAAACGAGACAGTCTTGATGGAGGCAGACACAGGTAGATCATTTATAAGGAAGATTAGGAAAAGACAGGCAACATTTATAGGCCATTTTATGAGGAAGGGGGATTTGGAGCACCTGGTCACAACAGGAAAGCTGGAGGGAAAGAGAGCACCAGGTAGACCCAGGGAGAAAATACTAGATAGACTTGCAGAGTGGCTGAGGACAAGGAGGGTGGAAAAGAGATACTTGGGGCAACAAGAGATAGAGACAGAGGGAAGTCCATGATCGCCAACGCCATGCGGCAAGGCACCTGATGATGATGATGATACATGCAGAACACCAAACAGGCATGCCAGAAATCCTATGAGTCATACCAGTGTTCCTGTGGTTTATGTAAACATGAAATACCCAGCAAAGACGGAGAATGCAGAGTGTGCAGCAACATACCGTCTGCACAGTTTGGGCAAAATAACTTAAGTTACGTTACTTAGTTGATATTTAACATTCTCCCTGTTTCCCTCTAATTTCCTTTGGTATTACATATATGCCTTGAAAGCAACACTGTATATGGTCTGTCTTGTCTATGTGTGTGTGTTTGGTCAGTTCAAGAATAAAAGACTGTGTCAATCTTGAACATAAGACCAATATATTGATGGATTTCTCTCCACCATCGTGGTTGTGTGTAGCGTAGTTGCAGGGTATATGGGTAACTTGGGCATTCCTTTTTTTTAAGGAATGTTCTGAGCTTACCACTTTATGCGTTGTGGCTGCGTCTATGCTAGCTGAATGGGTAGCGCAAACTGTGTTGGGTTTGAGAAATTCTACATGGGAGATAACTCCGTGACTCTCAAGAGTTATGTTACTTAGTTGATATTTAAAATTCTCCCTGTTTCCCTCTTATTTCCTTTGGTATTACAAGAATGCATCCAGGAAAATTGTAACGCTACGGAAAATAAAAGAAAAAGGAGGAATAAATTTTAAAACCACAGACACAGAAAAGCTCATCGTAGTGACAATGTTTGTGTACAGAATAACGATGGCTGGAAGGCCTCACCGTAATGCGTGTAGTGACGCACCAGCCAGGCTGAGGTCTCTTTAATACACATTTTAGTCCTCGGATGTCAGTTGCTGCAGGAGTAAAGTGTGGCTATTTTCGTGTCTGTCGCAATTAATTAGACAGGGCCCATGTTTGGTAATCATCTGAAGCCATGAAAGCTCAGAGGCGTCCTTTTACTTGATGTATGGGGCAGGTTAACGTTTAAAGGAGCTGTCCATTGCTTCTAAGAGCGAATCTCTCTCTCTCTCTCTCTCTCTCTCTCTCTCTCTCTCTCTCTCTCTCTCTCCCTCTCTCTGTAAACACACACACATACATACATATGTATATCTCACACACACGCACACACACACACACACACACACACACACACACACACACACACACACACACACATATATATATATATATATATATATATATGTAGATAGATAGATAGATAGACAGACAGACAGATGGATAGATAGATAGATAGATAGATAGCTAGATACATACATACATACATACATACATACATACATACATACATACATACATACATACATACATATATATATATATATATATATATATATATATATTATATATATATATAGATGCAGATATATCTGTTATGAACACACACACACACATCCTGCCCCATTCAAATGGGACATAGGCCTTTCAAGAAACTCTGTCTCTCTCTCTCTCTCTCTCTCTCTCTCTCCCCCCCTGTCTCTCTCTCTAAGTAAACACACGCACACATACATACATATGTATATGTATATATATACATATATATATATATATATATATTACACACACACACACACACATATATATATATATATATGTGTGTGTGT
>JAPXFY010000014.1:6293562-6303562 GCA_030674185.1 Monoplex corrugatus | reverse complement strand
CTCTTTCCCTCCAGCTTTCCCGTTGTGACCAGGTGCTCCAAATCCCCTTCCTCATAAAATGGCCTATAAATGTTGCCTGTCTTTTCCTAATCTTCCGTATGAGTGATCTACTTGTGTCTGCCTCCATCAAGACTGTCTCGTTTGTTTTCTTTGCTATCCATGGAACTCTCAACATTCTTCTTAGAAACCACATCTCGGCTGCCTCAATCTTGCTCTGGCTTTGCTTGTTGACTGTCCACGCCTCGCATCCGTACAACAGTATTGGTTCTATATAACATTGAAGGACTCTCTTTCTGATGTTAATTGATAGGCATTTGTTGGTAAGAATGCTTGTCATCTTCTTGAATTCTGTTTTGGCTTGGCCGATTCATCGTACTTGGCAATTTCATTCGTGCTCACCCTCCCCCTCCCCCCCCCCTCCAATTTTCTATGTCACCTTAATGGCCACAGAAGTTGGAACCATTTTTCAATACTATGATGATGATGTCGATGAGGATGATAATCATGATGCTGTAGAGTTCCGTCTAGGATTGAGACTGCGCGACATAGCTGTACTTTAGTTTACTATCATAACATATGCTGGCGTCAACCAGGCCCGAGAGATACAGACGCCTGTGGTGTTGGCCAGAAGCTCAAAGCAACACCCTGAATGACGAATCCATGAAGTGGATGAGACTCGACCGTATGTTCCTAGTCTTTACAACGAGCCCATAGCACACTCAGCTCTGGATAGGAGGTGGATGGGGCCGAGAACATTCCACAGTGATTTTGAGAGGACTGATGGGGATTCAAACCCACAACCTTCCAGTCGTTAATCCGTTGCACTAACTACTGCACTATGGTGACATGCCCGTTGCATTTTAGATTTTAAAAAATCTAATCAACGAACAACAAAAAGTAGAAATCCTCTGTCTGTCTGTCTGTCTGTCTTTCTCTCTCTCTCTCTCTCACACACACACACACACACGCACACATACACACGCGTGCGCGCGCACACACACACACACACACACATACACACACACACACACACAAATTTTGTAAACCATTTTTGTCAAGTTGACATAAAGTCTGTACAGACATTCTGAAAATAGTCATAGAACAAACACATCTGGAAAGAAACACAAGAAAGGGTTTAAATTGATCAAAATGCAAGAAATGAATCAGAAAAGGCAAAGCTTTGTTTCAGCCCACACAGTATTGAAAGCTTTGTTTCAGTCCACACAGTATTTGGAAAGCCTTGTTTCAGTCCACACAGTATTGAAAGCTTTGTTTCAGCCCACACAGTACTGAAAGCTTTGTTTCAGTCCACACAGTATTGAAAGCTTTGTTTCAGTCCACACAGTATTGAAAGCTTTGTTTCAGTCCACAGAGTACTGAAATCTTTGTTTCAGTCCACACAATGTTGAAAGCTTTGTTTCAGTCCACACAGTATTGAAAGCTTTGTTTCAGTCCACACAGTATGAAAGCTTTGTTTCAGTCCACACAGTAATGAAAGCTTTGTTTCAGTCCATACAGTAATGAAAGCTTTGTTTCAGTCCACACAATGTTGAAAGCTTTGTTTCAGTCCACACAGTACTGAAAGCTTTGTTTCAGTCCACACAGTATTGAAAGCTTTGTTTCAGTCCACACAGTAATGAAAGCTTTGTTTCAGTCCACACAGTATTGAAAGCTTTGTTTCAGTCCACACAGTATTGAAAGCTTTGTTTCAGTCCACACAGTAATGAAAGCTTTGTTTCAGTCCACACAATGTTTAAAGCTTTGTTTCAGTCCACACAATGTTGAAAGCTTTGTTTCAGACCACACAGTATTGAAAGCTTTGTTTCAGTCCACACAATGTTGAAAGCTTTGTTTCAGACCAAATAGTATTGAAAGCTTTGTTTCAGTCCACACAATGTTGAAAGCTTTGTTTCAGTCCACAAAAATTATTGAAAGCTTTGTTTCAGTCCACACAATATTGAAAGCTTTGTTTCAGTCCACACAATGTTGAAAGCTTTGTTTCAGTCCACACAATGTTGAAAGCTTTGTTTCAGTCCACACAATATTGAAAGCTTTAAGTCCACACAATATTGACAGCTTTGGTTCAGTCCACACAGTAATGAAAGCTTTGGGTCAGCCGGAGTTTTTTCAAGGTCAGAACGAGGATTTTTCTACAACAGGCGCCGTATGAAAAGGAAGGCGGCTAAAATGGCATGACCATTTTGTTATTCCACCTGGATACCCGCCTCATCTCTTCCTTGAACACCCACTGTGTGCACATGCCGACCTCTTGGGCGTTTTGAAACATCCTTAATGCAAAACTCTAAGCTCGCACTTCAAACGGAATGACAGAAAAAAAAAATCCTTGATTCTAAACTTCAAGCCAGCACTTCAAACGAAAAGATCAAAAACCCTTCATGTCATCTCTTGGAGGATGGCAGGAAGCGAGGGGGTGTCTGGAATTTATGCTGAGCTCTTGTTACCGGGTGCGTGTCATTCATCCTGTTGTTGCTCCAACCACTTCTTCCTTGTTGCCCTATTTTCAAAGCCTTTTTTGAAAAATAGCTGTGTGTGAAATTTGTTACCAAAACAGGCTTGACACCGATCTTTGCTGTCCTGAGTTTTCAACCCTTTCATGTCATTATCCTCGTTTTATGTTCGTTTTATCTTCTCTACACGTTTGCTTTCGTAAAACGTTTGACCAACGGACACAAAAAGTTAAATTTTTTATCATAATTCATTTTGATAATTTCTTTTATATTGTATGTTTTGGTTCCTCTGTTGTTTTTTTTAATGTGCTTATATTGTGTTCTATATAACATTCAAAAACTCTTCCTGATGTTAATTGGTAGGCATTTGTTGGTAAGAATAGTTTTCATCTTCTTGAATGCTGTTTTGGCTTTGCAGATTCTGCTGGCTATTTCTGATGTGCATATGCCGTCTGGTGAAATGATTGTTCCCAGATATTTAAACTGTCAACAAGCAAAGCCAGAACAAGATTGAGGCAGCCGAGATGTGGTTTCTAAGAAGAATGTTGAGAGTTCCATGGACAGCAAAGAAAACAAACGAGACAGACTTGATGTAGGCAGACGCAAGAAGATCAGTCGTAAGGAAGATTAGGAAAAGACAGGCAACATTTATAGGCCATTTTATGAGGAAAGGGGAATTGGAGCACCTGGTCACAACAGGAAAGTTGGAGGGAAAGAGAGCACCAGGTAGACCCAGGGAGAAAATATTGGACGGACTTGCAGAGTGGCTGAAGACAGAGAGGGTGGAAGAGGTGCTTGCGGCAACAAGGGATAGAAGCTGATGGAAAGCCATGATCGCCAACGCCATGTGACAAGGCTTCTGATGATGATGATTATGATGGTGATGATGATGATGATGATGATGATGATGATGATGATGATGATGATGATGATGATGATGATGATATATTGTGTGTGTAGAGTATTTGAAATTGCTTGGCTGGTTGGTTGATTGGTTGGTTGGTTAGTTGGTTGGTTTGTTGGTTGGTTGGTTGGTTGGTTGATTGGTTGGTTGGTTGGTTGATTGGTTGGCTGGTTGGTTGGTTGGTTGGTTGGTTAGTTGGAGTGATAAACTAATTCGAAGCAATTAACATTACTTGGTTGGTTGGTTGTTTGGTTGGTTAGTTGGTTGGTTGGCTGGTTGTTTAGTTGGTTAGTTGGCTGGCTGGTTGGTTGGTTGGTTGGTTAGTTGGATGGTTGGTTAATTTGGTTGGTTGATAGGCTGGCTAGTTGGATGGATGGTTGGTTGTTTGGTTGGTTAGTTAGACGGTTGGTTAGTTGGATAGTTGGTTGGTTGGTTGGCTGGTTGGTCGGTTAGTTGGCAGATTGGTTGGTTGGTTAGTTGGATGGTTGGTTGGTGGTTGTTTGGTTGGTTGGTTGGTTAGTTGGTTGGTTAGTTGGTTGGTTGGCTGGTTGTTTAGTTGGTTAGTTGGCTGGCTGGTTGGTTGGTTGGTTGGTTAGTTGGATGGTTGGTTAATTTGGTTGGTTGATAGGCTGGTTAGTTGGATGGATGGTTGGTTGGTTGGTTGGTTAGTTAGACGGTTGGTTAGTTGGATGGTTGGTTGGTTGGTTGGCTGGTTGGTCGGTTAGTTGGCAGGTTGGTTGGTTGGTTAGTTGGATGGTTGGTTGGTGGTTGTTTGGTTGGTTGGTTGGTTAGTTGGTTGGTTAGTTGGTTGGTTGGCTGGTTGTTTAGTTGGTTAGTTGGCTGCCTGGTTGGTTGGTTGGTTGGTTAGTTGGATGGTTGGTTAATTTGGTTGGTTGATAGGCTGGTTAGTTGGATGGATGGTTGGTTGGTTGGTTGGTTGGTTAGTTAGACGGTTGGTTAGTTGGATGGTTGGTTGGTTGGTTGGCTGGTTGGTTGGTTAGTTGGCAGGTTGGCTGGTTGGTTAGTTGGATGGTTGGTTGGTGGTTGTTTGGTTGGTTGGTTGGTTAGTTGGTTGGTTAGTTGTTGGTTGGTGGTTGTTGTTGGTTATTGGTGACATGGTTGGTGGTTGGTTGTAGATTGGCATGTTGGTTAGATGTATGCGATTGGTTGAAGGCATCTGCTTAGTAGAGAAATGCGTTGTTGGCTTTGTTTTATCTCAGAACCGTTGGTAGTGAGATGGTTATGCAGCTTGTGATCTAGGATTTGTAGGAATGGTATAGTTGGCACTGATGAGTAGATCGTAATGTCTGTGTCTGAGTGATTCAGTTGTCTGGTTAGGTGCAAGGAGTACTTTATTAGACAGGTGACAACATGTTGGTGCATCTGTAAAATCATCTTGGCCAATAAGACTTTACTCAAAACAACATAGACGCAGTCACTCGCTTCCACATACAACTACAAGATCACAGACACTACCAATAATTTGCATCAACAGACAAGTCAAAGACATACACTCACATCCCACAACAAGATGATCAAGAACATACTTCAGAATCACGACAAATGATGTCAGAACTGTCACTAGCATCCACATCACAGACGAGTACAAAGACATACACAACAGCTCCAAAGACATGCAGTACTGCACTAACACAATACAGCATCCAAAACAAATGCAAGATACAAGAACACTACACATACAGCACCACAACACAATGCGCAAAGGAACACTTACCATCAGACTCACAAGACATCTGTCAAGACCATGATCCACCAACATACAATCGGCATCCACACACATATGACGATCAAGACACTAACATACAACACACAAGAACATTGCAAAGATCAAAAACACGAAACCATCAGACATCACAACAAAAATACAAGACAGACACACCAACGCATCCCAAACTGCAGCTACAGCACGTACACATGACACCAAACATGAAAAGATCAAGCACGTCACATGACAGCACAAACAGCAGTACAAGCAGTACACATACAGACACCACAAAACAAATGACAAAGATCAAGAACACGTAACACATACAGACATCCCACAGAACAAATACCAAAGGCGTACACATACGACATCCCAACATGACGATCGACTACACAAAGATCACACTGCGATCAGAACGTAAACTACGACATCACAACAAATGCAGCAAAAACGTCTCAGCATCCACCCATGCAAGTACAAAAAACGTAACAAATACGACACCCACGACAAGCAATCAAGAACACGTACAATCAGACATCAAGCAAATGAAAAGTACAAGAACACGTAACACATACAGACATCACAAAAAATACGTAAAAGAAACACGTACACAATACAGACATCCACAACAACAATGACAAGATCAAGAAACCGTAAACATACAGACATCCCAAAACAATGACAAGTACAAGAACACGTAACATCAGACATCCCCAACACAATGACAAAGTACAAGAAACACGTAACACATACAGACATCCCACAAACAATGCAGTACAAAGAAACACGTAACACATACAGACATCCACAAAACAAATGACAAAGTACAAAGAAACACGTACACATACAGACATCCACAAAACAAATGACAAAGATACAAGAACGTACACAATACAGACATCCAAGAACAATGACAAGTACAAAGAAACATACACAACAGACATCACAAACAATGACGTACAAAACACGTAACACATACAGACATCCCACAAAACAAATGACAAGATACAAAGAAACACGTAACACAATACAGACATCCCACAACAACAAATGACAAAGATCAAAGAAACACGTAACACAATACAGACATCCCAAAACAAATGACAAAGTACAAAGAACACGTAACACAATACAGACATCCCAAAACAAATGAAAGATACAAAAACACGTAACACAATACAGACATCCACACAACAAGACAAGTACAAAGAACACGTAACACAATACAGACATCCACAACAACAAATGACAAAGATACAAAGAAACACGTAACACAATACAGACACCACAACAACAAATGACAAAGATACAAGAAAACACGTAACACAATACAGACATCCCACAACAACAATGACAAGAACAAAGAACACGTAACACAATACAGACATCCACAACAACAAATGACAAAGTACAAGAACACGTACACAATACAGACATCCCACAACAACAAATGACAAAGTACAAAGAACACGTAACACAATACAGACATCCCACAACACAAATGACAAAGTACAAAGAAACACGTACACATCAGACACCAAAAGCAAACAAATACAAAGAAACACGTACACATACAGACATCCCACAAGAACAAATGACAAGATACAAAGAAACACGTAACACAATACAGACATCCCACAACAACAAATGACAAAGATACAAAGAAACACGTAACACAATACAGACATCCCACAACAACAAATGACAAAGATACAAAGAAACACGTACACAATACAGACATCCCACAAGAACAAATGACAAAGATACAAAGAAACACGTAACACAATACAGACATCCCACAAACAACAAATGACAAAGATACAAAGAAACACGTAACACAATACAGACATCCCACAAGAACAAATGACAAAGATACAAAGAAACACGTAACACAATACAGACATCCCACAACAACAAATGACAAAGATACAAAGAAACACGTAACACAATACAGACACCCACAACAACAAATGACAAAGAACAAAGAAACACGTAACACAATACAGACATCCCACAACAACAAATGACAAAGATACAAAGAAACACGTAACACAATACAGACATCCCACAAAACAAATGACAAAGTACAAAGAAACACGTAACACAATACAGACATCCCACAACAACAAATGACAAAGATACAAAGAAACACGTAACACAATACAGACATCCCACAACAACAAATGACAAAGATACAAAGAAACACGTAACACAATACAGACACCCCACAACAACAAATGACAAAGATACAAAGAAACACGTAACACAATACAGACATCCCACAACAACAAATGACAAAGATACAAAGAAACACGTAACACAATACAGACATCCCCAAAACAAATGACAAAGATACAAAGAAACACGTAACACAATACAGACATCCCACAAAACAAATGACAAAGATACAAAGAAACACGTAACACAATACAGACATCCCACAACAACAAATGACAAAATACAAAGAAACACGTAACACAATACAGACATCCCACAACAACAAATGACAAAGATACAAAGAAACACGTAACACAATACAGACATCCCACAAAACAAATGACAAAGTACAAAGAAACACGTAACACAATACAGACATCCCACACAACAAATGACAAAGATACAAAGAAACACGTAACACAATACAGACATCCACAACAACAAATGATAAAGATACAAAGAAACACGTAACACAATACAGACATCCCACAACAACAAATGACAAAGATACAAAGAAACACTGTAACACAATACAGACATCCCACAACAACAAATGACAAAGATACAAAGAAACACGTAAACACAATACAGACATCCCACAACAACAAATGACAAAGATACAAAGAAACACGTAACACAATACAGACACCCACAACAACAAATGACAAAGATACAAAGAAACACGTAACACAATACAGACATCCATCAAGAACAAATGACAAAGATACAAAGAAACACGTAACACAATACAGACATCCCACAACAACAAATGACAAAGATACAAAGAAACACGTAACAACAATACAGACATCCCACAAAACAATAGATGACAAAGATACAAAGAAACACGTAACACAATACAGACACCCACAACAACAAATGACAAAGATACAAAGAAACACGTAACACAATACAGACATCCCACAAAACAAATGACAAAGATACAAAGAAACACGTAACACAATACAGACATCCCACAACAACAAATGACAAAGATACAAAGAAACACGTAACACAATACAGACATCCCACAACAACAAATGACAAAGATACAAAGAAACACGTAACACAATACAGACATCCCACAACAACAAATGACAAAGATACAAAAGAAACACGTATACACAATACAGACACCCACAACAACACAAATGACAAAAGATACAAAGAAACACGTAACACAATACAGACACATCCATAAGAACAAATGACAAAGATAACAAAGAAACACGTAACACAATACAGACATCCCACAACAACAAATGACAAAGATAACAAAGAAACACGTAACACAATACAGACATCCCACAACAACAAATGACAAAGATACAAAGAAACACCGTAACACAATACAGACATCCCACAAAGAACAAATGACAAAGATACAAAGAAACACGTAACACAATACAGACATCCCACAAGAACAAATGACAAAGATACAAAGAAACACGTAACACAATACAGACATCCCACAACAACAAATGACAAAGATACAAAGAAACACGTAACACAATACAGACATCCCACAACAACAAATGACAAAGATACAAAGAAACACGTAACACAATACAGACATCCCACAACAACAAATAACAAAGCTACAAAGAAACACGTAACACAATACAGACATCCCACAACAACAAAGGACAAAGATACAAAGAAACACGTAACACAATACAGACATCCCACAACAACAAATGACAAAGATACAAAGAAACACGTAACACAATACAGACACCCACAACAACAAATGACAAAGATACAAAGAAACACGTAACACAATACAGACATCCATAAGAACAAAGGACAAAGATACAAAGAAACACGTAACACAATACAGACATCCCACAACAACAAATAACAAAGCTACAAAGAAACACGTAACACAATACAGACACCCCACAACAACAAATGACAAAGATACAAAGAAACACGTAACACAATACAGACATCCCACAACAACAAATGACAAAGATACAAAGAAACACGTAACACAATACAGACATCCCACAACAAACAAATGACATAGGTACAAAGAAACACGTAACACAATACAGACATCCAGAAGAACAGATGACTAAGATACAAAGAAACACGTAACACAATACAGACAACCCACAACAACAAATGACAAAGTACAAAGAAACACGTAACACAATACAGACATCCCAAGAAGAAATGACAAAGATACAAAAAACACGTAACACAATACAGACATCCCACAACAACAAATGACAAAGATACAAAGAAACACGTAACACAATACAGACATCCCATAAGAACAAAGGACAAAGATACAAAGAAAACACGTAACACAATACGACATCCCACAACAACAAATGACAAAGATACAAAGAAACACGTAACACAATACAGACATCCCATAAGAACAAAGGACAAAGATACAAAGAAACACGTAACACAATACAGACATCCCACAAGAACAAATGACAAAGATACAAAGAAACACGTAACACAATACAGACATCCCATAAGAACAAAGGACAAAGATACAAAGAAACACGTAACACAATACAGACACCCACAACAACAAATGACAAAGATACAAAGAAACACGTAACACAATACAGACATCCCACAACAACAAATGACAAAGATACAAAGAAACACGTAACACAATACAGACATCCCATAAGAACAAATAACAAAGATATAAAGAAACAC
>JAPXFY010000014.1:6273562-6278562 GCA_030674185.1 Monoplex corrugatus | reverse complement strand
TTATGTACATACGTATGTATGTATGTATGTATGTATGAATGAATGTATGTATGTATGTACATGTGTATGTATGTATGTATGTATGTATGTATGTATGTATGTATGCATGTATGTATGTATGTATGTTCGTATGTATGTATGTATGTATTTATGCATTTATGTATTTATGTATTTATTTGTGTATACATTCCGTACGTATTTTACTTTCCCGTTTTTTCCTTATTTTTCTTTATTTTTCTCCTTTGTTTCAAAACCGTTTTTTTCTTTGTTCCTTGCAATTTTTCTTTCTTTTTTTTTTTTTTTCTTTTTTCTTTCTTTTTCTCCTTCTGCGTGTGTATGTGTAAGGGTGGGTGGGTGTGCGCTTGCTTACTTGCTTGTTGCTTGCCTCTCTCGTTCTCTCCCTCCTCTCTCTTTCTCTCTCTCCTTCCCTCTCTCTCTCTCTCTCCTTCCATCTCTCTCTTTCTCTCCCTCCCTCTCTCTCTCTCCTTCCCCCCTCTCTCTCCTTCCCTCTCCTTCTCCTTTCTTAATGGAAGAAGAAGGAGATTAAGTCTTAGCTTCAAACTGCACCTGTTCTTGGGCTTTAAAAAAGGATCGTGATATTCTTTTTCAAAACACAACAAACACAACAACTGAATAACACTTAAAGGAAACCATTCAGGTCGCTCTAAGGGAGACTGTGTCTGTGCATTGGTCTGTCTGTCTGTCTGTCTATTTGTCTGTCTGTTCGTATATTTGTCTGTCTGTTCGTCTATTTGTCTGTCTCTTCGTATATTTGTCTGTCTGTTTGTCTGTCTGTATGCTCGTATGTTTGTCTGTCTGTTTGTCTATTTGTCTATCTGTTTGTCTATCTGTCTGTCTGTCTATTTGTCTGTCTGTCTATCTGTCTGTTTGTCTGTCTGTTCGTATATTTGCCTGTCTGTTTGTCTATTTGTTTGTCTGTTTGTCTGTCTGTCTGTCTATTTGTCTGTCTGTTTGTCTATTTGTCTGTCTGTTTGTCTGTCTATATGTCTGTCTGTTCGCATATTTGTCTCTCTGTTTGTCTGTCTGTTTGTCTGTCTGTCTGTTTGTTTGTCTATTTGTCTGTCTGTCTGTTTGTTTGTCTATTTGTCTGTCTGTTCGTATATTTGTCTGTCTGTTTGTTTGTCTGGTCGTATATTTGTCTGTTTGTTTGTCTATTTGTCTGTCTGTTTGCATATTTGTCTCTCTGTTCGTATATTTGTCTGTCTGTTCGTATATTTGTCTGTCTGTTCGTATATTTGTCTGTTTGTTTGTCTATTTGTCTGTCTGTTCGTATATTTGTCTGTCTGTCTGTTTGTCTCTGTTCGTATATTTGTCTGTCTGTTCGTATATTTGTCTGTCTGTTCGTATATTTGTCTGTCTGTTCGTACATTTGTCTGTCTATTTGTCTTGTTTGTGCTTGCTTTTGTTTTCGTATTTTCCTTTATTTTTGAGCGTTTGTAATTCTTTCACATGTTCTTAAATTGCGTTTTATGTCTGAAATTTTGATGAATGCAATTCGCTTTGATTGTTTTATGCCTGCAGTACATGTAGAGTAGTAAAGACTCGCTGTGAGACAAGTCCAGTGGGACCCATGAGTAGTACAGTGGGTTCTAGTTTCAGTTTTTCTACTTGTCTGTGTGTCTCTCTGCTCAATTGTTCAGTATCTCCAATTTTTCATCAGTGTGTCTGTCGGTTTATCTCTAGCTATCTGTCCACCAACGCGGCAGGTGTTTGTATCTCTCAGGCCTGATTGATGCCAGGTTTATATAATGGTAGTAAGCGTGGAGTACAGCCCCGTCATGCAGTCTCAATCTTAGATGGGTCTCCATAAAATCACCATTATCATCCCCATCATATATACATACACACACACACACACGCGCTCGCGCGCGCGCACACACACACACACACAGAGATAAATAGATAGATAAACAGACAGACAGATAGATAGATAGATAGATAGATAGATAGATAGATAGATAGACAGAGAGATAGATAGACAGACAGACAGACAGACAGACAGATAGATAGATAGATAGATAGATAGACAGATAATTAGACACATAGACAGATAGATACATAGATAGATATACATATGTGAGTTTATGTGTGTGTATGTGTGTGTGTGTATGTGTGTGTGTGAGTGTGTGTGTGTGTGTGTGTGTGTGTGTGAGTGTGTGTGTGAGTGTGTGTGTGTGTGTGTGTGTGTGTGTATGTGTGTGTGTGTGTGTGTGTACACATAATACGTATATACATTACATATATAAACAGAATACAGAATGTCTGCAACATTTGACCGGCTGCAGAAAAACAGCAACCCTAAACTGAAGCTGCAGATGAAAGAATATAAATTAGCTATTTCTTTAAAGGATCACCCCACTTAGGCAGTTGCATTTGTGATAACATTTTTAGTCCAATTTTCTACGTCACCTTCATAGCCACAGAAGCTAGCACAGTTTTTACAATGCTATGGATAATCAACAAATGAGGATGACAATTGTAATCAGTTGAGTTCCATCTCGGACTGAAACTGCGTGATAGAATTACGCTCAAGGCCTACTATCAAGATATATCCTAGCCTAAACCAGGCCTGAGAGATACAGATACCTGCAGTGTGGGTCAGCAGATTAATTAAAACAAGAAAAATGCACCTACCGATTTCAAATGACTGTAACTTTCTTATTTCTCAACCAAATCGCTTTCTGTTTTTGTTTTTTTTTAAAGAAAGAAGAATGATTGGTGTTTGGGATTATGCAACAATAAAGTATGTTTATGCAACGGACTGATTTAAGGGCACAATTAAGAGCAGCAAGTCAGAGAGTAAGGGACCCTATTGTTGTCGCATTTTGGCGACATGGGCGGTCTGCCGCACTGTCGCCAAAAGGCGCCATCGGCGGTGAAAGGGTTTTTAACCCTCTCACTCCTGCAGTGCGTCTCTAAGCGGCAAAACCTTAACCTTTTGATTCCCTCACCCTATCCACCAGCTTCCTGTGAGTGGGTACATGACTTTTTTCAATAGGGTGAGGGAGTGAAAGGGTTAGGTTTATGCTTTGCTATCATGGCTGACAATGCAGGATGCTGGCGTATTGGGTGAGGGAGTGAAAGGGTTAAAGCAACACCCCCAATGACGCATCTGTGAAGTGGATGAGACTCGAATGTGTTGTCCCAGCTTCCCCAATAACCCCACAGCACACCCAACTCTGGGCAGAAGCCGGTTGGAGCCTAAAAATCCCACAACGATTTTGACAGAATGGGGATTCAAACCCACAACCTTCCAGTTGGTACCCGTTGCGCTAACCACTGTACTACGGCGATTTGTAATGAGCAGTATCCTATTTACAGCACCAGATTTGGGTCATACTCAGGCACAGCAAGAATGAAGACATAAACCAGATTTGGGTCATACTCAGGCACAGTAAGAATGAAGACATAAATCAGATTTGGGTCATACTCAGGCACAGTAAGAATGAAGACATAAATCAGATTTGGGTCACACTCAGGCACAGTAAGATTGAAGACATAAATCAGATTTGGGTCATACTCAGGCGCAGTAAGAATGAAGACATTAATCATATTTGGGTCACACTCAGGCATAGTAAGAATGAAGACATAAATCAGATTTGGGTCATATTCAGGCATAGTAAGAATGAAGACATAAATCAGATTTGGGTCATACTCAGGCACAGTAAGAATGAAGACATAAAACAGATTTGGGTCATACTCAGGCACAGTAAGAATGAAGACATAAATCAGATTTGGGTCATACTCAGGCACAGTAAGAATGAAGACATAAATCAGATTTGGGTCATACTCAGGCATGGTAAGAATGAAGACATAAATCAGATTTGGGTCATACTCAGGCATGGTAAGAATGAAGACATAAATCAGATTTGGGTCATACTCAGGCATGGTAAGAATGAAGACATAAATCAGATTTGGGTCATACTCAGGCATGGTAAGAATGAAGACATAAATCAGATTTGGGTCATACTCAGGCACAGTAAGAACGAAGACATAAACCACACCGTCTTTACACAACCACAGTAAGTCTTTTATGGTTTAACCCTTTGACTCCCGAACCCTATCTACCAGGTGCAAAAAAACTTAATGTTTACACAAGCAGAGCAGGTATTTTTCAATTTAACCCTTTGACTCCCGTATCTTATCTACCAACTGCAAAAACTCAATCTTTGGTTCCCTCCCCCTATCCACCAGCTCGCTGCAGAAAGCTGGTGGATAGGGTGAGGGAATCAAAGGGTTAAGAATTTGCTTTGCTAGCATGGTTGACAATGAAAGAAATTGGTGGATAGGGTGCTGGAGTCAAAGGGTTAAGTTTTTGCTTTGCTAGCATGGCTGGCAATGCAAGATGCCGGTGGATAGGGTGCGGGAGTCAAAGGGTTAAAAGACACCTCGCGAGAGGTAGCAGACGAGGGGAGAGAGGAAAGGACTAGGCCCTGAAATATCTACGACACGGATTAATCGGCTGGTAAACAGCGGTCTTCGCGAAGTCATATAAAATCTTAATTCGTATATATCTGGCTTCTCTCAATGACATCAAAAACATGCATACATACGCGTGGTCATGGGCGGTTTTTAAATTTCTTCGGAACAAAATAATTGATTTGATAAATAATGTAACAAATATATAAATAAATAAATAAATACACAAATGAACCAATATAGTGTAGAAAAGACTACACGAAAGAGAAAAATGCTTTTATTGTTGTTGTTGTTTTTGGTGTGTGTGTGTGTAGGGGGGGGGGGGCGGATTTTAGCCATCGTCTTTGAAATGAAAAGAAAGCAAGGACATACGATCCACGTGAATAATATACGATGAAGCTGTAGTTAGGTAAGGATTTTTTGAGGGGTTTGTTTGTTTTTTGTTTTGTTTTGGGTTTGTTTCCTTTTTTTGTTTTTGATTTTTTTTTTGTGAAGCTCTGAGCAATACTTGTTTTTCATACTTTACTTTTTACTGTCAACGAAAAAACCAAAAAGGAAAA
>JAPXFY010000014.1:6268088-6270962 GCA_030674185.1 Monoplex corrugatus | reverse complement strand
TTGTTATCGCTCAATGTGATCAAAAGGAGGTAGTGATTGTGTATCGATCGGTGGAGGGGCCTGGCTGGAACCATTAGCAGCCCCTTTCGGGCATCACATGCTAGACATTTTTTGGGAAACCAACTTTTTCTCCCCGAGAAATGTTCTATAGAACTAAAGGGAATACTTTTGAATATATGAGTGTGATGCGGGACTGGTTCATGTGATATGGCGCGAACTGACGTTTTGGGTGTCTTTAAATCAGTCCTAGCCCGTCATAATAATAATAATAATGATTAATGAAATAATAATAAAAAAAAAATTTGAAAATTAATAATAATAATAATGATGTTTGAAAATTAATAATAAAAATAACAATGTTTAATAAACTGGCTGGGTTGGTTGCCCATCTTAATGCCTCAATCATTCTGGTGGTGTAAGCTTAGTGTATCACAAGTTCTATTCTCTCCCCCCCCCCCCCATTTCAAGACAGTGTACGCACGTATATGTTTTTGCGCAGGCTCAAGGAATCTGCCAGATAATAACTGTAATAATAATAATAATTACAATATTTATATAGCGCAAAATCTTGATAAAATCAAATCTAAGCGCTGAAGCAGACACACACGCAAGCACGCACGCACGCACGCACGCACACACACGCACGCACGCACACACACACACACACACACACACACACACACACACACGCATGGCTATAAATGGGGAGAAAGAATAAAAGCAATAAAAGCAAGAATAAAAGCAATGGAAAATTATAGAGAGCATAGCATATACAATTATATATTATAACCATGTGATTCCCTCCGAGCGGAGACAGGCTGCAGAGGGGGGGGGGGGGGGTTGAGTGAGGTTATGATTTTATGCGGAGGAGAAAAGGTGAGTTTTGAGAGCGGACTTGAAGGAGACAAAAGTAGGTTGCTGACGGACTGAGAGAGGAAGTTTGTTCCAGGAGAGTGGACCAGAAACAGAGAAGGCTCGTGGACCATAGGTATTGAGCTTAGTGCGTGGAAAGCGAAAAGTCAGAGGATCGGAGGCAGAGCGGAGGGTACTGAAGCAGACACACACGCAAGCACGCACGCACGCACGCACGCACACACACGCACGCACTGGAAGATGTGGGTTGAGAACATAATGGAAATATACACGTGTGGTGAATCTAAGGAGAGCACCAGGAAGACCCAGGGAGAAGATACTGGACGGACTAGCAGAGTGGCTGAAGGCAGGGAAGGTGGAGGAGATGCTTGAGGCAACAAGAGATAGAGACAGATGGAAGTCCATAATCGCCAACGCCATGCGGCAAGGCACCTGATGATGATGATGATGGTGATGATGATGATGATGATTCTCTTTTCCCTCCCCTCCCATTTCAAGACCGTATATTTTTTGGCGCAGGCTCAAGGAATCTGCCAGATAATTACTGTACTGGCAGATGTGGGTTGAGAACATAATGGAAACATACACGTGTGGTGAATCTATCTTGAAAATTCCAGTTCAAGTTCAGTAGCCTGAGAGACAGGGCACTACATGGGCTACATCAGACTACTTCGTTTTAAAAGTCTGTAGCTGGGACAGGGGACGGGAGATGTCAGTTGGATCCGTGATGTAAGACTAATTAATTCAGACATGAGAACTGGGACATAAACTAGAAACTCGTTCCCAAAGACGTCTATCATTCATTTGTTTGTGTATTTATTTATTTCTGACCCTTCTGATTCCATGAAGCAAAAATGTACATACGGTATGGATGTTATCGCTCACTGTGATCATAGGAGGTAGTGACTGTGTTCTCAATCCAACAGTTGCGCTGAAGAAGTCGGCCGGATCGCCGATGAAAGCTACGCAAGTGAGTAGACATTTTACTGAGAGATGTGTTTAGTCCGGTAGTCATTATGTATTTATTTTATTTTATTTTATTAAATTTTTATTTTATTTATTTTATTTTATTTTATTTTATTTGTTTTATTTTATTTTATTTTATTTTATTTTGTTTTATTTATTTTATTTCTTACGTACTCTTTCTAGAGTTCCATTTTTTTCTGGATGCAAATAGTAGCAACACAGTCTGTATAATCCGTTTTTGATGGGCGTGCATGCTGGGCGTTTTCATGGTTCCATACACCAGATCGCAAAGAAAACAAAGGGGACAGTCTTGATGGAGGCAGACACAAGAAGATCATTCATAAGGAAGATTAGGAAAAGACAGGCAACATTTCTAAGCCATTTTATGAGGGAAAGGGATTTGGAGCACCTGGTCACAACAGGAAAGCTGGAGGTAAAGAGAGCACCAGGTAGACCCAGGGAGAAGACATTGGACGGACTCTTAGAGTGGCTGAAGACAAAGAGGGTGGAAGAGGTGCTTGAGGCAACAAGAGATAGAGACAGATGGAAGTCCATGATCGCCAACGCCATGTGGCAAGGCACTTGATGATGATGATACACCAGATCAGACACTGATATGACTTACAGCATCTTTAACGTGCATATGTAATGTTATGCGTGAGGGTACATACAAAGGAAGTTTAAGCACTAACACAACAGATCAGCATGCCTGTTGAGCTGTAAGATCAGAAAAGAAAACTCTGCTCTTTATCCACCAAGGGAGGATTGAATCCAGACGTACTGATTGGAAGTCCATGTCTTACCCACTTAAACACCGCGCCTGTCAAAAAGAGGTCTGAATAGGCGTAGATGCATAGCTTCTTGTTTACAGTTCGATGGCAAAGTTTCAAAACTGGCAAGAGAAATCGTGTTTCTGTGATCTCCGAATAAACAAGCTGTCAATAGATATTTAATCATGATCAGGGTTGTGGAAAATGAAGCCATGAAATACAAACGATAAATGACACAATGCGAGAGAGAGAGAGAGAGAGAGAG
>JAPXFY010000014.1:6258088-6260588 GCA_030674185.1 Monoplex corrugatus | reverse complement strand
CCATAGATGGAGAGAGAGGCTGGGACAGACAGACAAACAAATGGGAAGACTGACAGACGTACAGACAGACAGACAGACAGACAGACAGGCAAAGGCAAAGAGGCAAATGGATGTGATGACTGCTGCAAAAGAAGCCTTCAAAGCGCCATTTCCATTTTTACTTTTAATCTGACTGCAATTCTGCACGAATTCAAATATGACTTAATCTTTGTAATGCGGTTTGCAGTCCACCCAGCTGTGAATGGATCCTGAACCTGTTCAGTGTTGGAGAAGGTAAAGTAATGAGGGAGAAGAGAGTGACCTGCCAACAAAAGAGCCAGCTAACCTGAGGATAAGAAGACCTTAAGTGTCTATCAAAGAACATTCAGTTATAGGATGACATCATCATCATCATCATCATCATCATCATCATCAGGTGCCCTCATAAACAATCATAAACATACCTAGTAATGAGAAATTTCAGCTTCCATCTTTTAGGATAGCATCTCCGCGCTTGGATTAGTATGCACTGACGCCAGTGCTACATCTGATGGAGAATTAGTTACCAAAAACACCCAAGGATGCTGTATAGGACACAGAGCAACAATACCTCACCACGGGCCAAACACTTTTTTTGTGGCTGGAAAGGACCCAGAGTAATAATGCCTCACCATTTTTTTTAAATTTCAGTTTTGCCATTACTTTTGAATATCAACAAAAATGGAAAAGCGTCCATCTCCTGATGTCATAATGTGACCTCTCACCACCAAATCAGTCTTAACTCGCAGTCAGTCGAACAGCACTAGGAGCTAAACAGGTGACTGAGGATCTGTCTGGGGTGTTTTGACTTTTTCTCAAAATTGATTTCTGTGGACTATAATCTATCCCCCACAGAAAGTTTTTTCTTGAAAAATATCATAAATCAATTTAAAATGGTATTTTAATGCACTGATCGTAGCAGAAAGAATGCAATTTCTTGCCAAAAGTACCTATTGTTGTCTCTTATTATGAACCGTAACCTGTACAGAGCCCCACGTGTAATATACTCACTGAAAGCTCTTTGGTGCACCTTTCGGATAATGACAGCTAAAACTAGAAACAAACCGGGTAAAGCCACCAAATAAAGAAATTTTGAAAAATGTGTAGGAGAGTATGTAAAAACTTTAGAGGCCGTTTTCTCAAAACGGCTGTCATACAACTTCATGACTTTAAACACACATAACGGCAACATTTTTTTTGAGTACAAGCTTTATTCAAGTACCAAAGTAATCAGCAGAATGTACACTTTCCAGTGATATGTATATCTCAAAATACCCAAAATGTTAGTTCAGACTGATTTCGTGCTGGCAGGTTACATATTCCCTCCTCTCCTCATTCCCACCGCTCCCCTTTCCGAAACCTTTGTCTAGAAAATACACATCTCTCATTCTGCTTCTCAAGAAATGCCCTCCATTTTGCCAGCTACTTATTCCAGTCCTACTATCAGCCAGCTGACAGAGTAGAAGACAAATACCTCCCTGCATAATAAGCAGCAGACGACATGATAACAAGCGTGGACCATAGAAGGAGGGAGGGAGAGAGAGAGAGAGAGACAGACAGACAGACAGACATACAGACAGACAGACAGACAGAGAGAGGGAGAGAGAGAGAGAGATATATATATATATGAGAGAGAGAGATTGAGAGAGAGATTGAGAGAGAGAGAGATTGAGAGAGATTTGGAGTAGACAGATAAATGGAAAGACTGACAGATGTAAAGACAGACAGTAAGACAGAGAGAGAGAGAGAGAGAGAAACAGACACACACACACAGAAAGAGCAAAGAGAGAAGAGAGAGAGAGAGATTGAGAGAGAGATTGAGAGAGAGAGAGAGATTGAGAGAGATTTGGAGTAGACAGATAAATGGAAAGACTGACAGATATAAAGACAGACAGTAAGACAGAGAGACAGACAGACAGACAGAGACAGAGAGATAGACAGACACACACAGAAAGAGCGAGAGAGAGAGAGAGAGACAGACAGAGGAGAGAGAGAGAGAGGGGAGAGAGAGAAAGAGAGAGAGAGATTGAGAGAGAGAGATTGAGAGAGATTTGGAGTAGACAGATAAATAGAAAGACTGACAAATGTAAAGACAGACAGTAAGACAGAGAGAGAGAGAGACAGACAGACAGACAGACAGAGACAGAGAGACAGACACACACACACAGAAAGAGCGAGAGAGAGAGAGACAGACAGAGGGAGAGATAGAGAAAGAGAGACAGAGATTGAGGAGAGAGAGATTGAGAGAAGAGATTGAGAGAGAGAGATTGAGAGACAGAGATTGAGAGACAGAGATTGAGAGAGAGAGAGAGAAAGAGAGAGAGAGATTGAGAGAGAGAATTGAGAGAGATTTGGAGTAGACAGATAAATGGAAAGACTGACAGATGTAAAGACAGACAGTAAGAACGAAAGAGAGAGAGAGAGAGAGGCAGACAGACAGAGGGAGAGACAGAAAGAGAGAGAGAGAGATTGAGAGAGAGAG
>JAPXFY010000014.1:6245013-6252988 GCA_030674185.1 Monoplex corrugatus | reverse complement strand
TGTTATTATTGTTGCTGTTGTTATTGCTGTTACTATGTTGTTATCGTCATAATCATCGTCATATCATCAGCAGCAGCAGCAGCCTTCTTGTATAGCGCTATTTTTCAAACTCATTTGAGCTCAATGCACATTATACTTTATACAAAATATATATATATATGTGTGTGTGTGTGTGTGTGTGTATATATACATATATATATATATATACATATATATGTATATATATATATACATATATATATATACATATGTATATATATATATATACATATATATATATATATATCACTTATACATACACACATCAGAATAGTCATCAATAAAATGAGCACAAATGAATGTATTCTAACTTACGGGTACGATGTATTCACACACACACACACACACACACACACACACACACACACACACACACACACACACACACACAAACAAACAAACACACGCACACACACAAACACACACACACACACAAACACACACACACACATACACACACACAAACATACACACACAATCACACACACACACAATCACACACACACATACACACAATGAATAAATAAAGGGAAAAAAATGGTGCTGCATCATGGCGGCGCGCCTTACCCCTTCCAACCCACCCACAAAGGAAGCGGCCCTAATACTACATGTACATGGAAAATCCTCTGTGTGACAAAAATATGAACACGTACAGAGAACGAGGTTATGCAAGTCTCCAGAGGGTCTCAGTCAGCTCTGTCTACAAATGGGAGACCTAGTCGCAACTTCCGATCACTGTGAATGATACCAAACACACTGTCTGGACCGTTTTATTTCACAGGCAAGAAAAAGACAGAAAATGAATGGGATATCTTTTACAGACGGATCAGATGCACTCTGGATTCGTGGGCTCCAAGATGATTTATTTCAAACCCCCCCCCCCCCCCCCCCACCAAAAAAAAAAAAAAAAAAAAAAACAGAAAAGAAAAGAAAGTTGTTTAAGGACGGTGGCTGTAGTGCAGGGAAGCTGAGACTGTAGAGTATTGTTGAGTTGAAATGGATTCTTTCTTGATTTCCACAAAAAAATAGAATCTGAATTAAATTGACTGCCAGGGTTCGAGCAGATAGAACCGAGAAATACATGGAAATAAAAACAAGAACGAGTATTTAATGAACGAAATAGTACAGGCGCTATTTGATCAACAAATCAAGACAGACGAGATATTTTATCAATTAATTGAGACAGGCACAAGACATGATAAGCAAAACAAGACATCCACAATTTTTGATCAACAAAACAAGACAGGTGCAATATTTGATCAACAAAGAAAAACAGGTGCAATATTTGATCAACAAAGAAGGCAGATGCAATATTTAGTCAACAAAACAAGACAGGTGCAATATTTAGTCAGCAAAACAAGACAGGTGCAATATTTAGTCAAGAAATAAGACAGGTGCAATATTTAGTCAACAGAACAGGACAGGTGCAATATTTAGTCAAGAAACAAGACAGGAGCAATACCTAGTCAACAGAACAAGACAGGTGCAATATTTAGTCAACAAAAAAAGACAGGTGCAATATTTAGTAAACTAAACAAGACAGGTGCAATATTTAGTAAACAAAAAAAGACAGGTGCAATATTTAGTAAACCAAACAAGACAGGTGCAATATTTAGTAAACAAAACAAGACAGGTGCAATATTTAGTCAACAAAACAAGATGGGCACAATATTTGATCAACAAAACAAGACAGGCACAATATTTGATCAACAAAACAAGACAGGCACAATATTTGATCAACAAAACAAGACAGGCACAATATTTGATCAACAACACAAGACAGGCACAATATTTGATCAACAAACACAAGACAGGCACAATATTTGATCAACAAAACAAGACAGGCACAATATTTGATCAACAAAACAAGACAGGCACAATAGTTATCAACAAAACAAGACAGGCACAATATTTGATCAACAAAACAAGACAGGCACAATATTTTATCAACAAAACAAGACAGGCACAATATTCAATCAACAAAACAAGACAAGCACAATATTTTGATCAACAAAACAAGACAAGCACAATATTCAATCAACAAAACAAGACAGGCACGATATTTATCAACAAAACAAGACAGGCACAATATTTTATCAACAAAACAAGGGAAGGCACAATATTCAATCAACAAAACAAGAGAGGCACAATATTTGATCAACAACACAAGACAGGCACAATATTTGATCACCAAAAAAGACAGGCACAATATTCAATCAACAAAACAAGACAGGCACAATATTTGATCAACAAAACAAGACAGGCACAATATTCAATCAACAAAACAAGACAGGCACAATATTCAATCAACAAAACAAGACAGGCACAATATTCAATCAACAAAACAAGACAGGCACAATATTTGATCAACAATACAAGACAGGCACAATATTCAATCAACAACACAAGTACAGGCACAATATTCAATCAACAAACAAGACAGTGCCAATATTCAATCAACAAAACAAGACAGGTACAATATTTGATCAACAAAACAAGACAGGCACAATATTTGATCAACAAAACAAGACAGGCACAATATTCAATCAACAAACAAGACAGGCACAATATTTCAATCAACAAACAAGACAGGCACAATATTCAATCAACAAAACAAGACAGGCACAATATTCAATCAACAAACAAGACAGGCACATATTCAATCAACAACACAAGACAGGCACAATATTTGATCAACAAAACAAGACAGGCACAATATTTGATCAACAAAACAGACAGGCACAATATTCGATAACAAAACAAGACAGGCACAATATTCATCAACAAAACAAGACAGGCACAATATTCAATTAACAAAACAAGACAGGCACAATATTTTCAACAAAACAAGATAGGCCAATATTCAATTCAACAAACAAGACAGGCACATATTTGATCAACAACACAAGACAGGCACAATATTGATCAACAACACAAGACAGGCACAATATTTGATCAACAAACAAGACAGGCAATATTTGATCACAACAAGACAGGCACATATTCAATCAACAAAACAAGACAGGCACAATATTTGATCAACAACACAAGACAGGCACATATTGATCAACAAACAAGACAGGCACCATATTTGATCAACAAACAAGACAGGCACAATATTCAATCAACAAACAAGACAGGCACATATTTGATCAAACACAAGACAGGCACAATATTCAATCAACAACACAAGACAGGCACCCATATTTGATCAACAAACAAGACAGGCACAATATTTGATCAACAAAACAAGACAGGCACAATATTGATCAACAAACAAGACAGGCACAATATTCAATAACAAACAAGACAGGCACAATATTTGATCAACACAGACGGCAATATTAATCAACAAACAGACAGGCACAATATTCAATCAACAGAACAAGACAGGCACAATATTCAATCAACAAACAGACAGGCACAATATTTGATCAACAACACAAGACAGGCACAATATTTGATCAACAGAGACAGGCAAATCAGCACAATATTTGATCAACAAACAAGACAGGCACAATATTCAATCACAAACAAGACAGGCACCATATTATCAACGAAACAAGACAGGCACAATATTGATCAATCAACAAGAACATAGTACAGCACCAATATTCAATCAACAAAACAAGACAGGCACAATATTGATCAACAAACAAGACAGTTGCAATATTCAATCAACAAACAGACAGGCACAATATTCAATCAACAGACAAGACAGGCACAATATTCAATCAACTAAAACAGGCTTGCCACGACGTATATTTGATAAAAACGGGCACATTTGGATCAAATCAAGTAGCTTTCAGTATCAAAAAGCGGACTTTGTCTATTGAACCAGAAGACACTATTGATAACGACAATGCACTTTTGACAGGAAATTCAATCAGTGAGGCACATAAAGTAAAAAAGTGGACATTTGCAACAAACGTAGGCTCAGATATTCTCACAAGGGCGTATGAAATCAAGATGCTTTATACACAGCCAAATTTCAGCAGAGACAGGTGAAAGGTATTAATTGCTTTGGTCTATTTCAGTGTTTCAGTCAGAAACGTTAATTGCTTTGATGGTTCAGAGAGTTGAAAACTTGCTTGAGTAGAACGTGAAGCTAAGTTAAATTGCTTTGAGTAGTCAGCATACTTCAGCAGAGGACTGTGAAGTCAATTGCTTGAGTAGTTCAGAACTTCAGAGGGACTGTGAAAGTAAATTGCTTTGAGTAGTTAGCATATTAAGGTGTTAACAGACATGGAGTGTCGTTTGAGAGGATGTAAAGTCAATTGCTTTGAGTAGTCACATAGTTCAGCAGAGGATGTGATAGTCATTGCTTGAATGTTCAGTATAGCGGGGGCTGTGAAAGTATCAATTGCTTTCAGTATTTTAGCATAGTTCAGCAGAAGACAGTGAATGTATGGTTTACTTTGACATGTTCAATAGGGGACAGTGAAAGTATAATTGTTTTGACTAGTTTAGCAGAGGACTGTGAAACATTACTTGCTTTGACTAGTTTAGCAGAGGACTATGAAGAATGACCTGCTGTGTGACTAGTTTAGCAGAGGAATATGAAAGTATGAAGTGTTGTGACTAGTTTAGCAGAGGTTTATGAAAATATGAATTGCATTGATTGGTTCAGCAGAGGACTTGAAAACGTAACTTGATTTGACTAGTTCAGCAGGCTGTCAGAGTATAAACTACTTTGTTCAGCATAAGACTGAGAGGGTAAAACTTGAAAATGAAAAACTACAGTTGTACAAAGTGCTAACGTAATAAACATGACTGCAATTCAATGTCTGAAACTCCTAGAAACTACATTAATGAATAGCATTGACTAGAACAGAGAGTGACTAATCTCCATACAGATAAAATCAGGAACCACTATATGGACAGTTTAAGTAATTGAAAATCAATTTCAGCTTACCAAAGAAATAAGAGGGAAGCAGGGAGAATTTTTATAATATTAATCAAAGAACATAACTAAATAAAGAGTGTTCTGAGCTTACGGTTTTTGTGCTTTGTATCTGCTTCTATGCTAGCTGAATTGGAAACGCAAACTGTGTCAGATTTGAGAAGTTCTACAACATGGGAGATAATTCCTACGTGACTCTCAAGAGTTATGTTCTTTGATCAATTTCAGCTTAGTTGATCGAAATGTTCTCTCTGCACTCGAGATAAATTCCATGTCCACTGATGCCACGGATGCCTTGTGATGCGTAAGATCCAAAACGATCACGGCATTAGCCACAAATCTGCTCATAAATGAGTACATTGAGTCAGTACTCCAAAAGCTAAATACAGAATAAACTGATTATCATATACCGATACAGCCAGCACATGATACAGTTCACGGACAAGCTTTCAGCAATTTAAAATACGATTCTTTTCTTTTCGTTAACAACATTTTTAACATAATCACTTAAAGGGACATTGCCCCAGGTTGGGCATCGAAGCCTAACCCCGTGCAGCCTACGTTTTTTCAGGAAAAGATTCACCCACCTCCAAAATAATCCTATTAACCATTCGCTCACCCCCAGGGACAGGGGAAACTATCCACCAGCCCCAGAAAGAACAAACAAGGGGAGAAAACTTTCAGAAAACGCTTTGTCGCTGTCAGGAGTTCAAGGGAAACAACCCTGGCAAGGGACGTTAAGCGCTTGCTTCCCATTCATCTGGTTAATTGTAGCATGTCTCTTTTTACACATACATCATAGCAAGAATGGCTGAGAGGTTTGTTATTAGAAGTCCAGACATTTCGATCCGGGGACCACATATTGAACTGGTTTCTATTATTCCTTACAGCACATGAGAGATAGAAGAAATGATGTGTGTGTGTGTGTGTGTGTGTGTGTGTGTGTGTGTGTGTGTGTGTGTGTGTGTGTGTGTGTGTGTGTGTTGTGTGTGTGTGTGTGTGTGTGTGTGTGTGTGTGTGTGTGTGTGTGTGTGTGGGGTGTGTGTGTGTGTGTGTGTGTGTGTGTGTGTGTGTGTGTGTGTTTTAGGAGAGTGGGAGGGGCGGGGAGAAGAGATCGTAGTCGTAGTGTGTGTGTGTGTGTGTGTGTGTGTGTTTGTGTGTGTGCGCGCGCGCGCGCGCACGGTGTGTGTCCGTGCGTGTGTGTATATATCTATGTAAGGACGATTTGGGGAGAGAACGATTGTGATGTGTGTGTGTGTGTGTGTATGTGTGTGTGTTTGTGTGCGTGTGTGTGTGTGTGCGTGTGTGTGTGTGTTATGTTTGTAATTGGTTTTGTTGGGTGGTGATGGTTGGGGAATTGCAATGTTGTGTATATGTGTGTGTTCGTGCACACACACCCCACACCACACCACACACACACACACACACACACACACGCACGCACGCACGCACACACACACACACACACACACCACACACACACACACTCACACACACACACACACACACACACAACACACCACACACACCACAAACACTACACACACACACACCTACTGATAAAAACAAAGATTGATTATAAACATAAATAAATACCAAAGATATCTAAAACAAAAAGAAAAAATAATATAAACCAGTCGCCATGGTGCAGAGGTTAGTGCTACGGTCTACCAGCTGGAAGGTTGTGGGTTTGAATCCCCATCAATCCTTTTAGTGGGATTTTTCCATCTAAAGCGGCTCCTACTTAGAGTTGAGTACACTATAGGGCTTACTGGAAAAAGCGGAATGACACAAATGTGGTTATTGGTGGTGTTTCTCAAATTTGCTGATCATCACCGCAGGTGTCTGTATCTCTCGGGCCTGGTTGACGCCAGGATATAGTATAATGACGAGCGCAGAGTACATCCCTGTTACGCAGTCTCAATCGTAAATGGAACTCCATCACGATTATCATTCCTATCATCGTGATTAGCATTGCGTTGTGAAAATTCTTCCAGCTTCTGTAGCCATTAAGATGCGTAAAAATGGGACTGGAAAAAAAAGAGCGCTAACGAAGCTGCTTGAATGCGATGATCCCTCAAAGAAATAATAGTAATAATATTAATGTTAATAACAACAACAACTATAATAAGAACAACAATAACAATAATAATAATAATAATAATAATAATAATAATATAATAATAATGATAATGATAATAATAATGATAATAATAATAACAATGATAAAAATAATAATAATAATAACATTCGGCGGCTGTAGCTGCAGTAGCAGCAGCAGCAGCATCTCGGATAACTACTCATTCTCTCTCCTGTTACAACTACTGATGAAATTATTATCTGTTTATTTTTACAAAATCACAGCCCTCTTTCTACCAAACACATATACACTTACCTCCTCCCCGACGGATTCACATGCTAAAGGTTGTGGGTTCGAATCCCAGGGTGCGCTACATTTAAACTGGCCTTCTCACTGTCCCATCTTAACATTATTGTTCATCTAGTGGTGTCAGTATAGGATTAGATCAGCCTCATAATGGCTACCTGGCTGAACCTGTCTCTCAGTGACAAAAAAGCTACTTACTGCGTAGCTTTCATCGGCGATCCGGCCGACTTCTTCAGCGCAACTGCTGGGTTGAGAACTGGCTTCAGTGCGCACCGCCGTGAGCGAACTCACGACAGTGCGACTGAATAAGTGAGGAGTACACCGATGGCAGGTTGTGTCGGCCCCGGTCACGGTTGAGGGTGGGGTTCCTTGCGGCGATGTAAACTGCCTCCTTTACTCCCCTCTGGAACCATCTTGCTTCTTTGTCGAGAACTTGCACATTGTCCTTTTCAAAGTGGTGTTGGGTGTGGGTCAGATGTTCTCCCACTGGAGAGGACTCACGTTTGTGTTCTTTTAATCTTTTGTGCAAGTTGCGCTCAGTTTCGCCAATATAACTATAGTCACAGTCCTGGCAGTCTATCTTGTATATCACCCCTGATGTGTCCAATTTGTCTGTTTTGTCTTTGGGGTTGTCTTCGGCTTCGCCG
>JAPXFY010000014.1:6237513-6240013 GCA_030674185.1 Monoplex corrugatus | reverse complement strand
TGACCCAAATCTGATTTATGTCTTCATTCTTACTGTGCATGTGCCTGAGTATGACCCAAATCTGATTTATGTCTTCATTCTTACTATGCCTGAGTATGACCCAAATCTGATTTATGTCTTTATTCTTACTGTGCCTGAGTATGACCCAAATCTGATTTATGTCTTCATTCTTACTATGCCTGAGTATGACCCAAATCTGATTTATGTCTTCATTCTTACTATGCCTGAGTATGACCCAAATCTGATTTATGTCTTCATTTCTACTATGCCTGAGTATGACCCAAATCTGATTTATGTCTTCATTCTTACTGTGCCTGAGTATGACCCAAATCTGATCTGTGTCTTTATTCTTACTATGCCTGAGTATGACCCAAATCTGATTTGTGTCTTCAGTCTTACTATGCCTGAGTATGACTCAAATCTGATTAATGTCTTCATTCTTACTACGCCTGAGTATGACCCAAATCTGATTTATGTCTTCATTCTTACTGTGCCTGAGTATGACCCAAATCTGATTTATGTCTTTATTCTTACTATGCCTGAATATGACCCAAATCTGATTTATGTCTTCATTCTTACTATGCCCGAGTGTGACCCGAATCTGATTTATGTCTTCATTCTTACTGTGCCTGAGTATGACCCAAATCTGATTTATGTCTTTATTCTTACTATGCCTGAGTATGACCCAAATCTGATTTATGTCTTCATTCTTACTATGCTTGAGTATGACCCAAATCTGATTGATGTCTTCATTCTTACTATGCCTGAGTATGAACCAAATCTGATTTATGTCTTCATTCTTACTTGTGCCTGAGTATGACCCAAATCTTATTTATGTCTTCATTCTTACTATGCCTGAGTATGACCCAAATCTGATTTGTGTCTTCATTCTTACTGTACCTGAGTATGACCCAAATCTGATTTATGTTTTCATTTTTACTATGCCTGAGTATGACCCAAAATCTTATTTATGTCTTCATTCTTACTGTGCCTGAGTATGACCCAAATCTGATTTATGTCTTCATTCTTACTGTGCCTGAGTATGACCCAAATCTGATTTATGTCTTCATTCTTACTATGCCTGAGTATGACCCAAATCTGATTTATGTCTTCATTCTTACTATGCCAGAGTCTGACCCAAATCTGATTGATGTCTTCATTCTTACTATGCCTGAGTATGACCCAAATCTGATTTATGTCTTCATTCTTACTGTGCCTGAGTATGACCCAAATCCGATTTATGTCTTCATTTTACTGTACTTGAGATGACCCAAATCTGATTTATGTCTTCATTCTTACTATGCCTGAGTATGACTCAAATCTGATTTGTGTCTTCATTCTTACTGTACCTGAGTATGACCCAAATCTGATGCTGTAAATGAGATACTGCTCATTACAAATCGCCGTAGTACAGTGGTTAGCGCAACGGATACCAACTGGAAGGTTGTGGGTTCGATTCCCCATCCTGTCAAAATCGTTGTGGGATTTTTAGGCTCCAACCGGCTCCTGCCCAGATTTGGGCGTGCTGTAGGATTATTGGGAAAGCTGGGACGACACAATCGAGTCTCATCCACTTAACGGATGCGTCATTTTTTGTTTTTTTGTTTTTTTTTACAAATCGGCTGACCCACACTGCAGGTATCTGTATCTCTCAGGCCTGGTTTACGCCAGGATATATCACGATAGTAGGCCTAGAGCGCAAATCCTGTCAAGCAGTTTCACTCCAAGATGGAACTCAAGTGTATTACGATTATTATCCTCGTTGTTATCATTATCATGGCATTGTAAAGACTGTGCTAGCTTCTGTGGCCATTAAGGTGGCATAGAAAATAGGACTAAAAAATGTGAACACAAATGCAACTGCCTAAGTGGGATGATCCTTAAAAATTAGTTCATATTAATTTATCTGCAACTTTACTTTAGGACTGGCATTCGTTTTCAGCAGCCAGGCAAGTGTTGCAGGCAGATATACGATTTCTATAAAATATGATTTACATGAAATATGTATTACGATGGGGATGATAGTCATGGTTCCGTGGAGGTCCATCTAAGATTGAAACTGCATGAAGCAGGGCTGTACTCCACGCTTACTGCTGATACTACTATGATGTATCCTGGTGTCAACCAGACCCGAGATATACAGACACCTGCTATTTTGATAAACAGACAAAGAGAGAGAGAGACAGACAGACAGACAGACTGATTGACTGACTGACTAATTGACTGACTGATTGAATGAATGACTGACTGATTGACTGACTGATTGACTGACTGATTGATTGATTGATTGATTGACTGACTGACTGATTGACTGACTGACTGACTGATTGATTGATTGACTGATTGACTGACTGATTGACTGACTAACTGACTGATTGATTGACTGATTGACTGACTGATTGACCGACTAACTGACTGATTGACTGACTGACTGACTGACTGATTGATTGATTGACTGATTGACTGACTGATTGACTGGCTAACTGACTGATTGATTGAC
>JAPXFY010000014.1:6210013-6215013 GCA_030674185.1 Monoplex corrugatus | reverse complement strand
TATTGAGGCTTTTGTAGCACATGGTGTCTAGTTTGTACTGTATGCGCTTTGATACAGGGAGCCAGTGAAGTTGTGCCAGGAGAGGAGATATGTGGTCAGCTTTTTTCTTTTTGAGTACAAGGCGTACAGCATTGTTTTGAATGCGCTGTAGGATGTGAATGGTGGAGGCAGGAAGGCCAGACAGGAGTGAATTGCAATAGTCAATGCGAGACATTATGAAGGAGAGAACGAGTTTTGCAGTTGTTTCGACAGAGAGATACTTCCTGATCAGGCTTATACGATGGAGATGATAGTAGCAAGATCTGGCAGTTTGAGAAACAAAGTTGTTCATGGACAGGGTAGAGTCAATGCAGACACCAAGGTTTTTAGCTGAATCAGAAATTGGGACTGATGTGTTACATAATGGGAGAGAAAGAGGAGGCAGCTGGGAAAGTTTCTGACGGGTGCCAATGAGGATAGCTTCTGTCTTGTCGTCATTAAGCTGAAGTCTATTGTGTATCATCCAGTTCTTAATGTCCGAGTAACACTCAGTGGTGCGAGTCAACAGGCGCTGTATATTATCAGGTGAGTCACTGTCTTGAAGTTGGGTGTCATCAGCATAGAAGTGGTGTTTTATAGAGTGGGAGTTGATGATGGTGGACAGTGGGGAGGTATAAAGAGTGAAAAGAACAGGGCCAAGGACAGATCCTTGTGGAACACCACAGGTCAGGTATGCAGGTTGAGTAAGTGCCATTGATGAGAACAGTTTGTTTTCTGTTTGATAAATACGAAGTGAAAAAGGAGAGAGCAATGTCAGAGATGCCAAAAGTATGATGAAGTCTAGAAAGGAGAATACCATGGTCAATGGTATCGAAGGCTGCAGACAGATCAAGGAGTGTGAGGAGAGAGACTTTGCCAGTATCAGTTGCAAGGAGGAGATTGTTGAGAATGTGTAGTAGGGCAGTTTCAGTGCTATGGCACTGGCGGTAGGCTGACTGGAAAGGATTGAGGAGATTGTTGGCAGACAGGTGAGAGTTCAGCTGATTGAGGACGACCTTTTCAAGGAGTTTTGACAAGAAAGAGAGATTAGAGATAGGCCTGTAATTTTTCAGTTCATTTGGGTCTAAATTGTGTTTCTTGAGGAGAGGGTGAACAATAGCAGACTTGAAAGAATCTGGGACAGTTCCAGTTTGAAAAGAAGTGTTGATGATGTCAGTGATGAATGGGAGGAGAGTAGGGAGACAATCGGAGTAGAGAGAACCTGGAAGAGGATCCAGTTCGCAGGTTTTGAACGACATGGATCTGATTGTGTTGAAAATTTCTTCTTGTGAGACTGGGGTAAAAGTAGTGAGAGGTGTGCCAGAGAAGTAAGGGTCAGGTGGGCATGGTTGACAGGGTGTCCTGTCAAGCCTGTCACGAAGAGTTTGTATTTTGGTAGTGAAATACTTAGAGAATACAGATGGGAGTTCTTCATTTGTATGTTTTGTTGGGAGAGGTAAGTCTTTTCGTGTGCCAAGGAGATGATTCATGGTTGTAAAGAGTTCTTTTGAAGAAGAGGCATTCAGGATTTTGGTTTGGAAATAGCTTGTTTTTGCAGATGCAATGAGGGTGGATACTTTTGTTTTAGAGGCTTGGAAAAGTTGCCTGTGTACAGTGAGTTTGGATTTGCGCCAGCGGCGCTCTGCTCTGCGGCGGGCACGTTTTGCACAGGCAATCTCATGAGTGAGCCAGGGGGTAGGGGGGCGGTCAGGTAAAAGACGGGTTGTGGCTGGAGCATGAGTGTCCAGAAGATGGTGGAGAGTAGTATAGAATTCATCGGCAAGGTTATGTGACTTTTCAGAAAGGAGACGGGAGGCATCAGATGAAAATGTGGAGAGGTCGATAGATTTGAGATTGCGTCGAGTCACTGTGCGCGTGGTACGGGAAGGAGGAGAAATGTCAAGAGAACAGAGAATTGCAGAGTGGTCAGATGGAAGGGCTGAAGTTAGACGGGTAGAAAGAACTAAGCAGTTGTTAGTAGCTGAATTGTGGTGATCACGAGAAATGATCCAGTCAAGAATGTGACCTTTTTGATGGGTTGGTTCAGAAATGTGTTGAGTCATATTGTGATTGGACAGAGAGTTGATGATATGTCTTGTGTCATAACGGTGAGTGTTGTCATAGTGGACATTGATGTCACCTAGAATGATGAGATTTCCAGGTAAGAGGCAGTAGTGGTCAAGCAGTTGGTCAAAGTCAGAGAGAAACGTGGATGTGGTGAGTTTGTTGGCAGAGCTAGGTGGAGGTCGATAGACACAGGAGAAGGTGATGGGGTGAGGGGTGGATTGGAAGGATACTTCAACGTGCTCGAAAGAAGGATGGGAGAAAGGCAGAGACTGCGAGAAAGATAGGCGGGAATGGAGTGAGTCGTTGTAGAGGATGGCGATACCGCCACCTCGAGATGAGCGATGGAAAGAAGCAAGCCTGTAACCACTCGGAGTGAGACTAGCATGTATAGGTTCATGACCAAGGGGATTAAGCCATGTCTCTGTGATAAAAGCAATGTCAACGTGCTCATCAGCGATAAAATCGGCAATGACTTCGGCTTTGCCATCTTTGCATATTGATTGAGCGTTAAAAAGGCATAGTTTAAGTTTATCACAGTCATATGGCGGCGGCCGAGGTGGCGAAGAAGGCGGCACCGACGGGACAAAAGACGAAGGCGACACCAGCGGGGCAGAAGACGAAGGCAGCAACGATGGAACAGAAGAAGAAGACAAAGGTAGCACCGGCGGGACAGAAGACGAGGGCAGCGCCGGCGGGACAGAAGACGAAGGCAGCACCGGCGGGACAGAAGGCGAAGGCGGCACCACCAGGACAGAAGGCGAAGGCGAAGATGGCAGAGGAGGAGACGAAGCCCGCAGCAGCGAGGTCGAAGGCAGGGGCAGTGGAGGAGACGAAGAAGCAGAAAAAGAAAGTGGCGTCGGGCTGGCACAGCAGGAGGCAGGTTGTGCCAAAGTCGGTGGAGACGTCCACCACGACAGGATCGCGCAGTACGGGGCTTGCTACACAGCCCCAATGTACGTATGCGCTGGTAGACGCCTCCACCGAGGTAGCATTTGCTGTGTTTAAAAAGTGTCAGTCCAATTTGTTTAAGGACGGACGGATCCATAATTGAGAGCCAGTCAGGAGAGGATGATGTTTGCAGAGAACAACGAAGGTTTGGGAGCTGTAGCGTTGGGCGAACACAGTAGGCTAAAATGTTAACACAGTTCACAGGTTAAATGTCCGACCTGAACGGCAGAATTAAAATGACGAAAAGTAGGCATACGAAACTCTAAAATCAGATTATCCGGTAAAATATTCAAAATTTAAAAAAATATTTACATCACCATTTGTCGGGACCCAAGAGGAATAAACTGATATAAAATTCAATGTACAAAAACAAATAGAACCACGATAAAATCACTGTAAAATACCACACACACTTTTGCTGCCTGCTGGCGCGACATCTACTCACTACACACAACCAACCAACCAACCAACCAACCAACCAAGCAATGTTAATTGCTTCGAATTAGTTTATCACTCCAACTAACCAACCAACCAACCAACCAACCAACCGACCGACCAACCGACCAACCGACCAACCAACCAACTAACCTACCAACCAACCAACCAACCAACCAACCAACCAAACAACCAACCAAGCAATGTTAATTGCTTCGAATTAGTTTATCACTCCAACTAACCAACCAACCAACCAACCAACCAAGCAATGTTAATTGCTTCGAATTAGTTTATCACTCCAACTAACCAACCAACCAACCAACCAACCGACCGACCGACCGATCGACCAACCAACCGACCGACCAACCGACCAACCAACCAACTAACCAGCCAACCAACCAAGCAACCAGCCAAGCAATTTCAAATACTCTACACACACAATATATCATCATCATCACCATCATCATCATCATCATCATCATCATCAGATGCCTTGCCACATGGCGTTGGCGATCATGGCTTTCCATCAGGCTTCTATCCCTTGTTGCCTCAAGCATCTCTTCCCCCCTCTCTGTCTTCAGCCACTCTGCAAGTCCGTCCAATATTTTCTCCCTGGGTCTACCTGGTGCTCTCTTTCCCTCCAGCTTTCCTGTTGTGACCAAGTGCTCCAATTCCCTTTCCTCATAAAATGGTCTATAAATGTAGCCTGTCTTTTCCTAATCTTCCTTACGACTGATCTTCTTGCGTCTGCCTCCATCAAGACTGTCTCGTTTGTTTTCTTTGCTGTCCATGGAACTCTCAACATTCTTCTTAGAAACCACATCTCGGCTGCCTCAATGTTGTTCTGGCTTTGCTTGTGGACAGTTTAAATATCTGGGAACGATCATTTCACCAAACGGCAGATGCACATCAGAAATAGCCAAGCAGAATCCGCCAAGCCAAAACAGCATTCAAGAAGATGAAAAGCATTCTTACCAACGAATGCCTATCAATTAACATCAGGAAGAGAGTTCTTGAATGTTATATAGAACACAATATAGGCACATTAAAAAAAACAAAAACAGAGGAACCAAAACACATACAATATAAAAGAAATTATCAAAATGAATCATGATAAAATATTGACTTTTTGTGTCCGTTGGTCAAACATTTTACGAAAGCAAACGTGCAGAGAAGATAAAACGAAGATAAAACGAGGATAATGACATGAAAGGGTTGAAAATTTAGGACAGCAGAGATCGGTGTCAAGCCTGTCTTGGAAACAAATTTCACACACAGGTATTTTTCAAAAAAGGCTTTGAAAATAGGACAACAAGGAAGAAGTGGTTGGAGCAACAACAGGATGAATGACACGCACCCGGTAACAAGAGCTCAGCATAAATTCCAGACACCCCCTCACTTCCTGCCATCCTCCAAGAGATGACATGAAGGGTTTTTGATCTTTTCGTTTGAAGTGCTGGCTTGAAGTTTAGAATCAAGGATTTTTTTTTTCTGTTCGTTTGAAGTGCGAGCTTAGAGTTTTGCATTAAGGA
>JAPXFY010000014.1:6201820-6206820 GCA_030674185.1 Monoplex corrugatus | reverse complement strand
GAGACAGACAGACAGACAGACAGACAGACAAAAGACGACAGACAGAAGAGAGTAGAGAGAGAAGAGTTAGAGAGAGTTAGAGAGAGAGAGAGTAGAGAGAGAGAATGAATGTGAGAGAAACAAAAGAGAGAGAAAAAGAAAGACATGAGAGAGAGAGAGAGAGAGTTAGAGAGAGAGAGAGTTAGAGAGAGAGAGCATGAATGTGAGAGAAACAAAAGAGAGAAGAAAGAAGACATGAGAGAGAAGAGACAGACAGACAACAGACAGACAGACAAACAGATAGACAGACAGAGAGAGAGAGAGTAAGACAAACACATACATGGACAAGAGGATCAAGAATATAACTGATTACAACCACGCCGATAATTTTCACGTGGTGTTAAAATTCCCCCGACACCGGCCTCGCAGCCAACACCTGAAAGGTTCGGCCTAATGACACCGTGTCATCTTCCTAAATATGGTTGATGACCTGTTCTGCTGGTTCACATACCCTGCTTTGGCTGTAGTTAATGTCTTCTAAACAGTCACCATTTTCGGAGGTAGAGTTACTAAAAGTCATTTCATTTCTTAGTGTTGCTTTGAATGAGTCGTTTGTGGTGTTGGAGTTTGTAAGTATTGGTTGATATTAGTGAATAGTGAAATGAAAACAAAATTCATGTTCATTCAGTAACAAATATTTCAATTGTTAGCGGTTGTTTTTAAAGCAAAATGAGAATGGAAGACGATTTCGTATTATATTGACTTAAAGTTCGCCGCATAATAGGATCTGAGGCGGCGGTGATGAATTTTATTCTCGCCTTTCTCTCTGAGAGAATTATATTTTCAAATTTTGACGTTAAGATTATTAGTTTTTCCATTTCGTCGCTTCATGTGTGAAGGAGAAGTTAAATATTTTGATAGTGCTGGATTCCGTATCTCGATATTTATAGTCAGAAAAAAATATTTGTGTGGTTTCTAATACAAATAACAATAATCTTTTTAAATAATAATATAACTTCTTTGCTTTGTTAAATGAAGAAAATTTCCCTGCTTTGCTAAAAATAAATCTCTTTGCTTTAAGATGACAGAACGACTCTTCGCTGTGTTAAAAAAGAAACACTGCTTTGTTAAAGAAAAGCTTTAATTTGCTTATTAATGGCAACAAACACCGTCTTCTCCTTTTGTTAAATAAACTGTTCTCACATTCTTTAAAAATTGTTAAGAAAAGAAGACGTCTTTGTTTTGTCAAAAGAAATACATTTTCGGTTTGCTGTTTATTCCAAAAGGAATAAGGAGACTTTTTTTAAAAATCACAATAGCTTGCACAGAAACATGTATTGCAGTCGTTGTTTTGTTGTTGTTGTTGTTGTTGTTGTCGTTGTCGTCGTCGTCGTTGTTGTTTTATATATTCTGTCTGGCGTGTTCTAAGAATTTTCATTTGAGCGTTCAGAAATTATTTGTTTGTATTGGAAACATCTACACAGATTATACCTCCGCTTTTCACGAAGATTTCGATCAGAATATTTCAAGCTATTATAATTTAGCTCATACAAACAATCTGCTAGTTATTTAAACCAAACAAGTAAATTCCTGCTTTCGCAAATAATGTGTTTGATGTCAGTTCTTTTCGTGTGAGTTTTCTTTTCTTTTCTTTTCTTTTTTAAAAAAAATCTGTTGAAGCATTTTCAGAATAATATAGGAAAACAAGAGCAATTAATCTGTTTGTGTGTAGCAGCAATTATCGATTGAACTTTGAGATGACCTATATACATATGTATATACATATATATATTAAACATATATATATATACATTATGTATTGTATGTATGTATATATGTATGTATGTATGTATGTATGTATGTATGTATATCTGTACCTATATGTGTTTGTGTGTGTTTTGTGTGTGTGTGTGTGTTGTGTTTGTTGTGTGTGTGTTGTGTGTGTGTGTGTGTGTGTGTGTGTGTGTGTGTGTGTGTGTGTGTGTGTGTGTGTGTGTACATGAATCATATACATAGTAACTAGAGAAAGGAAATCCAACCCTTTCATGCAGACTTTGTTTGGAGTTTGTTTGTTCAAGGATTCATCGCACTCGTACAATTCCATATGAGCTCCATCCAAATCTGTCTGTAAATCTCTAGCAAACTCTATGTGCCTGGGAAGCGGACGGACGAGGTCAGGACCTGTGAAACACTAAGCTGATAACATCGGAATGACTGGAGGTTATGATGGGCAGTACACAAACCAGTTTTAATGTTCAGGCCGGGTCTGAACACGAGACAACAGACCTTAAGTCCACGGGCCGATCAACAGAACCAGCCAACTTGTGCAGAGCCAAAAATGGAAACAGTGAAATTTCATTCTGATCCAAATCTGCAATTTAGTCTTCTGATAGCCCCCGGTAGAAGATCATTCATAAGGAAGATTAGGAAAAGACAGGCAACATTTTTTGGCCATTTTATGAGGAAAGAGGAATTGGAGCACCTGGTCACAACGGGAAAGCTGGAGGGAAAGAGAGCACCAGGTAGGTGAATTGGAGCACCTGGTCACAACGGGAAAGCTGGAGGGAAAGAGAGCACCAGGTAGGTGAATTGGAGCACCTGGTCACAACGGAAAAGCTGGAGGGAAAGAGAGCACCAGGTAGACCCAGGGAGAAGATATTGGACGGACTTGCAGAGTGGCTGAAGATAAAGAAGGTGGAAGAGGTGTTTGAGGCAACAAGAGATAGAAACAGATGGAAGGCCACGATCGCCAACGCCATGTGGCAAGGCACCTAGATGATGATGATGATGATGATGATGATGATGATGATGATGATGATGATGGATGATGATGATTATGATGGTGATGATGGTGATGATGATGATGATGATGATGATGATGATGATTGATGATGATGATGATGATGATGATGATGATGATGATGATGATGATGATGATGATGATGATGATGATGATTGATGACGACGATGATAGCCCGGTAGGAATATGTCTCTCCGTAAGACTTAATAGTCGCACCCTGAAAGAATCCTACGCTAGGTACGACCTTGCCAGCTCGTGGGTTTACCTGCAGGCTTAAAGACTGGTGCATGATCATTTTAGATCTCCATCACGTGCCGCCACTAGCATCAGTGTATATGGAATTCAATCCGAGCGTGATTTTGAGAACTGCAACTGAAGCTGATACTGAAACTGAAGGAAGCCATCAGTTTTATGCTTGTAATAGCAGTTTGTCTGTCTGTTTTCTTTCTGTCTCTCTGTCTGTCTGTCTGTTTGTCTGTCTATATCTCTGTCTTTCTTTCTTTCTGTCTGTCTGTTTGTCTATTATATCTCTCTGTCTGTCTTTCTTTCTGTCTGTCTGTTTGTCTATCTATATCTGTCTGTCTGTCTGTTTGTCTTTCTTTCTGTCTGTCTGTTTGTCTATCTATATCTGTCTGTCTGTCTGTTTGTCTATCTATATCTGTCTGTCTGTCTGTTTGTCTATCTATATCTCTGTCTGTCTGTCTGTTTGTCTATCTATATCTGTCTGTCTGTCTGTTTGTCTATCTATATCTGTGTCTGTCTGTCTTTCTTTCTGTCTGTCTGTTTGTCTATCTATATAATAATAATAATTACAATATTTATATAGCGCAAAAATCTTGATAAAATCAAATCTAAGCGCTGAAGCAGACACACACGCAGGCACCGCACGCTCGCACACACAGCACGCACACATACAGACACACACACACACACACACACACACACACACACACACACACCACACACACACACACCCACACACACGCATGGCTATAAATGGGGAGAAAGAATAAAAGCAATAAAAGCAAGAATAAAAGCAATGGAAAATTATAGAGAGCATAGCATACAATTATATATTATAACCATGTGATTCCCTCCGAGCGGAGACAGGCTGCAGAGGGGAGGGTTGAGTGAGGTTAGGATTTTATGCAGGAGAGAAAAGGTGAGTTTGAGAGCGGACTTGAAGGAGACAAAAGTAGGTTGCTGACGGACTGAGAGAGGAAGTTTGTTCCAGGAGAGTGGACAGAAACAGAGAAGGCTCGTGGACCATAGGTATTGAGCTTATTTTGCGTGGAAAGCGAAGAGTCAGAGATCAGAGGCAGAGCGGGGTACGTGAGGGAACATAGATCTCAAGTAGGCTTGACAGTAATCGGGGGCTGGTTATCTGAGGCTTTGTAGCACATGGTGTCTAGTTTAGTACTGTATGCGCTTGATACAGGTTTGTCTATCTAATCTCTGTCTGTCGTCGTTGCTAATCTAATCTGTTGTCTTGTGTCATATGGCCTATGATTTGTATGACTGTCTGTCTGTATGACTGATCTGTGTGTCTATCTACTTCTGTCTGTCTGTTTGTCTTCTATTCTCTGTCTGTCTGTTTGTTATCTTATCTATCTGTCTGTCTGTCTTGTCTTCTATATCTCTGTCTGTCTGTTTGTCTATCTATATCTATCTGTCTGTCTGTTTGTCTATCTATATCTGTTCTGTCTGTCGTGTTGTCTTCTATATCTTCTGTCTGTCTGTTTGTCTATCTATATCTTCTGTCTGTCTGTTTGTCTATCTATATCTTGTCTGTCTGTTTGTCTATCTATTCTGTTTTTGTCTTATTGTCTGTCTGTTTGTCTATCTATATCTGTCTGTCTGTCTGTTTGTCTATCTATATCTGTCTGTCTGTCTTGTTTAGTCTATCTGTATGCTGTCTGTTGTCTATTTGTCTGTGTTGTGCTATCTATATCTGTTGTCTGTCTGTTTGTCTATCTATATCTGTTGTCTGTCTGTTTGTCTATCTATATCTGTCTGTCTGTCTGTTTGTCTATCTATATTTTCTGTCTGTCTGTTTGTCTATCTTATATCTGTTGTCTTTTGTCTATCTTATCTGTGTGTCTGTTTGTCTATCTATATCTGTTGTCTGTCTGTTTGTCTATCTATATCTTGTCTGTCTGTTTGTCTATCTATATCTTCTGTCTGTCTGTTTGTCTATCTATATCTGTCTGTCCTGTTTGTC
>JAPXFY010000014.1:6181820-6186820 GCA_030674185.1 Monoplex corrugatus | reverse complement strand
GTCTTTCTTTCTGTCTGTTTGTCTGTCTTTCTTTAATTCTGTCTGTCTGTCTGTCTTTCTTTCTGTCTGTCTGTCTTTCTTTAATTCTGTCTGTTTGTGTGTCTTTCTTTCTGTCTGTATTTCTTTAATTCTGTCTGTCTGTCTTTCTTTCTGTCTATCTGTCTTTCTTTCTTTCTGTCTGTCTGTCTTTCTGTCTGTCTGTCTGTCTGTCTTTCCGTCTGTCTGTCTTTCTTTAATTCTGTCTGTCTGTCTGTCTTTCTTTCTGTCTGTCTGTCTTTCTGTCTGTCTGTCTTTCTTTCTGTCTGTCTGTCTTTCTGTCTGTCTGTCTGTCTTTCTTTCTGTCTGTCTGTCTGTCTGTCTGTCTTTCTTTCTTTCTTTCATTCTTTCTATCTAAATTTATTTATTGATTTACTTTATATATATGTATATATGTATATATATATATATCTATCTCTCTCTCTCTCTCTCTCTCTCTCTCTCTATATATATATATATATATATATATATTGTGTGTGTGTGTGTGTGTGTGTGTGTGTGTGTGTGTGTGTGTGGTGTATGTATATATATATGTATATATACATATATTATATATTTGTCCATTTATTTTTCATACTATTTTTTCGTCTAAAGGCACGTAATATGTGAATAGACGTTTAAAAGAAATAACGAACGAACTATCCTACTGTTTCAGCACCTACATAGCGTTTGCCCCCAAGATGTTTCACCCAGGATGGAAATATGTGGTACAGTTGACAGCCAACACCACCAACAGTGATGGGACGCGGCTGACAGTCCATGGAAATATCTTCAACGCCAAGAAACAATCCCTGGGTGCCGGTGGTGTCACCATCAATAACGGTGAGTCGATAGCAGTACAGGTATTACTGTTTAAAGCCAGCGACTGCGCAGAGCCATATCAGGGCTGTAACCATCTCAGTGTACAGACACAAGACATCGTGACATCGTTGACCATTCAAAACACACACACACAACGTGACATCGATACCAACAAACTGTTTCAAAACACCACACCAACAAGCCATCATTGTGACCATCTCAAACAACCAATCATCGTTGACCATCTCAAAACACACACAATAACATCGTGACCATCTCAAAACCACAAACATGTTGACCATCTCAAAAACAACAACACATCGTTGCCATCTCAAAACACACACACCACATCGTTGCCATCTCAAAACACACACAAGCATTGTACCATCTCAAAACACACACACATCGCATCGTTGACCATCTCAAAACACACACAATACATCGTTGACCATCTCCAAAAACCACATCGTTGACATCTCAAACACACACAATCATCGTTGACCATCTCAAACACACACCATCGTGACCATCTCAACACACACACACATCGTTGACCATCTCAAACAACACACACAAGACATCGTTGACCATCTCAAAACACACACACAAGACATCGTTGACCATCTCAAAACACACACACACAAGCATCGTTGACCATCTCAAACAACACACACACATCACATCGTTGACCATCTCAAAACAACACAAACACACACATCAGTTGACCATCTCAACAACACACAACACAAACATCGTTGACCATCTCAAACACACACAACACACAAAAAAACAATCGTTGACCATCTCAAAACACACACACAACACATCGTTGACCATCTCAAAAACACACACACAACACATCGTTGACCATCTCAAAACACACACACACAAACATCGTTGACCATCTCAAACACACACACAACACATCGTTGACCATCTCAAAAACACACACACAACACATCGTTGACCATCTCAAAACACACACAAACAACATCATTGACCATCTCAACAACAACACACACACAACACTATCATTGACCATCTCAAACACACACACAACACATCGTTGACCATCTCAAAACACACACACACACACATCGTTGACCATCTCAAAACACACACACAACACATCGTTGACCATCTCAAACACACAACAATTGACCTCAAACACACACACATCGTTGACCATCTCAACACACACACACCAAATCGTTGGCCATCTCAACACACACACAACACATCGTTGACCATCTCAACACACACACACCAAATCGCTGACCATCTCAAAACACACACAACACATCGTTGACCATCTCAACACACACACACCAAATCGTTGGCCATCTCAACACACACACAACACATCGTTGACCATCTCAACACACACACACCAAATCGTTGGCCATCTCAACACACACACAACACATCGTTGACCATCTCAAACACACACACACCAAATCGTGACCATCTCAAAACACACACAACACATCGTTGGCCATCTCAAAACACACAGAGAACATATCGCTGACGATCTCAACACACACACACAACACATCGTTGACCATCTCAAAACACACACAACACATCGTTGACCATCTCAAAACACACACAACACATCGTTGACCATCTCAAAACACACACACAACACATCGTTGACCATCTCAAAACACACACACAACACATTGTTGACCATCTCAACACACACACACAACACATCGTTGGCCATCTCAAAACACACACACAAACACTCGTTGGCCATCTCAAAACACACACACAACACATCGTTGACCATCTCAACACACACACACAACACATCGTTGACCATCTCAAACACACACACAACACATCGTTGACCATCTCAAAACACACACACAACACATCGTTGACCATCTCAAAACACACACACAACACATCGTTGACCATCTCAACACACACACACACAACACATGCTGACCACAATGATATATTTTTGAAGGGACTGATAGGGGATTCGAACCCACAACCTTCCAGTCGGTAGACCGTTGCGTTAACCACTGCACCACGGCAACTGGTTTATGAAATACATTTGACTTTGTGTTGCCCAGCGGTAGATAGTTTGTGCCAACAATCATTTCCTGACGGAGTCTATACACAACCTAGTTCAGATATGCCATGATGATGTCTTCAAAAACAAACAAACAAAGAAACAAATAAACAAAAATAAAACGTAGAATATACGAAAGGATCTTGCTAAGTTGTTCTATTTAGTGTTTAAAGGACAATGGATTTTCTGTGCGGTTGAAGCCTTTATTTATGGAGAAACAGTATACTTGATATTTGACAACTGTACTGCGTACATTTTATTTGAAATAAATTCTTTCTTTATTAGAAGTATGCAAAAACGAATGTTCCGTCTTGGTGTTAAAGCCAATGGCCATAGAATTAAAACTTTTTGTGCGCGCGCGCTCTGTCTCTCAGTCTCTCTGTCTCTCTGTCTCTATTCTATCTATCTATCTATCTATCTATCTATCTATCTATCTATCTATCTATCTATCTATCTATCTATCTATCTATCCATCTATCTATCTATCTATCTATCTATCCATCTATCTATCTATCTAACTATCTCTATCTCTCTCTAGCCTGTCTCTGTGTCTGTGTCTGTGTCTGTCTGTCTGTCTTCTTCTCTCTCCTAGAAAGCTTGAGACTCTGCCAGCCGCCCACACGAACGGATCAATTTAACAGGGTGAGGCAAGCAAGCAGAAAGATAGACAGACAGACAAGTACTCTTTAACATGTCAAACTCTCCGGCCACGACAAAGTTGGGAAGCTGGGGGAAGACTCGCGCAAAAATCGCCAGCAGAAGCCATCATGTGCAGCAACAAAATAAGATTAGATTTCGGTGAAAAAAAAAGTAACAAGTGGAAAGAAAGAAAGAAAGAAAAAAGAAAGAATGAAAGAAGGAAAGAAAGAAAGAAAGGAGGGAAGAATGAAAGAAGGAAAGAAAGAAAGAAGGGAAGGAAAGAAAGAAAGATAAAGAAAGAATGAATGAAAGAAAGAAAAAAAGAATGAAAGAAAGAAAGAAAGAATGAATGAAAGAAAGAAAGAAAGAATGAATGAAAGAAAGAAAGAAAGAATGAATGAAAGAAAGAAAGAAAGAATGAATGAAAGAAAGAAAGAAAGAATGAATGAAAGAAAGAAAAAAAGAATGAATGAAAGAAAGAAAGAAAGGAAGGAAGGAAGAAAGAAAAAAGAAAGGAAGAAAGAATGAAAGAAAGAATGAAAGAAAGAAAGGAAGGAAGAATGAAAAAGAAAGAAAGAAAGAAAGAAGGAAAGAAAGGAAGAAAGAAAGAAAGAAAGGAAGAAAGAAAGAAAGAAAGGAAGAAAGAATGAATGAATGAGTGAAAGAAGGAAAGAAAGAAAGAAAGAAAGGAAAAAAAATGAAAGAACACAAGGAAAATAAGAAAGAAAGAAGAAAGAAAGAAAGAATGAAAAAGAAAGAAAGAAAGAAAGGAAGGAAGGAAGGAAGGAAGAAAGAAAGGAAGAAAGAAAGAAAGAACGGAAGAAAGAAAGAAAGAAAAATGAATGAATGTAAGAAAGAAAGGAAGGAAGGAAGGAAGAAAGAAGAAAGAAAGAAAGGAAAGAAGGAAGAAAGAAAGAAAAAAAAGATATAACTGTCAAACCATCTGACCACAACAACCAGGACGCTGGGAACTCACGCCATTCTGTTCCCTGGAACGATTATCAAGACGCCGTGAGACCGTCGAGTGGTCAGAATCCTGGACAGATTAGAAAGTCTGGAATCGAGCTTGCTTAATGGGTAAGAGATGGACACTTGTCCAAACTTCCAGGTCATCATCACTGCTGATTTGCCAGTGGTTGAACCCCCTTCGAGTGTATATATACACACGCAGAACATCAAAAAACGCACTTTAAAGATCACGCGAGCTATGCTAGCCCTGATATGGATCTACACAGTCGGCTGGGCTTTGAGCAAAAATAACAATGTAAGCTATGTCTGTGTTGGCTGGCCAGTGGAATCATGAAAATACCCAGCTTGCACACATCCTAAAAGATGAGTACAACTGCAGTAATAGCTGTCCAATTTATCCCACAAGGGAATTAAAAAAAAGACCCCTGAATATAAATTTAAGCATACCTCGGGACACTAAAACATATAAAAA
>JAPXFY010000014.1:6174320-6176820 GCA_030674185.1 Monoplex corrugatus | reverse complement strand
TGACAATAAATGGATACTTAACCCTTCTTCTCCTCGCAAGCTTTAAATTTCTCCGTCTGGCAGAGAATGGTTAACCTGACAATAAATGGATACTTAACCCTTCTTCTCCTCGCAAGCTTTAAATTTCTCCGTCTGGCAGAGAATGGTTAACCTGACAATAAATGGATACTTAACCCTTCTTCTCCTCACAAGCTTTAAATTTCTCCGTCTGGCAGAGAATGGTTAACCTGACAATAAATGGATACTTAACCCTTCTTCTCCTCACAAGCTTTAAATTTCTCCATCTGGCAGTGAATGGTTAATCTGACAATAAACGGATACTTAACCCTTCTTCTCCTCACATTTCATCTGTCTTCTGCTTCCTTTCGCTCTACATCTCGTCCATCTGTTCGTCGTCCTTGTTTAGATAATATCACAGTCAGCACTGTCAGTGATCTACTTTGCCATGGAAATAAGAAGGAAGCAGGGAGATTTTTTATAATATTAATCAAAGGACATAACTCTCGAGAATTATCTCCCATGTTGTATAGAACTTCTCAAATCTAACACAGTTTGCGCTACCCATTCAGCTGGCATAGAAGCAGATACAAAGCACAAAAACAGTAAGCTCAGAACTCTCCTCAGAACACTGTCCTGTCAGTCTGGATGAAAGGCAGTCAACACTGGTGCTACTATTGCTCTACTACTGCCATCACCACCATTACTACTACTGGAGGAGTGTTCTGAGCTTTCGGTTTTTGTGCTTTGTATCTGCTTCTATACTAGCTGAATGGGTAGCGCAAACTGTGTTAGATTTGAGAAGTTCTATACAACATGGGAGATAATTCTCAAGAGTTATGTCCTTTGATTAATACTTTGCCATGTGTTCACGTGATAAGGTCACAGTCAACACTGTCAGTGCCATTGTTCAGGTGATGAGGTCACAGTCAACACTGTCAGTGTCATGTGTTCAGGTGATAAGGTCACAGTCAGCACTGTCAGTGCCATGTGTTCAGGTGATGAGGTCACAGTCAGCACTGTCAGTGCCATTGTTCAGGTGATAAGGTCACAGTCAGCACTGTCAGTGCCATGTGTTCAGGTGATGAGGTCACAGTCAGCACTGTCAGTGCCATTGTTCAGGTGATAAGGTCACAGTCAACACTGTCAGTGCCATGTGTTCAGGTGATAAGGTCACAGTCAACATTGTCAGTGTCATGTGTTCAGGTGATGAGGTCACAGTCAACATTGTCAGTGTCATGTGTTCAGGTGATGAGGTCACAGTCAACACTGTCAGTGAACTATTTTTGCCATTTTTTTCAGGTGATTCGGCCATGCTGGAGATCACGGTGTCACCTAACATTGAGCCTGACCCCAACAACGTGTACAGCCTGCAGCTGGATGGGTCAGGGGCCTTGTACTTCTCCGACAACACGCCCCTTCAGCTGGCCCCTCTCAGTCGTCTGCCTCTCATCCAGACTGACAGAACAGTGTACAAAGCTGGGCAGCTTAGTGAGTTCTTGTTTCATGTTGTGGAAATGAGTTCTTGTTTCCTATTTCAGAAATAGCCAGCAGAATCGGCCAAGCCAAAACAGCATTCAAGAAGACGAAAAACATTCTTACCAACAGATGCCTATCAATTAACATCAGGAAGAGAGTTCTTGAATGTTATATAGAAACAATACTGTTGTACGGTTGTGAGGCGTGGACAGTCAACAAGCAAAGCCAGAACAGGATTGAGGCAGCCGAGATGTGGTTTCTAAGAAGAATGTTGAGAGTTCCATGGACAGCAAAGAAAACAAACGAGACAGTCTTGATGGAGGCAGACACGAGAAGATCATTGATAAGGAAGATTAGGAAAAGACAGGCAACATTTATAGGCCATTTTAAGAGGAAAGGGGAATTGGAGCACCTGGTCACAACAGGAAAGCTGGAGGGAAAGAGAGCACCAGGTAGACCCAGAGAGAAGATATTGGACGGACTTGCAGAGTGGCCGAAGACATAGAGGGTGGAAGAGGTGCTTGAGGCAACAAGAGATAGAAACAGATGGAAGGCCATGATCGCCAACGCCATGGCACTTGTTGATGTTGATGATTGCGGAAGGACGAGTGTCTTAAGAGGATTGACGATTTTTTTTTCTCTCTCTCTCTTTCTCTTTTTCCTCCTCATCATTATCGTTATCATCATCATCATAATCAACACATCAACATTGACATTACTTATTATCATCGTCGTTGTCGTCCTTTTCCTCGTCTACTTCTTGTACAAGTGCTCGTAATATTACGACTATTGCTACAACTACTGCTGCTGCTCCTGCAACTACTACTACTACTACTGCTGCTGCTGCTATTGCTGCTGGTGCTGCTGTTGCCACTGCTACTGCTGCTGTTGCCATTGCTGCTGCTACAACATCTTCTGCAGATGTCGCTGCTGCTGCTTCTTGTGCTACTACTGTTCTGCTACTGCCACCACCACCATTACTACTACAACCACTTCTGATTATGTATGGATGGGTTTTGTTGCC
>JAPXFY010000014.1:6156820-6166820 GCA_030674185.1 Monoplex corrugatus | reverse complement strand
AGGAAAGAAAAGGGGTCCAATCTAATCAGGTCTTACACCTATATCATATGAGAACATACATTAGACAAAGCATTAAACTTGTTTTTCTTCGAATCTGACACCAGTGTGTATGAATCAATTGCCTGATAATAAAGGATCATAAACAAGCCCAATGTTGTGCCAGATAGGGTCCGATTACGCTTTTTTGCATCTGTGGTCTAGAAATATTCTGAAGGAGAATGCCTCCAGACTCCTGGATTTTCTGAGGTTTTTTCCTCTGTTTTTATTTATTTTTTGTTTTATTTTTGTTTTTGTTTTTCGTTTGCCATTGGAAGGCCTGTAGTATAAGGATGGCTTTTTAGAACTGTTCTGTTATTTCCTCAGCAGGGAATTTTTTTTTAAAATATTGCTTGATTTTTTTGTTTTCAGCAAGGAAAAATTGACGAAAGAATGGCGTTCAGAGTGGAAGAGAATGGTAATTATGTCTGTCTTTTCTTTGTAAGAGATGGGGAGTTTGTTTAAGAGGACACACACAGACACACAGACACACACACTCGCACGTGCGCGCGCGCGCAGGTATAAATGACAATTATTGTGCGCACACAAACGCATATACAAGCAACCACATGCTCAGATACGTACATAAACGAATATATTTAGCACGCACACAAACACATTTATACTCACAAACACTTTTTGAAAATGTTCATTGTAAACGCGTTTATTTATTAACTCACATATAGCTACAGACAGTTACTCGTCATTCATGTTCCCTTCCCGAACACAGCTTATGATTACCATGCACAATTTTTAAACATGATTTATCCCAGTATTAGTTCCTGAATTTCGGTTTTTTAAGATACTGTCTCTGCACTCTTGACTTTAATTCTATATACACAACTCCACAGATGCCGTGTGACGAACATGATACATAAAGGTTAACCTGATGTAGTGGTTAGTGGTATAGACCATTTTATGAGGAAAGGGGAATTGGAGCACCTGGTCACAACGGGAAAACTGGAGGGAAGGGGGGGGGAGGGCACCAGGTAGACCCAGGGAGAAAAAACTAGACGAACTTGCAGAGTGGCTGAAGACGAGGAGGGTGGAAGAGATGCTTGAGGCAACAAGAGATAGAGACAGATGGAAGTCCATGATCGCCAACGCCATGCGGCAGGGCACCTGATGATGATGATGATGAGTGGTTAGCGCAACAGATACCATATGAAAGGTTGCGGGCTTGATTCCCCATCTGTTCTGTTACAATCACTGTGGGAAGTTTAAGTCCCTTTCAGTTCCCATCCAGAGTTGGGCGTGCTGTGGGCTCATCGGGAAGACTGGGACCACACAGTCCAGTCTTATCCACTTCGCGGATGCCTCAGTGAGGGTGTTGCGCAAATTTCCTGACCAACCACACAGGTGTCTGTATCTCTCGGGCCTCGTTAACGCAAGGATATATGTTATGATAGTAATCTTAGAGTACAGCCCTATTGCGTAGTCTCAATTCTAGACGGAATTCCACAGCATCGTGATCATCGCCGTCATCTCTATCATCATCATAGCTGTCCCCGCTTCTGTAGCCATTAAGATGGGGATAGAAAATGGGACAATCAGAAAGGTTAAGTCCGTTTCGAACTTTCTTTTTGCATAGCTCGCAGTGAAACTTCTCCTAGTATTCGCCATCTTTCTCGCCTTCACACAAAGACGAGGGTCATTTCCCTCTTCTTTCTTGTGAATGATGCCAGTGGTGGCGTCTTAATTTAGTGTTAACAGTTCATTGGTCCTTCATGGACCTACCCGCCAAATTTCATCCATTCAGAGCTAGCTGATGGTTACAGCGTGATGGAAAAGTACTGGCCAGGTACGCAAACATGCGGGCGGCCGCGGCCGGAGTGAACAGATGCGGGAGAGCTGTGTTTGGCCGGCTGCAGCCCGAGTGAATGGGATAGGGTTGCATGGCCCATCTGTGTTCGTTCGTTCTTTGATTTAACGTCTTTTCACTATAAGTGATATTAGACGATATTGGCCCATCTGTCAAGATCAACCTGCATACCTGACCTGTGGTGTTCCACAAGGATCTGTCCTTGGCCCTGTTCTTTTCACTCTTTATACCTCCCCCCTGTCCACCATCATCAACTCCCACTCTATAAAACACCATTTCTATGCTGATGACACCCAACTTCAAGACAGTGACTCACCTGATAATATACAGCGCCTGTTGACTCGCACCACTGAGTGTTACTCGGACATTAAGAACTGGATGACGTTCAACAAACTTCAGCTTAATGACGATAAGACAGAAGCTATCCTCATTGGCACCTGTCAGAAACTTTCTCAGCTGCCTCCTCTTTCTCTCCCATTATGTAACACATCAGTCCCAATTTCTGATTCAGCTAAAAACCTGTGTGTCTGCATTGACTCTACCCTGTCCATGAACAACTTTGTTTCTCAAACTGCCAGATCTTGCTACTATCATCTCCATCGTATAAGCCTGATCAGGAAGTATCTCTGTCGAAACAACTGCAAAACTCGTTCTCTTCTTCATAATGTCTCGCATTGACTATTGCAATTCACTCCTGTCTGGTCTTCCTGCCTCCACCATTCACATCCTACAGCGCATTCAAAACAATGCTGTACGCCTTGTACTCAAAAAGAAAAAAGCTGACCACATATCTCCTCTCCTGGCACAACTTCACTGGCTCCCTGTATCAAAGCGCATACAGTACAAACTAGACACCATGTGCTACAAAAGCCTCAATAACGCAGCCCCCGATTACCTGTCAAGCCTACTTGAGATCTATGTTCCCTCACGTACCCTCCGCTCTGCCTCCGATCCTCTGACTTTTCGCTTTCCACGCACCTATGGGTCGATTTTGTCAATTTTTACTTTTCGTCAAAAATGGAATATTTAATCTTTAAATTACATGTACATGCACTCAGCACTTTGTAATTCAATCGGAAAATGTATTTAAAATGCGTTTTAACCAGATAACGGCATGCTTTTTGTGTCAGAAAAAGGGATATATAAACTTAAATAACAAGACAATTACAGAAGCTTTTCACACCAATTTTTGTGTGCTATTGTGGCACGATGTGTTTTATCATGGTACAAAATTTGGTAAAGATTAGTGAAGTGCAAATACCTGTTGATAAGGTAAAACTTCACTGATGTGGTGAAAATTTTAAAACTTGATTTTCTCAAAATGGCTGTTTGCTATGTTACACACTTCAAAACCCATAATTTCCTTATTTTTAGGAGTAGAATAATAAATTTCATATGAAAAGAAAGTTAATAATCTGGACATTTTGAAAATCATGATATCCTAAAATCTGTTATTTTCACCTTAGGACTCATTTTGTTAAAACGGGTCACATTTGTTGTTGCTGTTGTAACTGATGATGATGGGTCTTGATGACGATGATGATGCCTACTGTATTGACATTCAGTGACATGACACAGACATTGATGCCATCCTAAACGATGACGTTGTGGGTTTACAGTGATGGCCAAGTTTGAGGTGACCGCACAAGTGACGCCCGATCTGCTGATCAAGGAATCTACAAACCAGAGATTGGTCACTGTCAGCGTTACTGCAAGGTTAGTTATTCTACATGTAGACAAATACATCAATAAATATATGAACATATGCACAAAAAAACAAACAAACAAAAAACAACAGTGCTGACTGGAAAGTTCTTTTTACAGTATATGTTTTTTTTTTCTGTACTGTATTTTAATCTGTGCGGGATTTTGGGAGGGGCATCTGTTTGGGGGTGGGGGGGGGGGTTGTTTTGTTTTTGTTTTTGTTTTTTGTGTGTTGATTGTTTTGTTTTTTCATACAATCTTACGCGGGCTGTTTTTTGTTTGTTTTTGTTTTGTTTTTTGTTTGTTGTTGTTGTTGTTTTTTATCAGAGCTGAGGACTCAAGATTGATATCTCATATCTCGGGTTTAATCCCAGCTCTCAGCATTAAAAAAAAATTGGCCTGTTCGCTTCCCATCTGAATGTAGTCATTATTCTGGTGGTGTCAAGGTAGTGTTTCATAAAGACTTCTTTCCCTCTTTGCCCAACACATTTACCCTACCTGCCTGTTTGAAGACGTTTCCGGCCTGTAGGGTTTTGCGCAGGCTCAGGGAGTCCACCAGATACTTGTCAGCAGATTTGGGTGAAGCGCATATGGAACTGTGCGAGTGCAATGAATCGTCCTTGAACAAGCTCTAACTCGCAAATTACAATGAGGCTTCTGATGTATGAGAGTTGGTTTCCTTTTACCACAGGCTAGCATCGTTCACATTCATCATCATCATCATCATCATCATCATCATCATCATCATCATCATCATCATCATCATCATCATCATCATCATCATGTGCCCTGCCACATGGCGTTGGCGATCATGGCCCTCTGCAAGTCGGTCCAATGTTTTCTCCCTGGGTCTACCTGGTGCTCTCTTTCCATCCACCTTTCCTGTTGTGACCAGGTGCTCTAATTCCCCTTTCCTCATACAGTGGCCTATAAATGTTGCCTGTCTTTTCCTAATCTTCCATACGAATGATCTTCTTGTGTCTGCCTCCATCAAGACTGTCTCGTTTGGTTTCTTTGCTGTCCACGGAACTCTCAACATTCTTCTTGGAAACCACATCTCGGCTGCCTCAATCTTGTTCTGACTTTGCTTGTTGACTGTCCACGCCTCACAACGTATAACATTATCGCTTCTATATAACATTCAAGAACTCTCTTCCTGATGTTAATTGATAGGCATTTGTTGATAAGAATGCTTTTCATCTTCTTGAATGCTGTTTTGGCTTGGCCGATTCTGCTGGCTATTTCTGAAGTGCATCTGCCGTCTGGTGAGATGATCGTTCCCAGATATTTGAACTTATCAACTTGTCTCAAGGTGGTATCGTTTGCTGTTATTTTGCATGAGGGGATTTTATGTTTTTTACTGATTACCATGACTTCGGTCTTCTTGCTATTTAGCTCCAATCCTTTATTTTTACTTTCTATTATATTTACAAGGTTTTCTAGGTATCTTTCATTTTCTGCAATTAGCACGGTGTCATCTGCGTAACGAATGTTGTTTATCATTCTTCCTCCAACCTTTCATCCAGGGTATTCTTCTAGGTTTCTCATTTTGCGTGAGGGGATTTCATGTTATTTACTGATTACCATGACTTCAGTCTTCTTGCTGTTTAGCTCCAACCCTTTACTTTTGCTTTCTGTTTCTATTATATTCACGTTAACCTTACAGATTTTATTTATCAATGACGATTAAAGGATCTGTTTAGCATTGAACTTGTTTGTGTGTTTTTTTTCACAGAGACGCTGAGGGAAAAGGAGTAATGGGAGAGGTGAAGGTGACTGTGGAAGGGAACCACAGAGATACCAAGTCCAGGGTAAAATTCACAGTGCTCTCCACTCTCATCTCCCCAACAGATTGTTATGAAGAGTTAATTAATTAATGCTACCAATTTTGAAGAACAAGGTCTCCCAACAGTGTAAAAATCGCTACTCACAGTTCCGTAGCTTTCGATGGCGTTCTCGCCATCTTCGTCAGCGCTCTAATGCTGTCTGCGTGAATCTCTACTCAGATCTCGCGAACATGGGATGAACCCAGTTCACGAGATCGAATCAGAGAATGGTACACCGGGGGCAGGGTGTAACGGCCCCGGTCCCTGTTGAGCGGGGGGTTGGTGGCTGCGATGTAGATAGCCTCCTTGACTCCTCGCTGGAACCACTTATTTTCTCTGTCCAGGATGTTGACATTGTCCGCACTGAATTGATGTTTTTCGGCGTGTAGGTGAGCTCCTACTGGAGAAGAGTCCCTCTTGTGTTCTGTTAGTCTCTTCTGAAGGGGGCGTTCAGTTTCACCGACATAATGTTGGTTACAGTCCTGGCAGTCTATTCTGTATATAATGCCAGCTTTGTCGAGTTTGCTGGTTTTGTCCTTGGGGGTGACCAGCTGGCTGCGTATGGTGTTGGAAGGTTTGGAATGTACAGCCACCCCCAGTTTTCTGATCTTTCTGGACAGAGCGTCACTCACACCTCCTACGTATGGGATGGTGATGTGTCCCTTGCGCTGGTGTTGTTTCACTGGCTGTTGGGATGCGGTGTTGGATTTCCTGCCTCCCGGGCTGTTCCAGGCCCACTTTTTGTAGCCCGAGATGGTGAGCACTTTTTTCAGGTGGTTTGTCTCCTTGTCTTTTGCCTCTTGGGTACTGCATATGGTGTTAGCTCTGTGGGTAAGGGTTCGAATCACTCCCAGTTTGTGTTCAAGGGGCTGGTGGCTGTCGAACTGTAAATATTGGTCCGTATGAGTTGGTTTACGGTAGACCGAGAAGGATAGAATGCCATCAGTTCTGGTGATGAGGGTGTCCAGCATGGCTATGGAGTTGTTCTGTTCCACTTCCCTCGTGAATTTGATGGCTGGGTGTTGGTTGTTCGGATGTTCTGTGAACTGTTCGACCAGTTGCTGGGGGAGGATAGTCATGGTGTCGTCTACGTAGCGCCCCCAGTATCGTGGTGGGGAGTGGAAAGAAGCCAATGCTTTCTCTTCAAAATCCTCCATGAACAGGTTGGCTACTATTGGGCTTACTGGGGAGCCCATGGCTGCTCCTTCTTTTTGTTGGTAGAATTCACCTTGGAAGGTGAAGTAGGTGGTGGTGAGGCAGCAGGACAAGAGTTCACATACGTCGTCCACTGTGAGAGATGTACGTTGGTGGAGGGTTTGGTCGTTTTGTAACCTTCGGCGTATGATCTCTATGCTTTCTTTCACTGGTACGCTGGTAAATAGGGCAGAGACATCATATGACACAAGGAGTTCATCATGAGCGAGGGTGTAGTTACTCAGTTTTTCCACTAGGTCAGCACTGTTGTGGATGTGATGATCTGTGTGTCCTACGAGAGGTGATAGGATGTCCGCCACAAATCTAGCCGTCTCATACATGATGGAACCTCTGGATGCGACTATGGGACGGAGGGGGACTTCTTTCTTGTGGACTTTGGGTAGGCCATAGAACTTGGGGACGTCGGACACAGTTGGGTATAATTTCCTGTACTGTTCTAATGACAGGCGGTCCGTCTCTTTCAGGCGTTTCAGTGTGTCTTTCAGTTTGTTGGAAAACTTGGAAGTAGGATCTTTCTTGAGGCGTTCATATGTTGTAGTATCTTCCAGAAGTTTGCTTGCCTTCTCATAGTACATGGGTCTAGGCATAATGACTGTGGCACGACCTTTGTCAGCTGGTAGGATCATCGTGGCGTGTTCGTTCTTTAAATCCGCCAGAGCCCGTCTTTGGTCCGGTGTTAAGTTGGATTTCGGTAGTTTGGCCTGTTTCATGATTCTGACACAGTCTGATCTTAAGTGTGTGGCTTCTTCTGAATTAGGGCCAATATACCTGCAAGCTGTTTCAATGCTTGTGATGAGGTCTACCACTGGAAGCTTGTTAGGGGCTACGGCGAAATTTAGTCCTTTCTCTAGTACTTCCTGTTCAGGTTTAGTGAGTTGGCGATCTGATAGATTGATCACCCACCTCTCTTTGGTCTTTCTTTTTGTTTCTTCCGGTACAGGTGTAATCTCGCTTTTGTCATTCTGTTGTCTCCTGTTGTTTTTTGGTGCTAGAAGTTCGAATTTCTTTCGATGGCGTTGGCGTACTTTGTCCCATTCTATTCGTCGTGTGTTGTTTAGCCACTCTTTGATTTCGGAGAGCATAGCATCTGGTAGTGTGCTAGAGCTCAGTCTTTCCTCGAGGTCTTGGATTTTCCCTTCCAGACAAGTGATGCGGGTGTTGATTTGCTTGATGCGTTCGTTCATGAGTGCTCGTTGTGCCCGATTGATGATATTATTTGCTGCTGTTCCTTTCATCGGAGTTTTGATTTTTAGGCTGGTGGGAAAGACGCCGTGATGTTTGCAGTGCAGTGTGAAGTGTAGATGGTTCCTGAACTTCGCTAGGGAGCGGTGTAATTTCTCTGATTCACGAAAGGTAGTGATGATCGTCCGATCGTAATCGCGAATGAGACGTAGGGGAAGTTTCAACAGTTGGGGGGTAGACATAATGCTACCAATTTGAAGAACAAGGTCTCCCAACAGTGTAAAAATCGCTAATTAATTGTTAATTAATTGTTGTCTGTTATTGATGGACACCGTTAACCTTAATGTTCTGAATTCTTAATTGTTATTGTTATTGTTCTCCTTCTTACATTCAAATTATCACTACCCCTTCCCATCCCCGTCCCCCACCCTTTTTTTTTTTCTCCCTGTGTGTGTGTGTGTGTGTGTGTGTGTGTGTGTGTGTGTGTGTGTGTGTATGTGTGTGTGTGTGTGTGTGTGTGTGTGTGTGTGTGTGTGTGTGTGTGTGTGTGTGTGTCTAAAATCACTATTGTGAACAGACATTAAATAAAGATTCCATTCCATTCCATCTCCCCAGCAGCCCTCTCCCCACACTCTCACATACAGAGAACTGTATAGACATGTACATAAGTCTACAATGTATCAATCATTACACACGCACGTGCACTCACACACAAGCGTGCACGCACACAAGTGGTGTATGTGGCGTTTTGATTAATTTAAAGCAAATTCCTATAACATTAAAAACCCGGGTTTGAATCATGGATAGTTCTCTGTCTCTGTCTGTCTGTCTGTCTGTCTATCTGTCTCTCTCTCTTTCTCTCGCTCGCTCGGTCTCTCTCTCTCTCTCTTTGTCTGTCTGTATTCTCTCTCTCTGTCTTTCTTTCTCTCTCTTTCTCTCTCTCTCTCTCTCTCTCTCTCTCTATGTCTTTCTCTCTCTCTCTCTCTCTGTCTTTCTCTGTCTCTGTCTCTCTGTCTCTGTCTCTCTGTCTCTATCTGTCTCTCTCTCTGTCTCTGTCTCTCTGTGTGTCTCTCTGTCTCTGTCTCTCTCTCTCTGTCTCTCTCTGTCTTTCTTTCTCTCTCTCTCTCTGTCTTTCTTTCTCTCTCTCTCTCTCTGTCTTTCTCTGTCTCTCTGTCTTTCTCTGTCTCTCTGTCTCTCTCTCTAGTATTCGGGATCTGTTGCTATCATCATGGCATTTGCTGGTGTCAGCGTATATGGAACTTTATCGAGTGCAGAGATTATGTATTAAGAAAACTGAAACCGAGTAATGTGGACATGAAATATTAGATTAATATGACTTGTAAGATAAACAGGCAAAACGTTTGAAAGGCGTATAATAGAACGTTAACTTTCAGTTTCATTTTCAATTTCTCGAAATGACGTTTCGGGGCTCGGAATGAATTCCATATGCGCTATTGTCACAGGTGCCATTGATGGAGAAAATTCAGAATGATCACGGCACACGCCTTAAGCCTGCACATAAACCCATGAACTGGCTAGGTCCTGAGGTCTTTTCTGGATAGTTCCATAACCCTGAGGTGGCAGGGGAGCGAGATGACAGAGACCTCAACTTTTCCCGGGGCCAGCACCACGAGGGCGGCGCCCATCGCCTCTCCTTGCTTCATTTTCATATTCATATTCACATTTTTACCAAGACTTCAGAAAGGCAAGAAGGCTAATTAGTCTTCAAGGGGTGGAACCTGGGAAATCAACCTATCTCTCAATGTTTTATACCAAGGCAACCGGCCAATGCCCTGCTCTTCACGATTTCCATCTGCCGTGGGATCTTTAGCCTGCGCAGCCAGAAAATACACGGGTCCGACTCGTTTTTCGTCCTCTTCCGAAGGACTAGACGTTCAGTTTGATTTTCCGGTCAAGCTGAGGAAAAAAGCCGAGGCTTCTACGGAGAGCGAACCCTGGAACCTGGAGTTAAGTTATTGGCAGGCGAACGTCTGAACCATTCTGACACTCTTCTCCCTGAACGTTAAGATCATCATCATCATCAGGTGCCTTGCCACATGGCGTTGGCGATTATGGACTTCCATCTGTCTCTATCACTTGTTGCCTCAAGCATTTCTTCCACCCTCTTTGTCCCTAGCCACTCTGCAAGTCCGTCTAGTATCTTCTCCCTGGGTCTACCCGGTGCTCTCTTCTCCTCCAACTTTCCCGTTGTGAC
>JAPXFY010000014.1:6146820-6149320 GCA_030674185.1 Monoplex corrugatus | reverse complement strand
AGATGGAAGGCCATGATCACCAACGCCATGTGGCAAGGCACCTGAGGATGATGATTCAGTAATTTACAATCCGTTTTCACTGTAGTGACCGTCTACCATTGCCCTCGTTCACGTCGTTTCATTTCATCTGATTCTTCTTCGGGGTCACGGTGACCTCGAGAAGTACAAAATCTGTCTGTAAAAAAATGCTTGTCTCACAAGACAGAGAGTGAGAATGGTTTGGCCATGTTGTTCGTTTTTATTGAAATAATCTTTATTCTGAAACTTTCTTTTATTTGTTTTAAACAAACAATCCAGACAAATACAAAACAAAAATAGCAAAGTCTAGCTGCACTTTTATTGAAATAATTTGTTTTTTTGGCATTTTATAGTTTATTCGTCATATTACAACCATTCAGTATGATGTGATTATTGCTTTTGCTGGGGAAAACGACATGGTTATGTTTTAGAGATATCCATATAACAAGCACTTCTACGAAAAAATCCCCTTGACAGACAATCATCATCATCAGGTGCCTTGCTGCATGGCGTTGGCGATTATGGACTTCCATCTGTTTCTATCTCTTGTTGCCTCAAGCATCTCTTCCACCCTCTTTGTCTTCAGCCATTCTGCAAGTCTGCCTAGTATCTTCTCCCTGGGTCTACCTGGTGCTCTCTTTCCCTCCAGCTTTTCCGTTGTGACCAGGTGCTCCAATTCCCCTTTCCTCATAAAACGGCCTATAAATGTTGCCTGTCTTCTCCTAATCTTCCTCATGAATGATCTTCTTGTGTCTGCCTCCATCAAGACTGTCTCGTTTGTTTTCTTTGCTGTCCATGGAACTCTCAATATTCTTCTTAGAAACCACATCTCGGCTGCCTCAATCTTGTTCTGGCTTTGCTTGTTGACTGTCCACGCCTCACAACCGTACAACAGTATCGGTTCTATATAACATTCAAGAACTCTCTTCCTGATGTTAATTGACAGGCATTTGTTGGTAAGAATGCTTTTCATCTTCTTGAATACAGACAATACTAATGGTAAGTTGTATTTATTTGCAAGTGTGTTATTTTTGTCGTAATCGATTGACCATGTGAAGTTCAGACTGCCCTCCTTGTTGGAGAGAGCGCGTCGCCGCAGTGCCGCGCCACCATTTTTTCAACGTGTGTATTTTTCCGGGGTTTTCTACAGAATTAGGCCAGGGACTACTCAGTCAACAAGCAAAGCCAGAACAAGATTGAGGCAGCCGAGATGTGGTTTCTAAGAAGAATGTTGAGAGTTCCATGGACAGCAAAGAAAACAAACCAGACAGTCTTGATGGAGGCAGACACAAGTAGATCACTCATAAGGAAGATTAGGAAAAGACAGACATCATTTATAGGCCATTTTATGAGGAAAGGGGAATTGGAGCACCTAGTCACAACAGGAAAGCTGGATGGAAAGACAGCACCAGGTAGACCCAGGGAGAAGATATTAGACGGACTTGCAGAGTGGCTGAAGACAAAGAGGGTGGAAGAGGCGCTTGAGGCAACAAGAGATAGAGACAGATGGAAGGTCATGATCGCCAACGCCATGTAGCAAGGCACCTGATGATGATGATGAATGATGATGATGATGATGCTCTCTATAATTTTCCATTGTTTTTTATTCTTTCTCCCCATTTATAGCCGTGTGTGTGTGTGTGTATGTGTGTGTGTGTGTGTGTGTGTGTGTGTGTGTGTGTGTGTGGTGTGTGTGTGCGTGGGCATGTGTGCGTGCGTGCGTGGTGTGTGTGTGTTTCAGCGCTTAGATTTGATTTTATCAAGATTTTGCGCTATATAAATATTGTAATTATTATAAATTATTATTAATTATTATTATTATGATAATTCGTTTGTCGCTAGAAGATTTTGAATGTATGCTAAGCGCCTGCTGTACACTTTCTGTACAGAACCTCATTTTACGCCTCATCCTAAAGACTGGCTCCTGTAGACTATCACTAAAGATCTTGTGGAAGGGGGAGACAATCCCTATCCGGTCCGTGATTCGAGGCCCGGTTTTCTGGTGTCCTAGGCAGGTACTTAAGGGGGCACGGTCACCCCAAAATTCAGTACCCATACTATATCAAACTGTGTTGGGCAACTAATTCAGATACAGCCTTTAAATTTTGCCTGAGGGTCAGCAAGAGGCAGTGTTTTAGTATGATATAAGTCATTGTTCTCTGATGATAGTGCAAGTATATAAAAAAAATTAAAAAAATTAAAAATATACTTCCGCAACATACCAAAATGTACTACATAGTGTAAGGCTTACCCCCATAAAACTAACAAAGACTGGAGTGCAATATTTTGCACACATAAAGAGTGTAAGTGTGGCTACTGCATGAAGCACTATCTTTTTCCTGGGCCATCAACTTTCTGTAGGACAGCTTGACCAAATTTTCACAAAAATTCAGCAAAAAATTATGATTTTCATACCCCCTATAACTGAGCTCGTATAAAGCATAGACAGAAGATTTTGCTTCCTACCATAGGCACTAGACCC
>JAPXFY010000014.1:6131820-6134320 GCA_030674185.1 Monoplex corrugatus | reverse complement strand
TGGACAAAAGGGCAAACAGAGTGAGTTTGCTGACTGTTTGTCTGTATCTGTCTGTCTGTCTGCATCTGTCTGTCTGTATCTGTCTGTCTGTCAGTCTATACCTGTGTCTACACAGGTACCGAATTAGGATATGTCTTGCTGAGGTGATTGTTCCTACATGTTATGCAGTGATAGTTCGTTGTCTCTCTCCCTCATCTCTCTCTTCTCCCTTCTCTCTCTCTCTCTCTCTCTCTCTCTGTATCTCGCTGTCTATCTATCTATCTCTCTATCTATCTATCTATCTTTCTATCTATCTATCTCTCTATCTATCTATCTATCTCTCTATCTATCTCTCTATCTCTCTATCTATCTATCTATCTATCTATCTATCTATCTATCTCTCTATCTATCTATCTATCTATCTATCTCTCTATCTATCTATCTATCTATCTATCTCTCTATCTATCTATCTCTCTATCTATCTATCTCTCTATCTATCTATCTATCTATCTCTCTCTATCTATCTATCTATCTATCTATCTCTATCCTATCTATCTCTTTCTATCTATCATCTATCTTCTTCTATCTATCTATATCTATCTATCTCTCTCTATCTATCTATCTATCTATCTATCTCTACTCTCTACTCTCTATCTATCTATCTATCTATCTATCTATCTATCTATCTATCTATCTCTCTCTATCTATCTATCTCTATCTCTCTATCTATCTCATCTATCTCTCTATCTATCTATCTCTCTATCTCCTATCTATCTATCTATCTATCTCTCTATCTATCTATCTTCTATCTCTATCTATCTCTCTCCCCCACCTCTTCTACACACAGAGTTATGTTTATTCTTATTAATCACACACACACTTATCATAACACACACAACAACAAACACACACACACACACACACACACACACCACACACACACACACACACACACACCACTACACACACACACACACACACACACACACAACACACACACACACACACACACACACACACACACACAACACACACACACACACACACACACACACACACACTAATATCGTCTAATATCACTTATAGTGAAAAGCCTGCAGGACAAAAGAGAAGAGAAGAGAAGACAAGAGAAGAGAAAAGAAGACAAGAGAAGACAAGCAAAAAGAAGAGAAGACAAGACAAGACAAGAGAAGACACGAGAAGAGAAGAGAAAAGAACAAAACAGAAGACAAGACAAGAGAAAAGAAGACAAGAGAAGACAAGAGAAGAGAAGACAAGACAAGAGAAGAGAAGAGAAAACAAGAGAAGAGAAGAGAAAAGAACAGCAGAGAAGACAAGAGAAGAGCAGACAAGAGCAGACAAGAGAAGAGAAAAGAAGAGAACAGAAGAGAACAGAAGACAAGAGAACAGAAGACCAGAGAAGAGAAGAGAAAGACCAGAGAAGAGAAGAGAAGACAAGACAAGAAAAGAGAAGAGAAGAGAAGACCAGAGAAGAGAAGAGAAGACAAGACAAGAAAAGAGAAGAGAAGAGAAGAGAAGAAGAAAGAAAGACAAGAGAAGACAAGAGAAGAGAAGACAAGAGAAGAGAAAAGAAGACAAGAGAAGAGAAGACAAGAGAAGAGAAGACAAGGAAGAGAAGACAAGAGAAAACAAGAGAAGAGAAAAGAAGAGAAGAGAAGACAAGAGAACAGAAGACAAGAGAAGAGAAGACAAGAGAATAGAAGAGAAGAGAAAACAAGAGAAGAGAAGACAAGAGAAGAGAAGACAAGAGAACAGAAGAGAAGAGAAGACAAGAGAAGAGAACAGAAGAGAAGACAAGAGAAGAGAAGAGAAGAGAAGAGAAAACAAGAGAAGAGAAGACAAGAGAAGAGAAGACAAGAGAATAGAAGAGAAGAGAAAACAAGAGAAGAGAAGACAAGAGAAGAGAAGAGAAGAGAAGACAAGAGAACAGAAGAGAAGAGAAGACAAGAGAAGAGAACAGAAGAGACGACAAGAGAAGAGAAGACAAGAGAAGAGAAGAGAAAAGAAGAGTAGACAAGAGAAGACAAGAGAAGAGAAGAGAAGAGAAGAAGATCAAACCTGAAAACGGTTCATCTGCTTATTCTACTACCCTAATAAACAGACACTTCACACAAATTGTACTTCGGCAGCTGTAACAGCCCCATAACATTTCAAGGCTTATGATTCATTCCTCGTGGTTAAAAACTCTTTGACGACGGGCTACTTCGATCGAAGTAACAGCTTAGCTCTCACTGAGGACGGGCTACTTCAGTCATAGTAACAGACGTTCTAGGGTATATAACTCCCGCTACTTTTGTTATGCTAATGATTTAGTAGTTGGCAGTTGCTTCCCTTATGGAGGGAACTTCCGTTGAACGCTTCAGCTACGTTTTGCCGGTTTCTTTGTCTAAAATCGATGGATAAATTCACTTGCAACCGGTTCTCAGTGATTTCACTGTGGCAACCCTAGACCAGCAGGAGAGCTCAGCTGTGGCATGTGCAGTCACAATAGAGTTAAGAT
>JAPXFY010000014.1:6121820-6124320 GCA_030674185.1 Monoplex corrugatus | reverse complement strand
CCTTGACTTAGTCCGCAAATTGTTGTTTGTTTGTTTGTTTGTTTGTTTGTTTTTTTGTTTGTTTGTTTGTTTGTTTGTTTTTTCCATCCAATATTTTCTCCCTGGGTCTACCTGATGCTCTCTTTCCCTCCAGCTTTCCCGTTGTGACCAGATGCTCCAAATCCCCTTTCCTCATAAAATGGCTTATAAATGTTGCCTGTCTTTTCCTAAAATTCCTTATGAGTGATCTTTTTGTGTCTGCCTCCATCAAGACTTGTCTCGTTTGTTTTCTTTGCTGTCCATGGAACTCTCAACATTCTTCTTAGAAACCACATCTCGGCTGTCTCAATCTTGTTCTGACTTTGCTTTTACTGTCCACGCCTCACAACCGTATAACATTATCGGTTCTATATAACATTCAAGAACTCTCTTCCTGATGTTAATTGATAGGCATTTGTTGGTAAGAATGTTGTTTTGGCTTGGCCGATTCTGCAGGCTATTTCTGAAACCATATGCGCTCGCAAGGTTTCTATTTGGAAGGGGGACCACGACCTTTGAAACGTTTATGCTGACACCACCAAAAATGACTGGAGCATTAAGATTATTTGTGTACCTTCATTTGGGATCTCAGGCCAAAGTCTGATGTACACAGGCAGCCGCATATAGACACTCAATGGAACGCTCTGCCGAGTTGGTTCTGCAGCTAATAAATCCAATTTTTATGCTGTGTACTGTGAATGTTATATAGAACCAATACTGTTATACGGTTGTGAGGCGTGGACAGTCGGCAAGCAAAGCCAGAACAACATTGAGGCAGCCGAAATGTGGTTTCTAAGAAGAATGTTGAGAGTTCCATGGACAGCAAAGAAAACAAACGAGACAGTCTTGATGGAGGCAGACACAAGAAGATCATTGATAAGGAAGATTAGGAAAAGACAGGCAACATTTATAGGCCATTTTATGATGAGAGGGGAATTGGAGCACCTGGTCACAACAGGAAAGCTGGAAGGAAAGAGAGCACTAAGTAGACCCAGGGAGAAAATATTGGACGGACTTGCAGAGCGGCTGAAGACAAAGAGGATGAAAGAGGTGCTTGCGGCAACAGGGGAAAGAGACAGATGGAAGGCCATGATCGCCAACGCCACGTGGCAAGGCACCTGATGATGATGATGATTATGGTTTTGCGTGGACTGAAAGAGTCCGTAGATAACAGATGGCAGATTGGGGGGAGCGCGTATGGAATGTTCTAGTTCCATGGACAGCAAAGAAAACAAACGAGACAGTCTTGATGGAGGCAGACACAAGAAGATCATTGATAAGGAAGATTAGGAAAAGACAGGCAACATTTATAGGCCATTTTATGATGAGAGGGGAAATGGAGCACCTAGTCACAACGGGAAAGCTGGAGGGAAAGAGAGCACCAGGTAGACCCAGGGAGAGAATGCTGGACGGACTTGCAGAGTGTCTGGGGATGAGGAGGGTGGGGGAGATGCTAGGGGCAACGAGAGATAGAGATGGATGGAAGTCCATGGTCGCCAATGCCATGCGGCAGGGCACCTGATGATGATGATGATAGGGACTATGCTACAATCATTTTGGATCTCATCCGTCACATGGCGTAAGTGCATATGGATTTATTCTAAGCACGGAGACGCCATCTTGAGGGCCTGAAACCGATTCTGAAACTGTCTTCACGCTATCTTGAGGGCCTGAAACAGACTCTGAAACTATCTTCACGCCATCTTGAGAGACTGAAACTGACTCTGAAACTATCTTCACGCCATCTTGAGAGACTGAAACTGACTCTGAAACTATCTTCACGCCATCTTGAGAGACTAAAACTGCTTCTGAAACTATCTTCACGCCATCTTGAGAGACTAAAACTGCTTCTGAAACTATCTTCACGCCATCTTGAGAGACTGAAACTGACTCTGAAACTATCTTCACGCCATCTTGAGAGACTAAAACTGCTTCTGAAACTATCTTCACGCCATCTTGAGAGACTGAAACCGACTGGGTTTTTTTCCGTTTGGTTTGTTTCACATTATTTTGTTTTGTTCAGGTGCAGGTTCTACAGAGTGTTTTCACTGTGTAGTTTTTAACATTTTTTACAATAAGAAAAAATATTCCAACTTCAATCTTGCCGTGTGTGTGTCTGTGTGCGTGCACGCGTGTACGCACTTCCACCACTTTCTTCTTCCATTTCTTCCTCCCAGTCCGACCAGCTGTCAGTCAGATCAGACGGGACATAACACTACTATCTTTGTGTAATACTGTGGTTTCAGGTTTCAAACTGATCAATGCTACAATCTTTGTGTAGTGCAGTGATTTCAAGTTGAAAGTCATCAGTGCTACTATCTTTGTGTAATAAAGTGGCTTCAAGTTTCAGGTCTTCAGAACTACTATCTTTGTGTAATAAAGTGGTTTCAAGTTTCAGGTCTTCAGAGCTACTATCTTTGTGTAATAAAGTGGTTTCAAGTTTCAGGTCTTCAGAGCTACTATCTTTGTGTAATAAAGTGGT
>JAPXFY010000014.1:6119970-6121720 GCA_030674185.1 Monoplex corrugatus | reverse complement strand
TGATGTTGAGATGATGATGATTTAGTAATAATTTATTTTTTACATGAAATATTAAATAGAGCGCTAAAAAGTGTGAGGGGTGTGATAAGATCTTTGACCTGTCAACAAGATCGGTTCTATGTAGATTCGGGAAACTCTCTTCCTGATGTTGATTAAAGGGCATTTGTTGGTAAGAACGCTTTTCTTTATGAATCTGTTTTGGCTCGGCCGATTCAGCTGGCTATTTCTGATTGCTTCTACCTTTGGGTGGTGACCATTTTGATATTTAAAACTTATCAACCTGTCTGTCTTAACTATTTGTCCCCAGGTGTTCTTGGGTTTCCTGCTTTTTTTTATCGGTTATTCTTTTTCACCAGTTCTTGGTCTGTTTTGTTGTTTTTTATTGTCTATTTATTTATACACCCTTCTTGGTTCTGTCTTTGTTGTTTTCTTATTGTCTATTCATTTATCACCAGTTCTTGGTTTGTCTTTGTTGTTTTCTTATCTGTCTATTTATTTATCCCAGGTTTTAAAAACCCCCCTGTGTGATAAACTGGACGGAGTGGTCAACCCCAGGGGAGCCCTTGTTTGTGTGCGAATGCATGATGTGGTTTTTCCCTTTTTTTTTCCCCTGTTAAAAGACTGCTATGCATTGAAAGGGTTTTGGGCCCCCTTTCTGTCTATTTATCCCAGTATTCTTGGGTCTTTCTTCTTGGTCTGTTTTTTTCACCGGTATTCTTGGGTTTTCCCCTCTTTTGGTTGTTTATTTATCCCCAGGTTTTCTTGGGTCTTTCTTCTTGGTCTGTTTTTTATCCCCAGGTATTCTTGGGTTTTCCCTTCTTGGTCTGTTTATTTATCACCAGGTATTCTTGGGTCTTCCCCTCTTGGTCTGTTTATTTATCCCAGGTTTCTTGGGTTTCCTGTCTTGGTTTTTTTTTATTTATACCAGGTTATTCTTGGGTTTCCTTTTGGGGTTTTTTTATTTATCACCGGTTTTTGGGTTTCCTTCTTGGTCTTTTTTTTTTATCCCAGGTTTTTCTTGGGTTTCTCTCTTGGTTTGTTCATTTATCACCGGTATTCTTGGGTCTTCCTTTCTTGGTCTGTTTATTTTTCAACCAGGTATTCTTGGTTCTTCCTCTCTTGCTTTTGATTGTCGTTTATTTATTACCAGGTATTTCTTGGGTCTTCCGTTTGTTTTGATCTTCTGTTTATTCATCACCGGTATTCTTGGGTCTTCCTATCTTGTTTTGATCTTGTCAATTGATTTCTGTTCAACCTCAGGGGTGTGGGGCGATTCTACCGGCGGGGAGAGGGCAGAGAACAACCCGCCCCAGTGACAGGGGGCACAACGACGAAAATTGAGGGTCACCACCAGAACCCCATGGTAAGCCTGCGGTCCAGAAAGTGCAGGCCTGTGTTAAAAGTGAGTCTGTCTGCTGTGTGTGTGTCTGTTCGTGTCTGTTGGTGTCTGTGTGTGTGTCTGTCTGGTCTGTCTGTTGTGGTTGTGTGTCTGTCTGTGTGTCTGTTGGTGTTGTTGTGTGTCTGTTCTTCTTTGATGTGATGATGTGATGATGATGATGATGATATAACAATAAACATAAAATGTTAACCATAATACACGTAACAGTTTTAATAATTATTAATTCCCATCGTGTGGTTTCGTGATAGGGACCTAACCTATTACGGCATGGTGGTCATGTGCCTGACGCTGCCATCAGGGTTACGTACCAGAGGACTTGCAGCAGAAGAGGGCAACCGGACAGGCTGCCAG
>JAPXFY010000014.1:6104970-6109970 GCA_030674185.1 Monoplex corrugatus | reverse complement strand
CATCAACAACCATTTCGTGTCGTTTCCAGATATTAGGTCGGAGGCGGACATTCACATCGGATGTTCAGATGGCAGCTGCGTTTGTACTGGTGATGGGTGTGGAGCGGGTCACGCGGTCAAAGGGGCAATACTCTCTCCTTGCCTCGTTGTTGCCTTGGTCTGCTTTAGTGTGGTTTTCTCCCTTGTGTCTGCTGCGTAATGGATTGTGAATAACAAATAAGACCTATTTTTTGTGATTTTCTTCTGTCGTTTCGTTTTTGTTTTTCTTTTTTTTTTTTTTTTTTTTTTTTAAAGTTCTTTACCTTGGGAGGGACTGTGTCTCAATACTTACCAGATGTTATGACGATCATCAAGTTTTATCAGAAATGTTTGTGTCAGCTGATTCTTCCATGAAATAGTGTCTGTTGTGCACAATAAACAGCTTATTTGCGTGTGTGTGCGCGCGGGGTGGGGTGGGTGGGGGGGAGGAGGATCTGGAGAGATGAGGATAGGGAACTGTTGGTTTGTTTTTTTGAAGTTCATCATGTTGTCCATCAGACAGCGCTGGGTAATTATATCACCATCTTTGGGCGAATCAGGCGAAGATGTTGATCGGTACCAGTGACTGTCTTGGGAGCTATATTTTGTTTTTATTTGTTTGTATGGTTCGTGTGTATGTGTCTTTATACGACTTTCTTTGTTATTCAGATGATTGACATTGATAACTGATTCAGACGAGTGATTAACTTTGTCAGCACTAAAACTGATGGTCAGTTCAAGAATAAAAGACTGTGTCAATCTTGAACATGAGACCAATATATTGTATGAATTTCTCTCCTCCCTCGTGGTTGTGTGTGGGTGTAGTTGCAGGGTATAGGGGTAGACGTGGGCATTCTTTTATTGAGGAATGTTCTGAGCTTGCAATTCTGTGCCTTGTGGCTGTGTCTATGCTAGCTGAATGGGTAGGCCTAGCGCAAACTGTTTTGGATTTGAGAAATTCTACATGGGAGATAACTCCGTGACTCTCAAAAGTTATGTTGCTTAAGTTGATGGTCCTGTCTTTTGGCTGTTTGAGATATGGGTATGAGTGTGCACTTATGTGTGTGCCTGTATGTCTATCAGATGTGTTTGAGGCTATTGTTTCCTTTTCATTGTTTGGTTTTTTTTTTAAAGCAGTGCTGTCTATATGTGACCTCCCATCACGAAATCAGTCTTAACTAGCATTTTGGGTATTTTGATATATACATATCACTGGAAAGTGTACATTCTGCTGATTATTTTGGTACTTGAATAAAGCTTGTACTCCAAAAAAAAATGTAGAAGTTATGTATGTTTAAAGTCATTAAGTTGTATGACGGCCATTTTGAGAAAATGGCTTCTAAAGTTTTTGTGTGCTCTCCTATACATTTTCCTTAAATTTCTTTATTTGGTAGCTTTGACCCAGTTTGTTTCTAATTTTCGCTGTCATTATCTGAAAGGTGCATCAAAGAGCTTTCTGTAGATATTACATGTGCGGGTACTGTACACGTTACGGTTCATAATAAGAGACAAAAATAGGTACTTTTGGTAGGAAATTGTGTTCTTTCTGCTGAGATCAGTGCATTAAAATACCAATTTAGATTGATAATATTTTTTCAAGAAAAAAAATGTCTGTGGGGGATAGATTATAGTCTACAGAAATCAGTTTTGAGAAAGTCAGAACACCCCAGATAGACCCTCAGTCACCTTTTCAGCTCCTAGTGCTGTTCGACTGACTGCGAGTTAAGACTGATTTCGTGGTGGGGAGGTCACATATAATGTGTGAAGTTGCGGTTGCCGCTGAATGATGCTTGTTTGTTTTATCACATTATTCAGTCACACAACGTGAAACACGTCTGGCACTCAAGTTTTGATTGTAATTATTTTCAACTTTTTAGGGACACTGTATCAATAACATTACTAACAGTGATCACCATGAAACCAGGCCTTCACATCCAGACAGCTGCTATCCTGGAGTTGCTTCCCTTCGACTTTCAGCCAGCGTCCTTAACAACGTTATATTATATATGATAATTTTTTTTTTTTATTTATTTATTTTATTATGTATGATAATTATATACATTTCTGTTTATAAACCCGCCGACATCTGCTACCTTGGAGTTGCTTCCCTTCTACTTTGAGCCAGCGTTCTTAACAACGTTATATTATGTATGATATAATTATACATATTTGTTTACAAACCCGTTGACATCTGCTATCCTAGAGTTTGCTTCCCTTCTACTTTGAGCCCGCGTCCTTAACAACGTTATATTATGCATAATATATACATATCTGTTTACAAACCCGCCTTCATCTTACCGTCTCTCTTTGTTTTGTAAATAAGTTTGAAATCCGTTCTATTTATTTGTTAATGTTATTTGTTTGTTTATTCGAGTATCTTGTTTTGTAAATGATTTTTTTTTATCATCCGTTTTTGTAAAGATATATTATTTCATTATATTGTACATTTCCACACTACCACACTAATGTTTTAATAAATTTTAGCATGTTAACCTGTGTGTTTGATAATGTGCGCTTTTAAGTGTTTTACAGTTTCAAATTGTATTCATATTTGTGAAGATTTTTGTGTCTGCTTGTTGTAGTGTGTAATTGTTTGTGGATAAATTGAATAATAGCTTCAACTATCTTAAGATTGTCTGTTGATTGTCGGTGATGATTCTTTCACAACGAAGAATTAGTATCATTGTCATTACTTTTCTTTGTTTGAAACGCTCTTAGAAACGTTTTGATAAAGCTTTCATACCATGTGCTTATTGAATTTTTGTTTTTACAGCTTCTTTTGTGTGATGTGTTCTGTGATAGCAATTGATTAAAAGTTGTTTCACACCAATACATATTAAATTATTTGTGTTGTAACTTGTTTTGAGATCTTACAAAAACTGTAAGTTGATCGATGAATCTGTTGTTTTTTTTATTTGTTTTTTTGTTTCTGTTTTTTGTTTTTTTTTGTTTTTGCTTTTTGTTTCAAATATGAATAATGTATATGATAGTGCCCTTGTTTTTTTGTTTTTTGTTTGTTTGTTTGTTTTTTCTTTTATACAATGATATGTGGATTTGATACTGAAGAGTTCTTACATTGAAGTTTTCTGTATGATAGTGCCCTTTTTATATAAAAATGATATGTTGGATTTGATACCGAAGATTCCGTTATGGACCATCAGTTTCTATAATTTTGCGAAGATCCTTCAGAAGAAAGAAAGGAATTTTATCATCTTTAAAACTGCTGTCCGAATATGGACCTATCTCGATCTTGTTCATGTCTGTGGCACATAAGGATTCCGGTAGAGACCTCCACTGCCATCGTTTGGCCACGAGAGTGCTTGCCCGGCTGAATGTGCCCCAGATAAGCTGCGTTAGAATTATCACATCTTTCTTTTTCTCCCGTCACTGAAAACGGTCTTAATAATAATAACATCGGAATGAGTTGATAGAATAATAAGAATTCATCACGCTTTACTTAGCCTTCTAGTACCCTAAAGCCGTTTATGGCTCTGTACAGTGTTAAGAATAAGAAATTATTACATAAAAATAATGACTTAAAAGTAGCAGGCGGGTGTAATTTTCTTCTTCTTTATATTATATATATATGTATATTTACAAAGTTACTGCACTTGCATGCTTCAAATTTGAAACACACACACACACACACACACACACACACACACACACACACACACACACACGCACGCACGCACGCACGCACGCACGCACACACACACACACGCACGCACGCAACACACACACTCACTCACTCACTCACTCACTCACACTCACACACACACACACACACACAACACACACACACACACACACACACACACACACACTCACACTCACACACACGCACATACATAGACTAAGCATTATTTTGAAAAGTAGTTTGTTGTTGTTGTTGTTGTTGTTGTTGTTGTTGTTGTTGACGATGTTTTGTTTGTGTTTTTTCACGCTTTATTGACTATTCAGTTACTATTCATCGTCTGTAAGTATGTCCTGTTATCGTTGTTGGGTCAGGACATTTATATCTTATTGATTTTCCTAATCCAGGACATTAGGGCCTATTGAATCGCACTGTGTCCTATTGATTTTCTTAATCTGGGACATTTTGTCTTATTGATTTCCTAAGTAGAGGACATTGTGTTTTTGATGATGTTCTTAATCCAAGACGTTTTAAATTGTAACCTGTTAATTTTCGCAATCCAAGATGTTGTGTCCTATTGATTTTTTTGTAATCCAGGCCTTTAGGTCGTATTTGATTTCCTCCCAATCCAGGACATTATGTCCAATAAATTTTCTTAATTTAGAACAATTGTCCTATTGGTTTTCTCAGTCCAGGACATTTCGTTCTATTCCTGGAACATCATTGTGGATGCAAAACTTGAGACAGTTAAAAATAGTCAAAACTGACGTGTATAATTTCGTGTAGGCTTACTCTAAGATTTTTTTGTAATAATTCCTCAGGTAAAATTTCACGATTGAAACAGGCTGGATGCAGTGTGACGTTGATATTTGTGCATGAACAATTGTTATGTTCGTAATTTGTAGAGGGGGCATTTTGGTATAAAGTGATGTAGATTCTCTTTTCAGTGACAACGAAAAGCTGACGATTTATTGAATTTGAAGTAAAAAAAAAAACAAGTTTTGTATGTTTTGTTGATTGATGATGCAGAGTCGTGTATTTTGGGCAAATAAATAAACTGTAAAATGTTGTTCAGTGTCAGAGTGTGCATGGATATCCGTGTGTTTGAGTTTGTGTTTATGCATGTGTATGTGAGAGAGAGAGAGAGAGAGAGAGAGAGAGAGAGAGAGAGACAGAGAGAGAGAGAGAGAGAGAGGGACAGACCGACTGACAGACTTATAGCGAGAGAATCAGACTTCATTTTATTACTCAAAGATAGTAGCATTAGGTCCTATTGAACCTGTCTTACAGTTAGTTCTTACTACTTCACACATAAACTATAAGCATTAAAAAATGTTAAATTGGA
>JAPXFY010000014.1:6064970-6102470 GCA_030674185.1 Monoplex corrugatus | reverse complement strand
AGAGGGGGTTGAGTGAGGTTAGGATTTTATGCAGAGGAGAAAAGGTGAGTTTTGAGAGCGGACTTGAAGGAGGCAAAAGTATGTAGGCATAGCCCTTTCTTCTGTCTTTGTTGTGTAGCTTATAGGTCTATACGTGTGAGCTTATATTCACTGCGGCCATCACAATTACTCTTTTAAGATAACACAGTAATCTGGTATATTTTTAAACGCTCTCACCTGTCTCACCTATCGGCGTTACCGGGTTCAGTATTGGCCGCTGCACTCAGTGACACAGCACCAGGTAGACCCAGGGAGAGAATGCTAGACGGAATTGCAGAGTGGCTGGGGATGAGGAGGGTGGGGGAGATGCTAGGGGCAACAAGAGATAGAGATGGATGGAGGTCCATGGTCGCCAACGTCATGCGGCAGGGCACCTGATGATGATGATGATGACTCAGTGACACATCCACCCTCTCCCAAATGGCTCTGTCTTGACTTTTGTGGACAACTTCTTGAATCTTTAGGCCACTGATGTTGGTTATGTTCTCGTAGTATAAGACTGGAGGTCTGCCTTTCTTCCTTTATGCCTCTGATTTTCCTTGAAAATTATTGCCATGAGGTCTGTGTTTTTGTTGCGTGACACATGGCCAATGTATTTTAGTCTTCTCTTGTTGATGTCTGCTAGTAATTTTGTGATGGTATCAAATTCTTCCAGGACACTTCCATTAGTTCGTCTATCTGTCCATTTTGACACGTAGTAGTCTCCGATAAAACCACATCTCTGCTGTCTCAATTCTTTTACAGTCAGCTGCGAAGCCATAAATCATGACTGGCCAGATCAAACATTTTAGGAGTTTAATTTTCAGGCCATTTGGTATCCTGTGTCTTTCCAGGTATTGTTGAGTTGGACCATTTTTTGCCTTGCCATTCCAATTCTTATTTTGTTGTGTTTAGAACAGGTTCCATCATCAGTCTTTACAGAAACAAGATATTTAAAATCTTTAACATTTTCTAAAGGAACTTTTTCAGTTAAGATGTCTTGATTACTTTCAGTGTCTTGCCTTTAATATGTAGCCATTTTGTTTTCTTGGTGTTCAAGTTTAGGCCAGCCTTTTGCCCGCTGCATCCGCCCTGTATAGAACTCTTTTCATGCTGGTTATACTGTTGTCTGCTAATAGCGCAGTACCATCGGCATAGAGCAGGATTGTGAGGTCCCCCCCCCCCCCTTATCATTATACCCATGTCTTCTATATCAGCGGTATTAGCGGCAACAGGCAACATTTACGGGCCATTTTATGAGGAAAGGGGAATTGGAACACCTGGTCACAACGGGAAAGCTGGAGGGAAAGAGACCACCGGGTAGACCCAGGGAGAAGATGCTAGACAGACTTGCAGAGTGGCTGGGAACAAAGAGGGTGGAAGAGGTGCTTGAGGCAACAAGAGATAGAGACGGAAGTCCATAATCGCCAACGCCATGCGGCAAGGCACCTGATGATGATGATGATGATGATGATGATGATGATGATGATGATGATGATGATGATGGTATTAGCGGTGTTTGGTGAAATCATAATTATCACCCAGACATCATATATATGTAATAGACCTCTGTAGCCCAGTGTATTCTTTCAAGACCCACAAGCTATATATTAACGGTATTTGGTGAAATAATAATTATCACCCAGTCCTCATTTATACTTGGTAGACCTCTATAGACCCATGTATTCTTTCAGGATCCACAAGCTGTGGCTTAGATACTCCTGCGTCGTTCGACGCCAGCATCAGGCAATAAGAACGTTATCCAAAACAAGTGTGACTGCCCGCGTTTAAGCAAACAGGAACCAGAAAAACACGAAAGAAGAATAAGAACGCGTATTTAATACAACAAGACAAGACAGGCGCAAATTTTCGGCCAACTGGCCTTTGTCAAGCGTAAGATTACAAACAAAACAAACACCAGATACAAAAGTTAGGAGAAAAAGACTGAAACCTCCCTGAAGCTTGGTCCAGTGTGAGATCTGATATCTTGGTGTTTGTTCGTAACATTAAACATTGGTCTGTTCGCTGCGAACACACCAGTGTTTAACCCTTTGACTCCCGCACCCTGTCCACCAGCTGCAAAAACTTAACCCTTTGACTCCCTCTCCCTATCCACCAGCTTCCTGCAGGAAGCTGGTGGATAGGGTGAGGGAGTCAAAGGGTTAAGTTTTTGCTTTGCGAGCATTGTTAACAATGCAGGATACTGGTGGACAGGATGCGGGAGTCAAAGGTTAAGTTTTTGCTTTGCTAGCATTGTTAACAATGCAGGATACTGGTGGACAGGGTGCGGGAGTCAAAGGTTAAGTTTTTGCTTTGCTAGCATAGTTAACAATGCAGGATACTGGTGGACAGGGTGCGGGAGTCAAAGGGTTAAGTTTTTGCTTTGCTAGCATAGTTAACAATGCAGGATACTGGTGGACAGGGTGCGGGAGTCAAAGGGTTAATGTAACAGGCTGGGAATGAACACCAAGATATCAGATCTCACACTGGACACAGCAGCAGGGAAGTTTCAGTCTTTGTCTCCTAATTTTTGTATCTGGTGTTTGTTTGTTAATTTTACGCTTGGATGGCCAGTTGGCCGAAAATGTGTGCCTGTCCTGTCTTGTTGTATCAAATACGCGTTCTTATTCTTCTTTCGTGTTTTTTTTTCTGATTCCAATACAAACGTTCCAACGACCTGGGTGGTTTGCACGGACTGGACGTACTGATGGGTGGATTTTTTGGGCGTCTGGCGCTCTGTGCTTTTATTTGTACCCTGTTACATGTTGACTTTGTTTACAATGTATGCTAGAGTTATTGGTGTTATTTCGAGAGGGATTCACCGCGCTCGGACAGCTCCATATGCGCTCAACCCAAATCCGCCAGCAGTTCTCTGACAGATGTCCTGAGCCTGCACAAAACACTATGACACTATGCGCTGGCAAGGCCTCGAAACGGGTTGTGTGTGGGGGGGGGGGATAGGGGGGGGGATGGGAGGGGAGAAGAGACCTATCAAACACTAAGCTGACACAACCAGGAATTTGGAAACATTAACCCTTTGACTCCTGCACCCTATCCACCAACTGCAAAAACTTAACTCTTTGATTCCCTCATCCTATCCACCAGCTTCCTGCAGGCCATGATCCCCAACGCCATGTGGCAAGGCGCTTGATGATGATGATCTTGCGTAGACACGTAAGGGCTAATAAAAGGAGTTAAACTGTGAAGCCTCTTAATATCCTTCCTTCCTTTCCTTTCCTTTCCTTTGGTGCCCACGATCTTGAGGATGCTCATTCCGGCACATAAAGGGGGGGGGGGGGGGGGGTGTTGTAGACACAGTCCATTCGTAAGCTCCGATCATTTCATTATTCTCATTGTCCGTAAACATAGCTGAAATCCGTTACCGTAAGGGCCACGTGGTGTCCAGAAACTAACTGTTGGGCGGAGACTCGCGACACAAAAGCGTCGACTGTTGCTGCCTCTACTGTTTCACTGGGAAGATGGTTCCAGTCCCTACCAGTCCTGGGTAGAAATGAGCCACCTCTATACTGAGTTCTGGTGTTGATGAGGCAGAACTGTTGGTTGTGGGTACGGCGCTGTCGTGGTGGGGGTGGGACTAACTTGCTCCAGATAATTGGGCACTGGATTAGCCCAGCCCCTCGTCCTCGTCGTGGGAGGTGGAAACAGGTAATGCTGGCCAATGGGCACTGGTGAAGCTGTGACTGGCTTAGCAGGCCGGCAGTGGATAAACAAATTGCTCAAGACAATATAAGGAGATACAAACGGACTGATTACAACGGAAAACGACGCGGCTAGGAAAACGAACAACGATTAAAGAAAAACGAAAAGGTTGGGACCTGGAACATTTGCGGTTTGACGAACAAAGAACCAGAGATAGTAGAGTTCATGACCCAGCGCAAGATCTCCATACTGGGCATTGCAGACACCAGAAAGAGAGGAACAGGAACAAAGGAAATAGACGCCAACTATGTTCTCATTTGGAGCGGTGTAAGCAAGGAACAGAGAGCAGCACATGGCGTGGGTTTCGTCCTACACCATGACAAGGCAAAAGACCTAGTGAGTACGGAGTTCATTTCAGAGAGACTCTTGAAGATCGGCATTAGAGAGGACAACAAGATCAACATTTATGCACCATGTAATGACTCCTACTCAGATGAGGATAAGGACTACTTCTTCGAAAAATTCTCGGACACCATCAACAGCATCCTGGACCAAGAAGACCTGTACGTCATGGGAGATTTCAATGGCAGAGTCGGAGAGAGAACACCTTGGTCCACACAGTGACCACAGAACACCATGCAACTACAACGGCAACCATGTATTGGAACTGTGTGCAGAGCATGATCTTATTGTCACCAACACCTTCTTCCAGCACAGAGCCACTCAGATCTACACCTGGTACAAATGGAGCGATATCGACGTCTCATCTCAAATCGACTTCACACTGACAAGATCTAGAATGCGGAGCTATCCCCAACGCAGGCCTGGACACAGACCACAGGCCAATCATCACGACGTTGGTCACTCAGAAGAAGAGGAAGTTCACCAAAAAGAAGAAACAGCCGGAAAGACTCAACATGCACAAGCCTCAAGACGAAGAGGTGCAGACTCAGATCAGGTGCACCATCAGTGAAAAATTGGACTGTAGTGACCCTACATTACTAAACGTAGAGGAAGCTTGGGGCATCTTCAAGACAGTCCTCCTGGACACTATAAAAGAAGCCTGTGGCACCAAGAAGACAGGAGGAAGAAACAGAAAGGCAACAGCTTGGTGGAACAAAGAAGTGAAGAATGCTATCAAGGAAAAGAAGAAACTATACAAGATCTGGGTCAAGTCAAAGGATGAAGAGGACTACATTAAGTACAGACTTGCAAGAAGACACAGCAAGGAAGTTGTGAGAACAGCAAAGGAAAAGTCATGGACCCAGTATGGTGAAAAACTCTGTGAAACATGCAAAGCTTCCCCAAGAGAGTTTTACAAGAATGTGAAAGCGATGAGAGTGCGAGATGAACCTTTCGATCCAACCACTATCATCAACGATGCAAACGGGGAAGCACTGCATGAAGTGGAGAAAATAGTGAAGAGATGGGAAAACTATTTCAAAGACCTACTCAACCCATCAGGAGTACGGGCACAAGACACACAGTCCCGGTTCACCCCCAGCCACCCAGACCACTCAGAACCTACCATCCTAGAGAGTGAAGTAAAAAAAGCAGTGAAGACCAGTCCTAAAGGCAAGGCAGCTGGAGTCGGCGGCATAACAACTGAAGCCATCCATGTGTGCGATGAAACCGGAATTCAGTGGCTCACCACCATCTTTCAGAAAGCTTGGGACGAGAGAAAAGTACCAGAAGACTGGCAAAATGCAATAGTGGTGCCAATATGGAAGAAGAAGGGCAGCAAGAAAGACTGCAATACCTACAGAGGCATATCACTACTCAGCCATGTAGGGAAAATGTACGCAAAGATCCTGGAGCAGCGCACTCGAGCGAAAACAGAACATCTCCTCAGTGACGCCTAATTTGGCTTCAGAAAAGAAAGAGGGTGCACCGATGCAATCTTTGCACTCCGACAACTGTGCGAGAGGGCGATCGAATATGACCGAGATCTCCATCTTGTATTCGTTGATCAAGAAAAGGCCTTTGATCGAGTCAACAGAGAGAAGCTATGGAAGGTCCTCGAGCAGTACGACATCAAGGGCCAGCTGCTAGACAACATTCGGGCCATCTACGCCAACAGCAGGAGTGCAGTCCGCACCGCCAGTGGAACATCTGACTGGTTCCCAGTGACATCGGGAGTAAGGCAGGGCTGTAATCTCTCCCCTCTTCTCTTCGTGATCTATATGGATCAGATTACGAAGGAGGCAAACCCAGACCATGAGGCACTCAATGAACTCATGTTTGCGGACGACCAGGCAATGGTGAACAATGATAAGATACAGCCTCAGGAGCACACAGACCAGCTCAATGAAAGCTGCGAGACATACGGCATGAAGATCAGCGTCAGCAAGACCGAGGTCATGACTGTCAGTAAGAGACCAAACAAACTGGATATCAACATCAACGGAACCCAGTTGAAGCAAGCCAGTGAATTTAAATACCTAGGCAGCATCTTCACTGAAACTGGCAAACTAGACAGAGAAATCGAGACTAGATGCCAGAAAGCCAATGCAGTCAGCTACCAACTTGCCCCTCTCCTGAAACACCCCAGCATTCCCACCAGCACTAAGGCGAAACTCATCAATGTCATTTTTCTACCAACGCTGACATACCAGTGCCAGACATGGTCCCTAACTAAAGTCCTCGAGAGAAAACTGGTCACCTGTGAAATGAAATGCCTGAGGAAAGCAGTAAACAAGACAAGGCGGGACAAGATCAGAAATGAGGTGATACGAGACATGGTAGGAGCAACACCAATCCTACAACACATCGAACATATGAGGATCAAGTGGTTCGGACACCTCACACGTATGCCCCTAAACCATCCAGCTCTTCGGGCATACAACACCAGATACTCTGGCTGGAGAGCCAGAGGAAGACCAAGACTTCGATGGAGCGACTCCGTGGCAGACACCCTCAGAGCTCACGAGATGTCCCTTCTCCAGGCCACCCGCCTTGCTGCTGACAGACGACTGTATCTCCCCGCGACGCCCACCGGTACAAGCGGAAGGAAAAAGAAAGAAAGAAAGAAGGATTAGTCCATGGTGGATTTTATTGATGAACCCCAGGCGTGTGTGGTTCTTCTTCGATGCTCAAGAGATGGCCAGCCCAGTTGGTCGAGCAATCGGCTGACACTTGACGTGTTGTGGTGTCGGTTGTCAGTTATTACGTTCTTTTTGATATATGATCAAAGCATCATGCAATAAAATCGAAAAGAACATCAAAATGTATTTTCAATATCTCTCCCTCACTGAGTCTGCCCATAGACACACATGTGTAATTTTAAGTAAATAGAGCCCCCACCCCACCCCTTTCCCTTTTCCAGTCAGTGTAACCCCTCCACTCTCTCTCTCTCCCCCCCCCTCTCTTCTCTCTCTCTCACTCTAGCTGTGTTAGTTCTGCGTCTCTCTCCGTCTCCCTCTCGCTTTCCTCACCTTTCATCTTCCTTGATCACTTACGCAACTGCTGCCGCGTGCGTGTGAGCATACGTACATGTACACCACTTGTCCCCTTTCCTCGCACTTTCGTTATCGAGTCCTACTTTGTCATGTGACGTCAAAGAGACATGACACAAAAGTGGTCATGTGACCATCCAAAATGGCGTCGGTCCCGTCTTCCACTCCGTTGCACTGTTGTTAGGTTTGAAAGGAGAATCTTTTATACCACGCCTTATTACATAAAACAAAGTCAAGTGGAAACCAACGAAGTGAATCAGTTCAAAGACAATGGCAATGGCAGGTGGATACCAGAGGAACGGGAAAGGGGACGCAGAATTGTCTGGAATGCAGATGCGCGATGTGAAAGTTTGTCTGCTCGGGGTAAGTTCTCCTCTGGGTTAATCCAACAACAAACTAGAACTAAAAATAACTTCCTCTTTTTGGAATTTTGGCCAACGCTTTCGTTTAATTTAAAATGTCTGGGTTAGGGTGGGTTAAAGTCGGGATGAATGTAATTCAGACAGATGCGAGGCAAAAAAGCATGACTTTCGTTCATTTGTTGTGAAGACAATTTAATTTTCGTTAACTTCCAAACATTGCTCGCTCATCGAAATAAAACTTGACACTCCAAACAAAAGTGCTCCGAGAACGTTTGACTCAGTAAGTAGTGATCTTGAAAATAGATACAAGTCGTGATTTCCTTTTTGAGTCATGACCCAGAAGTGTACTGTAGGACTATCAGTATAATACTGATAGTGCTATAATAAAGTCACACTTTTTTCTTTTGCAAGAATAAGTCGTTGCAGCATGAGATTACAACTTCTAATACAGGTTTCTTGTTCAGTTTACATGTATTCACAGTCACTGAGTCACTCACTTGACACACATTTTAGTTTGAATCAATATGAGTAACACATACAAGAACATGCATGTGTGCGCGAGCGTATATATATATATACAGTAATACACACACACACACACACACAAAACACAAAGCATGTACATGTGCACAAACACACCTACACACACACCACACACACACACACACACACACACACACACACACACACACACACACTACCACCCCACACACACACACTTCTCTCTCTCTCATCTCATATACACACACCTGTCCACAACACACACACACACACACACACTCACACTCACACTCACGCACTTGCATGTACACAGTTTGATTTAGTAATTAATACACACTCCTATTCACGTACTCTCAGTGACTCGCACACATACAATTCATGCTTACACATAATGCGCACATACACACATAGTGCATACATGTATATGTGTACACAAACATATGCATGCATACAATATGCACACATAAAATTGATAAATGTATGTAGCATGCAGTGTGCACAGTAGTCAGTCAGGTAAGTCAGATATCAGATATATCCAAATGGAAGGTCCTGGAAGTGGAAGTCTGCTTAGACACCTTTTCCTGGTGGGTAAAGAGTAGAGGTTTTCATGTCTTCTGGGTCGGCATGTGTGCAGACCTGCCAGTGCCTAGACCCTATTCTTCTATATATTCACCTGCAGAATGCTAAATGCAGGGTGTGAAGATCCTGTGTGTCGTGTCAGTGGCTTGCATAATATATACAATATGTATGTGAAAACATGGAAACACCATGCGTGCCGACGAAAGATGCAAACTGCACATCAACATAGTGGAATCTGGTCAGCTCTCTTAACTTAACAGCTGGAGTTCTCCATGCTCCACTGAAAAATCTGATTATGAAAAATGTGCAGTGAGTTCAAAATTTTGGAAGATAGCGCTGCTCAAGAATGATTTATAATAATAATAACATGGACTGTAACACACAATGATAACTGCAGTGCTGCCTGACTGGTTTATTGAGGAAGTATCATGGAATTCCCCTATAATTAAATTGAAGGAAGATGGATGTGTGTTTGTTATAGCAGTGATTCGTAGTACAGTACAAGTGAGAAAAACCACTGATCTTAACACACTGCTGATTGTATATTACTTTCCTGGTGGAGTTCAGATGTTATTTGCAACTTTTCTTAGATTTAAAACATCATCCTTGTGATGTTTTATCAGTCAAAGGAGACACACAAAAGCATGTGCACACACACACAAGACACATACACACACACACACACAACACACACACACACACACACACACACACACACACACACACACACACACACACACACACACCACACACTGGATCTTTTTTTTTTTTTTTTACGATCAAAATTGACAATTTTCAAATACCCTCTTCACTCCTCCTGTATCCCCCCCCCCCCTTTTTTTTTTTTTTTAAATGTCTGAAATCACTTTAGTGAATAGACATTAAATCGAAGACCAACCAACACACACACACACACACACACACACACGCACACGCACATGCACACACACACACACACACACCACACACACACAGATGGCGACGCACACACATACACGCACACATACATGCACACATGATACACACACATGATACACACACACTTACAATGGTATACACATTGCTGATCACTATGCTATACATGCAGTGTACAGTGCTAAGCAGTTGTACCAGTCTTGACATTTGTTCATTACAGGGCAAGACTATGCATAGTAAGGTTGGCTTTTTGGGAAACAACACCTCGTTTGTACAAAGAGGAATTTTGTTATGTATGATGGAAGATTTTGTTCATAATAGTGTTTTACAAGAGGGATAGAGAAGGATCTTGGCAAGGAAAATATAAGATTAAGAGTACGTTATTGCCTGAAATTCAGTGTAGGCAGGTTCATTATATTTTGGCTCCACTGTATTGTTTGAAATTCTTTGATCTTAACATATCATTATTACATTAATTTCTTGTCTATGTCAGAAAATGTTTTTTCATAATGTACTTTTGTTAAATCTGTGTAATAATGATTTATTGATATTGATGTATGCATGTAATAATATCGGCTTGTTGTCTTCTCTGTTCACATGCTGCTTCATCTATATATATATATATATATTATATAATATATATATATATATATTGTTGTGCATCTGTATTATTCATTATAAATGTATAAAAAATATGATAATCAGAAAAAAGCAGCTCTGATCACTAGGTAGTCTGCTGTGGCTATGAGTATAATAGCTAGTTAAAAACTTAAAATGATACACTTTATATCTTAAGATAATATTTAGACTGTTTATTTAAGAACAGTGATGAATCCTTTTTCAGTATTTTTTCATTTTATGAATTAATTATTCTACAGGATTCAGGTGTAGGCAAGTCGAGTATTGTGATGCGTTTTGTCACCGGCACATACAGACCAGCTATGGAAAGCACCATTGGGTAAGACTGAAAATGACACTTACGTTACAAGACAATGAGACTTGAATTGTACTGTCATTATGTGAATATTTATGCACGTCACTGTTAACCTGATAACAGTTCAAATCCAACTCCTTGCTGACTGCTGTCAGAAGTCAGTTGACTGACATGGCATTAAGATAATGATATGTTGTCATTACTCACACAACTCACCTGAGTGTTTAAAGATAAGGATATTTTGTCATTACTCACCCAACTGACCCAGTCCTCTTTGTCCCAGGTGAAGCATATTGTGTCAACCAATTTCTTCCCAATCATGGCAGTCTTCACTGAGTCAGGACATTTCACGACATAATTATCTGCCTTTCTTTCAGAATTGCGTGTTGCCAGGTGCTTCAAGGTGGGTCTGTTTGTTTTCCTGCATTGTGCCCATGACAGGGTGGTGTTAAGGTGTCTGATTTTATCCATCCTGTGTTGGTGGCCCATCTCCATCTCTTCTTCTCCATGTTGACATTGCTGCTGATGTCTGATAATCAGGCTATCTATTTGTCGGAAATATGATATTCTCTTTTAAATTTCAGAAACTGTTATTATTAATGTTTATCTTACTCCGAAGCCACACAGGTGAAGTTAATCTTGTAGTTAGTTGCCATGTTTCCATATCATAGAGTAGGGCTGATCAGATACTGGGTTTTCAGGTCTTCAGCTTTATGTTGACATTGAATTATGGAAGTTTTCAGATGATGTTGAGTCTGTTGAAGGCATTGCTGTATCATTACTGTATATATAAGTAAAAATAAAATACTAAACATGAACTGTGAGACAAGCTGAAGTTGATAATAACTGTAATAAAATTACTTTTTATAAATTTGAGTTCTGAGATGCAGTTCACCTTATTCAGGTTTAGCTGTTCATGTAGTATAGTCTATTTAACCCTTTGACTCCCGCACCCTATCTACCAACTACAAAAACTTAACCCTTTGATTCCCTCATCCCCATCCACCAGCTTCCTGCAGAAGCTGGTGGATAGGGTGAGGGAATCAAAGGGTTAAGTTTTGCTTTGCTAACTAACAGGTTGGCATGGGATGCGGTGACGATGCGGAGTGAAAGGGTTAATCCAGAGTCAAAGAAAGAGACAGATGACATTGATCTGTGCCACAGTCTTTGTTTCTATACATATCTGTGGCACAGTCTTTGTTTCTATACATATCTGTGCCACAGTCTTTGTTTCTATACATATCTGTGCCATAGTCTTTGTTTCTATACATATCTGTGGCACAGTCTTTGTTTCTGTACATATCTGTGCCACAGTCTTTGTTTCTATACATATCTGTGCCACAGTCATTGTTTCTATACATATCTGTGCCACAGTCTTTGTTTCTATACATATCTGTGCCACAGTCTTTGTTTCTATACATGTATATCTGTGCCACAGTCTTTGTTTCTATACATATCTGTGCCACAGTCTTTGTTTCTATATATATCTGTGCCACAGTCTTTGTTTCTATACATATCTGTGCCATAGTCTTTGTTTCTATACATATCTGTGGCACAGTCTTTGTTTCTGTACATATCTGTGCCACGGTCTTTGTTTCTATACATATCTGTGCCACAGTCTTTGTTTCTATACATATCTGTGCCACAGTCTTTGTTTCTATACATGTATATCTGTGCCACAGTCTTTGTTTCTATACATATCTGTGCCACAGTCTTTGTTTCTATATATATCTGTGCCACAGTCTTTGTTTCTATACATATCCGTGCCACAGTCTTTGTTTCTATACATATCCGTGCCACAGTCTTTGTTTCTATCGCTGCAGCAGCCGGCTGTCCGCCAGAATTTATTAGCATTGCAGAGAGCATGGGACCAGACAAGTCACAGTAGGCACACTCCAGCCATTGGTATTGATTAAACAAGATTGTGATTGCCACAGAAGTTCTGCAGTTGCTGGTCTATTCATTCTTGTCTCTGGTGGAGGCCAAAGGGAAACAATCCATGGTTCATTATGCTAGCCAAAGGTTTGTAATTTGTATGTGATGACATAATCCCGTCAGCATCTCAGGTTTCACGGCACAGTGCAGAGTAATGCAGTGCAATGGCAGTTTTCATTTTAAAGAATGAAAAAGAAAATTATTTGACAGTTACATTGACAGTGTGTAGGTTGGTGTTTGCGGGTTCTCTCTCTCTCTTTCTGTATCTCTCTCTTTCTGTATCTCTCTCTCTCTTTCTGTATCTCTCTCTCTCTCTCTCTCTCTAATTAATTACTAATTACAATATTTATATAGCGCAAAATCTCGACAAAATCAAATCTAAGCGCTGTATCTCTCTCTCTGTCTCTCTGTCTCTCTGTCTCTGTCTCTGTCTCTGTCTGTCTCTCTCTCTCTCTCCTCTCTCTCCTCTCTCTCTCTCTCCTCTCTCTCTCTCTCTCTCTTCTCTCTCCTCTATTGTGTGTGATGGGTGGTGATGGTGTAAAAGATGTAGTTTGTGTATGTGTGTGTGTGTGTGCATGTTTTGTCGAGTTACTTTAACCCTTTGACCCCCACACCCTGTCCACCAGCATCCTGCATTGTCAGCCATGCTAGCAAAGGAAAAAAGTCAACCCATTGACTCCATCGTCCTATCCACCAGCTACCTGTTGGTAGCTGGTGAATAGGGTGAGGGAGTCTAACAGGCAAGTTTTCACAGTTGATGGATAGGCTTGGGGAGTCAAAGGGTTAATGGGGCGTAAGTGTGTGTGTGTGTGTGTGTGTGTGTGTTGTATTATAGCATATGTGTATATGCACATGGGTAGACTCTTCAGGCAGAATATTTTTGAAGAGAGCCATCATCAAATATGTATAATTGGAACATTTAACAGTAAAAAAGATTTTGATTGTGCAAAGCATAGCGAAATCAAATGTCAATGTCAGAGATCATTCTTATATCTTCAGGTAAATGTGACCTTTCACCTAGGAATGAGTTGCTTATTACATACAGTCTGTAATTTTTGTACTCTTTTCAATAGTTAAAACTGTTTTAAAATCAGATTCTTACTTTCTGAGAAATGCACTTTAGAAGGTCGTACCCCTCTGGTTCGCCATATTGAGGATTGTGCTGGTTTTGGGGATAAACAAAAACAAACAAAACGAAAAAAAAAACTAAGGACAAATAAAACTCAGTTTCAGCTTGTCAGCTGTTGGGTAAGTGTTTTCAAATGATTTGTTACTGAGGAAAGATTTACGGTGTTAGGAATTTACAGGTGGTAGCATTTACAGAAAGAGTTAACTGTATCAGTTTGTATCAAAATCGCAAAATCAATCCTTGACCCTACCTGTGATTGTAATTGCTAGCAACAGATCCTGTAGAGTGACAAGCAGTCCATTCCACAGTGGAAGGTTACATATGTACATGAATTATGATACTTTGTCATAAAAATGGTCACTTATAATTATCATAATGTTAATATTTTGTGACGATCGGTATGACAATCGATTTGATAAATGTCTGCGTTGTATGCTCAGTTATACTGATCATAATGTTAATATTTTTGTGACTATCAATATGACAGTTGATTTGATAAATGTCTGTATTGTATGCTCAGTTATAATGATCATAATGTTAATATTTTGTGATTGTCAATATGACAGTTGATTTGATAAATGTCTGTATTGTATGCTCAGTTATACTGATCATAATGTTAATATTTTTGTGACTGTCAATATGACAGTTGATTTTATAAATGTCTGTATTGTTTTGTATGCTCAGTTATACTGATCATAATGTTAATATTTTTGTAACTGTCAATATGACAGTTGATTTGATAAATGTCTGTATTGTATGCTCAGTTATACTGATCATAATGTTAATATTTTTGTAACTGTCAATATGACAGTTGATTTGATAAATGTCTGTATTGTATGCTCAGTTATACTGATCATAATGTTAATATTTTTGTGATTGTCAATATGACAGTTGATTTGATAAATGTCTGTATTGTATGCTCAGTTATACTGATCATAATGTTAATATTTTTGTAACTGTCAATATGACAGTTGATTTGATAAATGTCTGTATTGTATGCTCAGTTATACTGATCATAATGTTAATATTTTTGTGACTATCAATATGACAATCGATTTGATAAATGTCTGTATTGTATGCTTGCAGTGCATCCTTTATGAGCAAGGCCATGGTTGTGGATGGCACAGGTTACCGCTTTCAAATCTGGGACACAGCAGGTCAAGAAAAAGTGAGTTTTCTGGATAATAATTTATTTGATTTAATTTGATAAATTTCTGGTATTTGAACCTTGATAGAATGACCTGTCATTTTTAAGACTTAGGCTGAGATTCTTTCTGAGCATGCAGACTAATACCCAACTGCACCATATTTAATGACTCATTCCACAATCTGTCTTTCGTTGTTGTCTGTGTTTTGATTTTGGCTTGAGGCTTTCATCAGAACAAACATATATTTGACACAGCCAGCATCCATCCTGATGAAGGCGTCATGTAGAGGTTGAACATGAACAACAATTGCAAAGAACAGACCAGTCACCTTGGTACAATGGTTAGTGCAATGGACTACTGACTAGAACTTGTAGAAGGTTGTGGGTTCCAGTCCCTATCAGTCCTGCCAAAGCTGGGACCACACAGCCAAGTCTCATCCACTTATACAACATTCAGGATACTCTTCATATCTTCCTACCAACTTCACATATGTGTGTAATGGACAGGCCTGGACACCAGGCTGTACCATGATTGTAAATGTAGAATACAACGCTGTCATGTTGTCTCAGTCCTAGGTAAAATTGTAGCATCATGATTATCATTCCCATTGTCATCATCATCATAGCATTTTAGCAATTGTCCCAGCTTCTGTGGCCATGAAGATAGTATAGAAAATGGGACCATAAAATGAAAGGGAAAAAACTATGAAGAACAGATTCTGGTAAGGCTCAAAGTTATTTCATAGGATTTCTTTATGTTACAGAATTGTGCAGATTTAATAGTTTGGGTATTTGACAATATATATAGGTCTTGAAGGAAACAAATTATTTAGTTGTTTGATCACTTTGACACTGGCTTTAGGGTGATCAGGTCAGGGTATCAGCATGTATTTGTTTGTTCGTAGTGAAGCAGGAGGTACGGGCGGGATGTTGTGGCAGAAAGATTATATTTGCATTCGTGAAGGCTTAAATGTTTCAAAACATAAAACTTTTGCATGTTTATTTTGAGCTGTATCATTTGGTCTGCATCTCTCAGAAGGTGGTTGAATACATATTTTGTTTGTTCCCTGAAAATATTGTAAATTATGTATAACTTGTTTAGTACATTTTCTCGTGACATTGTTCATAACCTTACAGAACGTGTTCATGATTGAGAGTTAATGTGTATGTTTCAGTTCCGGGCATTAGCTCCCATGTACTACAGAGGAGCTGCTGCTGCTGTTATTGTGTACGATGTTACCCGCTCTGTGAGTCTGCTTTACATACGTTTGCTTTTGTGGTATTTATGCACATGTCTACTCTGTACATGAAGTGGTTCAGAGTCACAAAATAACCATTGGCGGCCAGTGGGAACATCATTACTTCTTTGTTAAATACACATATGACTTCCACGTCAAGCTGCTGATCATTTAATGTCATGTAATGTTGAATGAATGTACTATTTTATGTTTATGACCGCAGGTGTTATGAATATGTATGATCGGACATTGTTTTTACACATTTTTGTATGCGTATAAATTGTGTATTTTGATATGTGTCTATATGGGATATGTTAGAGCTTCATGTATGTAATATACCCTGTGTCTTGTAAAATGTGTAATGCGCATTGAGTCTAAATGAGCTTGAAGAATAGCGCTGTACAAGAATGATGTATTATTATCATTGTTATTTAAGTACATGATTTAGGAGGTTTCCATCAGCATGACAGATGTCACAATATCAGTGTTTGCCATTGTAGGCCTACAATTGCTGGTCTGTTACACTTTGACATTCACAAAGATTTATGGATTTTATACAGTTATTGAAGCTCTTTGGCTTAAGTGGTCCATTCTTTTTCAAATTCACAAGAAGTCACAAAAAATCTGTTTTTGATAAGAGTGATTAAAAATTTATTATGATATTTATGCTTGTGTCTGTTCATAAATATTTTTTGATAAGAATGATAGAAATTTTGTGATATATGCCTTCAACACTTCAGACTGATTGTAGATTTGCATATATTTATATATACCTCTGACTCTTCTTGACAGTTATTTGTAAACACTGTTATTCAATTTTGCTTATTAGTAAATAAGAGGGTGAATTTGGTTTTGTAAGTATGTTGTGTGTGTGCTAGTTTATGTGTGTGGTTTATATGTGTGTGTGTGTGTGTGTACATGCATCCACGTGCTTAGTGCATGCATATGTGTGTGTATATATTGTTTGCAGACAACATTCAAATCAGTCAAAGGATGGATACAAGAACTTCGTAGCTTTGGCCCCCCAAACATTGTCATCGCTATTGCTGGCAACAAGTGTGACCTTGAGGAGCTGCGAGACGTCACAGAAAGAGGTTGGTCAAACAGGGACTTTTCCCCTTCTACAACTAGACTATGAGTAATGGTCTTGGTGTTTGTCTTTTGGATGAGAACATAGCTGTCAGTGTAGGTCAACAGTACAACATTAGTTAATATGGCAGTAAATACTTGACTAGAGATATATAATATAATATACAATATTTTATATAGTGCAAAATCTTGACAAAATCAAATCTAAGCGCTAAAACAGACACACGCACGCACACACACGCACGCACGCACGCACACACACACACTCACACACACACACATGCACACGCACACACACGCACACGGCTATAAATGGGGAGAAAGAATAAAAGCAATGGAAAATTATAGAAAGCATATAAAAATATTGTATATTATGATATTAATAGAGATGTAAACTGAGGTCCTGTCAGCAGAATCCACGTAGCTCACATAAAAAATTCCATGACATCAAAAGTATTGTCCCTGGGAAAATTCTTCAGAGTGATCTACTTTCACAGGTTAACAACAACATTATAAAAAAACCCACATGCATACAGTCAAAAGAAAAGAAAAAAATGGTGGGTGTCACCTTACTACGGCCCGTATTTTCCCCAGGGACAGTGGCCAGCATTAAACACAAAACAAGGAAAACTTGTATTCTGACAAAGAGATGAACACAGTGTGTTCTTTTCATTTGAGAAATCACCTGGGTGTGAATAACCTGCAGTTTGAAAGAAACATAAAACGCTGTTAAATGATTCACCATTGATATCACACAACAATGCATGCGGCCACAGAGCAGAGAGGATAATATCTCTGTAGACACCATGTCAGTAGGACGCTCTGCCACTCCCTGCCTATTCTGCAGATACGAGCCTCACCCCCCACCCCAGTCCCCCGACTTTGATCTTTTCTCAAAATTGAAAGAACCCCTTGGTGATGTATGTTTCTGGGAATTAGATGACTTGGAAGTAAAGATGACCAAGCGGGTTTTACATACCAGTTGTTGGTTGCTTAGCAAGGGGCATTTCAGACCTTCCCCAAGGATGGGAATTGGTTGTTAGATCACTAAACAGTTGGACCAGGTGTGGATATGGAATAAATATGCCTGGTTGTTGGTAAAGTTTCAAAGGGCTGTGACAATTTTTTTTCAAGTTACTAGGACATTCTTGCTATTCACAAGAGATGACCCTCATATACTCTTACCCCTCCCCCACCCCCCACCAATGTGAATGCCAGGGATTCTTTTCATATGCATTGAAATAGTATCCCTTTTTATGGAAAATATGTGCTAGAAATTTCTGTTTTTTATCTTTGTTTTTGTGTTTTTTAGTCTTACTGTTGGTTGTTGTTGTTTGTTAAGGTTTTTTTTTTATATATAAAAGAAATGGAGATTGTATGATAATGATCAGGGATAGGAGGGATGGGCATGGTGTTGGGTAAGATGTCTGAATTCCATTTTAACGTGTGGGGTTTGATCCTGCTTCAGTATCTTCCAATTGTAAGGGTGGATTTTTTTCTGAACTGCCAGGTTGCGTGAGTGCAGATCTGTTAGTGCGTAACTACCTTTTGTGTGTATAGCTGATCACATATCAGTCATTGTGGGGAAGTTATTAGTACAGCAGACTGCTGACTTACAAGTCATGGGCTCAGGCCCCTGTCACTGGCATCAGTCAGAAAAATTATGGTGAGATTTTCAGCCCTGATCACCCTCTACACAGTATTCATGGTACTGTTGGCTGATTGATAACACTGGAACTACATAGTCAAGTCTGTTTACTTTACTGATTGTTCATGGAGGTTGTTGTTTAGATACCCTGATCAACACTGCAGGTGTCTCAGTTCTAGATCTGTAGTCTGACTGACACCAGACCCCTGACCAACACTGCAGGTGTCTCAGTTCTAGATCTGTAGTCTGACTGACACCAGACCCCTGACCAACACTGCAGGTGTCTCAGTTCTAGATCTGTAGTCTGACTGACACCAGACCCCTGACCAACACTGTAGGTGTCTCAGTTCTAGATCTGTAGTCTGACTGACACCAGACCCCTGACCAACACTGCAGGTGTCTCAGTTCTAGATCTGTAGTCTGACTGACACCAGACCCCTGACCAACACTGCAGGTGTCTCAGTTCTAGATCTGTAGTCTGACTGACACCAGACCCCTGACCAACACTGCAGGTGTCTCAGTTCTAGATCTGTAGTCTGACTGACACCAGACCCCTGACCAACACTGCAGGTGTCTCAGTTCTAGATCTGTAGTCTGACTGACACCAGACCCCTGATCAACACTGCAGGTGTCTCAGTTCTAGATCTGTAGTCTGACTGACACCAGACCCCTGACCAACACTGCAGGTGTCTCAGTTCTAGATCTGTAGTCTGACTGACACCAGACCCCTGATCAACACTGTAGGTGTCTCAGTTCTAGATCTGTAGTCTGACTGACACCAGACCCCTGATCAACACTGTAGGTGTCTCAGTTCTAGATCTGTAGTCTGACTGACACCAGACCCCTGACCAACACTGCAGGTGTCTCAGTTCTAGATCTGTAGTCTGACTGACACCAGACCCCTGACCAACACTGCAGGTGTCTCAGTTCTAGATCTGTAGTCTGACTGACACCAGACCCCTGACCAACACTGCAGGTGTCTCAGTTCTAGATCTGTAGTCTGACTGACACCAGACCCCTGACCAACACTGCAGGTGTCTCAGTTCTAGATCTGTAGTCTGACTGACACCAGACCCCTGACCAACACTGTAGGTGTCTCAGTTCTAGATCTGTAGTCTGACTGACACCAGACCCCTGACCAACACTGCAGGTGTCTCAGTTCTAGATCTGTAGTCTGACTGACACCAGACCCCTGATCAACACTGTAGGTGTCTCAGTTCTAGATCTGTAGTCTGACTGACACCAGACCCCTGACCAACACTGCAGGTGTCTCACTTCTAGATCTGTAGTCTGACTGACACCAGACCCCTGACCAACACTGCAGGTGTCTCACTTCTAGATCTGTAGTCTGACTGACACCAGACCCCTGACCAACACTGCAGGTGTCTCAGTTCTAGATCTGTAGTCTGACTGACACCAGACCCCTGATCAACACTGCAGGTGTCTCAGTTCTAGATCTGTAGTCTGACTGACACCAGACCCCTGATCAACACTGTAGGTGTCTCAGTTCTAGATCTGTAGTCTGACTGACTCCAGACCCCTGATCAACACTGAAGGTGTCTCAGTTCTAGATCTGTAGTCTGACTGACACCAGACCCCTGATCAACACTGTAGGTGTCTCAGCTCTAGGTCTGTAGTCTGACTGACACCAGACCCCTGATCAATACTGCAGGTGTCTCAGTTCTAGATCTGTAGCCTGACTGACACCAGAATTTATTATGAAAGTAAGGATAGAGTACAGAGTGCTGGCCTGGCATACAGTCTCAGTCTGAAATGGAATTCTGTTGTATCATCACTATCACCCCCATTTTCAGCATCATAGCATTGTGAAAGATCACCTCAGGTCTGTGGCTCTTCATGCCCTGCTGTCATTTTGACCTCTGTTTCGATGGGTTTGGAGGTATGTTGGGTGTACTGAAATGAGCAACATGGGGATTGTGGCGCAGAAGTGGTAAGAAGATGGGGCAGGAAAAAAATCAACAGCCATATACGAAAACCTTGGGTGGTTTTGTGACAGTGTTGACCATTTTAGATGTGACCTTGCACATGAGGAAAATAGGAAGCATACTGCTAAATGTGTACATTTTTTCAGATTAGGTAAATCAAACATACAAAGTAGTAAATAACATTGTTGCATCCTCTGATAACTTCATAGACTTCTTACTTAACCCTTTGACTCCCACACCCTGTCCACCAGCATCCTGCACTGTCAACCATGCTTAGCAAAGCAAAAACTTAACCCTTAGATTCCCTCACCCTATCCACCACCTACCTGCAGGAAGCTGGTGGATAGGATGAGGGACTTATAGGATTGAGTTTTTGCAGCTGGTGGATAGGGTGCGGGAGTCAAAGGGTTAATGTATTGTTTATAACAGTAAATACATTGTTGCACATTCTGATAACTTCATAGACTTCTTACTGAATGTATTGTTTATAGCAGTAAATACATTGTTGCATCCTCTGATAACTTCAAAGACTTCTTACTGAATGTATTGTTTATAGCAGTAAATACATTGTTGCATCTTCTGATAACTTCAAAGACTTCTTACTGAATGTATTGTTTATAGCAGTAAATACATTGTTGCACACTCTGATAACTTCATAGACTTCTTACTGAATGTATTGTTTATAGCAGTAAATACATTGTTGCATCCTCTGATAACTTCATAGACTTCTTACTGAATGTATTGTTTATAGCAGTAAATACATTGTTGCACACTCTGATAACTTCATAGACTTCTTACTGAATGTATTGTTTATAGCAGTAAATACATTGTTGCACACTCTGACAACTTCATAGACTTCTTAGTTAATGTATTGTTTATAGCAGTAAATACATTGTTGCACACTCTGATAATCAAAATTCTACTAATGATTTCTTAGCATAAACATTGACAATTCATAGACTTCTTATAATGTATTGTTATAGCAGTAAATACATTGTTGCATCCTCTGATAACTTCATAGACTTCTTACTGAATGTATTGTTTATAGCAGTAAATACATTGTTGCACCCTCTGATAACTTCATAGACTTCTTATGAATGTTTGTTTATAGCAGTAAATACATTGTTGCACCCTCTGATAACTTCATAGACTTCTTAGTTAATGTATTGTTTATAGCAGTAAATACATTGTTGCATCCCCCTGATAACTTCATAGACTTCTTACTGAATGTATTGTTTATAGCAGTAAATACATTGTTGCACACTCTGATAACTTCATAGACTTCTTAGTAATGTATTGTTTATAGCAGTAAATACATTGTTGCACCTCTGATAACTTCAAGACTTCTTACTGAATGTATTGTTTATAGCAGTAAATACATTGTTGCACCACTCTGATAACTTCATAGACTTCTTACTGAATGTATTGTTTATAGCAGTAAATACATTGTTGCACCCTCTGATAACTTCATAGACTTCTTACTTAATGTTTGTTTATAGCAGTAAATACATTGTTGCACCCTCTGATAACTTCATAGACTTCTTAGTTAATGTATTGTTTATAGCAGTAAATACATTGTTGCATCCTCTGATAACTTCATAGACTTCTTAGTTAATGTATTGTTTATAGCAGTAAATACATTGTTGCACCTCTGATAACTTCATAGACTTCTTAGTAATGTATTGTTTATAGCAGTAAATACATTGTTGCACACTCTGATAACTTCATAGACTTCTTACTAATGTATTGTTTGTAGCAGTAAATACATTGTTGCACCTCTGATAACTTCATAGACTTCTTACTTAGTGTATTGTTTGTAGCAGTAAATACATTGTTGCACCCTCTGATAACTTCATAGACTTCTTAGAATGTGTATTGTTTTAGCAATAAATACATTGTTGCACCCTCTGATAACTTCATAGACTTCTTACTAATGTGTTGTTTATAGCAATAAATACATTGTTGCACACTCTGAAACTTCATAGACTTCTTACTTAATGTATTGTTTGTAGCAATCCATCATTGATTTGTACACTCTGACCTTTGGTTATAACAAAGTTGTTTGATTGATTGCATACAGTTGAATTTATACCGGAACAAATGCTTTTCAGATGAGGAGTATGCCAAGTTCTATATGACATATTGGGAAAGCATAAGCTGTCAACTGAGGAATTTACAGGAACTAATGCTGCTTTCATGTCCGATTCTGCCATTTCCTCATGCCATTTTCTCGAGTGTCCTCATTCTCTGTCACTGGAATTTTCACAGCTGTTATTCTCTCTTCTGTCTCATTCTCTTCTGCTCTCTTTCCTCTCTGTCTTCTCATTCTCTGTGTGCTCATTCTCTTTCTCATGTATCATTCTCCTCTCTTTCTGTCTCATTCTCTTGTGTTCATTCCCTTTCTGCCTCATTCTCCCTCTTTGTCTGTCTCATTCTCTTTGTGTGTCACTCTTCATGTATCATTCTCCCTCTTGTCTGTCTCATTCTCTTTGTGTGTCATTCCCTTTCTGCCTCATTCTCCCTCTTTGTCTGTCTCATTCTCTTTGTGTGTCATCTCTATTGTCATTCTCCCTCTTTAGGTCTGTCTCATTCTCTTTGTGTGTCATTCTCTTTCTGCCTCATTCTCCCTCTTTGTCTGTCTCATTCTCTTTGTGTGTCATTCTCTTTCTGCCTCATTCTCCCTCGATTTGTCTGTCTCATTCTCTTTGTGTGTCATTCTCTTTCTCTGTTCATTCTCCCTCTTCTGTCTCATTCTCTCTTTTGTTCATCTCTTTCTGCCTCATTCTCCCTCTTTGTCTGTCTCATTCTCTTTGTGTCATTCTCTTTCTCATGTATCATTCTCCCTCTCTGTCTCATTCTCTCTCTCTTTGTCTCATTTCTCTCTCTCTCTGTCTTGTTTTCTCACAGTTTCTCTCCCCCTTGCCTTCTTCCTGTTGAAGTATTGTGTGTGTATTGAAATGGCTCTTTCCCTGATATGGCTCTATGCAGCCGGCTGAGCTAAAAAAACAACAACACAACAATAACAAAAAGCAATAACATAAGATGTAAATTTTTTAAACATATCAACACACACACACTCACAAATAACAATAACAATAACAAATAACACAAACATAAACAAGATGTACATTTTTTTTAAACATATCAACAGTACAGCATGGGTGGAGCATCAAGCCAGTGTTTATCTTAACGCCACTAGTGTCAGAACAAAAGTTACATCTGCTGATTTGTTGACCAAACTGTGGATATTACAACAAAAGTTACATCTGCTGATTTGTTGACCAAACTGTGGATATTACAACAAAAGTTACATCTGCTGATTTGTTGACCAAACTGTGGATATTACAACAAAAGTTACATCTGCTGATTTTTTGACCAAACTGTGGATATTATAACAAAAGTTACATCTGCTGATTTGTTGTCCAAACTGTGGATATCAGAACAAAAGTTACATCTGATGATTTGTTGTCCAAACTGTGGATATTATAACAAAAGTTACATCTGCTGATTTGTTGTCCAAACTGTGGATATCAGAACAAAAGTTACATCTGATGATTTGTTGTCCAAACTGTGGATATTATAACAAAAGTTACATCTGATGATTTGTTGTCCAAACTGTGGATATTATAACAAAAGTTACATCTGATGATTTGTTGTCCAAACTGTGGATATCAGAACAAAAGTTACATCTGATGATTTGTTGTCCAAACTGTGGATATTATAACAAAAGTTACATCTGATGATTTGTTGTCCAAACTGTGGATGTTACATTTCTGTGTGATAGTTCTTGATAGATGCTGTCCATCCACCAAATGTAACAGATTGCACCTGTCTTGTGTCATTTATCAAATAAGCCTACACATTATCATTCTGTTTTCATGTGTTTCTGATGTGGTGTGTTACATTTATTTACCTGTTTATCAAAATTCCTTCTAGCCCGTCAGCTTCCACCAGAAGAGGAGGCGGCACACATGGGCAGCACGGTCAACCTGCGTCGTCAGCCCAACAGAAACGAGCAGGCCAAACGGCGGTCATGTTGCGGTGGTGGCACCACAGGTTCTGCTCCTAACAGTCCTAGTCGTGCGTCACGGAGCGCTGATCCCCAGCGACGACAGGGCAACAGATTGTCTTAATGCTACACACAGAGTGGAATAACTGTTTTAAGGACTTTGTTCAGCTTCTTTTGTTTTAGTTTTGGCTTTTTGTGGTAATGTGAGTCGTCTCTGTATGATCAGTGTGAGTGTTTTTTTGGTTTTTTTTGTTCTGGGCAGCTGATGTTCGGGTGGTTGGACCTCTGGGCATGTCAAATCTTAATGGTAGTTTTGTTTCAAAGTTGGAAGTGTTACAAGATTGATCAAATTCCCACCTGTATCTTCGTGTGATTATGCTTCCATTTAACTTTGGGTTTTTTACTTTTTTTTCAAAGTTTGCTGGTATTTCAATCAGAAACACTGTTTATCAGAATGTGATTTTGCTGTCATGTGTGAAATTTTTTAGAAAATTCTTTTCAGCGTTTTCTGTTTTAAGACAATGTCTATTTGAAATGTGTGTTATATGATTATGTACAATCTTGAAAATGTTCTGTTTAAGATTTTTTAAATGTTATATACCTAAAAACAAGTCATTCAGTTGGACATGATACCAGTAGTGTCATAGTTGAAAAGATCTGGAGAACTACCTGATTTAGACTTATTATGTAGGAATTATTCAGTGCTTTGTTCCAGAAGACACTTAATCAGAATTATTCAGTGCTTTGTTCCAGAAGACACTCCATCAGAATTATTCAGTGCTTTGTTCCAGAAGACACTCCATCAGAATTATTCAATGCTTTGTTCCAGAAGACACTCCATCTCTTATATCTTATTATAAATGTGGAAAAAGATTTAATCCTTAAATTCACCCAGTATTCAGGTTATGGATCTTATTCATCACATAGTATATGCTATGTTGCGCATATGGAATTCTCGAGCGCAGAGACGTCATCTTGAGAAAGTGGAACTGAAATCAGGTAGTGTTGCCCCTGGTGTATGTGATGCGTGCACATTGCTCTGGTTCTTTGATCTGCACTACATAGGCATTATGTTTGCTGCACAGTCTGCATATCCTGCCTTGATGGCAGTTTTGGCTTTTTGCTCATACAGTTACTCGATTGCGCTGGTTCTTTTTGTGCACTAGCAGTACAAGAACAATGAGAGTCAGTGTATGCCGCGCTTGAAATATCAGATGAATGGCCAAAAAGTTACGTCTTTATTTGGCAACATTTAACCCTCAGAGAAAAAATGTGGATGTGAAGCATCTGAGCAGTGGCTCATTGAGTTATGCATGTGCAGTGGCTCTCATTGTTCCTCAACAGTACAAGAACGATATGACAAAGGGAGTTGGCGTATGCTATGCTAGAAATGTGTCTACTTCAGATGAATGGTCGATAGTCTCTCTTATTATTTGGCAGTCTTTGACATGGAGAGAACTACACATTGAATGCAAACCTTCTGAGCATTTACTTGTTGAGTTATGCTAGTGCCATGGCTCACATAGAGATAAACATTGGATATGAGCATTCTGAGCATTTGCTTGTTGAGTTGTGTTGGTGCCATCGCTCACATTGTGCCTCAGCAGCACTAGGTCAATGCTTTAAGCTTTATTGCTCACAAGAGCCAGGCTGTGGAGAGCCTGTGCCAGGAAAGTCTTCACCACAGATTTAATCCTGATATTATTCACGATTTTCAGATCTTGCCTGTGCTGTGTAGAGTTTGTGTCAGTGTTTACTCTGTAGTGGTTTGCATGAATTTTTTTTTCCTCATAATTATGACTCATTCAGCATGTGTCCACAGCACTGTTTTTCCTCTCCATTTGATACTGCACACTGACTATAGATTCAGAAACTGTGAGACAATGTTGAGTGGAGTGGTTGATAAGGGATCGTGTTGATAAGACTGTACGGTGTTGAGTGGAGTGGTTGATAAGGGATCGTGTTGATAAGACTGTACAGTGTTGAGTGGAGTGGTTGATAAGGGATCGTGTTGATAAGACTGTACAGTTTTGGGTGGGGTGGTTGATACGTGACCACCTTGATAAGACTGTATTGAGTGAAGTGGTTGATCTCTTGTGGTTGATAAGAGTGGTTGATAAGAGATCATGTCACCTTTCACCTGTCACCTTTTGGTGTCACAGGGTTCAGCTACTCACCTCCTAATGGCTCCTGTCGTGACTAAGAGATCATGTATAAGACAAAATTGAGGGGAGGAGTTGAGACAATATTGCGTAGTGTTTGGTAAGAGATCATATATAAGACAGTATTGAGTAGATTCCTTGATGAGACATCATGTATAAGATAATCTTGAGTGAAGTGATTCATAAGAGGTCATGTTGATGAGAGAACTAATGATATGTAGGCCTGTTAGTCAAGGACACATTTGAAGTGGTATCCAGTTTGTGCAACAAAACTAAATGCAATATTTTCTACAAACCAGTCCTTTACTCATATACTTTTCCAAACTTTATGTCATCCATTTTTTGATAAACCAGTATTTTTTTTTCTTGGCTTTTATAATTGTTTAAATGGTGCACAGCGGCTGTTTATGCAAAAATTGAGTTATGAATGTTTTTTTTTTAACTGTCTTTTAGTGTACGGCATTGTAACACTGCTGTTGGCATGAGACAAAGAACTGAAATTGGTTTTTGAGTGTCAAGTGTGTCATGTGCTGTACGAATATTTCTCCATTTTTCTGTTATGCATCCGACATGGTGGTGTCTTGTGCATGCTGGTCCAAAACCCTTCATGATGCCCTGTGCCACATGTTCAGTAAACTGCAACCAAAGACAAAAGCAGCATTGCCATAAAGTAGATAGACAAAAGTGCTCTGTGTTCAAATTGCTGTATTCTCAGATGACACGCAGAGTGCGCTCAACTTAAAAAAAAATTGTTGAGACTTGTGGGAGAAAGGAGAGCCAAGTGGACTTCTTCCAGGTCCTGCTGTGCTGTGGAGAATTAAGTAATAACCTTGCAGATGTTCTGGATTCATGTCAGATGTGATTTTGAACCACAGACACTAAAAGTACGTTCCATGATAAAGTACGTCTGTGGTCTGTTTGAGACATAGAGAGACCCTGTGCTTTTTCAGATCCTGATCTGTTATGTGGAATAGTCCTGGAGTGTGCTGGGCTTAAGCAAGCCTGCCACCCTCCTTTTGCATTATTTTCTAATGTGTGTTGCTATATATATATCAAAGAATTGTGTGTGCGTGTGTGTGTGTGTGTGTGTGTGTGTGTGTGTGTTTGTGTACATACAGCATATCCAAAAAATTATACATGATTTTTTCAAGGATTTGTCCAAAGGTTAACAATCAAGCAACTTTGAGAGTCTGCATTTTAACCTGGATCAGAAAAGTTTTATCATAAAGAAGAAGGTGTTTCTAGTTTAAACTGTCATTAGAATTATATGACAAGCTAATAATTTTTCTAACACACTTGATAGTGAGGATATCAGCAACAGGTAAATAATGCTCTTATTTCACACACTATCACAAATGAAATGTGTACAACATCAACAATTGCTTCATATAAAGTGTGTCACCAGTTAAATAAAAAAAATAAATAAATGAATATATGAATGAATGAATGAATGAATGAAGAATGAATAAACAAATAAATGGAAAAAATAATCCGTTTTTGTTTTAGCAAAAGTGAAGGCAGTCTTTTTAATGAAACAGTTTTTATTTCATGCATGACCACATATGTTGAAATGTGAATGTTAGCATAGCTTCATGTGAATCATGCTGTCTGAAAACTTACAACAAGCAAACATGTTACTGTCAAGGACACCTTTATGGTGGTATCCAGTCTCTGCAGCAAAAGTAATGCATTATTCTACACAAACCAATTGTGTCTCCTCTGAGCTGTCTAGTTTTTAAGTCATCCTTTTTTTATTAAATGAATCTGTGTCTTACCTGCTTTTTCATAAACAAAGTTGTTGTTTTTTTCCACAAACGTTTCAGTAAACCAATTTCTTTTAATCTTTTGAAGGAACCAATTTTATCCCAATTCCTTTTACCCTTTTGAATGAACCAGTTTTATCCCATCAGTGACGTCAAACACGAAATGTGGACATTTAATTAGGAACTGAAGGAGGTCCAAGAGAAATGTGCCCTCACAAAACTGACCAGCATTTTTTCTTTTAAGCATTATTTTATTCTGGAACACTTAAAAAATATTGTACGAAACATGCTTTTCTTTGAGCTTTTTATTTAATACAGTATGCATATGCACACGCATTCATTCATGTATATGAACATATATGCATGATGTGCATGCCTAACATTTAAGCATGACTCTGCAATAAGCTGACCATCAACTTGGTCTTCTCTATAGTAGATGAGATAAAAATTGGTTGATTGAGTAATGGATGACATGAAATTGGTAAAAAGCAAATGAGATAAGATTGGTTTGTATATGATATGTATGAGATAAGATTGGTTTGTACATAACATTTACTTTTGCCGTACAAACTGTACAAACTGTCCACCAGTTTCCTGCAACTGACCCTTTTAGCCCCACATCCTGGTGAAGCTGGTGGATAGGATGAGGGAGAGGGTTTATTTGCTGGAAACTGGTGGGTAGGGTGAGGGAGTGGAAGATTTAACATGCTGCTGTTGTGCTAGAAGTGTTTGGGGCGCATTTCAGTAGACTTGGAAAGAAAATTATGCTGTTGGATCAAGCATATGAGCTCGTATTAATTTGGAAAGAAATGCTTGAATCTGGTTTTGATATATTCAGGATGTTTGTTTTATTTTTTTGTGTGTGATATTGTGTATTGCGATTATGTGTGTGTGTGTGTGTGTGTGTGTGTGTGTGTGTGTGTGTGTGTGTATGTATTGATGGATATCATCTGATCAGACATGTCAAACACATGCTTTTAAGATATGCCTGAATCTTGTTTTACAGTTTTTGTATTGTTTCTACTCAATATCTCTCTCTCTCTGTCTCTCTCTGTCTCTCTCTCTCTCTCTCTCTCTCTCTCTCTCTCTCTCTCTCTCTCTGTCTCTGTCTCTCTCTCTCTCCTACTCTATTTCTCACTCTCTCTTTCTCTTTCTCTTTCTCTTTCTCTGTGCGCATTCCTCTATGTATGTGTGCATGCACGCACACACAGATTTGCCTTGTTTGTGGGACATCAATTCTGGAGACATGCAAAAAAACAAAAAAACAAAAAAACTAACAACAAAAACAAAACAACAACAAAAAGATGTCGCATTGGCATGTAGTGACTTTTTATACATGTGTGTGCTTGTTGAATGGGTTTCTACATCGGTACCTTTGATGCAGATGTTTACAGCTTTATTATTGTGGCTGCTACAATAAGTCTTTCATGCCCACCAATTTTAATTAACCTAAAATTTCATGAATACTGTGTCATGTTTGCAAATGATCATTCAATCAAAGAATGTGTAGCATTTTTTCATTTAAATTTGATTTGATTCAATGGTACGGTTGTGTTTTTACTGTAAATGGCTTTATATGCTTTGATTTTGTTTTCCTTCTTTTTGTGGGGGTGGGGGGTGGGGGTCATTTTTGTCTTTTTCTGTTATTGGTGGTGGTGGTGTTTTCATTTTGGATTTTTTTGAGGGGGTTGTTTGCAAGATTTCTGTATCCATGAACATTTTTTTGTTTCAAATGGGGAAAAAATGAAAAAAATAACAAAACATGCGGGTCTGTTTTAATCAAACTCTGTGCCCTGGTGTATGTATGTGTGTGTGTGTGTGTGTGTGTGTGTGTGTGTGTGTGTGTGTGTGTGTGTGTGTGTGTGTGTGTGTGTGTGTGTGTGTGTGTGTGTGTGTGTGTGTGTGTTGTGTGTGTGTGTGTGTGTGTGTGTGTGTGTGCGCGTGTGTGTGCGCGTGTGTGTGCGCGCGTGTGTGTGTGTGTGTGTGTGTGTGTGTGTGTGTGTGTGTGTGTGTGTGTGTGTGTGTGTTCACCAGAAAAGTCATAGCTTTTACATATCACTGTTGTTTCATGGTCACTTACTTGGATGTTTTTTTTATGTGTTTGTTTCTGGATTTTTTTTGGTGGGGGAAGAGGATATCTTTCTTAAATATAGCATTTGTTGCCTTTCTTCTTCATAATATATGCTCTTTTTTTTTTAGGAGGGGAGGGAGATAGGGGTCGTGTTCTCTTTGGGCTTTGTATTTGCTTTTTCTTTCTGGATGTTCTTCTTTAACGGTTGTGGTGATTTTTGCGGTTTGTCAGTTGAGTATTCACCTTGTTGACATTGATCTATTACGGAATCCGCCTTGACTTGTCATACATGTTGTGTTTATCGTGTGGCTCTGCTGGGTGAGACTGATGTCAGTTAAAACTCACTGGCTACGTACGATTATGCCCCTTGCCGTTCTCCTGATACGCACCATTTGTATAGGTCAAGATAAAAATTCTCATACAAATAAATGAAATCAGAGAGTTTTGAAATTTGGCAGGTCATGTATTAAAAGATTGGTGTACAAAATGCTGAAATTTCAACTGTCTAACCCTCATGGTTGGTGAGTAACGGTACAAGTAAAATTAGAGACATTTTCAGGTGAAAAATGTCTTGCAAAATATACAGTCAGGTCAATGCATCAGTTCCTACAGTCACATTTTGAATGAAATTTCATAAAAATCCAACGTGCACACACTCCACGTGCACTGAAGAAAGAGATCGTGTTGAACAGTGCCGAGTTGTGTATTGCACCGAGTTGTTGAGTATTGTTCAGCCATTTGCTTTTCTATCGTCTGCTTTGCTGTGGAGATAGTGGGTCGTGAACTTTGCACTGTCCACTCACCAACTGCATAGTACAGTGATCTCATGGCCTGAAACAAGGCAAGGAATGACCAAAGAATCTATTTCTGGCTATTAGTTTCGGTTAACGGAAATACTGAAAGCCCCGCGAATTTTCAAAACTCAAGTTGGATTTTTCCAGCGCTCGTAGACAAGCGCTGTTGAGACATGATCGGGAAATCCCGACACTCGTAGTGAGAGAGATTTATTAATTAATTAGGGCAAGGTTGTCATCTTGTGCGATTAGCTTCCATTGTATATTATGCTGTTTGGGTATGTTTGTTTGTTTGTTTTTTGTTTTTGTTTTTTTAGTTTCATAAATTCCCAGAAATATGCCTCAGAAATATGAGGAAGTGTGCTGTCTGTTAAAGAGGAAGAAATTACGAATTTGATAAAGAATAAAATGAAAGAAAAATAAAGAAAAAACCCCATAAATGATTGATGGGGTAAAAAAATGAAGGGGCGGGCAGAATGAGCTGTACTTAAGAAATATGAGGGTGTGTGGTGGTAGTTACAGATTTTTAAAAAGGACAGAAAATGATTGTTGTTGGTGTGGTGCTGAAAAAATGAAAAAAAGGAGGGAATGATTTTGTTAGGTGGTGAAAATAAGAGGAAAGAAAATGATTGTGTGTATGGAGGTAGAGGGTATGGAGACATTGCTCTGATCTCATACTGTTGAATGGCTGAGAGTTCATTAAATCTGTTTTGTACTATTTTGTTTTGCTTCACTTTAAATCTTTTCTGTGTGACTTTGCTGCTTGTAGTTTGATGAATGATATTTATACGAAAGGTATTTGCTTGCTTGTTTGTTTGTATGTTTGTTTGTTTGTTTGTTTGTTTGTTTGTTTGCAGTTGAATCTGTGATAGGTCCTGATGATGGCCCTCCATTCTGACTGGATTTGGAATTTGGAGTTTTGTTCTAAAGGAATTTATCACATTCCATATGCGCTCCACCCCATATGCTTGTAGTTATGTGGCGGACTTCTTGAGCATATGGAAAATCCTGTGTGCTGGCAAGGTCTTGAGACGGGGGTGAGGGAGAGGGAGACGTGACCAGCGAAACACTCGGTCGACATCACCAAAATGGACAGAGTGTAGGACACTCTGCAAGCAGAGGTTTTATGTTAAGAACTGGCATTAAACTTGATGATCAAATCCCTTGACCTCTGAGTTATAAGCAAGCTGTTTGGAAGTCAAATGTCCTAACCCTTCGTCTCCCTCACTCTGTCCACCAACTGCAAAAACTTAAGCCTTTAACCCCCTCACTCTATCCACCAGCTTCCTGTGGGGATATGGTGAGGGAGTCAGAGGGTTAAGTTTTTTCCTTTGCTAGCATGGCTGACAATGCAGGATGCAGGTGGACAGGGTGTGGGAGTCAAATAGTGAAACTATGTAAACTATGTATGTGTATGAAGCTGTTTTTCTCCTCTCCCAACTTCTCCCCAGCCCCCCCCCCCTCCCCCCATGCTATCTCTCTCTCTCTCCTCCCTCCCTCTTTCTCTCTCTGCCACTCTCTCTCTCTCTCTCCTCTCTCTCTCTCTCTCCTCTCTCTCTCTCTCTCTCTCTCTCTCTCTCTCCCCTCTCTGTGTGTCAATGTTTCTCTTGGCTTTGAGCCCAGGCAAGTTATATCATTAAAAAATGTGTTTTTGTACTTATTTTGTTCACAGAACCAACGAATGAATTGGGTAAACAAACTATTGCTTTATTATTAGAATGAATGCTTTTATGGCTGTTTTGTTTGTTTCAAAAACATTTGTTGACAAAGGATTGTATGCATCTTTGTTAATAGAAAGAATGTTTTTATGGCTGCTTTGTTTGTTTCAAAAACATTGGTTGACAAAGGATTATATGCGTCTTTGTTAATTGAATGAATGTTTTTATGGCTGCTTTGTTTGTTTCAAAACATTGGTTGACAAAGGATTATATGCATCTTTGTTAATAGAATGAATGCTTTTATGGCTGCTTTGTTTGTTTCGAAAACATTTGTTGACAAAGGATTGTATGCATCTTTGTTAATAGAAAGAATGTTTTTATGGCTGCTTTGTTTCATTTCGAAAATGTTTCTTGACAGACGATTATATGCTATATGTCAGACATGTTGTTAACTATATACTCAACTCTTTTGAAAAAAAATTTTTTTTGTTAGAAGTCACAATTGTGAACAGGAATTAAATGAAAAGGTTCGTTCATTGTTAATTTTCAATCAGTCAAAATGTAATGCTACCGAATTGAGAGCATCGGTCAATGTCACAGTATTGTGTGTACATATACAGGTATGGATCGTAAACGACAGTATTGTCTGTACCTATGCAGGTATTCGTAATAGACGAAGATTTATCAACCAGAATGGTAGATGTTTGTGTTTTTGTTGTTGTTGTTGTTGATGTTGTTGTTTTGTTGTCCTTTTGTGAGACACCGTTCTGGCAGGTAATCATCAGTTACATTGTGAATATATTGCTCTGAAAGTACGTTTTGTAAGAGCCAATCATGTCAGGGTTTTCAGTGCTTATATTGTTAAGATTTTGTTGCTTTGTTTTTGCTCTGTGGCTTTGCTACTGGATTATCTTTTTTTTATTTTATATATATATATAGTAATATTATAACGCCTTCATGGCACCTTCATGAAGATAGTTTTAATTCTGTCAGGTAAACTTTTACCTGATAAATCTCTTTGAGTATCGTGAAGGGTTTTTAAGTAGATCATCTTTAAAACTTTAAAACCCTTTGAGTCCTGCACCCTTTCCACCAGCATCCTGCATTACCAACCATACTAGCAAAGCAAAACTCAACTCTTTCACTCCCTCACCCTATCCACCAGCTCCCTGGAGTTAGCTGGTGGATAGGGTGAGGGAGTCAAAGGGTTAAGTATTTGCAGTTGGTGGATAGGGTACAGGATTCAAAGGGTTAATTAATGAAATGAATATTATTTCCTTAAAACAAGTAATGAATTTGAAAGGCAATTGAAAATGGTGCATTCAAAAAACGAGGAAAGATTATGATTGAAATCAGTTGAGGAAGTGTCAATCGCGTACATTTCGACTCATTCACCCTATCCTATTCCCTTACAATTTGACTCACTAACCCTATCCACCAGCTTCTTGAGAAAGGATAGGATGAGAGAGGGAGGAAGGTGATGGATAGGGTGAGGTACTGGAAGTGTTAGGGTTTTGCTTTGCAATCGTGGCTGATAATGCAGAAAGCTGGTGAATAGGGTGAGGGAATAAGGAAGCTGGTGAATAGGGTGAGGGAATAAGGAAGCTGGTGGATAGGGTGAGGGAATAAGGAAGCTGGTAGATAGGGTGAGGGAATAAGGAAGCTGGTGGATAGGGTGAGGGAATAAGGAAGCTGGTGGATAGGGTGAGGGAATAAGGAAGCTGGTGGATAGGGTGAGGGAATAAGGAAGCTGGTGGATAGGGTGAGGGAATAAGGAAGCTGGTGGATAGGGTAAGGGAATAAGGAAGCTGGTGGGTAGGGTGAGGGAATGAGGAAGCTGGTGGATAGGGTGAGGGAATAAGGAAGCTGGTGGGTAGGGTGAGGGAATAAGGAAGCTGGTGGATAGGGTGAGGGGATAAGGAAGCTGGTGGATAGGGTGAGGGAGTGAACATTTTATCTTTGGTTTATCATAGCTAATAATGTAGGAAGCTGGTGGTTAGGGTGAGGGAATCAAAGTACTAAACCACATAAGAAAAAAGTGACATCATCCCAAATTTTTGTTAATTCCTTCCATTCCTGTCTTTGCACTCTTTGACACTTTGCCAAATCATTTGGCCTGTTTCTACTGGCTGGTTTTCCTTTGTGGGGATGCTGGGGGCTCTTTCAGTGTATCAATAGTATCCCCACCTTATGCAACTTTTGTGCAAGAAATTCACTTTTCTCTCTTTTTGTTTCTGCCTTGCTCCTTTGCTTTGTCATTTCTTCCTATCATTTTCTGCCTTGATGGTCCATTTACTTCTATGTTTTCCATAAAGCCTTACATACTTAGGATTGAAAAATTGGAAACTTGTATTAAGTGCATTTTTGGCTCTATGGAGATGTGCAGAAGCAGTTATAGGTAGTTCAGGCCCCTTTCTATATGTGTGTGTGTATTTATATATACATATACAATTTTCCATTGCTTTTATTCCAGCGTACCCTCCGCTCTGCCTCTGATCCTCTGACTCTTCGCTTTCCACGCACTAAGCTCAATACCTATGGTCCACGAGCCTTCTCTGTTTCTGGTCCACTCTCCTGGAACAAACTTCCTCTCTCAGTCCGTCAGCAACCTACTTTTGTCTCCTTCAAGTCCGCTCTCAAAACTCACCTTTTCTCTCCTGCATAAAATCCTAACCTCACTCAACCCTCCCCTCTGCAGCCTGTCTCCGCTCGGAGGGAATCACATGGTTATAATATATAATTGTATGCTATGCTCTCTATAATTTTCCATTGCTTTTATTCTTGCTTTTATTGCTTTTATTCTTTCTCCCCATTTATAGCCATGCGTGTGTGTGGGTGTGTGTGTGTGTGTGTGTGTGTGTGTGTCTGTATGTGTGCGTGCGTGTGTGTGCGAGCGTGCGTGCCTGCGTGTGTGTCTGCTTCAGCGCTTAGATTTGATTTTATCAAGATTTTGCGCTATATAAATATTGTAATTATTATTATTATTATATATCTATATTTGTATACAGATGTATCTATGTATAATATGTATACATATATATATATATATATATATATATATGTGTGTGTGTGTGTGTGTGTGTGTGTGTGTGTGTGTGTGTGTGTGTGTGTGTGTGTGTGTGTTTTGGTGCCTTTAGTTACGTTTACATTTGTATTCAGGTTTGTTTTTTAAATCCCCTAATGAAAAATTGGACAGAGTGGTCAATACCAGGAGCATATCCATGGATTATATGCAAGAAAGCATTGATATGTGTACTTAATTTTCTTTTTAATTTTTTTTTTACCCTCCAATGAGGTATGGTATACGTTTTGAGACAGTTATAGCCCTGATATGGCTCTGCAATAGTCGGCTGGGCTTTAAACAGCAATTTGGTTCTTGTGATAGAGTCATGGATTCAGGATTGATGTCTCGAGTTCAATCCCAATCCTCGGTATTGAAATACTGGTCTGTTCGCTGCCCATCTTAACGTTTCTGTTATTCTGGTGGTGTCCCTCCCCCTCCCCCTCCCCCTTCCCGTTTGAAAACCTTGTCAGCACACAGCGTTTTGTGCAGGCGCAGGAAGCCTGCCACATGTTTGTTGGCCGATTTGGGTGGAGCGCATATGGAGTTGCCCGAGTGCAATGATTCCTTCTTGGACAAACTCCAAACTGACTCTGAACTACTTTGAACAGGGGAAAAGTTTACAGGAGATGAAGGAGAAAGTGTCATCTTTCATTTTAGTGTAGACACATATTTGCTCAGCCCTTTGACTGCTGCATCCTGTATACCAACTGCAAAAACTTAACCCTTTGATTCCCTCACCCTATCTACCAGTTTGATGCCCTCACCCTATCCACCAGCTTCCTGCAGGAAGCTGGTAGATAGGGTGAGGGAATCAAACTCAAAGGGTTCATCTTTTGCTTTGCTAGCATGGTTGATAATGCAGGATACTGGTGGACAGGGTGCGAGAGTCAAAGGGTTAAAAAAGGATTTTTAGTAGACACAAACTGTGTCATTGTTCTTTGCTACTGTGAAACTGTAGGCTTATACGTTTGAAAGTGCTTAATAAAATCTTTCAGTTTTTGATGTTTGACAAAATCATACACTAATTATTTGAGCTCAGGCTTAAAGAATTTGCATCAGTGTTTAAAACTGAGTCATAAGCATGTCCTTTTGAGTGCTTTTGAAAGTCAGTTGAGTAAAGAATGGGAGTTGTTTTATTTTGAGAGCAATTATGTGGTTGAGACATTTTTTTGTATTGCATGCAGATATGTAATCAGCTTTTACCGTGCAAACTCATGGCCTTCGAAGACATTTCCATACTGATAGTTTTGTTATTCGGTTGTTTGTTTGTTTCTTAAGCAGACTGCAGGCTTTTTTGATAGAGCTGTGACGCCAAGATCCATTTTCTGGAGTTCAATCCCGGACTTCAGCATATAAAAACTGACCCGTTTGTTATCCCCCGTTTTAATGCTCTAGTCATCCTTTTGGTGATAAGTCCTGTTCC